>OX376374.1:80482362-80531537 GCA_947369275.1 Nemotelus nigrinus
ATCTGTCATTCGTATCAACGGAAACTATCAGAATAAGAAGCACCAAATCTAATCTTTTTATTCTAGAACCGCTTCAAGCAGGAATGAAAAATGCATCTACTCATGATTATTTGCTAAATAATCAAATTCGATATGAGAAACTGTCAATAATAGAAATAAACAAATAGAATCGACCAAACACTCCAGAAATATCTAAACATAATCAAAACGTTTGTTATCGTATGGCTTTTTTAATGGCGTGGCCTATAAATTTTATCGCTCCATACAAATTAGGTCGCTAAAGACATAAATCCTACACACCAGTGATTATTCTCGAGTTATTTTTCTGCTCATAGAAAGCAATCTCGAATTTCAACAAATATTTATGTGGACGGCTAGTAATATCCACAGGCACTAGTTTCAATATACACAAAAGTGAAGTATTGGTCAAGGGAAAACGTGCCTTTTCGACACAACATTGCGCTTATTCCAATCGTCATCTTTCGCATTGCCCAGCATATCTTTAGACAGTTGTGACTTCTCTTTCATAAATTGATTTAGGATGAAGATTGAAACAGTGGAAAGTAAACGGGTTGTGTAAAGTTTTGCTTTCCACTGTTTCAATATCCATAGCTACGTATGCAACGTAATTTCAACGCATCAGATTGATTTGGATAAGTCGATCCGATCACGAATTTTTAACGGGTGGGCTTGACTTTGGCGTTAAAAGACCCGGATCGAGGGAATGAGGATTGGAAATTCGAAGCCCAATTGATTTCTATTCATATATGTTACATTCCGATGCGATATAATTCAGAACTGGTTGAATTTTATTCGGTTAATCCAGTCGCACCAAAAACCTACTTTGAAGTTTCATTTCAATCCTTTTCAAGCCAAGTCGGTCCGGTTTGTATACGAGGCTGATCCCATTTGAATCCGGTATTATGTACTAAACTATAGACTCTCAGTTGAACCTACACATAAACAAAGTGAGATGATTACCAAATGTTAGACTACTACACAATTATCTTGGATACACTGAACTTTTGTTTCGGCAAAATGAACTAAAGTACCTAGAATGTTCGGGAAAATAAAGTGAATGACGAAATCGCATGAAAAAATACTTTGTTTCAGCCCCTTAGAGAAGCAACATTTTAGTGGAATTATTTTCAGTTCAAGAGGAGCATTGAGCAGTAAGAATGATCATTACCACGAAATCAGAACGAAATAGAAAACAGTTGATTGTACTTACAATTAGAGTTTAATTTTTTACTTATTACTGTAATTCATTGCGAATTTTTTCCTTTCGAGTTTGGTTTCGACTGCTAATCAAGATTTTCTTTGGCTGAAATTTTATATGCTTCTTATGATCTTAGCAAGAGCTTGGTAACGTCTTTTTGGATAAAGGGAAGGGAACATGTGATTCGAAAGGTGAAATTAGGATATGAAAGTTTTCATTGCCGAAAAAACAAGTAAAATAAACTTTATTTAACTTTCTTAAAAATCCAAATTGGCTTTAGTATTACATAGAGGGGACATAAGCTCCACTTAGCTCAAATGCATCTTATCGAAGACTGTACAAAGCAAGCATTTAAGTGGGCAGTACTGCTATTTGAAGATAATTTCGAAAAGCTGATAAACTAATCCACTAGTTCTAAAACTAGAGTTTTAATGCAATCGAAACAAAGGGACTTTCTGAAGAACGGGAGGAATTTTGAAAACTATTGTTTTCCGCCCAGACAAATATGAAAAGTACGGCAATATTGACACACAGTTGTGAAATGAAGAGGTTAGAAATTGGGAGAACTGAAAAGAGGTTCGAAATTTACGGGACAAACTATCACACCTGAATAAACAGAAAATTGTTTTTCCTTGCTGTCTTATCTTTTTACCTACCTGTAATTCAACTGTCTTTAATTACTCAATATGTTATACGGAAAATCCCCGGCTGATTACTCAGAGGAGTGTAGCGCGGTGCGACAATCTCAGATACATACACAGCTTCTTGGGATAGATTTATTTTATGATTTCTTGAAAAACGTCTTATAATTTTTACCGCCACTGTGTTGCACTGATGCTGCTTTGATTAAATCCGAAATTGGGACATTTGTTAGAAATAATCAAATTAAAGGCAGGGTGACTGCACTAGTCTCCGAACAGCACTAGTATCCGGACACTGCGACTCAAATATTCACTTTCTAGGAAATATGGTTGACATATTGACATTTTTTTCTTTTTTGACTAATTCAAAAGTCTCTTTCAATTTGAGAAAATCATAAGGTTGAACAGATAAACAATCAGCAGGCAGCCTAAAATGCGCTAAGCATTCTGCATGTTTATTCTCAAATTCGTGTCTCACGTAATTTTTTGCTAGGCGAAATTCCTAAACGTAAGCTATTCCCCTTCTGTAGATGAATTTCTAGAATTCTTTGTTCTGCATGCATAAAAATCATCATGTGTAAAGTTTTCTGCCTTCGAAAGCATATTTTATGGAAATATTGTTGGAACTGTTTAATGTCCGAAGGCTAGAAACGTTTTTGAGCAGTTTTTCAGTATTCGGTCAAGAGCGTCCAAATACTTAAAAAAAACCAGTAAAATATGCTATTTTTAAAAAAAATATGCTATACACATATTGTTAGCTTGATAAGATTAACATTTGCTCTAATAAACTCCCAAAAGAAAATTATGCTGGTATGATAGCCATTCATACCCTTTAAAATAAAATATATCACCTATCGGAAGACTAAAACTATAGATTTTAGTGTTTGGGCAAGGCCAATTTTGTATCTACGCACAACGAAACAGCCTTTAAGGAGATTTGATTCCAAAATTCAAATCAAATGGAGTAACCACTATTTTAGTTAGCAGTTAAAGCTGTCCGAATACTAGTTCAAAATTGTCCGAGCACTGACTTGTGGTATCCGAAACATACATACGAAACACACAATGTGACTTTAAGTCATATACTTGAACTCATCTTATTGAAGTAATAACCAAATCCACTCTATGTTTAAACCTTAGCTTAGGTTCCCAATTAAAAACAACTAAACTCAAGATGAAATAAGCACTGTTCGGAGACTAGCTCAAATTTGTCCGAAGACATGGTGTCGAGAGACTAGCACAATTTGCCTCAAGTTCATTTGCTTGGAATATCAGCATACTTATTTCTTTTATTGAATTTTAAATTGGTACAAAAGACCCAAAACCAATTCCAATGTATAAAAAACTCGAGCGCACCTGAATCCGCTAGAAATACTAATGTTCGATGAACAGTAGAAGAATCGTGCAGATTTTGAGTGCAAATTCTACCACACGTGCTCTAACCTGTTTCGAGTGCAAAATCATTTTGATCTTAACAATGAATTTAACCTCATAGAGTGGAAAGGATATCAGGATTTTCAAGATTTAGGAAAGCCAAACAATGCAAAACTTATGAAAGTAGCATAACATAACATAAACAAAGAAAATGCTTAGTGCTTGCAACACTTTACCAGCAACTAAATGTCGCCCACAATTACCTAACGTCAAAAACAAATAGCTCTCTCGGTTTCAATTTTATCCCATGATTTCGTCGAAAGTTACAGGGATAGAAAGATGTTTAGGGTCAAAAAACGAAAGCTGTTTCGAACCAAAAAATTTCTAGAAGAGAAAATTTTAACAATTGATAACTTATTTTCATTGTAAATGTTCGCGACATGAATGCTTAATGTTAGCATTTATTGATACGAAAATAGCAAAAAAAGCCTCGCACTGGCAACCCTTTGCTCGCACCAAAGCCAAAAACATATCGCACCTGCCTAACATTGAAATCAACCCACTCTGCGAATTTCGTTTTGATCCGATGACTACATTTGAAGTTATAGGGATAAAAAGAACTTAAGGGTTACCAGTCGCAAAAGTTTTCAAACTTCCGAAAACTTAATATTTGCTGGTAACTGTCACTACAAGATCACTACCGTTTGAAAATTTTACGATAAAAACGCTTAGTATAAATATTGCAAATATATACAAAACCAACAATAGCTGGCAACCCTATAATAGTTTTTTTAACAGATTTTTTTCTGAACAATGGCTATAATAAGTTCCATAGATCATATCAAATTCGTTTTGATTTCTTACCGCAGTGGAAGTTATACGGCAAATAGCTTTATTTTCCTGAGCGAATTTTCAAAGCCCAGGCCACTAAAATTACTATGGGCGTTTCCGAATTGTCGTCTTCACCTTGGTCTTGAGCTTGTTATAACAGAATGTGACGTCACATCAAGTTTAGCTTGTCCGAATAGTTTATCTTCGGCTTGATATTTCTCCCCTGTATAACAGTTCATGATACTCTCATCTCGTTGTTTAGACGTCATGATACCATGTTTGATTTATATATTTACAAATTACAATTATGCAAGAAAATCTAAACTTACAATCAAAACGGTTATTGTGCATGTGAGCCCAGACTTGCCATTCGACGAGCGCTTCGCGTGGTAAAGCAGGAACGATAATGCAATCGATTATTGCATTTGTCGTACAACGTTCCCATTGCCGACGAGCTTCGGTAATTTAATTCTTATGTGCTGTGAAGCAAATTAGTAGCTGACCGTTGGCATTCATTCTTTTCGTTATGCGTGCAATATGTCTCAAAGCTAATTTACATTGGGGTAGTCTTCCACCCTCAATCAGTTTCATGCTGCCAGGGACAAGAGCACAGTCTTTCATTCGCCATCTTTGCTTAAATGTCATAACAAGGCAAGACAGAGAATCCGGACAGTCTATCTTGATCTCCTATAACTGTTATAATAGGTCAGCTAAAACGCTGACGTCATAATCTGTTATACGGAGATCAAGACCAAGTCGGAGACACGAATTCGGAAAGGCCCTATAGCTGGCAGCACCAACCAAATTTTTACCAAACACGGCTTAAAGTAAAGTTCATGAAAATCTGGTAACTGAATCAGAATTCATAGGGAAAAAAGCAGTTTTTTTTCCTTATCATTTTTCCAGATGGCACCAGTGGCACAGAGTTGCCCGCATTGCCAAATCGCTTCTATCAGACCTGGTCCTACTCAATACCAATACATTCTGTGAATTTCACTTGTATCTGATAATTGGGTCGTGAGTTCTCGTGCAAAGAAGTTTCTGATGCTTGAAATATAGGTAAAATGGAGGAGGGTTACCGTTGTTGTCCGATGTGAAATTTCAAAAGTTTTCCTTTGGCTGTATAGATATAGCATCATATTTTTATATGAGTTGGTTTTCACATCAGCAGACGAAAAATTTTCAGGAGGGTCGATGGTTTGAAGGTTTTACCTTTCATTGCCTGCCGTAGCTGCAGGGTTTCCAGCACGAGCCTACAACTTAGTAACAACAATATGTCCTGTAAGTTTCATATTGATCAGATAATTTGGCCAAAAATTATCGCAATTCACAAATTTTCAAACTTTTCCAATCTCCTTTTAGGCGCCTATCGGCTATATATAGGGTTAAAAATGTTATTTGTTGACAGAAAATTACGTATATTGATAATATCACTAAAATAGCCGTCGGCGCCAAGGGTTAAAGATTAGTAATTTTCATGCGCAATGAATAACAAGGTTATCCATTGCGCATGTCTATCACTATCCCATTCTCGCGCTAGTGACAACTGTGAGTCATTTGCCTTTAAGCCAATGTAAAATTGGGTAACTTCAAGGAGGGCGTTAGGGGTGTTAATGGAGCGGGATTTCGATTTTTATGATGGGGTTTGAATGGTAAGTATGTGCTTTTAAATGTCCTAGAAAATCTGAAGAGAAAAGCTATTGTACAAAACACAATGATGAAAAACTCAATAGCTTATTTTTCCTAAGAAGATATTGAATGCACTCACTTCAACGAATCATTTGGAGTTTTTCTATGGGTACGATGCTAGTTGTATGTACGTACGATGTTGGGTTGCAGATTCATGGAGCTCGATAGGGTATGATAATGACAAATATTAAAATTCCAGCCTCACAAATATTTAAAATTCCAGCCACTTGAACATCTTTTCAGGCCAACTTCAGGTTAAATTAACGAATATAACAATAATAATTTATACCTGGGGATATGAAACTAACGATCCCAATTTATGGCGCACATGCTTCCTTTTTTGAAACTGATGGCTAGAAAGTCGAAATTGCTTCGCAAGGGAATGCTGTGATCATATATCTGTTTATTGCGATTTGCTGGATGATTATGAAACAAATGCTTATTTCTATGTCGATAAAGTACTTCCATATTGTGCGGTGTTAATCACGCAATACAAATATTTTTCAAAATTTTCCAATATCAACTGTACCAATATTTTCAAAATGCACCTCACAAATAACGTAAATCAACATAATTATTATGCGTCAATTAAATCATATCTATACACTTTGCGCATAATTCAACAACCCTAAATCCTCACTTAGCTCATCGGCATTGTCTTATATGCATACGCACATACACATACATCTCACTGAAGCATAATTTCTCAATGCATATTTACATCTATAACCCTCTCCGGTTGCATAAATCCGCATCTTAAAATCCAATTCATTACTTTTTCGCTCACTATCAATTTCCTTTTGGTGGCCATTCAAATTCTTATTTCTATGTCAATAAAGCATTTCCATACTGTGCGGCGTTAATAACACAATACAAATCTATTTTCGAACTGTACCGATATCTTCCAAATGCACCTCAATCAACCGAATTATTATACAACAATTAAATCATATGTATGCACTTAGCGCATAATTCAACAACCTTAAATCCTCAATTAGCTCATTGGCATTGTTTTATATGCATACACACACATATATATATCTCACTGAAGCATAATTTCTCAGTCCATATTTGCATCTATTACTTTATCGGGCTGGAAGAACCCCCATCTTAACATCAACTTTATTAATTTTTTCGCTCACGATCAATTTTGACACACAAAGAACCGCAATTAACAGAATTATTATCTATTAATCACATTATAATTTTTCAATGCACATTTTCAACCCAACATCGTACGTACATACAACTGGCATCGTACCCATAAAAAAAACTCCAAATGATTCGTTGAAGTGAGTGCATTCAATATTTTCTTGGGAAAAATAAGCTATTGAGTTTTTCATCATAGTGCTTTGTACAATAGCTTTTCCCTTGAGATTTTCTAGGACATTTAAAAGTACATACTAACCATTCAAACCCCATCATCAAAATCGAAATATCGCTCCTTGAAGTTGCTCAATTTTACATTGGCTTAAAGGCAAATCACTCACAGTTGTCACCAGCGCAGAACGAACGCATTTTGGTACTCGGAATAGACTACCTTGTTCTCATTGTATCACGATCAAACGTATATTAAAATTAGCATCCACTAATCATCTACAAAAGAAAAAGAGCGAAAGGGAAGCATCAAAGTCTGCGGTATTCATGCATCAAAGTCTGCGGTATATATCCACGAACTCGACCACTTTCGCCTTAGCGCCGCCTAAAAAAACTAAATTTGAGTTGTTATGACGCGTGTAAACTAAAAACGCATGTTTAAGCTGCCCTTAACAATACTGACAGAACCCCCATACATTGAAAGACATTTTTCACCATTCAAAGGCAGCACTACTTAGCTCGGAAAATAGTGACGTCGGTCGATTTCACCATATTGTATTCGACCAGGTAATGCAGTCTACATCGTTTATTCCTGTAGAGAAGGGAAAACAGCGCAATATGAAACGCTGCGTAGTAACACACTCTTTGATTATATGACGCATCAGGGCAGCAAACAAAGCAAATACGTATTTGAAACACGTGTCGATTTTACACCGAACAAATGCAATTTTTTGAAGGGGTAGTTTAGCTTTATTGCGTTTTATGATCAATGAACACATCGATAGTAATTCCAGTGCTTTTCGTTGTTGCCAATAGCAGGCAAAATATGAAACGACCGTAGTTACACTACTACGTAACAGTAGTAAAAACTGGCTATGAGCAGCACCTACGCTGCAATAGACAATGAAGGAGAATATCTGGCTTCAAATTCCTTGTTCTGTCTAGCAGGACAAAATTCGATGAAAGCGTTATTTGTGAACACCAGAAAATATTCTCATAATTTCATCTCAATGCGTTTTAGTCTCCCATTCTATGTTTCGCGAACATTTCATAGTGAGCAGACTTCCAGCAGTTATTGCGCTACCGTTAAAATCCTAGGCAAACACTACACTCGCAAAATTCAAACGTTTACGAGCTGATGTCAAGTCAACCCTCATTTCGCTTATAAGACAGCAGAATTATAACCTCACACCAAAATGTAAAGTTTTAGTACCTAATACTTACTCGTAGGAAGGCGAATCGTTTGTTTCAAACAGCCAACCTTGAGGCGCCATATACAAACCACTTATAATCCCCTGACTTCAAACATGAAATTTGAATTGTACCCTCCAGTATAGGTAGTGTGGTTAGTCGCCACATCATGGAAAGTAGCTTTGTATCCGCAGGAAATTATAAAGTCACACTAGGTCTGTTCCCGTACTTTCAGTCACTGAATTTCAATGAATTTTCCTGAATCATATGGTGGGGAAATTCATGAAAATTACGGGAACGCTCTCATTGCATTTCCTGAAAGTTGACAACCAAAAGTGTCAGTTTTCGGTTTTTGGGAGAACAATAGTGATTATAAAGTCATTCTAAGCTGTGATAAATTATCGCCAGAAAAATATTCGACCTTCATAGCAACATTAGGCAAAAATATGTTGCTTGCCGCGCACATTTGAAAATATTTACTCGCGCCACACCGTTTGACACTTTTCAGTATTTTTCAGTAGCTCAGACCCTTAGAGTATAAAGATATTAAGAGTAGCAGAAACACTGTAAACGCCTGTAGGTGTGTGTCGCGAGTTTATGCCTTTTTCTTTTTATCTTTTCTTCCCCCTTGCCTTTCACTATATCACTATATGGGAGCGAAAAATCCGGCTGCTGTCAAATTTTGCTAGCCACGTAAAGCAAATGTAAACAAACTCCCGACACGCAATAGAATTCGATGTGAAACATATATTAAAAAGAGGCTTTTTAATAAAAGAATTATGATACGTGACTGAGAAAAGCATGCAATAGCACCGGAGTATTAGAAATAGAAGCGACATAGATTAAAGTTATCAAAACAAGGCAAAAACAACTGAGCAGCGAGACATCGCTCAAACAACTAGCATTTCCCCGCTTTTGAAATGTTAATTCACAAAAAACTTTCCACTATAGCACTTCCTGTAAGGTTTTTAACGGATTCGGGAAGTTTCAAGCATAACTTAAGACGTTAAGTGAAAAATTATTGCCGAAATAACGATTGAGTTCGCGAGTTGGCGTCTTTGAACGCGACACTTTGACAGCAGCCGGATTTTACTTTTTCAAGATGGCGCGAGGACTGTCGGAGGCCAATGGCGTAAGTAAGAAGATGATGCATAGGGGCATACAATTTTTATGCTAAACTGGTTTGAAAATTTCGAGAGGCAATTTAGATATGGATAAAACACAAGTTAATGATATAAAGAATTATAGTAATATAAACAATTATTTGTTGTGCAGGTATTATTTGGACAAGTTTTAACTGCACAAAAAATATTGCACAAATAACATTTTATTCTCAAATAATATCCAACTAATCTGAGAAATTAAAATACAGATAAGAATCGCTAATTTTTTAGAAATATGTTTATGTACATGCATATATATATATATATATATATATATATATATATATATATATATGTATATATATATATATATATATATATATACATATATATATATATATATATATATATATATATATATATATATATAATTATTTATATTTAAACATATGCATATATATGTATATATATATATATATATATATATATATATATATATATATATATATATATATATATATATATATATATATATGTATATATATATAAATATATAAATATACATATATATACACATATAATTATTATATATAAACAAATATAACTATATACAATATATATATATATATATATATATATATATATATATATATATATATATATAGTTACATATATATACATATATATATATATATATGTATATTTACATATATATATATATATATATATATATATATTTATATATATATATATATATATATATATATATATATATATATATATATATATATATATATATATATATATATATGTATATATATATATATATATGTATATTTGCATATATATAGATATATATATGTATATTTACATATATATATATATATATATATATATATATATATATATATATATATATATATATCTATATGTGTATATTTACATTTATATACAAATATATATGTATGTATATATATATTAGTTAATTCTTTATTTCACGTTTCACTTCGTATATCAACTATTTGGTTTCGGCAAAAGAATATTGAAACTTTAATATTCATATCAGATTTACGCACAACATTTATAAATATTCAAATTTCGGCGCCAAGCCCCTATTCCCAAAACGAGGCATTCATCTACGCCCCGACAAATTTGTCCGAATGTTCGTAAATTTTCATAGTATGGGTAAAATCTTTGTAAAATGAAGACAGTCTGCTTGCTTTATTGCGACTCTTAATATCTTTATACTCTAAGCTCAGACCATACTGAAATTTACTAAAAGAGGGGATATGTTCAGTTTTCAGTAAAACGGCTACCGGGAACGGTTTCATTGCAATTAATTGCAATTAATCGCAATTAATTGTAGTACGGGAGCATACCTACTGTTAATGTACGTCTACATGACAGAGTGTATCATACGTCTCGTGCACCAAAGAGAATGTTTGCAAAGTGTAACGGATGCACTGTGATACCTGTTATCGCTTGAATAATCCCACACCATATGAGTAGCTTAAACGGCCCACAGACACGGAGATCTGGTCGTCGACTTGGTTGCAGATATGCAATATCTGCGACCAAATTCACTGTCTGTGGGCTAGTCTCAGATCTAGTTTGTTCGCCAATATCACAAGTCTCCAACCAAGTCGGCAACCAGATCTCCGTGCCTGTGGGCCGTTTTAGCTCACCTGTCAAACAAGATGTTAAAGCAACAATTAAAATTCATTCCTAGTACCACAAATAACGCTAATATTTTTTTTATAATTTCTACCTTTCGAATACCATTAGAATTCTCAAGAGAATGAAACGCCGATATACATAGGTGCAGAGCATGTAGTGTGCCTTTTTTAATACACGCACATCATTGCTCTCTCACAAAAATTCCGCTCAGTGCGCCCCTTTCTACCGCAACCGAAAATCCTTAATGCTGTGCCTTAATGCTGTGAACACTAGATCGGTGTAAAAGCGTGCAACGGGCAACACGGAAACCAACGTCAATGTCAGTTTGATTTGTGTTGGGCATTGAGAGCATTGACTTTCAGGCAAAATTTGTCAAATAAAATTTGGAAATTTTTCGGCGTATTCGGTGGAAACGTACATCTACGTTTGTGCGCAATTATTTGTGTCGGTTTCGCGAATAAATGAGCGGTAAAAAATTATAAAATAGTGCGATAATGAAGTGCCGTGTTCCAGGCTGCAAAAGTAGCTACCGATGTGCTTTGCAGGGAATATCGTATTTCGGGTAAGTAAAATTAACCTTTGTTTTTGTGTGAAATCATAATTAACTTCATTCACAAAAAGCATTTTAATCTCCACTCGCCAGTTGCGTTGAAAGAAACGACGTTCAAAATGGCGATCTCTAGTGGTTTTTACATGAGCGTTACCATATGAACTGTGTAGGGCACACACTAGTACCTCATTCTCACACCATTCAGCAAAAAGTTGAAAATTGGCACATTTCTATTGGTCGATTTCTAATCCATTCTCTCTTATATCTGTGGCTTTAACCTAACTTTGGCCCGTGCTTCGTTCCTATACATAATCAAACAGCTCCTTATATTACAAAGATTCCTGCACTTGAAAGTTTTTCTTATCTGAAACACGTACCGCATTAAATCATAACAATCGAGGAGATAGTAAGACATGATTAAAAAGATAAGGGACAGTCCTTACATCAAATACCACGTTGCGTCTTTTCACACTAATATGTATTGGGGTCAAAACAAATCGAATTGAATAGTGAGGGAAATTTGTATCAAGTTAAAACTTTGCAAATAGAATTCAGAGAAGCATATTTCATGTCCTGCATCTATTAAAAAATTAGCATCAATGACGCATGAACGAACAAAATAGTTGATAATGTTCTTTGTAGAATCAAAAATCGAATGTCGCCCGACGTGGTAAGACTACTACTACACTACTTTATTTTTTCCACTTAGCTCGTCTCGAGTCCATAGCGTTCCTAAACATTACACTACTTAGCAAATTTTTAAAATAAACAATAGCCGCCTCCATCACTTTCAAGGAATTTCCACGGAACATTTCAGACACGAGTTACTCGACTTGTATCCAAGGACAAGAAAACACCGCCGTCGACAGCGAAACGGACACTAGCTTAGTATACAAACCGGACTGACTTGGACTCACTTGGCTTGAAACGGACTGAAATGAAACTTTAAAGTAGGTTTTTGGTGCGACTGAATTAACTGAATAAAATTCAGCCAGTATATCTAAAGTGAAGTATGTCGCATCGATCGTCAAGTATGTATATGAATATTACTCAAGTGGGCTTTGAATTTTCCAATCCTGAATCTCTCGATCCGGGTCTTTTAACGCTAAAATCAATCCAATCCGGTAAAATTTCCTGATCGGATTGACTTTTCCAAATCAATCCGGTGCGCGTATACAACATGGTTTGGCTAATCCTAATCCACTTTGAAACCACATTGTATAGGAGGCTACTGGTAGATGAGGAAACTCTTCAAGTGCCACATTATGAGGAATCAGCGCATAAGAGTTCTGGAATCGTTTTTAGACGACTCATCTATTGTATTTATGGAAGCGTTTGTCTTCTAAAGCACCCAACAATTTTGTTGTTCTTCACTGCGCCCTTCAGAACGGATTTGTTTTGGTCGCAGACCTAACGCCAATGATAAACACGGCGGTTCCAGCGAAGCATTTCCCGAGAGGAAAACTGAGTCGGTTTAGTAGTGCATTCATTTCGCATTGTGATGACACACACCGCGGCTTGGACGCCTCTCGGTTTTGTAGTGCAAAACTAAACCGACTCGGTTCTCCTTTCGGGAAACGCTTCGGTACAACCGCCGTGTGTGTCATTGCGCTAATGCTCAAGTTAAAATCGTTCTATGATAATTTATGATAATTTTTCACGAACTTTGATAAGTAATGGAGATTGCTATGAGCTCCCTGCTTTCATGCTCAATGTCCGGCATCATGTACAACCACTAGTGGAACTGAGTTAGCAAACAAACATAAACACAATGTATAAGGCACGAAAATTAATTACAGACGGAACATTCCAATTTGCTTACAAACAAAGTACATTTCTGATTCAACAAGTTCACTAATGGACATTAAAAATAATGCGAAAACATTCGGAAGAGAAAGCTGGATTTTGCAGAATGCTATCGACACGTTCAACAAAATTATTGGCTTATGAAATTAACTTTGCAGAAGGATGCCTGGAAATCACGAATTTTCCTCGTAACTTCGAAAATTTGTAGCACAATGACGGGAAAAACATCGTTATTATTTCTTTATATGGAAGATATATGTCCGAAACTTTCGAGCTTATAATTGTCACAGGGGAATACGTCGAAAGAAGTCCTTCTATTCCTCTCGGAAAAATTAACACAAGCAGTTACTAAAAACGGGAAGAGGTCATTGATACAACCAAGTGCGTTTAGTATGAAGCTGCACGAAGTGTATCGCCATATCGTATCATCAATGTCGTTAGCTGGTAGCAATCTTAGATAATGCATGTGATGGGAAATGTAACTGTGATTATTGATCATATTAGTATAGCATATTCCAAGTAAGCAAATTATTTATTTACTTCTTTCAAAATACTTATAATTTTTGATCTGAAGTTAAAAAAAATGAACTGCATGAAAAATACTTGAACTGAAAAATGAAACTAAATCAAACCACCCGTCCAGAGAATAGCAGATTGTTTCTTCATTTTAAAGCGTTCGTTAAGCATTTTAAAATCGTCTTAATCAACACACGACTACATATTAAGCGTGTTTTTTTGCTCCTCTATCCAGCAGAAATCGAGTATATGCATTGGAAACAACACTCCTGTACCAGTGAATTCACTAGTACATACATTTTTTTCCTCATTTGTAGTTCTAGTGCTGAACTATAGAATGTGCTGATAGAAAAAAGAAAAACTCATGAGAAGTTGTCTATTTTGCTGTGAGGTGGCTTTGGTTTTTTGTTGAATGTTTTGGTAGTTAGGAAATTAGAAAAAGCCCTCATAATGTGTAGAAATTTAAAAGAGGTAATTTTATGTTAGTTCTTTTTCTATTTTCTATCGATTAAGGTAGTTTATACTCGTTATTTTCTCCCTTTGTTTTCAGCTGTTTTGTGCTACCACAGAGAATACAGCAACCTATGTCAGTCTTAGCGAGTGCACTGCTATTTTACACTAGATTGTTGTTTTTGCGGCATAGTTCTATTCTGCTCTGTATCGGAGCAAAAAAAAACGCACCTATTATTTGTCCATTTGAGTATTGCTAAGTTATTTTCCGAGTTCCAAGGCCCACTGGAATATCTACACGGTTAGATATGAGAGGAAATATTTTAGTGTCTATTTTCTTAAGATATTAAATTTTAAGTCATTATGAATGTTAAAAAGCATGTTATTGAAAATGAATTCACACATTTAAATGTAAATGCTGAGTTAAAACTGCTCACTTCCAATATTATGGCTAAATTTATGAAGTATTCCTTTTTAATATCTATTTACATATTTAAAATTTAACAGCGTGAAAAAACTTTTTGAAAATTTTTCTCTTACTTGCACGTTCCTTCATAATAAAAATAATTAAATCAAGTATGAATATATGTATGTTCTTGTTTTTTCTGTATTTTGCACGAGGGGTTTACACCAAAAGGCATCAGATAATATTATTTAACGATATAATAAATATATAAATGCTAATACAATAAATATAAAAGTAGCCTCACAGCAATCGTTTTTGGATTTAGGGATGAAGCTGATAGAGAGCTTCATTCACAAATTTACAATCAATGGGTGTACGAGTGGGTTCCCACCACTCACTATACCCGTGATTTCACTTTGGCACCTATTCAGTAGCCCCACCAGTGTGGCCAGATATTTGCGAGAAAATATAGCCCAATTTCAAATTTGCATAGCCCCAAATAGCCAAAATTTCTTATTTGTAGCCCAAAAACCGCCACACCAGTTTTATAGCTAAATCAATTTATTTGAGCTGATGAAACTATAATATTTAAATCCGTAAAACTCGTACGAAGTAACATAAATGCTCTAATTGTAGCACAGGAGTCGTTTGAAACAGTAAAAATTCTCGATACCATATACAGATAAAATTTTATTCACAACGTATTTGAAAAGGGAAAAATGTGAATAAATTACAGGAACTGTGTGGAAATTTTTGAAAAGTCCTTGAAAAAATAGGTGTAGAAGGGCACTTATTTTTCAAGGACTTTCCTAGAATGTTCACACAGAAAATAAAAACTTGCAAAAACAACTTGCGAATTTCGGTGGCACAAAAATTAAATCAGTATAAGAGACAATGTTAATGGCTAGAAAGGCTGAATATGAAAAACTATGTATTTATCTATTTTTCAACTAAACCAATCAGCGTCATTGGTGTGCTAAACTCTGAATTAGACTTTAATTTCTATCACATATACGTTTTCGGGATGATTGTTTACAATTTTCGTAGTTTTTATCATATATCAACGTACCATATCACCACTTCTGTAATATCTTACAGCATGTCATTTACTGAACTGATTTTCTATTATCACTTTTGAAAGCACTCCAACGTAACTGTTTCCGTAACTAGTACACAACACTATCACAACACATTACCTTCTATGACATAATGAAGTAAATGTAATGCAGAAATTATATTGGAAGTGCTTACCTTGGTAATTAGTGGCCATTACTTAGAAGTAGTTACGAATTGTATGCTGAATGACTTAGTGAAGCTACAGGGATATTCAATTTTCCACACCAATATATACTTGCACAAATCTCATATGATGAGGGTTAGGCTAAAAAGATTGAAGAACATTGAAAAACCGCTAAATTGGAAAAATTGTCCACTTCACAGCTGGAAACAAGGCTCCCAACACAAAGAAAACCTCTACTCCTTCAACAAAACCCATTGACTGAAAAGAATTTCATCCAAATCTGGAAAACGAGTTGCTTTCATGTCACATTCACCCGTACGGCGAGGCAAAAAGGCAGCGGCTGACGCAGAATGCAGACTTTATCAAACCCATTTTTCTTCAGCAACCTACTATTCGTCCTTCTTCATCCATTATTGATTTCTTTCTTGTGTCACCGAACGAGAGCGTTGCCTAAATTTCTTAACTGCTGACCCTGAACTATTCATTCCTTACGGTAAGATCAGTTGGGAGCAATTAACAATGGATGTTGCATTTCAAATACAAGGCCTGGTCTTGACCGCTCCCATAATCTTTCCTCGCAGGTGATCGACGAGTTTCTCGACAAACGCAACCAAATCACCTACTCGGTCATTGATAGCTTTTAGCTACCCCGAAAAAAATGTTGCTTCCCGTGATTTACCTGAGGATTAAGCTCCATAATCGGCGGAAATCTTGTAAGACGACGTCTTACCCGAATCAGATACCTCAATACAGAAAATAACTCATATAGGTACACTTCTACCTTGAATAAAGGCATACGCATCATAATAAGGATGAAGCTCAGAGCCGATGTCAACAAGAAATTTGAAGAACGTCTCCAATAAATAACCCCTGTCAAAGACAAGTTTCAAGAAATTAATAAAATCACAGACCTCAATAAAACTAAGAAGCAATTTCACTCCCTAATGATAAAGCGATTGCAGATGCTAGTACTGCTGCCTCTTCTCTCATCTATCGCGGTGAGAAGCATAGCTTTAATATCAATAGCCGTGTTTATAACGTGGTTTCAAACTGGCTTAGGATTAGTCAAACCACGTTGTATACGTGCAGTGGATTGATTTGAGATAAGTCGGTCCGATCACGAAATTTTACAGGATCGGATCGACTTGGGCGTTAAAAGACGCGGATCAAGCGATTGAGGATTGGAAAATTCGAAGCCGACTTCACATATGTATGTGACTTTCCAATGCGGCATACTTCACCATTGTGGAAGTGAATGAAATTTTTGAATACTTGAAATTTATGAATCGAGCATATATGCGTTTTGGATATTTTTTGAGATTCTAAGCAAAATAACATGGAATTTAGAATAAGAATAATATAATTGTTACTATAGGCATGCTCACGTATAGGAGCAGCAACATATTTTTCCAGGAGGCTTCTTTTTTTGGCAACATTTCGCTTGCAGCAAGAGTACAAAATCAACTTGCTGCGAGTGTATTTGCATATATTTTCACATGTTATGGTTCAAAATAATTTGAAAATAGACAAAACTATATGTATATTGCATGCTTCTTGAGTGGACAAATTTGATTGGAATAAACTAGCCTCAAGCTATTTAGCAGATGAATATGGAAGAGAACATCCCTTAATAATTGGGAGTGAAAACAATACAATGTAAATGAAATTCGCTCCGAAGCCCCAATAATATTATCATGCAAGACTAAATACTTTTTTTGGAACCAGAACGCACGGGGACTTATAATGTCTGCAGACAATCCCATATGTTGTAAAACCTGGTGCGAAAAAATTTAACTTATACTGTTAGCAGGGCATGTTTCTTACGTTTCACAAAATGTGCGATCGTCTGGTTATTACTTACTAATGAAGGAGAGTCGGACCATGTCTGTAAATACAGTTACAATAAAAAAATATCAGAATAATCAATAGCACTGGTGGATGATTTGTTTTGCAACCCGTATGCTAGGTAAAAGTAAGTTAGATAAACAATGGAAAAGTGTTTTGTGTAAATACTATCCTTTTCACACAAATGCAAATTTAATAAAGAAATAGAAATGAATGCAAGCCTTTCAATTTATTTTGGGGTTTTTCCGTATCTTTTATTAGAGGTAGGGCCATGAAATTTAATTCAGGTACATGTGTTGGTATTATTAATTATTCATTATTATTCATTATTAATTGACGCTGACAAAGAAAATTCATTATTATTGTTGATATCAGAAGTCTTTGATTGTCCATTTTAACAAGCTTTCACATTTTTTCACATTCAAATTTCAAAAAAATACCGCGTCTATTGTCGCACGAAAACACCCACATGAAATCTAAAATTCAATCGCGTTTCAAGTGACTTGGTGGATCCTGTCACATCGAAGACCTACTTTGACTTGGCAGCCATTTTTATTTCAATCCAAGTCGGTCTAAGCCAGTCTAAGTCGATCTGGATTATAAACTCGACTAATGTCACCTCAGTCGTTAAGATTTCAGTCTCTGATTTCTGGCAAGAAAATTAATTGATCAGCACCTAAGCTCATGGCCACTGTTCTTTGGTATTGTAAAGGGACAGGATCTCTTCACAATACCAATGAACAGTGGCCATGAGCTTATGCTGATCTTTCCTCTTTGAATTTTCGCGGCAGCTTTTCACCCTATTTTATATACTGCATCTACTCTGAATCGTACTTCCGGACCCATGTTTCATCACAAGTGGTATTGGGAGAAATAGCGTCAAGATTATTGCCTCACATGTCCAAAAACCTAGAAATCTACAGTGAACGGGGAGTATTAAGTCGCGCTGTTTACAAAAGTGCGTCAAGTGGTTGTTGCGAAGAGGGGAGGCAAACTGTCGGAACAAGTCTTGCTTTCGCAGGACCATTCCGACATTATTCCAATTTGAAAAAAAATCCGTGACGAAGAGTATCGAGTGGTACATTCAAGTATACAAGTAATACCGACAGAAAAAGCCCGTTATGATAAATCTAAAAAGTGCATTGAAATAGAGAGAGATTGCATAAAAATTTTTTTTAAACATTTCCAGCGACATTTTTAACACCATAGACTAAAAATGTTTCAGCCTATGGCAAAAACGTACAGCTACGAACGCCGATACTTTGATTGAACAATTTTTTGATTCCTCTTGAAATTTTAAATTTTTTATTAATCAAAAACTGGAAACTTTGTTGCGCATTTAATTATAGATAGATAGCATAAAGCATCTACGAGTTAATGGGATGGTCTCACTCAACATTGCAATCGAGATATCTTAGTTTTTAAGATTCCATCTCAAACGGTTATTGGTTCATGTGGTAAACATTTGTATATTACCTACATTAATTATTCAAAGAGCATGTAGTAAGGTTCATATCAAAAAGCTCATCTATATCAACGACAATGAGTGCCATTTTCTAATTTTACTTGGGGCATAATTCCATCGAAACGCATCGGTATTATGTGTATATTACTGAATTCATTCAAATCATCGACCTTTCTGCTAGCAACCACTTTTTTCCTGACATTGACTTCGCTTTCTATTTGTTGTTGTATCATCTGATGAGAATTGATTTACAGTCTCAATTCGTCTTTTTCTCAAAAGAAGGCCAATTGCAGTCATAGAAAAGTTGAAAATATCAGCAAATGAATGGAGCTAATAGTAAAATTTTCACAGCGTTCATATCTCCCTTCTACGTAAGAGTCAATGTCCTACAGTATCATGCACATCGAAAGTATGATCAAGAACTTCAAAGAAAATTCAACCGTCTGTCTAATGCAATTGAATACAGCCGGTAGCACAACGATACAGATGTTGGAACAAGTCCTTTCGCAGACAAAGCATCCGCTCTCCGACCACACGCGGCCGTCTCGGTCAATCAATATAACCACAAATGTTCGATGTTAGTGCCTCAAACAGGTACCTTAGGAGCAAGTCCACGGACATTATTACCGCTATTTTATGCATTTTATACATCAAAAGGGTAGAAATCGAAACAGATATAATGTACGGTCAAGGTGTACAGCGCCAGACATTTCATGGCTTCTGATACTGAGACGATTTCGCACGACCATGGGGATCCACAGTATTGAATGTTTTATGCTTTGAAAAGGACTCTATAGTCTCTGAGAAAAAACATGCAGCTTATTCATGAAATACTTCACAATTAAACTTCATAGCGCCATTTGAAATACTTCGTTAAACTGCAAACAAAAAACTAGAAGAAATTAGTATCCTCAAATAGACGTAAGTTAATGAAACGCGGCGAACAGACGCACCAATTCGCAAATCCTCCACGTAAAGAAGGCAATGGTTAACGTAGCAGAAACCAATTTCTTTTCATCGAGCCATTACACATGAAATCATTGGATTTGTAAGGAACAGCTCAGCCTCATAATAATTTTAATTACATGGTCTCATCATTGTTTTCACTCGACGCATGTTTCATATCAAATTGAAATCACCTCATTTTGCTTCGCATCTCGAGATCATGCCCAATTGATTCTACTGCATGCCGCTTCTAGCTTCAATCGTAACGTGAATGCGAATACTATCCCTACGGCACTCCGCACACGGGTCGTTAGCCATGCGATGCGTGAGAGATGCGTTTGACACTTGTGAAGCTTGCGAAAAACGATTGTCGTCATCCTCGTTTCATGTCCACACACGAGTCGTAGAAATATCGTATCCACGACGATAGCTCAACGACCCATGTGCGGATTGCCTAACACTTACTTTCATGTCGCCAGTCTCTCTATCAAGCAACATGCATATCCACATCATTGCGAAATTTTCGGTTCATCATTTTCAGCTTGTTGTGATACAGTCCTTTGAAACGAGTTTCATATCAATTCATTGTGCCGAATATACTTTCGTTTAACATCATTGTTTGAATTCTTTCTGCAAACGGCTCTCGACGAATTGTTTCGTTGTTCATCTTATGCCGCGTTTACACGCATGGCAAATGTTGGCGAGCAGAGTGTGTAAATGGTCACCTTGTCTATTCTCGCCTGTTTTTTCACATGCGAAAACATGGGGGAAGTAATTTGCCAAGTTCCTCGACAAAACGTTCGCCTTATGTGTAAACGCGGCATTAGCGATAGAAACAGTAAGCAAACTACACATGCATATCTTATTCTTGTACAAACACGAGCTACTGCCAGTTTATCATTGCACTTATCAGCGATCCTATGAATGACTTGACAGATAACAAACGGCCAATCGGCAAAGTTGCTGAAATAGCAGTTTGGGTAGATGATGAATAGTTCGTAATTTTTCTAGGTGGTTCCTTGCGTGATAATAGGCGCGTTTTTTTGCTCCTCTATCCAGCGGAGAGTAGAGTAGACGCATTGAAAACAACAACACTCCTACACCAGTGAATTCACTAGTACAGAAATTCTATGCGTCATTTGTAGTTGACGTGTTGAAGTGTAGAATGTGCTGATAGAAAAAAGAAAAGCTCATGAGAAGTTGTATTTTTTTCTGTGAGGTGGCTTTCGGTTTTTCATGGTTATGTTGAATGTTTTGGTAGTTAAGAAATTAGAAAAGGCCCTCATAATGTGTAGAAAGTTAAAAGAATTAATTTTCTGTTAGTTTTTTTTCTATTTTCTATCGATTGTGGTTGTGTATACTCGTTATTTTCTCCCTTTTTTCAGCTGTTTTGTGGGACCACAGCGAATATAGCAACCTATGTCAGGTTTAGCGAATGCACTGCTGTTTTATACTAGATCGTTGTTTTTCCGGCATAGTTGTACTCTGCACTGCATCGGAGCAAAAAAACGCACCTAATATGTGACAAGATAGCTCAGGATTGAAGTTCAGTATTATCCCTACGTAAGTTTGTAAGAGGTGTCCTATCGAGTTGTTGGTCATGTTTAGAGGGAGGCGGGATCATTTATAGTTTTTGGTGCTTTGCTCATTAACGATTTTTTCGTTGTTTTTTTTTTCACAAACCTAAACTACTTAAATTTCTTGAACATGTTTTACTGATAATATGGATCACAATTTCAATTAGTTGAAAACTACATTGCAGTCTACTTAAAGTTGACATATAGCCGTTTCATCAACACAAAAGTTAAGAATGGGCAGAAAGTACCGCAGACACATCGTTTTAAAAGAACGATTATGATCAAAACATACGTGTAGTTCAGGGCACACCCGGTAACAGTAAGTCTCTCTATTTGCTAATGTGTTTATTGTGTACTTCTAAACTATACGTTTGTGTATTTTGCCTTATGCCGGAATTACATTCTGGCCGAGGAATGCCAAATGACGACAAGGCCTGTGTGTAAATGGTCTCCTTGTCTATTCTCGGCTGTTTTTTTCATGGCAAGCACGCGTGTGTAAATGGTTTGCTCGTCGGCTCTTGTTTGTTTTATGAAGGGATAATGATCCTTTTATTGCTGTGCCTGAGTGTTTATGACCGTCTCGTCCGAGCTCGAAGCCGCTGGAAGCGAAGCCGGTTTTATGCATCAAGTCAAAGGGATTCGAGAGGGTAGCATGTGCTCATTTAAATTTTCGAATTTTTCGCCGGGACTTCAAACATGTGTTTGCGTGTCCCAGATTGAAATAACTCAACGCACACCAGGCAGTTGCAATAGCCACAGCCCGTACCTCAGTCATCGTTCACTGAATTGAACAAAACAGCTCACAACTGTCGAAAGATGCATGGTGCAATATCCTACTAAGTAAACAATTCACCCTATGAAAGGTGCATGGGCAAAATCCTAAGTAAACAATTCATCCTATGTCTTGTTGAGTCTTGTTTACTCTTGTACACGAGACGCTCGTCCCAGTGTATAAATCCGGCATTAGATGTAAAAAATTATTGACACAGATTATGTACACATGCTACAATCAGATATTTCTACTCTAATGCTGGATTTATACATAGGGACGAGAGTCTTGTGGACAAGACTCAACAAGACTCAGGAAGACATTGGATGAGACTCAACAAGACATAGGGTGAATTGTTTACTTAGGATATTGCACCATGCAACGCGGACCATACACCACGCACCTTTCATAGGGTGAATTGTTTACTTAGGATATTGCACTATGCATCTTTCGACAGTTGTGAGCTGTTTTGTTCAGTTCAGTGAACGATGGCTGAGGTACAGGCAGTGGCTATTGCAACTGCCTGGTGTGCGTTTAGTGATTTCAAACTGGGACACGCAAAGACATGTTTGAAGTCCCAGCGAAAAATTCGAAAATGTGAATGAGCACATGCTACCCTCTCAAATCCCTTTGACTGGATGCATAAAACCGACTTCGCTTCCAGCGGCTTCGAGCTCGGACGAGACGGTCATAAACACTCAGGCACAGCAATAAAAGGATCATTATCCCTTCATAAAACAAACAAGAGCCGACGAGCAAACCATTTACACACGCGTGCTTGCCATGAAAAAAACAGCCGAGAATAGACAAGGAGACCATTTACACACAGACCTTGTCTACATTTGGCATTCCTCGGCGAGAATGTAATTACAGCATAAGAATTTCTTCACGAGTCTAAACATTCTAAAGTCCAGGATATCTGTATGTAAAAAAATGAGGGTGTTTGGTACTCGGAGGACACTTTTGTAGGGAGGTATTCCTTGATATATTTCGAGCAAAAAAATTCATTCTACAGGGTGGTCTGGTTTTGAAAATATGCGGAGTTACAGGGTGGTCAAGAAAAGTGTTTCGGACCTTTACACTGACTCACTTAAATCGTTATATCTTAAAAACTAATACTTTTTGCACCACGGCCGTTGTTTATCAACCACGCGTCATGCTACATAAAAGTAATCAAGAATTTTCTTATGGTTGTTTTAACTATAGTCCGTAGTTGAGGCAAAAACAACTAAGGAAAATTGTTGATTTTACCAAGATTTTTCTCTCAGTGAAAGATTGAAAAATATCTACTCGCATGTACAAAGAATAAAGAAAACGTTATACATTATAAAACTATCTTTATAATCCTTTCATCACGGTCTTATGCGGAGAGGAGACAACTATGAGCTATCTTACTGTTCATTGTTTACTCTTTTCTTTGTTTTTTTTAATCCCATTACTCCAGTAATATTTCCGAATGCAAAATACTAAACTACTTAACTCTGACTTTGGAATGCATAAAGCTCAGACGTTCAAAAGTATAATTCACTCACTGTTTATTTGTCAATAAGTTACCCATACCCATAGCGTGTCTAGAAGATACCTCGTCAACAAAAGTGTTGAGAAATGTTTGAAGCGGAGGTTTAATTTCGACACAATAAATGCTGATAACAATAATTGGTAAGATGGGAGCTACTTCAAAGGCACTTCAAACCTCTTTAAGAACAGGACGAAATTGCATCAATTGAGTTTTCCGCAATGGGCAAACTAATGAAATTAATGTGCAAGGATATATTCTGAGGATAACCGATTTATGAGATAACAAATCTATCAAACTTGTCTCCGCTCTACTGGACCAATAGCTTTCATTCCCCATTTACTTCAAATTTGAAATGCAAATAGGGGCACCCGAAAGGGTTCTACTATACTTTCCTAGGTTATCAAGACCATATTCACGAAGGAGTAGAACTCTGTGACATATTTTTGTTTAGCGCCCAAATTTTCAACGCTTCTACAAAGCTGAATTTCTTCACCAATTTTTTGCATTAGTTTTCCCAAACACTATCACCAACTTTGGCTAGTACTTCACTTTGGTCAATTACTATCAGATGAGGCAAAATTTCATTGGAATCTAAACTCTTCTTGATGATTCGCAAATCAAAAGTATTGTTTCGAAATTGACCATCTACTTGATTGGAACAGTTAACATGAGGCAGTACGCTATATATTTTAATTCTTCCATGAAAGGTATTAGTTGTGCTTAACGATCGAGGCTTTTTTTACTAGTATTAACGTTCAAAGAACTGTCAGAACGAAATCATGATAAGCGTATGAGTCCTTACGTTAGCATTACACGTGAGTTACCTTGATAGGCACAAGAACATGAAAGGAACTATAGGCGCGTTTTTACATCCAGAGTAGTGCAGGATATCGATTTGCACACGAAACAACAACAACATCTAGAGTACAAACACTCGTGAATTCAGTGGAGTTCGTACTCGTGCTCTCTGTGGAACGTATTTCGAAAAGTCATATCAACTGGAATAGTTGGAATTTTCAAAAATTTCTATGTCACCCTGGCAACCAGGATAAATAGTCATAAATTTGAAAACGGCGTTGGTTATATGACAGCTCAAATTTTGAAATGACAACTGTCTGACAGAAAAAACTCGAGTGCTACTCTGGATCGTTTTATTATGCATCCAGGATACCTACTACACTCTGGATGAAAATAAAACGCAGCTTATGTGTGGTAACATTAACGCATAAAATGCCCTACTGCGTTTATGATTGAGTCGCACTGAAGAAACTAATTATTTATGGGCGCAATTCCTATAAAGACGAGTCGGAAGTAGTCTTTACCGTTTCATTACTAAGGGGTTGACTATTCAGGAATTTGACTATGTAAGAAATACGACGAATCAATTCCGATTTAACACCGTATTCACGACGTATTAGCGTCAACAAATTGTATCTAATAACAATTGGACGCAAATTGTTAGTTGAGTGGTAACTACATTATCGACCTTTAGCTCGTTCTGACCTCTGAATGATAAGTCTAGACGTGATACATATAACGTTAAGTCAATGAGCCGCTATAGAGCTTCACGTTATCCTTCATTCAGCCTAATAGTTAATGGAATAATGCACTTGAGAATTATATCTTTAAAAATACCAGAAACATTTCATGCCTACCATAATGATTTTCGTCTCTCTTGCTGCCCATTTTCTTCAATTTCTACTGATAGAATTACTGAGAGAATGGAACAACTAGCAAGTTATCAATAAACTTCATTTTAAGTATTAATCAATATCATATATCTTACAATTGGTCAATATGACGATTATTAAAAACATAAAAACAAAATAATATGCGTTCACCTTTCAAGCGAAAATTCTTCAATGCCACTCAAACTGCACATAAAAACAGTTCGATACTTGTATGGTTTCATTCCGGTAGCATAGTTCAATTATAGCAGATCAATAACATTAACAGATCCCTTAAAAAACAAATAGTCGAATTTTGTTTTATTTTTTTTACTAATCTAGAAAATTATTCTTAATTCTTTTTATATGTAAATTATTAATACTCCCATTTGGTAGTATTCAAAAGTTCTATCAACCGAATGTAAAACATTGACGAAGTAAAAATGCAAAGCACTTTTGAGCTATATTTTTAGTTCGTATGCCATGTTTACATATATGGCAAACGCTTCGTGAGGGCATTCGACAAAACAGTTAAGACATATAGTGAAGATGGCTTATCTTAGGAAAGGATACACGATATGCATACCTGTACACTTCAACTTCGCAGTGGTAATATCGTGTAAGTAGGTAGAATTTTCTCTGTTCAGAAATTTGTTTACAAATATTCGAACAGTGTATCTCGTATCCATCCGTACTCATGTATCTTCTTGTCCGGTATGATACATCTTGTACGATGTGATACATCTTATCCGATGTGATGCATCTTGCTCAATATTTCATGGGCAAACTAAATAGGTTTGTAAATATCATCGGACCTAGCACCAGACCTTTTTTTCAAATCTTCACATCCTTTTGGCTCGATACGAAAAACCGACACCTAGAGGTAGGCCGTCATAAACACTAAGCACTCCCATGAACCAAATACTAGAGATCACGACAATGCGAGTTCAAAACTCGTCATGTTCTGCGCATATCCCGCCTGGCGCAGTTTACGTCACGTAGCAGAGAGCGGTGGACCAAGAAAAATGTGGTGAAAAGAAAAAATACATGCATCCGAAGATGATGGTATGGCAAATTTCAAACTCGTCTTGTTCTGCGAATGATTTAATTTAGCGTCATTCAAGTTGTAATATATGATGTAGCACATGGTGGCGAATAGGGAGAAATATTGTGAAAAATAGGGTTTGTTCAAAATGTAGTATGTATGTTAATTTTAATTATGCTTTGAAAAATGTGAGTGTTGTATTTCCTTACAGTAATACGTGAATGAAAAATCTATCGATATTTTGCAGTCATAAATAATCCGTTAATGAATTATAAAATAAAGACGATTATGTTTTCAAGTCTTTAGCCGAATGTAGCCAACCAAAAAACAATACCCTGATTCACCTACAAAACAGGTCATTTCGGAATGGTTTGTGGGCGTGCTGGCGCAGTTTACGTCACAAAAAGGGTGTTGACATGCGCATGTCGTGATCTTGTCTTCTTGGTTCATGAAGCACTCCCATCAAATGCTCATAATACCCTCATAAAACAGGCAAGAGCCGACGAGGTAACCATTTACAAACTCGTGCTGGCCATGAAAAAAAAAACAAGCGAAAATAGACGAGGAGACCATCCACACTCTACCTCATCAACGTTCGCCATGTATCGGGGAGAGTGTTTAGAGTTAAATTTTAATTTGGAAGTAAATACTTCCAATGTAAATGTAACACGTCTTGACAGCTTTTTACAAAATATATTATTGATTTTTAGTTTTCAATATTTTTATTTACGTTTTTCTTAGACTACTATATAAATGAATTTTGGTGTATTGTGTAGTGTTGTGTGGATATATGATTGTGGGTTGTGTTATGTGTTTCCACAAGTGTAATTGAGGCTTTAATTTGTTCATTATTGTCCTCCTTTGCTCTAAAATAATTATCTTCGTTAGTGGACAACGCTCCCACCACAGCAAATATGTCGCTGCTTTCGTTTCGCAAATTCCCGCTATTGAAATATTGAAAACACGCACTTTTTTTTCATTGTTTACACAGAGAAAGTGCCTTGGGTATAGAATTGAATTTGCTTTTTTACCATGGCGCCCAAGTTACTAGGTTTTGGCTTTCTTTTTATATACTTTTCTTTTGGCAGATGTGCTTTCGGCTGGGGTGGCAAATGTTTAATAGGAGCATCTTGTTGCCTCAGTCATTTTTTTTTGTTGTCTTTGGCTATGGTTGCAGTTATATACCTGACATTTTCAATTTTTTATCATCATCTTGTCGAGCGGTCGTCAATGCAGCATTGGCGCCCATCTCGTGCTATTGTTTTCGTTTTATGTGTCTAACAGAGCTTGTCTCTTTAATTGCTGACCAGACTCTTGTGGTTGTAGGATTACCTCCGGATAAATTAAATAAAATTGCGCATTATCTTCTGGTCAATAGAATTAATCTTGTAAAAAGATTAACTTGAATTTGAGCAATTGGAGGAAAGTGTACATTGAGGGGACCCATGAGCTGGTCGTGATCCTTGTCCATCTGTAAGATGTTGTTCAATCATTTGAATTATTTTGAGCAGGACTCAGGCCAGATGTTCATGGGGTCCTTTCAAGACAACTACAAGAGATCTGTAACCTCCTGATTTCCCCAGTCCCATTTCATCATTTAGTGTTAAATTTTATACCTTTTCCCTTCCTGTCTTTAATTCCTGTCACGAAGAGGATCCGTAAGAATCATTATTTTCTTTATGAATTGGAAATTATACTCATCAAATTCGAAGAAATTTGGTTTTGCTGATACATTACTAGTGTATTCTATTATTTTGGCTGCATATAACTGCGTTATCATTGAATGATATTGAAAAGAATTTGAGGGTTTTTCTTTTGATTATGAATTCTTTCGGTTGCTGCTCATACTTATCTGGAAAAAAGTATATTTAATTGTGGATTGATTTGGTTTGGATTTGAACTATATACTTTATTTGAACATGCGTCGGAGAACAAATAGTTGGGACCCTAGTTACACGCCTTTCCAGCACCAATTGGAGCGCTTGAGCCTATCACCTTCGGCTGCACAAGGCACGAGAATCACAGAGGCGATGGGAACGAATTCGTCTCCTACGGGTCAGACGGTAGCACACAGTTCAGCCACTGAGTCATCAAGAAGACGAATTCCTCACGAAGAAAGTTCTTTCATGCACCAAGAGCAAGCGTCGCGTCCGAGTACTTCGATCAGTAATGACCCACCGAGAGTCACTTTTCAGGCGCAAGCAGAGATGAGTGAGCGATCGTCAATAAAAGTCCCTATAACTAAATGGAACCTGATTTTCGATGGCTCGACTTCAGGTTTGACCGCGAGACAGTTTATGTTTCGTGTGTTGTCCTTGGCAGAAGATTACCACGTTCCTCTAGCCACCCTGGCTATAGACTTTCACCTGCTTCTGCGAGGACAGGCCGCAGATTGGTACTGGCGTTTCCGGGAATTGAATTATCCGCTTTTATGGAGTAGGTTACGGGTAGAATTTCTGGAACGTTTCAGCTCTTTTAGGTCCGATGTGGACGTGCGGAGAATGTTAGATGGTAGATTGCAAAAACCAGGAGAACGATTTCAGGATTTCTTTGATGCCCTTGAGAGTATTTCCCTACAATTAAATTCCCCCTTAATGGATCTTGATTTTCAGTGTGTAGTTCTTAGGAATATGTCCCCAGCACTTAGAATTCACTTGGCTGGTGTAGAATTCCAAACAACCCGAGAATTAGTTAGACGCTGCTGTCTGATAGAATCAGAGTGGAGACTGTTGGGAGTGAATGCTGATCGAGAGCCGAATCGTCGAGCGCGTCAGGTGCATGAACTTGAGTTCGGGAGAGATCAGGGTAGTAATGATCAAGCAGACATATTTCTTTCCCCTGTTCGACATTCGGAACGTGATCTTAGACCGTCATCTGCAAATGTTTCCTATCAAGAGGAAATTCAGGCAATGAAAGCAAGCCCGTACAAGGTTTCATCAGAAAATTCCCGTCGGCTTCCTTTCAGCAGTCAGTCACGTAATGTTTACGAGAAACAATCTTGTCAGCTGTACGAAGATGATATGTCTTCCGATCTAAGGACGCCAGTATTTCAACATCCTGAAGAGTATAGGGGTTCTCTCACTTCCAGACAAGAACTACACGCCATGAAAACAGTCTCTAATGACATGAGTAATAGGGATCGTGGAGCAGAAGGTAGTAGGAATTACCGTATATGTTGGAATTGCCTTGACTTAGGGCATGGTTTCATGGATTGCTCGAAACCTATCCAGCGGATCTTCTGTTTTGGTTGTGGTCGAGAAGGGATTCTGAAGCCCAAATGTCCAAGTTGTCAGTCGGGAAACTCCGGCAGGAATGCGCTTTCAGCAGGGAGGTTGCGTATTCCTCCAAACACTCGTTCCTCCAGACCCGAGATGTCAGACGTAGCTACGAATGTGGATCCCGAGCTACGCCGACGACAATGATTTCCTGTCAGAACTGTACCCCAGCTAAGACCTTTCATTCAACTCTTGCGAATGATGGTTCAATTTCTTCTACTATCTCCAGAGATCGTAGGCGTTCCTCTGAGCGTTTCAATCGTTCATGGAGGTATTTTACCCTGAGGCGTTTCTTGAAGAAAGCGTGTGTCAGTTCCATTGTGACCATGTCTGGTGATAACCGACCCTTTGCCGAAATTTTTATTAAAGGTCGTAAGCTCGTTGGGTTACTTGATAGTGGAGCCAGTGTGAGCATTTTGGGTGCAGGTGCTTTGGACCTGGTTGCTGAGATCGGCTTGTATGTTCACAGCATGCAAACAGTAGTTCACACAGCTTCCGGTCAAAAGGCTCCGGTACTTGGATATGTTAGTACCCTGGTGCGGTTTAAAGACAAAAATAAGCTCATACGCTTCCTGTTATGCCCCAGTCTGACCAACCCAGTCTATCTTGGAATAGACTTCTGGGATGCATTTAAGATTGCACCTCAGTGCTCCGCTATTGAAGTCCCGGACATGAACTCTTGCTTTCATCAATTAGCTCCTGAAGATCAACGGAGGCTGGATGAAGTCAGACATCAATTTCCTTCTTTTAACAGATTAGGTTTAGGCAGAACCAACTTATTGTCTCATATCATCGACACTGGTGATTCCCAGCCTATCAAACAGCGACATTATGCCGTATCACCTGTCGTTCAGAAGTTGATGTATGACGAGCTAGACCGCATGTTGTCTCTAGGGGTTATTGAGGAAAGTAGGAGTTCCTGGAGCTCACCTGTCACCATTGTTCGGAAACCGGGTAAAGTACGTCTATGTTTGGATGCAAGACGATTAAATGAGGTCACTATTAAAGATGCTTACCCTTTGCCGCTGATTGAAGGACGTTGCGGGTTCAACCACAGCTTCACGCCCGAAAAGCCCTACAAGAATATAATTCAATGAAATACACAAACAAGCTGCCAAGAATATGAGTTAAGTTAATCTATTCGCTTTTAAGTGTATGTACGTCGTATATGACGAATCCCACAAAACCAACAAATGTGATAAAAACTAATATGTTTTGTTGGAGAAATGTAGCAGGCTGTACTGAACTCATATCTAATACAAGCACCAAAAAGGGGAATGAGAGCCTTCCATGTGTTCTATTTTCTGAGTAGTGGAGTTTAGCTAAGCCCCATCAAAATGAAAAAATGCGAATTCTTCAAATAATCAAATTCTAGATATCATGAATCTAATTCTTAAATAAATGTATACACCCATCTCTAATGGTAACCGTGGGCAATATTATGCTTACGGATGAAACAAATTAATGATATTTTAAAATACATTTGTAGTTGAAGCTTAAGTATAGGTTGTTCAAGTATCGGTAAAGTTTCCAAGATGTTATGAAAGTCAGCTTACACGCCCGATTACACCTTCGCCTTTTACATTTCAATAAAAGTGCCTAGTCATCTACACAATACCTTAGGCTTCCCAAATAAAATATTAACAAAAAAATATGCCCCCCCAAGCTCTTTCAAACAATCGGAAGATCACTTTATATCACCACGTCATAGACGCACACATCACTTTCCCACATTAATGCTTGCAAAGTTTCTAGAATATGTTTCGTAATGTACTTGACAGAAGAGTACTTGTTTATAGTACTTCTCGGACTAATTTGCAGTATTACACACCAAGAACATTTCTTGCGGACTAATTAATAAGTCAGACTACTTTTTCAATTCATGGACTTTTATGCAAATCTAGTCACGACTATCCATTCCATGTATGTATCTATTGACACAAAAAATCAATCTTTGAGGAATCAGGACAAATTAATAAGAATATCATAAGCGCAATTTAACTGTCACTGCTATTGCGAACCACTTTATAGGATTCAATGGAGCGTTCCAATGAACTATCTGTCTATTTTATTCTGGCCGACAGAGTTATTGTACAAATGAGACAGTATAATTACTGCTCATTAATCATTGAAGCTTTACTCTTTGCTTTCTCCGTCCAGGGGCACAAAAACCAAAACTCTCGAACGAGTTTTTCCCTAGAAACCATGCAGACTATTCAATGAAAACGTATATTTAAAAAATGCGCCAGAAAATGATAAGCAGATTCTAAGGTCCCCACGTTCTCTCTGCCAACGACCACTGGCCGGGTTCTCGTTTAGTAAATCTTTCTGACTGTGAAATATCTTGTTTATACAGCGAACTTGAGCTTGCTTCTACTGAAAGCACGCCCTATGTATGTATATAATTAATATACTGAATTATTAAATTAAGATTTTTTCTGTTGCCAACTGCTTTTTTACAATTCAACCGACCGTTACAGTGCCGAACGAAAAGGATCTCGTTAATAACATCGAAGAGTCTGAATCCGTTAATTGAGAAGTTGTAAAAAAAATGCTTAGTTGGTGAAGGGAATTGTCGTGTTTGGAGTTATGCTTGATTTTATGAATTTGTTAATGATAGTAGGTGAAACAAATGCCTAGGGAATTGAATGTTTTTTAAAAGAGGGCTTGATAAAGAGATAATTCATTTATAATTCATTGTTAATTAGCTTGAATTCAGGACGATGTTATTAAATACCACCAAAGGTAGAAACATTTTCTAACTATTTTTATATTGAAATTGTTTTTGCGGGATGATTAAAATTGAAAAAAAAATTTATTTACATAGAAAATGTTATTTTGACAAATTAGTTTCGAAAGTATGCACTGATTCTCATCAGACACCAGCACTCAGTGCATACTTGACTGATGTGAACACTTGCAGTTGGAAATCATTAATTTTTATTTATGCTAGTTGTAACAAATTTTAACATCTCCGACTTATATCCATCGAAATAATTTACTCATAAAGGTTATTGATTTGTGATCATTGTTCCCTTCTTGTCTATAAATCAGCATAGACAACGTATATCGTCTCTAAAGCTTATCAAAGCAGAGAATATTGATACGGGAAAGTTTGTTTTTATAAAACAATTATTTCTTAATTTACCTTCATTTCTTTTACTGGCAGCTTCTAGCAAGAATAAAGACAGGCTTACATTTTTTTTTTGAAATCGTCCGATTATTGGTACTTGGAATCATACCTGGAGTATTTACCATTTTTTTGGTTGGGGCTTGAGGCCGACCCTAGCTCGATTGGAATAGTATTAACTGTATTTACTCTCAAATAACACCTAATCCCAAAAGAGAATCTCAGACAAATAAAAGTGAGCTAGGCATAGAGTCATCCATAATGGACACCATACACGGAAGAACATGTGTCTCCCAGGGAATTCACTAGCACAAAAATTCTGTTCTGCATCAACGGCGTGGCGTTCATGGAAGCAAGGGAAGCATTGCTTCCTTTACATTTGACTGACATACATTTTAAATTCATGGTTTTTTTTTTGAAATAGTGAAAAAATCGCACATAAAATTTTTTTAAAAATTTTACCGCAATTAAACTGAACATCTCACACAGCTGATGTGGTAACACCACAGATTGAGAGAGAACCACCAGGGCATGGAAGCAATGCCTTCTAGAAGTACGGGCCGTCATGCTACGTAATCGTTGTAGCTTTGACGTCATTTTTGGTCATTTTGACATTTCCACCTGGCAGTGCCGATATACACGGAGATTTCACATGCGGATATTTAGCTAAAATAGAAAAAAATGTTAGTTTTTGGTGCGTGGATGCGTTGTATAATATTTAGTCACAACTTGCATTTTGTATCAATCAATTGTATCGACAGTAAATCGACACGAAACATCACCTAACCTAACAACTGATAAACATTTCGTAGCGAATTTTTCCAATCATACCGCACGCACTGCATTAATTTTTAATTTAGCTGTTCACTAGCACTGTTCCGCAGATCTCACTTTATTTTCACTTCACTCACTTTAACACAACCTGTACAATTAACATTTTCCCGCGGACGTCCCATAAGACTGCGTGTGTTTTTCGCGATACTTTGACAGCTTTCTCTGTCGTCAACATTCTGCATTACGGCCTGTATTTCTAGAAGGCATTGATGGAAGCAACGTAAAAATTGCATCTACGAAAATCCAAACAAGACAGCAACTTCTTTGACCCCTTTGCGGATAGTTTGTGATCCGCGATACATGGAAGGGTTCCTGAACAGGGACAGCTATTTTTTGCTAGTATTTAGTTTTGATGTCCCATTTATCAAAATACAATCTAAGGATGAGCAAGTAATCTTCAAGGCTCGTCGCAGTTTTGAGCGGGTCTTGACTCGACGCGAATGAGAGAGTGCCATCTGCATATTGTAGGACTTCAACTTGGAAAAGCAAGGTTAGCAGTGAAAATGGTGTATAAAACAGATCCATACGGTATCGAAGGCCTTATCGATATCCAAGGTACGAACAAACGTTGGAGTTTTTCGCTCATTTAAGTGCGGCACTATCTGATCTTGCAAGTACGAGATAGCGTGCTGGGTTCCAAACTTTCGCCTCAAGTCAAATTGATAGTCAGGTATAATCAATTGATAGTCAGGTACAATCTTGGGCACTTTCTATGTGTCGGGAAAGTAGCCGTTACTCAAGGCATTATCGAAAATAATGGAAAATAATCTGAGTAGATTGGAGGAACATAAAACTAGGCATGGGACTAGTTGGCTTTTTACTTTTTATGCCGCGCAGCAAGTGCACAAAGTATTTACTACTGACAAAGTGAAACGGGTTGTAACTTGCGGATCATCCAATCGATTTTCGGATGGCAATATGACCAGAGGCTCGATGTGACCATTCAGCTATAAACTACTGACTTCTTCGTGTACAATTTAACTATGAGAGCTGCACATTTAACTATCAGCGTTACACGCTGAAACATTGCCAATCGTTACCCCTATCTCTCGGTTAATATTGCAACCAGCCGCTGTACAAGACACTCATTGCGAAATCTACCAAAGATTTCAGCAATAAACTCGGTGAGACAGATTATATTCCAAAGAAGTGCGGGTGATCTCTCCCATATCTATGAAACTTTAACTTGCAACGCCATCTATGCCTCACCTTACTTGCCTACAATCCTTGGGGGTTTCTTCATGAGGGTGAAATATGGGAGGAATCGAATTTAAAGCCTCACAGTAAAATGAGTAAAGACACCGGCTGGAGTCCAGCAGTATTGGAGTATTAATACTGTTGAGCAGATCATCTGACAGGAGGAAAAAATAAAAGAGTTGATTTTACCTTTGCTTTTAAGAGGAAATTTGTTCTGTCTATACAACGCTCGAAAATAACGTTACAGGAACAGGCGAAGTTTGAATGGGAAATTATGCCGTGTTCGCCTTATTCACTTAACTTAGCGCCATTGGATTGTCACTTGTTTCGCAGTCTACAAAAACATCTGAATGGAAAAATTACAGCTACATAGGGAATGTTAGAACGATACTAAAGGAATACTGCACCACTCGGAGGAGATTCAGATGGTCAATAATTTCTGGTTTTTGAATATTTTTTTATTATACTTTTTCATTATAAACGGTAAACCTGATTTCTGGTTGCCCACACAATATTTTACCTCGAGTTTACCCAAATCGTAACCTAATTCTGTCCTTAAAATTTGCTATCAACCTTGACTTGCATCAAACCCATTCCATATGGATGTCCAATACTTGCAAAAGTATTTCTCAAAACCTGTACTCGGATATATTTTTATGCTTAAGCTACAAAAATTATCAGCGCTACAACCGGGGTCTGGTCCTGGCCTACATTGCGTTTCCATGGAACGCGATGGCGAGCCGATGTCATTCAGCTAGGCACTCTTAAGCTCCGAGCGTCCTAGTCAACGCCAGCAAGCAAGGTCTCCCATGTTGCCGTCTGCCGTAAAATCAGGCGCATACGGTTTTCCGAGCAGGATCCTCGTCGCTCATTCGAGCTAGGTGTCCTGCCCACTGGAGTCTACCGAGCTTTATCTTAGTAATTATATCTACTTCTAGGTAGATAGCATACAACTGATGGTTGTAGCGTCTCGGGAATCGCCCTTCTTCACATATGGGGCGAACGATTCTATTCTGCGAAACGATTCTATTCTTTCCTCTCGAACGCGACTAAGAGGTGAAAGTACCTTTTGATGAGCATCCAAGTCTCGGATCCATACGTGAGTATTTGTAAGATGATATAGGAGGTGATATTTCGGGATTTGAAGAGCTTGACAGACTGAAGTATGCTTTGTTGGATTTGAGCAACCGTCCGCGTATTTCTTCATCCATATTGTTACCAACTGCTACAATTGACCCAAGGTAGTTGAAAGATCACACTACTTTGAATTCAAGTTTCATTACCCCGATGGTTTGACCAACTCTAGCTGTTTTTCCAACAGATGTTGCTTTCGTCTTTCGTTCATTTATCTGCAGCCAAAGCTGCAGTGCCGTCTGTTCGATATTGTACAGCTAGTTCAGATCGGTCAATAATGTCAATATTATGTGCATAAGCCAATATGTACTTCGTACCGATAGTCCCTCGCGTTGACGTGCCAGAGTCTTGGATTGCTTTTTCGAGCGCCAGGCGAAATCATCCCCTTGTCGGAGCCCATTGAAGATGTTGAACGGTCTGGATAAGAATCCGGCTATTTTTATACGGCTTGTTACATTGGTCATCGTCAATCTACACAATCGTGACAGTTTGTTTGCGATGCCGAATTCTCACACGGCTTTATACAGTTCTACCCTGGCTTTGCTGTCATAGGCAGCCTTAAAGATCATTAAATAAAATAGATGGTTAAAACGGAATATTGAATTCCAGACTTCTTGCCATCGCCTGCCTAAGAGTAAAAATCTGACCAAATGTTGATTTGTCAAGGATGAAGTCACATTGATGTTTTACAATGGTGGCTTTAAAGTTTCTTTCTAAAGTGCACTTCCCGAATGCCTTCAGAGTCGATTATCCGATTGTTTTCTTTCTCTTTACAGTATGTGCAGCGTGGTATGTACTGCGTCATGTTTCGGAATATTTGGTAGAAGTTCCGCGCTCTCTTATTCTTTCTAGTCCACAGATCCGGTCATTTTCCCAGGCAGATTTCATCACTCTGTGAAGTCTCATCTGTGTTCTTCTGAGCTATTTGCATTCGTTTTCATGTAACTGGGTTCTATGAGATTGGTGCTTTGGTATGCAACATTTTTATGTTCAGTCGCTAGTTTGCACTCCATCATCAAACACCACTCGCGCCAATCTCCACAACTAGCATACTACCTAAGATGGCATCAATAGAAATCATAGCAGTAGGTACTCTTAAGGCGTGCCTCCTTTTCATTTACGCCCGGCATCCTGCCTGCTGGACTTATATCCGCTCCATCGAGCTCTTCGAGGTCAAGTCCTAATGCTAGACCAAATGTGTTACTAGTATTTTCATTGCGTAAGGCACTTGTCTTGACTCGAACCTGGTTCGCGGATGCGATGATCTTATACAAAGCAATTCGCGCTGGGTCTGAGTCTGAGTTGACGCCTCGGTACATTCGTACTGTAATCAGGCTCGAGTAGTGGCAGCGAACAGCACTTGGTTTATTTAGAGTGGCTCCATCAGGTAATAGCCAAGTGTTCTTACGGATATCTTTACGCGGGAAATTGGCTCTCGAAACAACCAGGCTTTTGATGCTGCTAGCTCTATGACTCGAATTCTATTATCATTAGTGTTCTCATGCATAGTGCCTGATTATTGGCTTTTGACGTTAAGATTTCCAATGTGGATTTTTACATCATATAATATTTGAACAGGCATTAAAATCCGCTCGATCTATTGATGTTTCTTTGTCGTCGTCAGCGAATTTCCCCGAAGTTCCGTGAACGTTTGTGGGGCTGTTTGCAAATTCGCCTTGCACGCGAAGGGTGCGTAGCCTTTCATTAATAATGATGGCAGAGTTTATTTTTTGGCTGACGAAGAAGCCTGCTTCGAGCACATGGTGGTTTGTATGACAGCTGTAGTATAAGTTATATTCTTTCTTTTGTAAAACACCACTCCCTCTCCATCTGATATCTTGTGCTGCTGCTATATCAGCTAATCGGCCAGTAGCTGAGCAGCTCGAGCTCTGTAGAGCGACTTAACGTACCATGAGAAAAATCTCAACTCGTTTAGCCGTTTTCGTTTGTGTGGCCGTCGTTTTGGTATCAATCCGATTCCAAGGCTTGTTGTTGGATTCCTGATGAACACTTCGGAAACTTTTGGAAAGAGCGCCTTTAACAATTTATTTCAATTATTATGTCTTTTGGAATTTCCCAAGCCTGCAATTGAAACATGTAAAGCTTTTCGAAAATATTGTACTTGTCAAAAATTCTTTTGATTCGGCTGATTTAAATCTGATATTTGCGCGACGCTATTTAAGCTTAGTTTTCCTTACTTTCTTTCGGCATTTATATGCGATTACTTGAGGGATATTATACTGTGGTACGAGTCCGGCAACGACCCTAAACGCTACAGCTTTGCAATAGATATCCTAGAGCATTAATCATCATGTATAATGACGTGCTCACATTAAAATTCTAAAAACAGTTAACAACTATTGGATTTGCGGACAACCTAAGTAAGATCATATGAGCCGACGAATTGGAAGATATCAAAATTTCAAACAAAGCGATACATGCGGTTAATGAATGGCCTGAGAGTGCAGACTTGAAACTAATCTAGCAACACACCAGCTCAATATTCTTAAACAGCCGTCAAAAAAATCGAGATAATCGAAGTCACCGTTGGTGACCAGAAAATCCATCCATCTATTCAGTATTTAGGAGCTAAAATTGATTCTAAGCTCTATTTTAGAGTCCACTTTGAACATGTGTGCAGCAAAGGCCTAAATCTAAATGAATTTACTAGATGCGGCATTAGTTACGATGCATCCGAATATTGGCGAGCCAAATTAGGGCTATAGGATTCTAGTCTCTTAAATTGTGAGTTCAAGTAGTAGAAGTCGAGGTTGCGAGCCGCAGTTTACTCGAAGCATCGTACTATCACTAGACGTAAACTATATCTTCAACTGCACATTAATCAATTAAATCAAATTACGTGAAGCAAATTCTTGACTTTCGCAAGCCCAAACAGAAAAGACCCGACACCATTCTATTGTCTGTTCGCCACATCATTAAATGATACGTTTCGCAAAGCTCAATCTTGAATTGCCAGTGACGAAGAGGAAAACTGTCACGAAAATAGAAGAATGTATCCGCCAACATACAGAACCACTTAACGAAACATTACCAACGACAGAAAACTGCTTCAAAAGTTCTCGAGAGTAATAAATTTACAGAAGACTTATAATTTATATTTACTGTATCATCGTCAATCTGAAAACTTGCGAGGACAACTTTTTGCAGAAAACGCAGCTTGCTTGCCATTGCATGAAATTGGATGTTTACATATATATTTTAGCTATTCTGAATAGCAAAACAAAATATTTTGTTTCCCCGCATTTATCTTTTCATAAATAAGGATGGCGAATTTCTCTTCTGGCTTGATTTATAGAATATTCCATTGATCTCTGTATATGGATAGTAGGGGAATGTTCTTGAGAATTGAAGTTCGGCGACTAATGGAGTGTTTCACAAAAAACTTTCCGAAAATGTTGCTTCATCATTGCAGAAATAAAATCAGGATATCTAATCTGAAATAATAACGCTTTTTAAGAAGAAGCAAAGAACTTTTGGAGAACCATATGAAAAATTGGTTTGTTTGTGTCTTACAAAAATTTCAATTGTATGTCAAATTGAAAGTTAATCGAAATGACAAAAGGTCACGTACTTTCAACAATACAAATACTCAAATAATTTACAATCAGTTTGCATTCGCATCTTTGCGCATAATGGTTCTCTGACATTTCGCTGATATAAAGTGAGATCCCCGTTAAAAATTTTAATCAGCCCGGTTTCAAATAAACTGAGCAGATAAAGAACTTCCAGGAAAAGCTGCAAAGATTGACACGTTGCTTTACGATCTGGAAAAACTTGCATGAAGAGTCCCGCTCGCATCAAACTGCAGACGACATCTACAATACAAAGTGGAAACTGGCAGTTTGCATTTAATGTCGACTGCATTGTGCACTCGTTGAAACTTTCCGCACCCGCATCACAGGACTTTCATATCTGCCCCTGAACAAGTGTGGGCGCGTACAACTACTTCATCCGCCGCAATCATTGATTTTCTTGAGTTCCGCCGACTTCGTAATTGAATATTTCTAAGGATGCAACGACCTGTGTGCATATGAATACGAGAGCACAAAAGCTTCAGGATCATACGACTTTTTTCTTTTAGGAGTTTTGAAACTTTAGGGGAACAACGTTAATTGAAATTTCTTTATGGTCGCGTTATTTTCTGGATCATTATCATCGATGCATTCGCTGCAGCTTTGCAACTGCCATCCATTGCTCATAATCAATTATCGTCACCTCTTCTGTCTGCTATTCCCCTTAATTTCAAATTCAGTGCATCGCAATCGGCAATCCTCTTCTAAGATGTACTCCCTAAGCATCTTTATTTTAGTCATCCATCGCCGTATCACGATATTCTTCGTTACAACACGGTATGCATAGTGTTCAGCGTAAACAACTACAGACAATTTATTTGCCACTTTACGCCGATAAAACGCACATAGACTTGTCTTTTTGCAACCAGAACAACCGTTCTGTTCGAGTCTGTGTGCAAGATTGCGGGGAAAATCGTTCAAGTAGTTTTGCTTCTTTAGTAATATTCTCATGGCATTCTTCTTATCGTGTGACCAGGGAAAAACTTGAAGCTTATTATCTCAGAATATGGTATTGAATATATGTATTTTTAATGTATATTCAAGATGCAGGATGTCGCGTATCTAAACTTTTTATCTCGATCGGAAAAAAAATAAGTTATGTAGTCTGTTCGAAATAATACAAGACAAAAATGAAAACTAAGGACCGAAGCGAATTCAAGAACGAAAAATGATTAGTTTCGCTCACAGTTCCTTTACAGCAAAGCGTACAAAACGAAATTCTCAAAGGAATTTGATAATGCAGCGAAATAGGGATTTGGTTTCTGGTGAATTCACAGTTTAAAGATATCTGCCGTATATTCTTCATATTCATAAAATTATGAGTGTATGCCATAGTGAACAAAATTAAAAACTTAGGTGCATAAAAAATATTTGAGCATGAATGGAATGCATGGAGGAGGTCTAGATAGCCCCTATCACTGCGACCTCTTGAGTCTATTGTGATTCGATATGACACTTGGACGGTACATTTTTTATGTCCTAGATGGAGGGAAGAGTAGGACCATTATGGCACTTACTCGGAGCTACTGCCTTTTTTGATCTGTTTGTTTCGAAGCTAAGGTAAACTTTGGAGTATTTCAAACCCTCTACGCTGAAAAGAATTCCACATAGCGCATGTAACATAGCGCAGCATTTATGGTCGCACACACTAGGTACATAGTACCCTAAGCCATAATATGTAACTCCTAGCGCCAAAATATCACAATCTACATAGCACATTACTTTATGTAGCAATAGCGAAGAATTTATGGTTGCATGCGCTATTGAGAGATAAAATATAGCTAAAAGCCAAATCCCATGCAAATTACATGCCCCAGCTCGGCATATGTCATTAATATACAGTGGGTAAAAAATGGGGGGAGGGGTCTTGCGACATGCGACTTGTATGTATTGAAATTCACCTACCTCCTAAACTACTGGCCATCCCATTCTGAAACTTTTATGATAAAATAAGTATACTTTAAGCTTTGTTTTTTTATAAAAAGAAACAAAATTAACCTAGTCTAAATTATGCAAATTACGAGTTGAAGTGTCTACTTCCGGTTTCACACAGGAAAAAAATTTGTTTTTCAAATCTAATTTCGAAATTAAAAAAAAACAGCTGATTTTCTATAACAATCAATATGTTTAATGTTTTTTAGATTTTGTCTTGAATCTCAGAATCCGCTTCCAAAAAAACCTTTTATCAATTTCGTCAGTTATTCAGAAGCCCATAACTCGGCAACTAAACCTTATAGCAACAAAAACTTGAGCATCCACATTCATATCTTCTAGAAGTACCATTATGCACAATATGAACGAAATCCAAAACCTCGACTTTTTTTCGTTGTCCGCTTCACGTGAAATGCCTCATAAGTTAAAAATAATATTTCGGTGTTGAAATAGGAAGTACCATTGTTGTGTACGACAAGTGACAGCTGACAAACGTCAACAATCGATTGCACTTGTCGATTACAGCGACAACCCCTCTAAGCGGCCAAAATACGAAACCACACGAAAAGTACTTAGTGAAATTTTATTCCTTGAATTTTTATTCTCTGAATTTGAAACCGATCTATACGCTCACGCATTCCACAAAATGTCCAATATATAGGAGATGGAGAGACCCAATAAAATACAGTCTGTCTTGGTAAGCCAGCTAGTTTGGAGACCAGTCAGATTGATAAAAACGAATAAATAGTCTCTTTCATTTTATTCATCTTCAAGTCCGTTCAAGCACTTGCTACGCGGCGGCTAAATTCGTCACGCAAGTACGACAACTGCTTTGAGAAAGTATAATCGAGACACTATAATAAAGCAACCTGGAGTTAACGTTCCTTTGACTCATAATCCAACCTAGAACAAATTTTTGGGATTGTGGAAACCATCCGATACCATCTCAACACAGTTCACACATCGTGACCAATCGCCGACGCTATAGTCAATTAACCTGGAGTTAACATTCCTCTAACGTTCCATTGACTCACTATCCAGCGTAGGACAAACTTTGGGATTGTGGAAACCATCCAATACCATCTCACCATACGCAATTGCCAAAATACCGAAATTATCCGAAACGCAGACAATTTCGCTTTTACGTTGCTTTTGATCAAGCATAAAATGCATGGGGTTGAGGTCTATAATACGTGGCGTTAGGGGCAACAATATATGGCTCTGCACGCTATAATAAATACTACCTACTACTATGAAATTTTCGCCAAACAATTGTGTCAGGCGGTTTTCTTTATTACAATTTCGAAATCAGCCATTCATATGGAGTCAGCAGTCTCTGGCGCTTAACTTTTTATCTATGTGGATTAAGACAGATTCCATCATCTCTTTTCTTAGTCCATGTTTGAATTTCACTGTCGGAGTTGGACCAATGTATATTGCAATAGTTTGACATGTTTAACACTACTTTTTAACATATTTCCCACGAAAATTTTTGTCCAAAAATGAGCCGAGAAAAATTGACGCAAAAGTGGCAACTAAGTATGTTTAAATCATTAGAACTTGCTTTTGCGGATCTGAACAAATAAGGGGTCGATAGCTTAGCTCGCTAACGTGTCAGTCTAAAGCAGCGATCTACCGCAAGCGGATTCGAATTCCCCCGGGTTCATGGTTGACTTTGTTCGTCTTCAGTTGTCCCAACTCCATTTATTGAGTGTCACATTATAGCTTTGAGTGGCGACTAGGCATGAATAATACTAGCGCTTCAGAAAATAAGAAAAAAATGTGGCACTTAAAGAAAGGAAAAATTGAAAAATTGATATTGACTCTATGTTTTAACTATTTTTTTATTTTTTGACTCATTTCTAAGTAAACCACTCTTATGATATGACGGGAGGGAGAGTTTATGCGTGCCAGCAACATGCGATGCTTTCAAGCGGTCCCCCGTCTAAGTAGTAACCGCGCCCAGCACAGCTTAACTTCGGTGATCGTACGTGAACCGATTTATGCCAGATTTCCTTGAAACTATATAAAATTTTAATCAGGGCAAGTTCAGTATTAGTTCTTTGAAATGAATAAATTCCTTTCTTTGGATTGAGTAAATATTTCCTTGAAACTATACCAAATATATCAGCTTTAGCTGTTCACGGGCTGCCGCCTAGTGCTCGCTCTCTTGGCATCCTCTTTTCGAAGAACGGCGTGAATTTGCGCTAGTGCTCCCGTCAGTGCTTTCCAAGCTTCCTCTGATGCCAGTATTATCTCCACCACGTTTTCTGCCGATAAGAGCAGGGTGGTAGAAGTTTGCAGCTTAGCTCGGTGTCGCGCAAATCGTGGACACTCAAACAGTATGTGCTCCGGGTCCTCGTCTATTCCGCATATCGGGCAGTTGGGGGAGTCGTCCAGGCCAAACCGATGCAAATATTTCCGGTATACGCCATGCCCAGTTAAGAACTGTGTAAGTTCGTGGGTGATTTCTCCGTGCTTCCGCTGGGTCCATTTAGCAATATCGGGGATAAGCTTATAGGTCCATCTACCAGTTGCGCATTGATCCCATCTCCTTTGCCATATTCCTACAGAGGCTTGCCTCTCTGCCTTTGAATCCGCCCTGTTATTTTTGTAGAGCCTTTGCATCTCATCTGCTAGGATTTCTATCGGAATCATGCCCGCTATCACATATGCCGCTTCCCCTGGTGTTGTTCTGTAGGCGCGAATCACTCTCAGAGCACTTATTCGATATGTCGAGCACATTTTCTTCTTATTCGCCTTTGCTGTCAGCTTGTGAGTCCATATTGGCGCCGCGTAGAGAAGGATAGAGCTCACGACTCTGGATATTAAAATTCTGCTACTTTGACGGGTGCCGCCGATATTCGGTAGCATCTTCGATAGTGCTACGCTTACGTTTGCGGCTTTGTTGCACACCTGCTCAACGTGGGCTTTGAAGCTCAACCTTGAGTCAATCATGACGCCCAAGTACCTGATTGAAGCCTTGGATTTGATTCTCTGGTCTCCGACGGTGACTTCAAAGCACTCGGTTTTTCGCCGGCTGCTTATCAATACCGCCTCGGTCTTGTGCCCTGCAAGCTCAAGACCAGCACTTTCTAGCCATTCCCTGACTTGGTACACCGCCTCGTCCGCCAGCAGTTCAATTCCTTCCAGATTTGCAGCAGATACCAACACACCTATGTCGTCCGCGAATCCGATTATCGTTACCCCTCTTGGTAATTTTAGGATAAGCACGTCATTGTACATAACGTTCCAGAGTAGAGGCCCCAAGACAGATCCCTGTGGGACACCTGCTGTAACGCAGTGACGTTTCGGCCCGTCATCGGAGTCATACCATAAGACTCGGTTCCGAAAATAGTCAGCGATTAACTCCGTCAGGTAGTAAGGGACTTTCAGCTTGAGTAACTTAGTTACTATTCGGTTCCAATTTGCCGAGTTGAACGCGTTTTTGATGTCGAGCGTGATAAGAGCACAGTCGTTTCGGGATGTTCTACGCGCTTCAAGCGCGGGCTTGGCTAGCTCGATTATCACACTAATAGCGTCAACCGTCGAACGTGCTTTGCGAAAACCGTATTGGCGATCAGATAGTCCTCCATTGTCTTCCACCGCCGGTAGAAGCCTGTTGTAGATGATCCGCTCCAGTGTTTTGCCTAGGACGTCCAGCAGACAGATGGGGCGATAAGATGCCGGTTCTCCAACCGGTTTGTTTGATTTTGGCAACAACACTAGCTTCTGCCTCTTCCAACATGCTGGGAAAGTTCGGTCATTCAGGCATGTGTTGAAGACACTTACAAACATTTCCGGCCTCGACTTGATGGCTATCTTAAGCCACTTGTTTGTGATTCCATCTAGCCCAGGCGCCTTTTTGTCCTTTAGTCCCTTGCACACCTCCGAAAGTTCTGCTTCGGTGACCGGGTGCACATCCTCCGCCGCATTCCCTGCTTCAGGTACGATGACACCATCCTGATGATGAGGAAACAGCGTTTCAACTATCTTCCTGAGTAGTACGGGACAACTGGCCTGCGTTGTGCATGGGCCCTTTATGCGTGACATGACTGCTCGGTACGCACCTCCCCATGGGTCGATACTTGCCTCCTCACACAGCTTTTTGAAGCAAGCCTTCTTGCTTTTTCGAATAGCCAGTTGCAGTTTCTTCCGCGCCTCCTGGTATGACCGCTGCAGCTCCTCATGATTGGGCTGATTTACACCACGTTGGCACTGTCTTCTAGCTTTCAGACATAGCGCCCGGAGCTTCGCTAGTTCATCGGACCACCAGTAATTTGGTTTCCTATACGTTAATTGTTTTCGCCGTGGCATCGAGGCATCACATGCGCGCGATATCAATTCCACAACCTGCGCAGCCTTTTCCTCCGCGGTTCCTCGAGGCATTTCAGCTTGTCGTAGTGTTTCAACGAAGGCTCCTTCATCGAATTTCCGGGCTGACCAGCCCTTGCCGACTTTTTCCTTGGCTAGTTGTTGTGATCGACTGCCCAACTTGTAGTGTGTCTCAAACATAATAGCTTGATGATCGCTATGGGTGTAATGCTCAGACACGTACCATGTTATGTCTCTCGCCACCTTCGTACTAGCATATGTCAGGTCGATTACAGAGCTCATCCCTCTGCTACGGAAAGTAGGTACATTTCCGGAGTTTAACAGAACCACATCCAGCTGGGAGAATGATTCCATAAGACTGCGGCCTCGTGCATTCGTTTCCCTACTGCCCCATTCCGTGGACCACGCATTAAAGTCGCCGGCTATGATGTGTGGAGTGTGTTGTTTGGCATCCATAACCAACCTATCCAGAAGGTGGGAAAACTCATCCTTCGTCGAGTTTGGGGAGATGTAACAGCTGTACACATAACAGCCGCCTATTTTAGCTCAAACGAAACCGTCTACGCTCTCTTTCATGGCTTCTCCGAATGGGATATTTCCGCAAGCCCATATTGCCGCTCTGTTGGATTTGTCGGCAGCCCAGGAGCCCTTGTTCGATCTCCTATATTGCTCGCACAATATCGCTATGTCAATTTTCATCTCGTAGACGTTTTGGGAGAGCAGATCTTGCGCTGCCACACAATGTTTGAGATTCAACTGGATAAATCTCATTTTCTGTTGCTGAGGGCTCTTTTGAACACTGGGCATCTAGCGCTGCCAGCAGCATGATTTGTGTCGGCTCCCTTTGCCTGAGAGCAGAATAGACACTTTGGCTCTTTCACGCAATCCTTTGCAAAATGGCCTTTTTCTCCGCAGCGTCGACACATATCTGACCTATCCTGGTCACCTTTACATGCCCTAGAGAAGTGCCCATATTCAAGGCACTTGAAGCATCTTTTCAGCTGGACTTGCTCTCTAAGCCGACAAACGACCCAACCGATTCGTATTTTTCCAGCTGCAATAACCATTTTTGCCTGTGCTGCTGGAATGCTCATCGTGGCCACCTGTGTTCCACCATGCGACTTCCTTAGCGAAAGCACCGACTCTTCCTTCAGGCCATTCAGGTTGAAATGTTCCTGGAAAGCTTTGCAGATGTCAGCTTTCGTTGTGATTTCATCCAGATCCCTGATGTCAATCTTCGTCATATCACATCTGGATGTGACTTCGGCTTTCCCGTTTAATGCCTCCTCCATTTGCTTTTGGAGTTTGAGCACTACGTCTGGAACAGATGATCTCATCTGTAGCAGCAATTCGCCCTTCTGCGTTCTGCGGATGCGGGTCACCCTTTCGCCTACTTCATTCAGACTCGTATCAGCCTTCATCTGGCGTAGGATGTCTGCATATGTCACGTCACCTTTCGTGGAAATAATCATGACGTCCGGACGATTTCTCTTTACCGGGGGCATCTTTTTCCCTTTCTTGGTCACCTTAATCCATGGGTCCTGGGCCTTTTCTTGCAGGCACTCCTTCTGCGCGGGGGTTTTGGTTGGCGTCTTAACCATCTTCTTTTTGGGGGTCTGTCCAAAGGTTTGTACTTCGGTTTCCACTTCTCTATATCGCTTCTGCATTTTGACCTCGGATGGTCCTGGAGTTTCGCCAGCTGCGTCGCTGCCGCTTGGTCTACACCGGTCAGCATTTGCACATGCAACTAATGTTGGTGTGACCTGCGTTGAAACTTCCATTCGTCCAGGCTTGCGCTGTCCCCTTTCTACTCGAGCTTTATGATACGCCGCTCGGATGGCCCTAACCTGATCCTTAATCGCATGGTGCAGATTGGTTCGCGATTCCGTAAAATCTGCTAGGGCTCTAATCATTTCGCCTATTTTGGCAAAGGCATCGAGTTTTTGCTCCGTTGGTGCTACAATCATTTGCTGCATCGTGCTACTGGAGTCATCTGGCATTTTCCCTCGTTCAGTTGCTACTCTTGGTGGTGTTCGAGCCAGCAGCGATTTCCGAGTGAAAGGGTTTTCCATGCGTTGGAACGGATTCTCCATTTGCACACTGGTGTTTTGCCTTGTAGTATTGAGCGTTGAAGGAGCCAAGCTGCCCGCTCCTTTAACGCTAGGGTCCACTGGCGACTCCCTTCCAGCTATGCTGGAAGATAGCCCGCCGGAAGTCACGGTTCCTTCCGACGTTTGAACGTATATCCCCGTTCGAATTTTCTGCTCCTTTACTTCCATTGTTGGTTTATTATTCTGGGTTGCTTCCCATAGCCTTTTATACCTGCGGCCAGGTTAGACGCATAGTTGAAGGACGGCGCCAACTCGTCCTGTCATAGAGCGCACATTGGGTTTCTAAGGCATTTCCACCCCACCCTCCTTCTCTACCGCTCTCGGTCGGGGACTGCTTATTTGTTATTCGCAGCTAACCTACATTACTGTAGGCCGTCCATGATCCGCCACCTATGACCCCCACAGTAGCTTGAGCTACGCCCTGTGATATATATATATATATATATATATATATATATATATATATATATATATATATATATATATATATATATATATATATATATATATATATATATATATATATATATATATATATATATATATATATATATATATATATATATATATATATATATATATATATATATATATATATATATATATATATATATACATATATATATATATATATATATATATATATATATATATATATATATACATATATATATATATATATATATATATATATATATATATATATATATATATATATATATTTATATATCTATATATATCTATATATATATATATATATATATATATATATATATATATATATATATATAT
>OX376374.1:80531737-80576116 GCA_947369275.1 Nemotelus nigrinus
TTTTTGAGAATAATGATAAACTGCATAGGGTAAGTGCACTAGAAGTCGGCCATGCGTCAGAAGTCGGCCACTTTGTCTATAGACTTCGAAAATAAGAAAACAAACGTCTAAAAAAAGGAAAAAAACACTCTAACGGATTGGTAGAAACATAATCTCGAAGTGGCGTAAAATCTAGCGCTGTGTGTTAAGTCCGATGAACGCAATTATTCATTTAGTTTGTGGAATCGTCAACTGCACTCAAAAACTTCATTCACTTCTTAAGAAGTGATATAAAATTATCCTTAAATATTTACTGTTTTTGTGTGTGATCGGAGTTGAAAATCAACTGGTGTGTAAGTTGTTCACGCTAGAATCTTAACTTTATTGAAATTAATTGATTTAATAGTGTTAAATTGAAAAATATGAGGAGGCCGAATACTGAATCATATATTTTACGATATATTCAGTTGCCGGCCACGGTGGCCGCGTATTGAAATTTCACTAGAAATGTTTTTTTGGTAATATTTCCAACGAAATGACGTCATATGTTGACTATAAGGGAGAATTATTAAAAAATACAGTATAGCTCAAAAATATTCAGTATTCGGCCCCATATAAATCATGGAAATCTATCATGGCCGAAAACTGACGTGGAAAATTTCAGTAATCGGCCTAATCTAACGTTTTTCTATAGTTGTTCTTTATATCCAAGGAAATGAATAACGAAACGGAGAGAGACGGGACTGGCCGTATATTACCAACTCTAGAGTCTTACAGAAAAGATAGAATTATAATGGCACTTAATAATATCCGGAATAGTAAGCTAAGCATACGTAAAGCTGCAGCTAAATATTGTATCCCATGAGCAACATTGCAAGATCATTTGCATGGAAGAATACCTGACGAGTGCGACAAAAACTATCCAAGTTTCATATAATCTATTGAGGAGGAAACATCCATTACTGAATGGTGCATTAAGTTATCTAAATGTGGCTTTCATCTAAAGCATGATAATTGATTGAACACTGTTCAAAATTTTTTGAAAGATGATGCCAAGGTGAATCCGTTTAAAAATAATCGTCCTGGAGGAACCTGGTTAAAATCATTCTTTAGAAGAAATCCTTCTTTAAGTTTAAGAGAAGTAGAAACACTACATAAAGGCAGAGCAGCTGTTTCTTCGCAGTATATTAAGAACTGGTTCAATAAACTCAAAGAATGTCTTCGATCAGCCAACCATGAAAATTTGCTGCTTGATCCCAGGCGAATCATTATTGGCGACGAAACTAGCTTCTGCCTTTGTCCCAAAACTCGCAAAGTTATTGCTCCTAGGGGCTGCAAAAACATTTATCAAGTGGAAGCAGTTGAAGAAAAGGATACAATCACAACATTGTTAACCTTTTCGGCTGATGGCAAAATACTACCACCCTGAGTAGTTTTTCCATACAAACGCCTTCCATAAGATATTGTGGACAGCGTACTAAATGGTTGAATCCTTGGTAATATGGACTCTGGGTGGATGCGGAGCGAAACATTCTATGAATATGTGGCAAACTGTGTCAGTAGCTGGCTGGTTGAACAACAAGTACCAAAGCCTGTTTTGCTGCTGGTTGATGGCCATAAATCCCATTTGTCTATGCAATTAAGTGAGTATTGTGATAAAGCAGGCATTTTGCTATATGCGCTGCCACCAAATGCAACAAATATTCTGCAGCCTGCCAATGTCAGCATATTCAAGCCTCTCAAGCAGGATTGGAAGAAGACAGTTCGCGTATAGAATCTGGGGAAAACACTTAACAGAAAGGAATTTTGTCCATTATTAGAGAGCGTATTGACAAAATTTATTAATCTTCCTGAAACTATAAAAAATGGTTTTAGAAAATGCGGAATTTTTCCATTTAATTCTGAAGCAGTGGACTATTCAAAATGTGTGCAAAATGTATTAGAGGATGCAAATGAAGAGGCAACTGACAACAAATATTCTTCAAATTTCTCTAATGAAAGACTTTTGATTGCTTCATCTGTAATCAAAGAAGTGTCAGAACATCTTGCCATATAAGGAATCAATGTTGATATAGTTTTGAAGGTTTTAGAGGAGTCATCGAAATCTCAGAGCGAAGAGAACACTAATAAGTCAAGAGTCAGTATGAATGTTTCGTCACTTCGTTGCCGAGTGTTATTCGATATTAACGACTATGGAAAGTTGCGAGTGTCAATTTTAATAATACTGAAGTCGTGATTCATCTAATAATATGCTCAAACCTCTCGCCGAAAACATGACCTGCTTAAGCTCAACTCCAAGGTCAAATTGCAAAGATGATCAAAAACTGAACTTTGAATTGCGAGCCAGGAAGCTGGTTTTTTCTAATTATGGTGCAGCCATAGAAAAAACGTATGTTACAGAAGCTAATAAGGAAAATTTAACTGCAGAATCAGCGTCTCTTCATTTAGAGATTCCCAGCACTTCTTCTGGACTCACATCACTATCAATTTAGTTGAAATTTTTGTTCTTACTCCTTTTAGGTACTTCAAATCGGTTCTAACCTACATCCAGAAAATACTCTCTATCCACGAGCAGATCCTGTTCACCTATATTTAGTAGATCGTACTCAACAGTCTCCCCACACCTATCGAAACATTTATTTTTTCCTGAACCTCTAAAGAAGGAATTAAAGATTTCAAAAACCACTAAAGCGTCTGAAGGTTGGAGAAATATATGTAAGATAAAAGAAGTGGAGAAAATAGAAAAGATCAGACAATTAGAAAAAAGAAAAGAGGATCGTATCAAAAAAAAAAAAAAGAAAATCGAAAGACGCACAGACACCTGAAAGGAAAAAGAAAAAAACGAACGTGGAAAAACAGAAGAAAGCGATTAAGTGTCAGGATTGTGACAACGTTCTAATAAGTGAAACAGAAGTGGCTGACCTAAAAAATATTGGGTGCGACAGCTGCCCTAGATGGTATCATCTAAAATGTTATTCTCTATATCCTCTAAGTTATGAGAAAGCATCTGATGAGACATTTTCTTGCAAGATATGTGAGACCCAACAGGAAAAGAAGTGAACGTTGTCTGTAACAACTTATGAAAAGTCGAAAAGTAGAACCATCCAAGTCAATATTTGAATTAAAAATACTTTGAAAGAAAGATGCTTGATTTATGTTAAATTAATTGTTTTTATTTACAATTTGCCATAATATATAATTTGATTGAAGAATAAATACAAAATATTTCAAGTATAATATGTTTTATTTATGTTTCATGGATATTTCTTTGTAAAATAATGAAATATGCAACATGGCCGGACACTGATACAAAAGAGGCCGATAACTAAATTTCAGGGGCCGACTACTGATGCAAAAGCGCAGTTTATATAGAATTAATTATTAAGAAAAAAGTTGATTCGTTACAAAGAATATTAAATATCAATTCCACGAGGAACAGCACAGGTTTACTTTTAGTTAAAAAATGTATTCCGTAACTGTTTTCTCTGCGTAGTTATATTGAGCGAAAGTGGTGAAAATTCTTAAGTGGCCGACTACTAGTGCACTTACCCTATTTAGGATGGTGCTTTTGAAGAGGAAACGAGGAAATTAAATGAATGTGATGAATTATTGCTAGAAAAGTAAAATTTAAGTTTAGTGTATTTCTTCTACATCAACCACGCGGTAGTAAATAAATGTACAATACAAAAATAATTTTTTACGCTATTTTATGTTAACCAAACATTTTATTCGAAATTGCGTACTTGCAAAGAGCAAAAAAAAGTCCGCAAGCTGAAATTCATGAAAGTACGGGAACGCTCTCATTGCACATCCTGAAAATTGATAACCAAAAGTGTCAGTTTTCGGTTTTTGGCAGAACAATAGTGATTATTAAGCCATCATAAGTCACATTTGAAAATATTTACTCGCCCCACACCGTTTAACACTTTTCAGTGTTTTTCAGTAGCTCAGACCCTACTGAAATTTTATCGTACTTACTGAAAGAGGGGACATTTTCAGTTTTCAGTAAAACGGAGTACGGGAACGGCTTCATTGTAATTAATCACGATTAATCGCAATTAATCATAGTACGGGAACAGACCTATTACTACAGTACACAACCTACAAGGATGGCATAATGATTTAACTATCGGGAACGACCTGATTGAACGAAGAATTACATAATACTTTTTATTATTATATAGATATATGTAGATATACGTTTCAACAAAACCTAATTTAATAAAAAATAAAAACCCATGGTAACTCTAATATCCATCTACTAAGCTTGTTTTTAAGTTCTCTTTGGATTGCTCTCTTAGTATCGATTTTCCTCTGCTCGAAAAAAGCCAAATTTCCTCAGACAACCTTAAATTCATTGATAAGGGATACAAAGAACGTGGAACGAACCAGCAAACTGGTGCGTGTACGCACGCACGCAACAAGAGCAACAGCTTTGATACGAACAAAGACAATTGATTTTTATTATTTTCCCTGCCGAAGGGTCGCCGTTTATAAGTGAGGCACGGGGAGTACTCAATATTTACACACACTGGAGGGCCAGAAGCTTCAGCAGTCAGATTAAGCGAAACGTAACGAAATCGGGAGCATGAGTAATCAAACTAAAATCGTTCACCTTGACCTAGACCCCGAATTGAGGAAATCCCGTCGTGACGACCAGAGTCATAATATTTACAAGTCTGCGTGAGGCAGAAGAAGCATTTCATTGATAATAAAAATATCGTTTGAAGTCGTAGCATATGTTTGCTGCAATATATACGAAAGAATAATTGAGCTGTCATCGTAGCACTTAACATTCGATACCATTTCAAATGAATGTTATTGCTTTGGCCCTATGTATTATTATTATACATAAACTATTTAAAAAACGAACAGGCTTCAATGATCTCTTATAAAATCCAATGGATAATTCTACACATGATTATATTGTAGTCAAAGTTAAAAATTATAAGGAACAAAATGAGGGTTTGTGAAACAATGCTGAATAGTTAAGAAATCGTTATATCAAGGAAGTTTCACTCTCAAATCTTCACAACTAAGTGCATGTTGGCGCGCACAAGTTGTGATTAAAAACCTTAGCTGGAAATTCGGTTGGAAAACTTGCAAAAAATCTGAGGGAATGCACTCTATTATTTAAATGAATAATTTCCACGCTCGATTTCCTCAAGACTGCTTGCCTTCATTCAACGTTTATTTTTTGATGGCTGATTCAAAGACACTCGTGGAGGTGTCACCATCATATTGCCGAAGAGCTTCGTGTGTAAATATAAATCAATGTACTTACCGTACTCGTTGAGAATAAATTTCAACTTTCGACTTCTGGTCCTGATGAGTGTGCAGCTGGGGTGTCTGATGCAAATGCTGTATTGGAGATGCCTGCTTCTTCGTATGAATCGGCGACAAGCTGGGCTCGCTGGATCCCGACACTGGCGGCGAGGTCGATCCATTGCTTGAAGAGAGGCTGCCTGCACGACCTCGCAAGTCCATTGCGGATACCATGGAAGCATTATTGCTCATCTGGCTGTTCGGATGGTACCCAGAGTTCGTAGTCGATATGGCCAGCATAGGCTTCTGATTATTGCGGTTCCGCTTCTTTTTCTTTTTTGTTGCTTCTTCATCAATCCGTCCTAGAATATTGTTGTTGAGCGGAGGTGTCCAGTCTAGGTCCTTTCGCAAATGTCCTCGACCACACTTACATCCACATGCCTTAAAAACCAAGTCGTAACCTTTCTTTGTCCAGAGGTTCTGAGCACGCTGTCGGTCAGACCAGGAGCGAGCCCTTCCGATCGATTTCAAAGACGTCAGGACCACCTGCTCCCATGCCTCGAAGCACTCGCGATGCATATATTGCCCAGTGCTACAATTCTCGTTGTTGCATATAACACGGACGCAGTCGCTCAGATCGTCAAGTTTTATTAGACCGAAGTCAGTGGTTGTCTTGAGGCAATCATTTGGAACACAACATCGCGCGAAGTTCTCGCCAACATTCGCAAATGGCGAAAGCAGGTGGTGACCTGAGCCTGGAGGACCCAAAGTTGAACCCCCAACAGACACTGACGAAGACGCTTCGAAATTGTGGTCGTGGTCGCTTAATCCTAGCAGGCTATGCACATCTATGCCTCCCGCGTGAGGATTGTTGTTCCTTCGCGGCGCCATGAGGACCAGCGGATGGAATGTCGTTAAGGCAGCTATTTTTGCTATTTTCTATATAACCAAGGATCAGAAACCGTCTAAAAATAGTGCCACCACAGGCTTATTAAAACAAGTCAAAATCCACTACAGCACGGCCAGCATCGTTACTGGCCTACCACTATTTATTTGATAAACCACACAAAAAACTAGTTCTGTTCGTCTATCTTTCCACTTTTCACCTTGTCATAGGGGTTGCACCACTGAACATAAATCCATCACCTGCAGTTTTTTACATTAAACACCTTCTGTCCTTAGCATCCCTGCACGCATCGAAATCGTCCGAGAAAAGGTCTGAAGACCACAGACACGGGGAAACGTCAACGCAGTTTGTTCGCAACAAAACAATGTACAATTTCACTTTTTTCCAAAGCCGGCACCAGACACTTTCACGCCTTTGCACCCGTTTTGCACTCTGGCGACTCATGCATCGGATCGACTGCAGAAATAGCATCGGCAACTTCGCGATTAGAAATTTTACAGTTTCAAGTTCACCAAAGTGCTTCTCATTGAGCCGGAAAATTCAATTCACATTCAAACATAACAAAAACGAACTTGAACTACGTACGCACAACTATTCTACGCACTATGGCTGTGGTAAAAAAATAAGCACCGTAGCCTAGAATTCAGTCTCGGCCCCTCGTACTACTCCCAATTTCAAGATCCGAACTTATCTACCGAAAAGCGAAAACGAAACTGAAATGAAACGCCGCACTGCTTTCCCGCACCGGCACCGGTTCGTTCTATCTACAGCAGGAAGCGCCGGGCGGAAAGGAACGCGGCAAATTTCCAAGTTTCTCGTTCTTGGGCCGGCGAAGAAGAGACGCACCCTTCGCGCGTCGCAGAATCCCCTGCTTCCATCCGAAAACCCAAATTTCCATGAAAAGTTCAACCAGCCAAACAAATGACACCGTGTTTGCGATACGCCGAGGCTTACGTAACGCACACAGATGACGGTCACATTTTTATGACGGCGTTCGTGAATTTCGCCCCCTCCGAATGCGATAGCAACATCATCGCGTCGTCTTCGTTTCATGCCTTTTGCAAAGCAGGAACCGAACCGTATCGCCTTGAACTACTATTGCAGCCGTTGAAGGGGAAAGTGCCGGTAAAAATAAGCAAACTTGTCCCTGAAAGCTGCCGTTGCATGGCATGGGCACACCACAATACGCTAATGCTCATTATCCTGCACCATGGGCACACACACAACAGGACACGAAGCCGTCGAAAACGATAGGGTGTAGCAGTGCGGACCAACCACCACACCACCGACCCCATCTTTCTTGAATCGATGTCGAATGACACACTCAAGCTCCGTTTTGTTTTGTTTACTACCGGCATATATTCTACAACCGGCTTTTCGGCAAACTCCATCACGCACACTCCAACACGAGAGCTTACAGCACGGCGGATTCCCTTGCCGATTTCACTTTCGTTTGCTCTCATCCTTCCGTATGCGAGTGGTTGAAATGTGAGAGTGAATCTCGATTTCGACCTGAGTGAAAACAAAGCAAAACCCTCCGGTCACGAGATCCAGCCGTACAGTCAGCAAGCAGACCAGCCCATTCCCACACTAATCCGCAGTATTCACCCATTCACTGTCAATGCCACAATTCTTTACGTAAATACTTGCTCACATAACATGGTTGCAGCAGCCGGATGAACTCGATGAATGAGAGAAACAGCAACGCCTGGAATCGCATTGCCGCGCACGTTGTCGGCTACATTTTGCCATGTTGCCAATATATCGGCAGTTTCAACACTCGTATGGCGTGGATGCGAAAAGGCATGTACATATAACTGCATGCTAAGCTAGTGAGGTAAATAGGCAAACTTCGCGCTGGATGCGAAATACAAGATGTATGTTGCAGACTTAGATAAATATGTACTTTCTTCTATTCTTGCCTATGACCAGATTTATTCTTCCGTTAAGCCCACTGCTGTGGTTCAATTCGATGTTCGCTTATTGTCTGTTTTGGAAACCGGTGCTGCAGGCATTTATTCTTGGGCTGGTAAAGAAATCTTGGAATGAGCAGTGAATGAGGAAGCTGTCGAGGTTCCCTTAAAGGAGTATTTATAAATCGAGGAAATCAGGCTGAACAAGATTTTCGGAATGAATTGTTTGGCTTCTTCCTCATAGCGCTGGAGAGAGTATTTATGATCATATGCAATTATTGGTGTAGGTAGTTACAGTGATGCTAAAGTTAAAATTTAAAAGAAGTTTTAAATTTCATTATTGATATTATTTAACCACTAAGAAAAAAATTTGATGCTTGACTTAATATTTTTGCGTTTGTAAGCGTAACCATACCCCGAAAACAAAATCATGATGTCAAAATTCAATTAAATAAATTGGTGTTCCAATTAGATCGTTCATCTAAATGCAACACAGACATTTTTTAGTATTTGATGGGATATGCTCCATTTATGCCTATTTCTACTATTCTTTGCGTTCAAGAAATTATGTATCTCGATATTCTTGGGTTATATTCAGTGCTGCTACTTTGGATACCTTCGTATCATTTTGGATACGAATCAAATTTGACAAATCTGGATGATACTATGATACTTTTTCCCCAAAATGGATACTTTTCTCATCAATTTTAATTTACCTGCACGAAAACGTGTGTTCATAAAAATTACTTTTTTCCAATTTCCATTACATTATATTTAAAATAGAAAAGTTCGATTGTTCAATTTCACCATACTGTTATATTTATCCACTTCGAATGGAAGTAGCAGCATTTTCTTTCGAAAAAGTTTAGCGTTCTATTCAAAATGGGCATTAGCATGATGTGACTCAAGAAACGGGCAAGAAAGCAAATGTATCTGAAGAAGTAGCTCAAGAACTATAAAAAATGTACAATGAATAATAATATATAATAATTTCCAACCCTCAAAATACAAAGGCTGCTGCTGAAACATATTTTATTCCTGCATGTGTAAAAGTTTCTTCCATTCATCAGAATACAATTTTTACTTCACCTTGTTTCAAGCAATTTATCATTTTTTGTAAATTATGTATACAACGCTAATATGATCTATCAGGCTTCAACATCAACCGAATGCATTTCCCATCTTGCCTAAGAGCTATACAGAAGTCTTTGAGGAATGGCGAATGACTTCGTTGCAAGATTATAAAATCCTTTCCAAAATCTTAAGCAGGACAAAACTAAGACTTATTGGACGATAGTCCTTCGGCTTAGCATGAGAAACTTTCCCTGCTTTACGGATAAACACCACTCTAGTTTCCCACCAGAAGGTCGGAACATACGATAAGCGCAGGCAAGCGGTATAAATCTCTCTGAGCCATAGTAGCGATACTTCCATAGTCTGCTGGATACCAGCAGCAAGGACGCCATCAGGGGACGGGGATTTAAACGGCTCAAATGAGTTAGTGGCCCTCCTCTAGTTGAGAATTAGATTTTCCGAATGACGGTGTTGAGCTCGTAGCCTGCTCCGTTTGGTGCATCGCTTTTAGAGGACAATAATTGCCCGAAAAATGTGCGTCCAAAAGAACATTTAGAGTATCTGCGCTCGAACTAGTCCAAATGCCCTCAGGGTTCATGATGCACCACATAGCCTTCGGTGTCGTGATTAAAACCTTACGAAGGCGATTTGCCTTGCTGATTGCCTTCAGGTTTTCACTGAAAGATCTCCATGAGGCCCTCTTTGCCTTGCCTACGGCATACTTAAAAGCCCTCAGCTTCGTTTTATACAGCGACCAGCCATTCGACTTTTCTAAACTATTGAACTCCCCCCTGCACTCTCTTCGCTTAGTGCTGATCTCCATGATCTGCTCAGCTGAGCTGCGGCCAGCCACTTTAAACGACATGTACCTATAATCGGAGAATGAGCACTCCTGTAAAACCCTCTAGTCAGGGAGAAGGTACGAGTGCCACCTACTACTCAAGGTACGGTTTAAGTTAAGAAAGGTCGATTCGGTGCTAGTATTGGCGATGAAAAGGTAGTGGATAATGATGAAATCAATAAGTTCCTCACCTCGGCCATTTGTGTTAGAACTACCCCATACTTCATTATGAGCATTAGAGTCAGCCCCCAGAAAAAGAGGTAAACCAATTTTTTTTTTTTAGATCGTAGGGATGGCTAGTGCCATGATCATGTGTCATGTAACAGGACAAAAACCAGCATGATCTTTGTTCGATTTCCACTGCAAACAGCCATGTTATCGTTGTCACAGAAATTGTGTAGTAAAAGGACGTTAGTGGTTTTCTTCACAACAATATAGACACGTGGCTTCTCTAAGCTATCGAGTACTATCAGTCTGCATTCATTTGTACGTAACCCACAAACCGGTTGTTGGCAACCCATGGTTCTTGGATTAAAATTAGCTTGGATTAAAATAAGCCCATTCATCTGCATCCAGAGTCATGAGGTCCAGGCAGCCACCCAAGTCGCAGGTAGTCCTGACGCTGACCTCATCGGCATAGAGGATTCCACATCAGATTCTTCCTCAGACATCGCCCTCAGACAGGTGACTCCGTACCTGATAGTGCCGTCTAAAACTGGCAGTGCTTCTGGATTTATAAGAAAAGGGCCTCCCGTCGATTATCTACTATTAGCAGAATATTTGAAACAAAAATATTTTTAAAAGCTGAATGTGATTTCTTGATTAAGAATTTGATATGTTTTAAAAATATATGTCTGATTTTAATATATGAAGAGGCATAAATTGCCGATTTGTGCTAAACGTCGAAAATGAAATTTTATATTTCCGACAAAAATGTCTTTACAAAGCCATACAGAGCTATTATACCAAGGTATCAATTTGATACGCATTGCTAAAGTTTTGGATACGATAGGTACGTTTTTCTTACCAATTTTGATGAATTTGGATACGATATAAAAGTTCTGAAGTGGCAGCACTGGTTATATTGTGTCACTGTTTTTTATTTTTGCCCCAAGTATGAGTTTACTGAGAATATTCTGTGTTGCTACTCGATTCGTGAGATTTTCCCAAAAATTAAGTTTGCCCTCATCTATGACTAAAATACCTTCCAGAGTACTGTCCTTATTTGGCAAAATCCAACATTTTTTTTTAGATAAGAATCCCCGGTAAAAAAGTCTTTCGCGGGACAAAACACCTGCATCTGAATTTTTTTTTAAAGTAATTTTGCACTGTATGATATCGTTTGTCACTACAGATTTTAGAGTTGGGGTACGTTTTTTAAGACGATTGTTTTTAGCTTTCTGTTTAGTTATTCGGTTATAATGCTATGACAATTTCATTTTACGACCAGATTTTCATATTTTCTTAACTATTTTATTATACACTCAGAAAAATATGTATCTGAGGATCAAAGAAAATATTTACTTTTTTACGATATGTGGACTCTTCCACAAATCAAATAAACTTTTATTTGATGTCAGAGTTATGTGTAAATATTGGGTAAAAATATCTTACATTCAATGGAATACAATGTTTACTTGAATTTATTTCAGCCAAGTAATTTTCCTGAAATTTAGTAAATTATGTCTATGAATTTAGTAAATTATATCTACAATGCGAACATGTTTCTCCATGCTTCAACATCAACCACGCTTCAATATTCGACGAAAATATGGATAGGTTTTATGACATCTATCAACATTTTCTTTACACAAATGAGGGGTCGGCAGCCAAACTCGATCTATTGCTCGCGGGTTCGAATTCCACCGGGTTAATGGTTGACTTTGTTCGTCTTCAGTTGTCCTAATTCCATTGATTAAATGTCAAATTATAACTGCTGTGAGTGGCGAAATGTGGCGCTTAAAAAAAGAATAATGGGACAATTAATATCAGCTTCTCCCATTTTTACTACTGCTCGAAGAAGAACATTGTTAAGTTATGCTTATCGGAAAATTAGCAAAACACGCCCGAATGTTTCGAATAGTTTTATTTAAACTGACAGTAAATGTATGACAAATCTGAACAAAAATATAACGCTTACTGCGTTCGCTTTGCAGGTATGGATATTTCAACACGTACCCTCAAAGCGATAAACAAAGAATTATATATAAAGACCCATCATTACCGTTAGTTCACAATGTTTTTGCTTACAAAGGTTTTTAGTTAACAAATCTGATATCATCTTATTAGTAGCTACATACTGCAATACGATCTCATTATTATTAACTAGCTCCCTTATGTGGTGATACCTGATATCAATATAATTGGTTCGTGAGTGATGAACAGGGTTCTTCGCCAGTAACTGTGCACCTATATTATCATCGTAGAGTAGAATAGGTGAATCATCAGTGCACACACCAAATATATATGTATTTATATATATATATATATATATATATATATATATATATATATATATATATATATATATATAAATATATATATATATATATATATATATATATATATATATATATATATATATATATATATATATATATAAGTATATATATATATATATATATATATATATATATATATATATATATATATATATATATAAATATATATATATATATATATATATATATATATATATATATATATATATATATATATATATAAATATATATATATATATATATATATATATATATAATCATTTATCATCCAAAAATCTCAGGAACGCGCCATCCGATTGGAATGAAATTTTTCGGATATATTGGTGTATATGCAGAATAGTGCCAGGTCTCAGAAAAAGCTAACAATCTTTAAGTCCTTGGCGCCGGCGGCCATTTTAGTGATAATTTAAATATACCTATTTTTCTGTCAACAAATAACTTTCACAAAAATAAAGTTTATGTAATAAATTTTGATGTGAATAACAAATGTGAATATAATATTTTTTTGTAATTTTTAACCCTATGTGTGCGCTAGGTGCCTGAAATGAGATTGGGAAAATTTGAAAATTTTTGAATTGTGATAACTTTCGATCAAGCCATCAAATTATTATGAAACTTACAGGACATATTGCTGTTACTCAGTTATAGACTCGTGTGGTTTTTTATGAACGTGCTGATAACCCTGCAGCTACGGCAGGCATTGAAAATGAAAACCTTGATCCCATCGACTCTCCTGAGAAATTTTCGTCTTTTTCAATGAAACTGACTCATGTAGAAATCTTATGCTTTGTCTATACAGCCAAAGAAAAACTTTTGAAATTTCACATCGGACAAGATTTACCTAATTTACCTATATTTTAAGCATATTAAACTTCTGTTCATGAGAACTCACGGCCCATTTATCAGATATAAATGAGATTCACAGAATGTATTTGTATTGAGTAGGACCAGGTATGATAGAAGCGATTTGGCAATGCGGACAACTCTGTGCCAGTGATGCCATCTTGAAAAATTATTGAAAAAAAACTGCTTTTTGCCCTGTGAATTCTGATTCAGTTACCAGATTTTCATGAAATTGACACAGTAGCTGAACCTTACCTTAAACATTCGGTTGAAAAATTCGGTTGGTGCGGTCAGCTGTGGTAATTTTGGTGGCCTGGGTCGTGAAAATTCGCTCAGGATAATAAAGCTTTTTGCAGTATAACTTCCGATAGAGTCATGAAATCAAAACGAATTTCATATAATATATAGAACTTATTATAGGCATTATTCAGAAGGAATGTGGTAAAAAAAACAATTATAGGGCTGCCAGCTATTGCTGGCTTTGTATTTATTTGCAATATCTTTAGTAAGCGATTTTATCGGAAAATTTTCAAACAGTAATGATCTTGTAGTCACAATAAACAACAAACATTGAGTTTTCGAAAATTTGAAAACTTTTGCGGTTGGTTACCCTAAATTTCTTTGTACTCCTCTAACTTCCAATGCAGTCATCGGATCAAAACAAAATTCGCAGAGTAGGGTTATTTCAATTTCAGGCGTGATATATTTTTGCCTTTGATGCTAGCAAAGGGATGCCAGCGCGAGGCGTTTTTGGCTACTTTCGTAACAATAAATGCTCGCATTAAGTATTCATATCGCGAACATTTGAATGAAAATAAGTTACCAATGTTTAAATTTTCGAGGTTCTAGAAATTTTTCGGTTCCAAACATGTTCCGTTTTTTGACGCTAAACATTTTTCTATCCCTGTAACTTTCAATGAAATCATCAGATTTGGCAGAGTTATTTGATTTCGACGTGAAGGAATTGTGGGAGACTTTGAGTTGCAGTGATGTTAAAGTGTTGCAAGCACTAAGCATTTTCTTCACTGAAAGAAAAACTCTTGGTTGGTTCAACTATTTTTAATAGTATTGCAACGATTCATTCAAAATCGTTAAACGAACTACGGAAAATAGTTATTTTTAGTATGTTAATATAGTTAATTTAACGATATAAAAGTAGTTGGTTCTTGTTATACAAAAAATATCACAACGTTCATGAAATCAACTGTTTTAATTGTTTCACAACCACGAAAATTAGTTGATAAATAGAAAAATATTCACCAAAACACTCAAAAATTCAACGTTTCGAATTATCAACAGTTTTTATGGTACTTAAACTACTTCGCAATAGTTGATTTCAACAAATGTAATTCAGTGAGCAACGTCTTTGGAATTATCCTACGCAAAGTAGAATGATTTCAACATTTGGACGTTTTTCATGCTCCGAATGAAATTTATTATTGTTTATCAACCACGCGTCATGGTGCATAAAAGTAATCAACGATTTTCTTATGGTTGTTTTAACTATAGATGGTTGTTTTAACTATAGATTATATACATTAACTATTGATGCAAAAACAACTAAGGAAAACTGTTGATTTTCCATACTCCTCATACTCATCCTCCTATTCTATCATAGAAGTTTCATATACTACATGGCAAAATTGTGTTTGGTTTGCTCTTCGATATAATTCATATTCAGGTTATGCTGTGAAGCCTTTATATTACGTTGTATGACGCTTTATAAGTTAATCACATTACAGTGTCTTCCACTGTGGCAAATGCAGTGGGCTGCGGCGAAATGCTGTCAAAAAATTTGCTGTAAACACAAAACAACGGCATTGCGGCAGCGGCGCCACAGGGGGAGGCGTGAATGCCACAGTTGAAGCTGGTGAATCACAATGCAGCGACAATGTCGCTGTCAATGCAACCAAGGTACCAACCAAATTCATTTTTTTTTGTCTTTTGTATTGCTAAATCCTGTTGTACGAGGATTAGGTTGGCTTGTCACAATACACATCAGCCATCGCTTATCTATTAGACCTTTCAACCTAATTCAAACAGAGTTTATTCAACTTAGTAGTGATGACAACCTTTGGTAGGTATCACCGCTAGCGGTACGGCAAAATTAGAAATTTGGCAATTTCTGACGCAGCCATTGTGCGCGTTACCATACAAATGTTAAATTCAACAAACAAAATTCCACACTACATACTATAGTCATTTACTATTTCGTACTATGTATATTGTTGGAATACCATTGTTTGTGGTTGCTTACTTTTTTTGCACCACGGACGGTGTTTATCAACCACGCGTCATGGTGCATAAAAGTAATCAACTATTTTTTTATGGTTGTTTTAACTATAGCCCGTAATTGACGCAAAAACAACTAAGGAAAATTGTTGATTTTACCAAGATTTTTCTTTCAGTGTTTGTTTATGTTGTGTTAGTATATATATGCATATGAATTTTGGGCAAAGTGATTCTAATACTAATTTACTTTGAAAATCTGTAATTGCCTACTTTGAGAAACTAAATGCCCACAAATGTTTCATTTTCCAATACTGTACCCCAGCCATTCTTCAAAAATCAGTTTTCTTATCAGATTTTCATTCCCATATCCCATGCGTTCATCAATGCATCCAGAAAATTTCAGCTCGATCGGACTACGCAGTAATGAACAAATCGAAAAACGCTCGAAAACCGAGTCGGTGAGTCATTTCTCTCGTCTACTGACTCGGTTCCGAAACCGAGAGGCGGTTAGCACCACGGTGTGTGTCATCACAATGCTAAAGTAATGCACGACTATCCGACTCAGTTTTCCTCTCGAGAAACGCCTCGCAAGAACCGCTGTGTTTGTCATTGGCCTAAGTAGGAACCGCGCCTAACACTGGTTAACTTCGGTGATCGTATGAGAGCCGATTGATGCCAGATTTATGGCAACATTTCCTTGTAACTATGCGAAATTTTACTCAGGCCAATTTCAATATCAGTTCTTTGAAATGAATAAGTTCCTTTCTTTCGACTGAGTAAATATATCTTTGGCGCAGAATCGTTACTAATTTTCTTTGATAATGTGTTCATTTTTCTTCAAAAAATAGAAGTATTTTTCTGAGTGTAGTACATGTCTATGACGGCTTAAATGGACATATCAACGATAAAAGGAATCGCTATATACAGTACGAACGGATTATACAGCCATGAAATAGTGCTTCTTTTCCATAAGATCTTATTTTCACATGTTTACCGCCGGCAAATTAAGACCTTATAAAACTCTTCATATATATTCAACCTTCTGGTTAGTAAAAAATCACCAATGCGCCATGAATTACACGTTCTAATAACAAAATTAATGATTACATTTCTATCATTTTTTCTCGTCTCATTTTTGGGTAAAAATTACTGCGGGGAGCCGATTAATGTCTAAAACCCATATTTTCGTGGCAACTATATTAAAAATTAGTGTCGAGTACATTAAACTGCACTATAAGCTATAAATTTTCAGGTTATATTGTGAAAGCGCTCGTAATTTAGAATTCTTGGAATCCCAACTAAGCTTGGAATTCTTGGTAACTTCATCTTTTTGCTATATTTTTTCTTGACTCTGTATTTCTGAATCATATGTTAACATGTATCTACCTATTACTGCGGTTAAGCATAAATATATGCAGGCACTATCAAGTTACGAACTTAAATTTTCCAACAAACTCAAGTGTTGAGAACTCAAATGAGTCCTTCTGCTGATATGCACATTTGGAGAAATTGGATTTGTATATTGGTATACTGCCCTGCTAAGCATAAATGTTCTATCTGCATTTTTCTCATTTTTGAGTTAACACCGGATTCAAAAACTACATACTCTGTTACATCATTCTCAATTAGAAAAAACCTATCTTTTGTGGAAGTATGTTAAATTCAATATTGAAAAAAGACGAATTTCTATTTTCTGTTTAATTCAACTGCCGTTAATTTAGGATTTAGTTTTACTGCACGCTTTAAAGTATTGTAGTAATTTTCTTTTTTCGCTTGGTACCAGATTTATGCTCAATTCTTCCTTCTAGAAAATATCTATTGCATATAAATACACTGAATAGTGGCATGACTAATAATAAAACTAATAATAAACATATAATATTAGGAAATAAAAAGTTACGTGAAAAGTTCCATTTTTATATGTTAAAAGATTACCATTTTGAATATAAACTCATTGTTTGAAAAATTAATCTCACCCTTGCACGTTATTTATTCACATCCAAAATTTACAAGAAACATTAAAGGAGGAAGATACTGATTGTAATCATCAAATCAAAACTTGGAAAGTTATCAGTTTTACTGCTAGATGAAAAGCCGCAATGATATTGACAATGAAAAGACGCAAAATGTGGTATAAACTCTTACTCGTATATTGACAGTGAAAACATCGGATTAGTAGGTAAGGCGCCTGATATGAGAGCAGACCTGATACAGTATACATATATATATTTAGCTTTAAAAAAACCTGGTTTTTACATTTGTCAGTAAAGCTTCCACCTGGAAAATTTCTCTCTACATTTTTAAAAATTTTGGTGTAAATTTGTATACCAGCTGTGATATTTTTTTTAATGATAATGCCAAAGCTCAAGGGATTGCCCTTTGAAGCGAATGCTTAGCGATGGCGGTAGGGAAACACATATGGAAGAAGCCGATATCAATTAATCCATTATTCTTTTTAAGTTCCACAATTATTTCTTATTTTCTAAAGCGCTAGTGTTATGCCTTGTCGCTACTAAAGCTTTAATGTGGCACTTAATTAATGGAGCGCTGGTATTATGCCCAGTCGACGACTGTTAAGACAACACAAGACGAACAAATACAGGCATGGACACGGCGGGATTCGAACCCGCTGGCAGTAGCTCGCTGCTTCGGACTGACGCGTTAGCGAGCTAAGCTACCGACCCCCTTGCATATATGCATACTAAAGATTGTATGAAATTTGTACCCTAACCATTTATAAATTAGACAAATGACATGGCTTGTGTACTTTCAATTATAAAAATGTATAATGCTATGGTGCATAAAGTTATCTTATTGTTTCTATGCCACCAAAATATACCTTTGATAAATTATCTTATAGTATTCATAATTTGTTCGTATTAAAATGACTATTTTGTTTAACAATTCTTTCATGACCAAGATCGTATGAGATTTATATGAGAACAGTACGAAATGGGCAAATGAAAATCACTTGAAAATCGAAGATTGTAACAATCAAAAATAGAATCAACAAAATAATCGCATTGGAAAGCAGCCGACCAAAGCACAACTTGCAAAGGAGCTTTTAGCCTTAGAGCTTTTCATAGAAAGCTCCAGGCAAGAACGTATATAAGTGACCATCGCAAGTACATAATTTGACTTCCCTACGACAGTCGCGCACTTTAGGGTCACGACTGCTCTTGGACATAACCATACTATGTTATTTATGTATGTGTAATAAATATTGTGTTTTTTTATAGAAAGTATTCTATTAATTGGCTACAACTGACGCCCAACTTGTGGCCCGGAACATCACTCTGAGAAGATCAAGCCGAAACCGACCTGCCATGGCGGCTACACAAATGACGGAGGAGCAACTACAACAGATTATTGCGGCCTTACGCCCCACTAGCAGTCCACCACCAAGCAACCACTGCGGAAATTTTGCCAATTGCAGCGCTCGCTTCAATGGTGAACGGGACCGATCGAAAGTGGACGAGTTTATGGGGACGGCGACAATCTATAAGCAGGTGGAGAGCATCTCTGACGTCAACGCCATTTTAGGAATGCCGTTACTTCTCCAGGGAGTCGCATCTATATGGTGGCAAGGAGTCAAAGCAGAAGTCAGCACTTGGGACCAAGTGGTAGCTCTTCTTCAAAAAGCGTTTGCACCAGCACGGCCAGCATATCAAGTGTACTTGGAAATATTTGAGACCAAGCAACAACACGATATGCCGACCGATCTCTTTATATGCAACAAAAGAGCTCTCTTGGCAGAACTTTCGAGGGATTCTCACAATGAAGAACAGCAGCTGGATTTAATTTTCGGACTCCTGCACTTGAAGATACGACAACACATGCTACGCAATAGCATCCACACATTCGACGAGTTACTCCAACAAGCGCGGCAAATCGAAGAGAACTACGCAGAGAAGACAACACCCAGAGAAGCGTATCCCAGAAATGAGCAGCCTAGGAGGAAAAAATGTGACTTTTGCCGCAGTTTCGGACATACAGCCGACACTTGTAGGAAGAAGGACAAAACATCACAGGTCCTACTGAAGACGTCGCAAGGCAAGCAATCAATATCTTGCTATGGATGTGGATAGCCAGGTTACGTTCGCAGCCAGTGTCCTCGCTGCAGCAAACCAACTGGACCAGAGTCAACCGGCTTCTGCTCAGTCGACACAGACAGAGAACAACTGCGTCTTCGGTTTCGTCCAGTTCTACAAATAAGCGTCAACAGCATCATTGGCTGTGGATTTATCGACACAGCAGCAAGAGTTAGTGTCGCAGGAGCCCAGCTCTACAAACAACTACAAGGACAAGGTTGTAAATTTACACGTCACACCACAAACGTGATTTTGGCTGATGGCGTTGGCAGAACCCAGGTAGTCCTCTTAGTCAAAGTGGACGTGGTTCTGTTGCAACGCACCATTCCGATCCAGTTCATGGTTCTCCCTGAATCTACAGATAATCGCACTCTGCTCGGTGTTGATTTCATAGAAGATGCTAACATTATTTTGAATATTCCACAGCGGTTCTGGTATTTTGGAGACAACCCAAGTTCTAAGTTTGACATCTTCCAGAAGGAAAGCCGCAGTGACGAAACCATACAGCCTACGACCACCACTAATTACACGAGGGATGTTAGCGAAGTTGAAATTTTCTCTAAAATGAATGCTCCTATACCAATAAGCCCCATCAGTACAACGCCAACCCGACGAAGCTCAGAACGTTCAACTGAATCACCAATGTCTCGATTCATACAGCAAGTCTCGAAGCCGATCAGCCCGATTGCGAAAACTCCGAAGCACGCAAAATACGCACCATCCACCATTGACTTAATTTGCTCGAAAACTCCTGCACCAAGGCGCCTCTTCACTCAAAACGAAGTCGCACTCGAAATGGCCAGGACCTTTTCAGACGTGGAGATTGCTGAAATCGAAATCAACCAATTGTTGTTAAGAGACGATGAAGCACCCAAACTTTCATCAGAAGATAGGAAGCGGCTTAACGATGTCCTCTTGAGCCATTTGACATTGTTTGAAGCCAACGGCCCACCAGGAAGATATTTCGAACATTGCATCAATACAGGAGATAGCTCGCCCATCGCATCCGCACCATATCGCCTATCTCAACAAAAGAAAGAAATACTACGGAAGGAAATCCAGAAGATGCTAGACACGGATATCATCGAGGAATGTGAATCCGCATGGACCTCACCTGTGGTAATGGTTCCAAAGAAGGATAGAACCATTCGCGTTTGTGTGGATTATCGGCGACTTAACGCCGTAACAGTACCGAATTCTTACCCACTCCCGAGGATAGATGATCTCCTGCATGCCGCTCACGGAACCATGTTCATGACGTCTATTGATCTTCATGCAGGGTTCAAAAGGATGCCGTTCGGGTTGCGAAATGCAGCAGCCACGTTCCAACACATGATGACTCGCATTCAGACGAAGCTCAAACTGGCTCAAACCTTTTCGTACCTAGACGACCTTCTGATTCTATCGAAAAGTTTTGAAGAACATCTACAGCACATAGTTGAAGTTTTTCAAGTGCTCCAAGAGTTCCAACTCCGAATCAACAGGAAAAAATGTAATTTCTGTTGCCCAAAAATTATCTTTTTAGGACACATACTGGATGACAAAGGCATATCTGTTAACCCCGAGAAGACAGCAGCGATAAACAACAGACAAGAACCCAGGAACCTAAAAGAACTATTCACATTTTTGCAAACAGCCTCTTGGTATCGCCGCTTTATCGCCAACTTTGCAGAAATCGCACGACCACTCACGATTCTGACGAAAAAGAAAGCTATATGGGAATGGACGGACAGCCAGCAAACAGCATTCGATGAATTGAAGAGACGTCTCACTTCAGCACCAATTCTACGCCAAGCCGACGAGACCAAGGCTTTTATCTTACGTACTGATGCTAGTAACTACGCCCTGGGAGCAACTTTATTACAAGGGGAGAAGGAAGACGAACGTCCAGTGGAGTATGCTAGTCGACTTCTAACTGGAGCAGAATGCAATTACAATACCACCGAAAAAGAAGCATTAGCAGTGGTATGGAGCGTTTCAAAATTTCGCGGGTATATCGAAGGATCCAAAGTTTTCTTGTCAACTGACCACCAACCCCTACGTTGGCTTATGTCTTTAAAGTCACCAACGGGTCGCCTGGCCAGGTGGGCCTTGACGCTTCAATCTTACGATATCAGTATCGCGTACACGCCAGGAAAAGTGAACGTGGTAGCTGATACACTCTCTCGACCCCCAATTGATGAGCGTCCCATAATAGATGACCTGTCAGCAGCCAGCATTGAAATGGACGTACCACGAAGATCTGCGGAAGACATTCGACTGGCACAGCTGAAAGATCCAGACTTAAAAAAGATAATTGACTGCTTTGAAACTACTCTGCCTAACGAAGACTATGTCCGATGGACAGCAAAAGGTTACCTTACTTGTAATGGAGTTCTTTACAGGTACGGATCAGAAGAAGAAGGTGAGGAGGCACAGCTGGTCGTTCCAGCACATGAACGAGGACGAATATTACAGGCGTTACACGACTCCCCTACTGCTGGACACTATGGTGCTGACCGTACTTTCCAACGTATCGCGAGGAACTACTACTGGACCGGAATGCGCGACTATATATCAAAATACATTCGCTCCTGTGGAGAATGCCAGCGCTACAAAGCATCAAATACCAAGCCAGTAGGTCTGCTACAATCCCATCCAGTCAGCCAGCGCTTTGAAATAATATCTATCGTCCTATTTGGACCACTACCTGAAACGCCTAGAGGAAACAAATGGATCCTAACAGTAGAGGATGTTGCAAGCCGCTGGGTCGAACTATTCGCATTAAAGAAAGCAACCGGCACTTCTTGTGCAAAACTTCTGGTTGCTGAGATTCTACTTCGCTATGGCATTCCACGTAGGATAATAAGTGACAACGGAACTCAATTTGTCAGTGCCGTAATGCAGCACATTGTCCATTGTTTCAAGATGGAACAACGTTTCACTCCAGTATACCACTCCCAGGCTAATCCGGTAGAGAGAAAGCATCGCGATTTGAAAGTGCAACTTGGAATATTCGTGGACTGCTCACATACCAATAGGGACGAAAAACTGCCGCCATTACGATTCGCGATGAACACTGCTTGGTGTCAAAATACAAAAGCAACAGCTGCCTACCTTACTTTTGGAAGAGAATTAAGGAGCCCGATCGAAGTTGGTGACGATCTCTCTCATATCGCTTCAAGCACCAACTTTATTGAAGAAATTTCCCCGTATCTCTTGCGCATGGCTGAAGCTTTGCGAATCGCCCAGGAAATAACGGATAAGGAACAAGATCGACAAAAGAAATACGCAGATAGACACCGAATAGCCGCTACGCCATACCAGCCCGGAGATCTCGTGCTAGTATCCACACAAGCTAGAAGTAATTCAGCAAAGAAGCTTTCATCCAAGTTTTATCCCAAACGTGACGGACCTTACGTTATATTAGCAGCAAAAGGAAGCACCTCCTACGAAGTCGCAAGTGTAGACGATCCAACTACTTTGTTGGGTGTATATCCCGCATCAGCACTCAAGAAGTTTACACCTGGATCTGCTGAGCACCCAGTCCCTGTTCGACCTCTTCGAACAAGAGGACGTCCGAGGAAGACCATGACCATGAAGCCCTGAAGTCCTGTCTCCTTGCCGAGTCGTCTGACGGAGCCAGAAGGGGAGGCTGTAACAATCAAAAATAGAATCAACAAAATAATCGCATTGGAAAGCAGCCGACCAAAGCACAACTTGCAAAGGAGCTTTTAGCCTTAGAGCTTTTCATAGAAAGCTCCAGGCAAGAACGTATATAAGTGACCATCGCAAGTACATAATTTGACTTCCCTACGACAGTCGCGCACTTTAGGGTCACGACTGCTCTTGGACATAACCATAGGCGGGCCGTGGCCTAAAATCTGGCAGGGGCCATGGACTGAAAGGTTCAAGACATCCGATGATTTTGTTTTTGTATGTACACGTACTGTTCATACAACTTATATAATTCACTAATACATTATATATTTGTTGATTTATTCTTTGTTATTTGCTAATGCATAATGCATTATCAAATAAACTTCTTCTAAATGACCACTAAGAAATTATACGGGAATAGAATGGAAATAATTAGAAATATAATACTATTTTTTTGTTTAGAAACTAAATATATTTCAATTCATACTTGAAGAAGGGGATAGCTTACTTTCAAACTATCTTTGAAGAATTGGAATGTATTAAGCCTACATGGAAGAAATTGATATCTTGCTTCAAACTTCAAAAAAGCATAAATAATTTGCCAAGATGAAGAGTGCTGTAACTTACTCTTTTCGAGCCATTTGGTTTGCAGATATAACTTTGTAGCCCTAACAGCGTGTCCGAGGCTATATGAAATATCAAAACCTTTCAAGCAAGTGCTTTTCGCTGTTTTCCGTTTTCGTGATTCACTGGGAAATGTGAGATCCACACAGTAATTCTCTCCGAATGATTTAATTTTGTCCCAAACTACATAAAAGTTTTCTCGCTCACTTAGTAGTGTTTCAACTGTTCAATTCACAAGATTTATCCCATCCCTAAGAGTTGCATTTTTAGTTTGGAAATATTTGCTTAACATGTTCGTTATAAAAAGAACATCAAAGATGAAAAGATTAACTACAAATTTAGGATTACTGATTGAATGAAAGATCCCCAATGAATAAACTGAGTCGTTGTATTTTCCCTCATTCATTTCTTTCTCTAAAGCCTCTTTCATAGTCCCATAGCTATCGACCACATATTTGCAATTGTGAAATCTCGTTGACTAACAAGTTGAGCTTAAACTTCTCATTCCACGCCTTGTGTTTAGACTAACTGCCTCTTCAAGCTGCTTATACAATTCGTGTTGTGATGGCTTCGAAAAGTGTAGGTAAAGGAATTCGATGGCATTGAAAAAGGATGTAAACGTTTCGATTGTGAAAAATGTGTCCATCACAACCAAGATAATTTTATGAGCTAGACAATGTACAAATGTGGCTGCAGGGTGTTTCATCTTAGATTTGTACACCACTTTTTTGTCCTGACATGACACTAGCACCATCATAAGACTGTCCAACAACAGGCAATTCACAAAGTCCGTAGCTGTCTAACAGGCTCAAAATTATATCTGCTAAATACGAGGCATTTCTAGCTCCTGAACAGTCTACAAAGCTTGAGAACCTTCCTTCGCAAAGCTCTTTAGCAAATCTGACAACCACGGAGAGTTGTTTCATCTGTGGATCCTTGCTGGGTTTCCCATAATGGATATCAATCCGCAATCTTTTATTTCAGGTGTATTGTCCTCGCGAACGATTTCAACGATTATTTTCACTAATTTATTTTGTGTTTTGCCATACAGTAGTTCGCAGCCTTGTTTTTAAAATTATTTCCAAAAGTTGAATCATGCTTCGCGAATAATGCACAAAATTCCAAAAAAAAATCACGGTTATCACTAGCATCACTTTCATCGTGTCCTCTAAAAGCACGTCTTTGGCGAATGAGACACACGTCGTAAGGTCGATAACCTTTTCAAAATAATTTCGGTTCATCTTGATAATATTCCAAGACTGTTCAAGCACCATATCATCCGGATCGCGAAGTTTGGTCGAGCTGAAATTTTGGTGTATTTTTGGCGACAATGGAAATTCTATGGAAAATTTCGCATTGTGCTAACTTCACACCGAGTCATCAGATCATCACAAAATTTACAAGACTCATCAATGGGCATAAAAAATAAGTTTCTGCCGTTTTTAAATAATGTCTGGACCACCTTGTAGCTACCATAAGTACGTAAAGACAAATCTTTCACACGGCTGTTAGAATAAAATGCAAATGATTGATGAGTTTGATACTATATTTATACTATTTTAATTTAAATCAATTTTTTCCTTTTTGAAGCTAGATTTATTTATTTTTATTCGACATATATCGATATTTCGAGGGTAATCTGCCCTCTTCTTCAGTGTCTATTGATCTAATCTTAAAATAACTTAGGTAGTTTATTTAAGGTGCTTGCTTTTAAAGTATTGACTAATACTAATTACCTGTTAATTACCGGCTAATTGACTATTAATTATGTACTTAAGTACTTTTTACTATCTATATTAATTACATTATCATCATAAAATATCTGTTTAAATTAACCTGAACAATGGTGATACACAGTTTCCTTGGTCTTTATTTAGTCGCTTATCCATCGGGGTTTCGCTTATTCATCGGGATTTGTATACATTGCATACAATGTATACATTGGACAAACGAAACGGTTAGTTGGTGTTCGACTAACCGAACATAAGCGGGAAGCAGCCTCAGCAAGGAACAGGAACACAACGGTAGTACGATCAGCAGTAGCAAAACACATCCTGGAGGAGGAGCACAGCATAACGTGGGACAACGTGGAGGTGATTAAGGAAGTACAGCAGGTACGAAAACTGGATGCATACGAAAGCCTGAACATATGGAAAACCCCGATGGATAAGTGACTAAATGCATTCCTTGGTCTGCAGTACTGTGTATCACCATTGTTCAGGTTAATTTAAACAGATATTTTATGATGATAATGTAATTAATATAGATAGTAAAAAGTACTTAAGTAAATAAATAATAGTCAATTAGCCGGTAATTAGCAGGTAATTAGTATTAGTCAATACTTTAAAAGCAAGCACCTTAAATAAACTACCTAAGTTATTTTAAGATTAGATCAATAGACACTGAAGAAAAGGGCAGATTACCCTCGAAATATCGATATATGTCGAATAAAAATAAATAAATCTAGCTTCAAAAAGGAAAAAATTGATTTAAATTAAAATATTTTCACAAGCTAGGAAAAAATTGGTACACAATTAAAACAATATATTTATACATTCAAATCTAAACTTGTAAAATTCCCAATCGCACCAAAAACGCACGGAATTTTTTATATTTTTAGCACCTGGAACTTACGTTTACGGTATCTCGCGACCGGATAAAATTCATAGGATATACTGGTATTGAGTACAGGTCTGACAAAAGTTTAATGAATATGATAAGAACCATGTGGCGGCTGTGTCACTATGAAAAAACGCTCGGTGAAATTCAAAATTTACACACATTTAACCTGAGTATAGACCAAGTAGGTCATAGATAGCATAGAAGTGGCAGGGATGCCATTTTTATTCTCCAAATGACTTCAAAAATTGTAGTTTACGTTAATTACCTTATTGCCTACCATTTTAATACTTAGACTATGTTTTGTGAAAAACATAATTGCATAAAACGCCAGTTTATTAAAGTGTTTTTATCTAAATTCCTGTATATTGCCTAGTAGGAATGAACAGATAATCTTAATAAAAAAAGGATGATTGGAGAGGTGCTTTTCGTCTTTTTCTTAACGTTTAACTTGTCGAAATTAAATATCGCCGTCCATTTTTCGAAATAAGTCCCATAACATCGTAATTAATACCACAAATAACACAGTCTCTATGCTATAAGTAGTGTGTATGCTTTGGTATAGGCTTACACTACTGCATTACTCAACTCTTGCTGTAACCACAAAAACCTAAAAGACGAAAACTTAAGTGTCTGCTGTTTTTATTTATTTTTTATTTTTCTGGGAGGGGCCAACCTAGGGTCTGGGGGGGTCCCGGCCCCCCCTACGGCGCGCCTATGGACATAACCATACTATGTTATTTATGTATGTGTAATAAATATTGTGTTTTTTTATAGAAAGTATTCTATTAATTGGCTACAAGATGCAATAACGCAAATATTTCATTAGAAACTGCATGCATGTTTCAGTCGATGAAAAGCATTTCAGGTAAAATATTGAGTCGTTAGCTGCATGCTTAAAATGTACCCGGGATTTTTATTGACAGTAGAAGTGAGAAAAAACGTGAAAATTGTGCTTGTGCTTAAAGAAAATATGAAAATCTCGAATTATGTTATTCAGATTTCGTGCATTCTGGTGAGTATATATAGTATATAATTATTTAAATGTACTTATGCATGAAAATATAGAACACTAGTTATTGTATGCATTGGCAAAATGGATAGTGACTGCATCGGGATCGACAAAGCCAACAAATCAAGATTGTTTTATTTTTTTCTATTAATTGTTCCCTGTAAGATTCAGCTAATGAAGGCTTCGGTGGCTTTGTTTCTGGTCGATCAAAAATAAATCTATTACATATTATGTCAGTTATTATATGTAGAAAAAATGGCCTATCTGTCAAATAAATCCAACTGAAGATTCTTCAATGGAATTATGTTTACTGTAAGATGGCAAACATACATTGGAAAGTTAATTACGAAATCGTATATGCAAAAATAGTTATTAAAGATCGCAGAAATCAGTTTTTCTTCAATATTACGTTTTTCACGATTGAATTTTTCTCCTTCAGATTGAATTTGTTAAGCACACACATTTTCACATAAGCTTTGACCATTAATATCTTATTGCGCACATGACTTTGTAATTGACTTTCGACTTTATGTTTTTCATCTTACAATAAATATAGTTATGTTGAAAAAAAACTTCACTTGGATTTATTTGGCAGATAAAATATTAAATGACTAGACTCGATTATTGTCATTTTTGTATGATTTTTTGATAGCATTTTCTTAGTATGGAATGTTGCTGGTTCATTAAAAAGTATCATTAGTTTGCTTGATAGAAATCAATTTATGTTTGTAAAAAATAAAACTATAGATACCAGTTAATAAAAGTGGAATATATTGATCAATAAGCAAGAATTTTCTCAAGAATGTTCCCAGCTACTCATCAAAATAGGACCTTTAGAAGAAGATCATAAGTAATCGATTATTTCCTTAAATGTACCAGATAGATTTTTAGAGTGCCAATAAAATTAAAGATTGATTTGAATTTGGTTCTAAATAATCTGACATCTAAGTAAATCGTTTATATAGTGACAGTCTTTCGAAATATCTTTTTAGTTGTTGTAGATGAACCTATTTGCAAAATTTGAGTTTTTTTCGGTTTACTCTGCAGTAAAATAGTATTTTAATGCCAACAATTCTGTAGCAATGCAATATTCAAACTGAAGATCCTGAAGGGTTTAAATCAGCAATTGGCGCTGAGCTGCATCAAGAGGTTTTCATGGAATATCTTAATTTTTATGGGTATCATCCTCACACATTATTACGTGTTAAACTAAAGCAATACACGGATTTCACAGCTATCGAAAAAAATGACCAAGATGCACCCAAGGAATTTTCTCGGCGAAGAGTAAATGCCGAAGTTGGACAAAGTCTTATATTAACAGAAGAAGTATAAATTTGTATTAATCAAGAATAATTACTTAGTCTAAATTTCTTTAAAAGGCTTTGAAGTGCCACATACTTAGAAAAACTGGTGATAGAACTCTATATGATGAATACTTAACAAAACAGTCTCTAACGGATTCCGGTAGGAGAAAAGTCATAGCTTACACAGCTTCGCTTGTAAAAGAGCTGTTTGGATTCAAACCCACACGAGATCAATTGATAGCCGCAGCTCGAGCATGTGTGAATATTTTCACAGCACTAAAGTCTATCAATGAAAATGAGCTCGTGAGATTTGATATTTTCTTTAAATATAACAATTTCAGAAATATATTTGAAGGACTTATTGGTTAAAAACGAGAACACTGGCTACTTGCAAACGAAACTTAAAAATGATAGGGTCAAGAAAAGAAACTTGAAACAGAGTTCAAAACTTCCTGTAAATTAGAAGATTCTCCGTCTGACCACATTATAGCTCAATAAACCTAAAAAAATGCGACACTTCCGCATGAAATCGAACTCACCAAGTTCAAACTTTCAGTTACTGCTGAATCGAGAGCGAAAGAAATTGAGTCAGTTTCTTTCAATATTTGCAGAGATTGCAACTATTTCTTCCTTTGTCTGGAATTAGTAACTGCTTTAGGTTTTTTGGTTTGCTTAAGCCATTTTACGTTTTTTTATAGACATTATAAGACTTCGGGTTGCGTTTTCAAAGTACATTGTCTCTCACTTTTGGATGGAAAAAGTATGAGAAGTTCATTTTTTCTATAGTGAAGCAATCGGGAAAACAGATTCTGCAAACTGATATTCGTCATGATTTGGGTAACGCTTTTTATAATTAATTTTGAAATTATTGTGTATTAATGTTAATAGAGTGCAACCCTACAACTTTGACCACATTAAATTTAATACGGCTGCTACCACCTTCGCCATCTGAACGAGTAAAATTAAGCAGACTCAGTGATGATCAGGCTGTACATAAGCTTATCAAATTTAAAAAAGGAAATATTTAACCATATTCACCGTTAATTTACATATTAACATACAACTAACAATATACAACAAATATATTTCACAGACTGGAGTGCCCATTGAAGAGTACACAAGGGGCTCTAAAGGCTGACACCACTTGTCGTTGCAGCCGGGAGCAGCAAATTGCACATTGAGCAATATTTTGCAGTCATTGATTCAAGCGTAATACCAGTTCCTATTGAATATATGTTCTTCAAGCTATAGACCTAATTTTCAAACTACACTTTCTGTTTCATATAAAATATGATAAAAGTTTGAAGCTCTTTTTTATATTCTTACAAAAGTTTATTTTTCAAATGAATACAACAAACTTACCAGTGACTGTAAAATACATTTACATTAGATTACAAAATGCGATTGAAGAAAATTGATTAAGAAGTATAATAAGATCCTATTAATTAAGAGGTATAATAAGATAAGAAGTATAATAAGATATAATAATTTAACGGTAAACTATAATATTTTGAGTAAAAATATTTAGTGAAACGGCATAAACAGGGATTCGCATACGTTTGGATGAACAATGCATTGAATAAAATTCTTAAAATTGGAAAATTATCAAAAGTGGATAATTTGTTTATAAATAAATATATTCAAATATTTCAGCAACTTAATGTTTCCGAAAATGAATACTTTTTTGTTTCTCATGTTGAATTATTTATACATTATAGACCGTCTCTAGTGTTATGTTTTGATTATGATGTTGATTTGTTAAGTAAGCGAATATTGCATCAAATTAAATATATCATTAAAATTATAGGCGAAATAATATTTTTGTGTTCAATATTACAAGCAAAATCCTTTGATACGTTTCATAGCTCTTTTGAGATTATTAGCTCACAAAATGATGAAATCGTAGTTATGAAGTTTGATGAATTTTTGAAATATGATGTCTTTGCATTAGTAACTTCTAAACGATCTAATAATGTATATGCTGTAAAGAAGACATGGTGAATATATGTCAAGAATATACTCCTTCTGAATCAATATATCTGTTTTTTCACAATGCATAGTTTTTTTATTATAATTTTGCGTCAGATGAATGAAAAACGTAAGTATAAAATTCGATGCATATTATCAGAATTGATATTTATTGTTCCATGCATAAACTCTTTATTATGTACCTTATAAATATTTGTGATAAATATGTATCTTTATTTTTGTATAAAATCAATAAAAGGTTGTATGCACGACTTTTACACTGTGCATCTATAAACTTTATTTGAGCTTCTATGAACCTCTTATAAGAAGAATCAATTTGGCTTATTACATTGATAGCTTCCATAATTGTAATGGATTTATATGAATAAGAATGTCGTATACATATAAACGAAATTTTGAACCGTGTACCTAATAAGGGTTTCTCACATTTTGTCTAGCTGGTAGCTGCCAGCAGTTTTAACACGAATTAAATCAAATGTATCGATTTCCTGAAAAACGCACCAATATGCTGAAAAATTTGTAAATTTTCAAAATAGCCTAAAAATCGATCAACTAATCGTACTCCCGAGATCTTGATTTTACTCAACGAAAACCATATTTTTTTCTTAAACATATATTCTTGAACTTATGTGTGCGTCTTAGCGGTTGTAATTTCGAAATATATTACCATTAGGATTATTGCTGACTTCGGTAGATTCATTAGCAATTAGCGCAGGTCTTGTGTTTCACAAATTTTCACCTTATCACCTTTTGTTCGACCACAATTAGCTAAGAACTTAATTAAGGATAAGATAATTGCATTCGTATCAGAAAGCAAAACACAAAAATAATAGCTCGCACAAGAAAATCAGAAAATCAGAAAACAAAACCTAAAAAAAACTCTAGCGCAATTGAACCGCTAGAAACACTAGTGTTCGAAGAACAGTAGAAGAATCGTGCAGATTTTGAGTGCATATTCTACCACACGAGCTTCTTATTACAGCCAAACTGTTTCAAACGCCACGTTTTACTTTGGTCTCAAGAATGCATTATAACTCATATGGTGGAAAGGTTTCAGATATTACCACTGGCATGAATTTCAAAGTTTATGAAAGCAAAATTCTTGTTAATTATATTCGTTATCAGTTGCTTATTTCACAAAATTTTGAAAGCCGCATCTTATATAACATCCATGAAAAAATGCTCAGTGCCTGCAGCACTGTAACTGAAGTTGGTGTTTGGGGCTACGATCCGAAAAATTTGCAGAACTTTGAGAATTGAAACATTGGTTATTTATTTTCATTGGAAATGTTTTCGGTATGAATACTAACTGCAAGCATTCGCTGATACAAAAATAGCACTATCGACTCGTGCTGGCAACCTTTTGCCAGACTCAAAGCCAAAAATGTGTCACATCTGCTTCACGTTGAAGTTAGTCTATCCTGCGAATTTGACTGCATTCGAAGTCTTAGGAGTATAAAAAAATTTAGCGTTACCAGCCGCAAATTTTTTTTTAATAATCGCAAGCTTAATATTTGCTGTTTATTGTCACTACAAAATCTTTACCATTTGAAAATTTTACGATAAAATCGCTTAATAAAGATATCGCAATTAAACACAAAACCAACAATAGCTGGCAACCCTATCGTGGCTTTTCAACCAGATTCGGCCTGAATAATACCTATAATAGGTTCCATTGATTTTACGAAATTCATATTGATTTCATGACTGCACTGGAAGTTATAGGGCAAAAAGCTTTATTTCCCTGAGCGAATTTTCAAAACCAAAGACACAAAAAATACCATAGCTGGCAGCACCAATCGAATTTTTCAATCAAATTTCGATCAAATACGGCTTAAAGTAAGGTTCAGCTACTATGTCAATTTCATAAAAATTTTATTACTGGATCAGAATTCATAGGGCAAGAAATAACTGTATCTAATTATTGGTTCGTGAGTTCCCGTGAACATAAGTTTTTGATGCTAAAAATAAAGGTAAATTGAGAAAGGGTTACCGTTCTTGTCCGACATGAAATTTCCAAGATTTTACTTTAACTGTGTAGATAAAGCATAAGATTTGTATACAAGCTGGTTTTGTTGTAAAAAACGGACATTTTTTTAGGAGATTCGATGCTTTGAATGTTTTCACTTTCAGTGCCTGCCGTAGCTACAACGTTGCCAGCACGTTCATCAAAAACTATGCCAGTGTGCAACTTAACAAAATTAATATGTCCTGTAAGCTTCACAATGATTAGATAATCGAGTAAAAAGTTATCGCATTTCAGAAATTTTCAAATTTTCCAAATCTCATTTTAGGCGCCTAGCGCACACATCGGGTTAGAAATTTCAAAATATTATCAAATTCTCATTAAAACACGTTCAGAATTTGTTACATGAACTTGATTTTTGCAAAAGTTACTTTTTGACCAAAATATAGGTAATATATTTAAAATATCACTAAAATGGCCACCGGCGCCAAAGGGTTAAAAATTATTAGCTTTTTGTGAGACCTGGCACTATTCTGCTCATACACCAATGTATCCTGAAAAACTCAGTTCAACCGGATGGCGAGATTTTTTCACTGAAATTTTTTGATGATATATATATATATATATATATATATATATATATATATATATATATATATATATATATATGTATATGTATGTATATATATATATATATATATATATATATATATATATATATATATATATATATATATATATATATATATATATATATATATATATATATATATATATATATATATATATATATATATACATATATATAGAAATATGAATTTTCGGCCGAAGTGATTTTAATACTAATGTTCTTCTTCGAACATTCGTAATAATAGTTCCCACAAGCGAAGAACAGACGACAGTTCATATCCAGTTTATATCCGGTACAGGTTCAGTTGAGTTGCACTCCTGATTAGCGCTGATCCGACTCTGCGCAGACGACCCCCTAAGGGCGTCTGACAACCTTCGCGTGGCCTCCCTGCATGCATTGGATAAATACGGGATCATTAAGGCGACTGCCCACCCGGTCCTAGATAGCGGCTCAAAGGTAGATAGCTGAACAAAATTAATATTAATAAAAAGAACGAAACAGCCGGAAACATACCGGTGACGAAGGAAGTAAATCCTTTTAATGGTAGGCCAAAGGTGCAAAGAGCACCACCGGAGAGCAAAACCTCCGTAAGATCGGCAAAAGAGCAGTTGAAACTGCTAGCGCCCTGAATTCTGCTGTGATAGGTAGTGCGGCCACCTCCAGTAAAGCGGGCGGTGTTTGGTGTTTGGTGCCTTTCCATCAACGTCAGAACACTCTTCTTTAAAGGGATTATAGCTTCGAAGAAAGGGCACAAGAAGAAATGATGCTGTGAAAGTGCCGGGATATAGTTCAAAAAATGGCAACTGCATCCCAAGTGCAGAAAATATATCGCGGTAGATGAAAGACGGCCCTCTTGAACTGGAAGTTGTAAAAGCCTGCAGAGGATATTGGGAGAAGGCTGAGCTAAAGTTGAGGAAAATAAAAGGATCCCAGCTTAGAGAGCATGGAGTAAAAGATATTGCCGCAACTCTATGCACTGTGCAAGCCAAAGCACAAAAACGGGCAAAGACGCCTGAATGCAGCCCTAACAAAGAAATCATTGTTAGGGCACGAACTGAAGTAGGCACCACCCAACAGCAGGCATGGGTGGCTGTGTTGAAAAAGTCCCATAAAAGCAACGGCCAGCAAGATAAGTCAGCAAATTCTGGTTCAGCTAGGAACTTGGTGTCGAAGTGGGGGCACAAGTTCGCCAAATCAGGAAGATGGACACTGGCAAAGTGTGAAGACATCTCGAAATTCAGCGATGCAATACAGGCAGCTTTGGGAGGTTTCGGAGAAGCTAAAAGGCTCGTCTCCAAAACTAAAATTGAGATATTAAACCTTGACAGTCTTACAACGAAAGAAAAAGTGACGGCAGTGATTCGGGAGGAGGTTATTCAGACCGTAACAACTGCTTTATTTTCCCGGAATACAAAGAAACAGAGGAAAGCTGTCGTTGAACTGGATGCAGCAAAAGGTTTGAAGCTAATTGATTCTAGACAAATAAGAATTGGCTGGGAAAAAACGAGGGAGGAAGCGACCTGAAGTTGTGCGTTGTTTCAAGTGCATGGGGTACAACCATACAACGAAAGACTGCAAAGGACCAGACCGTAGCACCAACTGCTGGAAGTGCAGACACGTTGCAAAGGTATGTCGGCGGAGCCATTCTGCTTGCTGTGCAACAACAAAGGCAAAACAGGAGAAGCTGGGGTCACGAACATGCAAAGCTTTCCGAGGAGTGCTCGATGCGCAAAAGAAGCTGCTTCGAGGATGAGGGTTTTTCTGAAGAATCTGCTAAGATGCCGAAGAATCTGCGGAAGACTTACTCACGCAGTTTATGCATAAATTCAGAGCTCAAATCGCAATAATCAACGAACCATATCGAAGAAGAAATCCAGAAACATGGTATTCAGACACTTCAGCCTATGCAACATTATGGATTGCAGACACTCGGAAAGTCCAGATTGTTCGGGGAGGCTTGGGCGATAGATATGTTTTTTTTTACTGAACGCCCCAAAAAAGAAATTTCGTAGAAAGATAGAAGCATTAGAAAACGCTCTCCGAGATCTTCTTGGCAGACTGGTAGTAGCTGGTGACTTCAATGCAAGACCTTTGGAATGGGAGATGCCGACGCAAAACGCAAGAGGGAGATTGATCGTGGAAATGGTGCCCAGGCTGAGTATGGTCGTGGTAAAAAGTGACTCAACACCAACCTGTCACAGTCCAGGTGGAATAAATTGAAGTTGGACTGGAGGATGCTATTGGAGTCACTTGACAACAATTTTGCTGACGAGGTCAGCGCAAGATAAGCAAGGGTAGCAATGGGCCCCGGGGAAATAGGTACGATTGTAAATTTCACCAATGGGCGAAATTCGGCGAGCAATGCATCGATGTCACATCGATGCATCCTACAAAGCACACCTACAAAGTAGTATCGGGTAGACTCGACTGCATGGATCCCGACCCACCCATGGAAATGGAAGTCCTGAAGAATATTGTAGATTCGCTGTTCGCAGCGCATGACGTGAGAGCAGAAAACGATCACACAGTGCGCCAGGAAGGTATCCCTTTGTTCACTTAAGAAGAACTACGCAGCGCGAGTGTCAAAATGAGGAACCGACAAGCCCCAGGCCCGGACACTATTACAATAGAAGTTCTAAAAGCAGTGGTGGAGAGATACCCGTCAACATTACTACGTATGTATAATGAATGCTTACTGGCGGGTGTTTTTCCGCCCTGATTACCTTAATTCTAAAGGAAAAGGAAGACCTTAACATACCATCAGCGTAAATACCTGTCTGCATGCTTGATACTGCGGGGAAACTTCTAGAAGGGTTGCTGAAACCTCGTCTAACGGCGGCTATACGAAGAGCTGGAAAAACCAACATGTATTCCGCAGCGGCCACACAACAATAAGTGCCATCTGTGAAGATATCAGCGCAGTAAATCACATAGAAGCCGCTTGTCAGCGTGCTAGACCTATAGTGTTTTTGGTAACGTTGGACGTCCGTAACGCTTTTTACTCGGTGAGATGGAGAGACATATTGGATTCTCTTCAGCGACACTTCCAGGTAGAGAAATACTTGCTGGCAATGGTGCAAGACTACTTGAAGGATCGCAATTTGATTTATGTAACAAATCAGGGAACTGTACGCGAAACCATTACAGCTGGAGCAGCGCAAGGGTCCATTCTTAGGCCGAAACCTATGGAATATTGCTTATGATGGTCTCTTGCGACTCGAAATTCCGGAAGACGTGCTCTTGGTGGGTTACGCCGATGATGTAGTAAAAATAGCTCAATGCTGCTGTATGGCGCAGAGTTATGAGCAATGCGTTAAGGTTTGAAAAGTATTGAGCTAGGATGATGAACGTCCAACGTAGGGGAGCGCTGCGAATTGCAAGTAGCTACAGACACCTCCAGAATACGCCGTGTTAGTGATAGTGGGAGTAATCCCAATTGATCTATTGGCGAACGAGCGCAGGCAGGTTTTTCTGAACAGAGAAGAGATGTAAAGATAAATTTTGGCTTCTCAAGCACGAACGCAAACGCTTGAGCTTGGGGAGGAGCACTTTGCTACAAGCTCGAAAGAACCATGGATGATTAGGCTGATTCGCGCTTTGAGACCTTGGTTTAATCGCGACCACGGTGAAATAAATTTATACCAGTACCCGTTTCTATCGAACTGTGGCTACTTCAGGAAATACCTTCACAGAATGGGGAAAGTCACGACGGAGGGAGTCGACGGAGGGAGTCGACGGAGGAGTGATGACGCTTTGCATATCTTTTTCCATTTCGCCCGCTTCAGAAGGGAGCGACATATGCTTTTCTCTGGAATTGGTCTTGTGACGCCGGAGTCAATCGTGGACATGACGCTACACTGAGACGACGCCTGGTCAGTTGTGTCAGCTGGTATGGCACTTGAAAAAGAGGAAAGATACTTCATAGACTCCTAAAAGACTGACAGAACGGAAGTAAGCCGATGGGACACCTGATAGGTGCAAGTAGCACGGCTGAGTTGGAGTAATGCGAAAGCGGTACCGGTTCGAGTTTCCGTGGTCGGCAGATTATGTTTTTTAGTGAGTACGAATTTCACATAATCCTGTCTCGTCCGTAGGATACCTATTGAAGATTTTTGACATCTACTTCACAAAAAAAATACTGCAGACGGTACTGCTAAAGCAATATTACAATGCAATAATCTAATGCTGGCTGAATCATAATAAGTGCGTTTTTTCGCTCATCTGGGCAGAGCATAATAAGGTAAGATAGAGTGAGTCACAGAAAAACGATCGTGAACAGAGTGGTTGCTGTATTCGATGACGTTGCTGCAAATAGAAAAGACCTAAATGAAATCTTTTCAAGGTTTTAACCGAGATCAGATATTGAAACTTGCATGTGAAATAATCTACAATATTATGTGAATTACATGTAAAACATATGTATAAACCTGAATTTGTACGCAATTATTATTCGCTCTGTCCAAATTGCATTTTACAACATCCTATTAATAAATATACATAAACAAACAAAACACATAAACAAATTTATGAGCAAAACATAAATATACATGTAAAAAGGTAAACTGAAATTGTTGTTAAACTAAATACTTCATTAATAGATACTAACAATTCGAGACCCATAATTAAATTGCTTGTGTTCAATTTTTACTATATAGTACTCGCAAATACTCGGCAGTAGATCATAAAAGGAACGGCATTTTGGTTAATATTTTCATATTCTATCCTTTCAAATTGGATGCCATTTCTAAAACTAAAAAGGTTGAAAAAGAATTGAGAAAATGAAGATTAAAAACAATCACAATCAATAGCCACCTTACGGCAAATAAGAGAACTACAAGTCAACTACCCAGAAACAAGAGCATGTATATTTGGTAGTAGCCAGAAGTGCTCGCCAGTACTAATTAATATAAATGGACCACGGCAATTGTAGTTAGGTCTGAATTTCTTTTAAGCATGGTGTTAAGATAGGATGTTTATTTCACATTCCGATTTATATTGGTAGACACTAGTGACGGCTCGTAGCATAAAAATTTGGGTCGGCCAAAACGGAAGTTATATTTCATAAGTTTAATTTTTGGTAAAGCAAATAAAGTTAGATCTTCATGCAAAAACTTGTTCCAATAAAAACTACGAAATGTGCTTGAGCATTGCCCTCAAGAAGGATTAATTGGGGGTGGAAAAAGACAACTGTTTTATAAATTAATGAGTCTTTATAAAAATACGTCTAAAATTGGCAAACAAGCACAAAAACTAATTCTCAAAAGCTTATACATACAAAGCAATAACATTTTCGATATTTACCTTTTCATATTATGGTTTTAGCCACAGCGAAATAATTGATTATTTCAGCACAAAAAACAATCATTTTTCTTCAACTAGTTTTCGTAATTGTGCTTTACAAATGGATTACTAGTTTTCAAAATTAAAAAAAACTGTTCATTACGCATTTCACAAATTAGTCACGAAAATTAATCATAAAGTGTTACTTTCGAATATGTCCAGCTTTTCTTTGAATGTTTTTTCATAAAGATAAAAAGGTGATTTGTTGGACCACCATTTTATTTGTATTATTTCAGTTATTCCATCACCGTTCAAAAAGCAAGCTTTTCAATAAAAACACTTTCAAAAAACGGTTTTCTAACAGTTTAGTGCTGTCTAATCACTACACTCTCCTACATAAAACATAAAATTGCTTACAAAGCTTTTTTTATTTTACCCACATACATCAACATCGTCTTACTACCCTTACATACTCTGGGCATTCTACAGTAAGCAAACTCGTACTTGACTTTTTTCTATTTATGTGATGTTATTTAACAGAAAATAAATCTCTTTACATACAGAAAATCGACTAAAAAGTAACATAACAGAACTTATCCAGCAAATTGCAGCTGACCGCCGAAATTTTTACATTGCCTCATCACTATGCGGGGTGTAAAATTCATTACAAAACACCCAACTAAATAACTAGTATAAAAATGAAGTTTCGAACTGTGGCTGTCTGCAGAGTTTTGAGTCGCATAAACTGTAATCAGACTCTGCCAGTTTGGTTCGGGCCGCAATTTCGTCCGTGGCTTTGCTAGATTTTATCTCGTACTTACTGGGTATGATGCGGCCACCGCTTTGTTGGGTAGAGGATGCATCGTACTCGTATGTACATATGCTTGAACGGAATGTTGTAGGTGGGGTGGACCGTTGACTGGCCGTCGTGGGAACGATGTACTTGCTTGATGTTTTGCTCAAGATAGCCTCTTACAAAAACCAGGATTGAAGCAAGATTGAGATGAGAACAGACGAATGAAAACGGGTCGTTTACTCGTTTACACCTTATTATGTCGATATTTCTCCTGTTTTGATCTGATATTGTATACGCGGCTTATGAAAAACTTAAGACTGAATGAGGCATATAGTAGTCATGAATTTGCATAACCGACACCGTATTGTGCACTACAATACTTCCTTTATTAATCAAACCTATAGAGAATGACTTACCAATGGTAAGATAGCATACCCATCTTCATATGACTTTTATAGCCCATTGACCCGGGTCCAGGCGGAGTGTGCGCCTTCCTCACACTACTCCTAAGCAAGCGCCGGATCCAGAATTGATTTCTTGCCAGATAAGATAACAATTCTATACCGGATAGCCTATAAACCACAGCCAATGCGGAGCTCCCACAAAGGGGCCTCTCCCAACGGCAGGATCTAACTTGTACAGTTAGGAGCTACACCTGCCCCCACAGTACCAACGCTTAGTCATATAGGTCGTTCAGTCCTGTTGACTTTAATCTTTCGGGTGAAGCAGACATCTTTATTGTATGAAAGTATGAAAACCTTATTCTTACAGATGTGGTCTGGATAACCTTTCCATAGTCGTTATACAAGGCCAGGACCTAATGTTTCATGTTTTTTCTCAAATAATATAACGTTTAATATAATCTAATCAATACATAATTTATAATTTCCCAGTGAGGGTTTGCCAGACATAGATATTGCTGTAACTAGCCCTTATTTTCCCCCACTGGGGCAATTTGTGGTAGTAAAGTGATTAAAATTAATTATTAATCTCTCTTATTTTTGGGTGACATTAGTCAATTCTTCTGGTACGGCCGGGTAATGCCCTGCCGCCACAGGTAGACACTCAAAAACAGTCTGCAAACTACAAGATTTAAAGTAAAATAATTGACAATTATGGAGTGCTCTGCAAATTCATTTAATTAAAACTGCCGTTTTCACAATACTTTTTCACAACACTTCGAACATTGTCTCTGTTATCAGCACTCTCTACGAGTTAGCCCTCCTGCTCCAGCTCCTCCTGCCTCAGTGAAATTATGGCGGCAGCGGCTGTTGCTTTCAATAAAGTTACCCAGAAATGGCCTGCCATGGAGTGAAAAAAGTACCTAAAGTTATATACTAGAATAGCTTCAAGGTATTCATTTCGGAAGTTTAAAATACATGTTACAGGACCTATATATATTGCGCGTTGAACTTACGTATGGATTGCAATTTATGAAAAATTTTTAATTGGTTAGGTTAGGTATTTATTCTATAAGAATTTATTTTCAACAAAATATAAAAATCAATATATACGGTAAATTATATCAAATAATTATGGTAATAGCAAATATTTTAGTGTTGACTGGATATATATATATATATATATATATATATATATATATATATATATATATATATATATATATATATATATATATATATATATATATATATATATATATATATGCTTGAACATCCACCCTAATCACCAGATCTAGCTCCCAGTGACTTCTTTCTCTTTCTTTGACTGACTGAACTCCATCGGGACTGAACTCCATCGGGGCAAGAAATTTGAAGATGATACCGAAGTGATGGCCGCTTTTGAGGAGTTTTAGGAGAGTGAAGACAAAGAATTTGGTTCTAAGGGTATCCTGGGTGTGGAAAAAAGATGGACTAGTTGTTTTAACTATTTAAGAGACTATGTTTGAAAAAATTGCTTTTCAGATTCATTATCATTACTTTTGAATCACCCCTGGTAGCTGCCAAGATATCACGGTTTTTTGCACTAAAAATATAGTATTCTTACTACCCTTCTTTAAGAGCAAATTTTCGAAGATACTCTATCACTTTTTCCGGCACTTAATATTCACAGAGGAAGAAAAATGCATTCTTCATATGATATGGTTTTATTTTCTTAAAATCAGAAGCAGAATAATCATGTTCAGCTATTTAAATAGGTTTTGAATTGTTAAATCCAAAACTAAAAAAAATGTTCAAAAGGCTTTGGTCTTCAGGCTATGAACGGGTTATTCCAAAACACAAATATGATCAGAAACCATTTTTTTTCAAAATCCAACTATGATTTACAATTTATAATGGCAGCTCCATTCAAAGAACTTACCTAATTGTCAACTAGCTTCTATCAGAATTGCCTTCGTTTGGACCAAGGTGATTTAGATATGGTTTCCAAATCCAAACTCGACAGTTAGTTGGAAGTTTTATGAATGAAGTCACCACTGGGTACCTAACTGTGAATGATGAAAATTCCACTTTAAATTACAAACATATGCTTATAGTTCGGTGGGCAACTGCCTTGCAGCATTTTAATGAGCTTTCATGCATTTCCTGGATTATACTACCGCACATCCATACATACTTGCGTGCAACTGCACGCAATATATCTTGTATATATATATATATATATATATATATATATATATATATATATATATATATATATATATATATATATATATATATATATATATATATATATATTTATATATATATATATATATATATATATATATATATATATATGTATATATATATATATATATATATATATATATATATATATATATGTTTATATATATATATATATACATATATATATATATATATATATATATATATATATATATATATATATATATATATATATATATATATATATATATATATATATATATATATATATATATATATATATATATATATATATATATATATATATATATACAGGGTGTCCCATAACGCAACGTCAAGCCGGAAAGGGGTGATAGGGCAGGTGGTGACAGTAATCAGAAAACTATTTAAAAAAAAGTTAGCTGCGTATTTTTTGAGATATTCGCTTTTGAAAAAAAATTGAAAAAATGCGTACCCTGTGACAATCTTTTCACTGCTACATCTACAAAAATTTTTTTTTTTTAATTTTCTTTTTATAATATAACCCCAGATAAATGCTCTTTAAATTACAGCCAAAAATTAAAAAATTACTGTTTTAGTTTTCAGTGAAATAGCACTTCTTTCACCAAAGATGTACTAAAAAATAACTCTTCACCCAACTTCATCTAACCGTACTGAAAAAAAAATGTACTAAGATATTTTGGCAAGTAGCTTTAAAAGATAGTCTACTAAGTCCTAATTCCAAAATGGTATTACACTTGCTTCTTTATTTCTTAATTAAGGAAAAATAACGTTTTTACCTTGGAGAGAACCAATTCCCAGTTAATTGCTATTAGTTATTTGAAATGATTTTAATGCACTTTATTCTTCTTAAAAACCGTTACCTATAGGTCGATGGAAAAATTAGATGCGTAGTTATGTTATTTTGCTATTTGCGTGGCATTATAGTGGATTACGGTCATTTGATAAGTGTGCATTTTTCTAGCAAATAAGAGAATACTCCCGTAGTTCCGTTTATTGAAAGTGTAAAGTGTGAATTCCATAATGCCGTTTAGATATAGTGCACAGGAATATGCTAATATGCACCTAATTTATGGGGAATGCAGATCCAATGCTTCTGCTTCAGCACGACTTTATCGTGAGAGGTACCCAAATGTTGAACGGTATCCAGATCATCGAGTGTTCATAAACGTGCATCGGGCATTTTCAGAGGGTCGCTTGCCCCATCGAATGGCTTGTGCGGGAAGACCTTGGAATCTCTACGAGGACACTGTATTGGAAGCAGTTGAAGAAGAACCGTCAACCTCGGTGCGTGCCATTCAGATGACTACAGGAGTACCCAAGAGCTCAGTTCAGCGAATTCTAAGGAGAAACCAACTTCATCCATACCATGTACAACGTGTACAAAGTCTCCTTCCGCGAGATTACCCGGAGAGAATTCAGTTTTGTCAAACTATGCTGGAGAAGTATAGAGAAAATCCGCGGTTCTTTGACGAAATTCTTTGGACGGATGAGTCAACATTCACCAAGGATGGCTACATGAATCTCCATAATTTGCACGAGTGGCACGTGGAGAATCCGCATCTAATGCGACAGAACAAATCTCAACACCGATTTAAAATAAACATGTGGACGGGCATTCTTAATGGTTCAGTTGTTGGGCCATTTGAGCTTGCGGGGAATTTGAATGCCGAAGTTTATCTGGATATGTTGGAAAACCAATTATCACAACTATTGGACGACGTACCACTGAGGATTTATGGAAACATGTATTTCCAGCATGATGGCTGCCCAGCACATTATGCTCGAAGTGTACGGGAATTTCTCAACAGTGAGTATCCCGAGAGGTGGATAGGACGGGGTGGAACAATTTTGTGGCCAGCTCGTTCACCCGATTTAAATCCTTTGGATTTCTTTTATTGGGGCGCAATAAAGGAAAAAGTCTATTCCACTGAAATACAAAGCTTAGAAGAGCTACGTACTAAAATTAGAAAAGCGGTCGACGAAATAAACTCAAGAAGTTTTGCCCGCCTAATTTCAAGGTCGTTCTTAAGAAGATGCAGAGCCTGCATTGCCGCTGATGGCAAGCATTTCGAACACCTTTTATAAGTAAAGTAAGTAATTTCTGTTCAATAATTGATTTCTAATTTCAACTTATATCAAATAGTGCGAAAACAAACTTAGGATGTCGGACTGTTAGAAAATTTATATTCATCTCAATTAAGTCATTAAGAAGCAAGTGTAATACCATTTTGGAATTAGGA
>OX376374.1:80576316-80623006 GCA_947369275.1 Nemotelus nigrinus
TGCGGGTATAAGGCAATCACTGGTTAAATCATTCGCAAATAATTTAGGAAATCACCTACTAATAAGCAGTTAGAGTTGCAGTGGTAGGCCCCTGGTTCATGAGACTACTGTAATAGCCATCCAGACTACAGACACTTAAGTATCCGGATACATAAGTATTGTCCACACTGCAGCGACACTTTTCATTGATTTTCATGGCAAGGGTAAAATGTATCTGCAGATGTCGCTGCAGTGTGGACAATACTTATGTATCTGGATACTTAAGTATCTGTAGTCTGGACGGGCTGTAAAAGCAGATAGATAATTATTATGTATAGTCAGGTAAATATAGTTTAATATCGGTTGGTGATTTGGAAATAAGGGGCCCCAAAGATCGCGGGGCCCTGGGCACTTGCCCAGTGTGCCCATGCGTAAAGACGGCCCTGGTCATACATAGATCTATTGGTCAGTAAATAGATCTATTGGTCAGTACCAGATAAGAAGATCAGGAGCTCAAAGGTTTATTACAAGTGGCTTTCGAAGGCCACATAAATAGGTATAATCCAAGATATGGTGTACATTCCTGTCTTCTAGAGCATGGCAGGCAAAATACCATTCAGACCTGGAGACTCAGACCAGTTTCTGCCTGATCAAAGCTTCGCCTATTTATTCTGCATCCTGGAGGCCAGGACAGGCAGGAAACAAGAATACATTAAAATTTTGCAATCAAAAATAATAAATCAATAATTTTTAAAATAAATAATGATGTTTGTATTTCATTTGTTTTTTATTTTCGTTTCTCTGGTCATCATTTTCTTGGACATATTTTTTGGCAATGGTTGAAAAGTAATTTTTTTTTTGAAGGATTATGCCAAAGCTCTGGGGACTACTTTTGAAGACACATATGGCAGAAGCCGATTTCAAAATTCCATTATTCTATAAGTTGTACAATTTTTACTTATTTTCGGATCTTAATATAACACAAAATGAACAAATACAGTCATGATCATACGGCCGGACTCGAACCTGTGGAAAGGAGATAAAGTTATCGAGCAGGGTGAAGAAGACCCAGATGAATCTCCCCCTAAGCCTGCTCCTAGCATGGTAGTCAAGGTGGCAGACCGTCAAGGCAAATAAGTTTGTGTTTTTCGGTAGAATAGCATAACATGTTATTTTCAAATTTTTGTACCATTTTTTGCATCAACATTCGAAACGATTTGCCCATTTAAAAATAAACCAATCCCACGACAACCCTCGTACGAGTCTAGGGGTTGAAGCTGGTAGAGATTTTCATTACAATTTTTTAATCATTGTGGAAACGAGTGTGGAGTGATTAGTTCCACGACTCACTTTACCCCTGATTTAAATCAGGTACCTAATCAGAGCTAGGTGAACTCAAAGCTTGGCGCGCGGACCCTCGTCCGAACTTGGATTCGAACCAGGGACCCCACACGCAGGATACCAGTGCTCTATCCAATAGACTATGCCCATTTATCTTTCAAATTTATTACTTTTGTGGTTCGTCAGAGGTGGCAGCGTCAGCCCGGCCGTATCTGAAGTATCGATTGATGACATCGAAAAATAACAAAGACAAATAATATTAAGTACTTAAATACTGATCATTTATTTCTTTAACCTAAATTTGCTTCATTCAATATTTAGTTTATAATAAGCCGCGTATTATATCAATATTTAGTTTATAATAAGCCGCGATACAAACCGATAGTGAAACCGGAGTCATATCAACATAGTTTAATGCAAACGGACAAACAACCCGGTTGCATTCGTTTATTTTGATCTAAATCTTGTTTCAAATATGGTCTGTGTATGCGCAAATAATGAGCAAATTATCAAGCATATGATGACCATTTAACAGTCCTTCTAACCTACATATTTACGCTCAAGCAGAACGATGCATCATCCACCCGACGAAACGATGGCCGTAGCATACCTAGCAAGTATAAGCAAGAATCTAGCATAGACGTAGCCGAAATTGCGGCCCAAGAGGTTGATTACGGTCTATGCCACTCAAAACTTTTCAGATAGCCCCCATTTGAAATTTTGTTTCCATATCAACTATGTAGTTGGGTATTTCGCATCAAATTTTACACTCTTTCTATCTATTATGCGTTTGCGATCAGCTGCTTTCTGTTAGAACTCTGTTTTACAGCAGCGTGTACCGTAGACGCTCTGTAATGCTGCGTTTAAGCCAATCTTAGAATGTTTCTGCTGAGGGGATTTAGTTTCTGTAAACTAACATGGCATGAACAGAATAAAGTCAAGTACAAGGACGTTTATGGAAGAATGCTTTAACAAAATTTGTCAGAAGACAAACAAAAGAAAAATACCACCAAGCATGCGTTGTAACAAGGGTAAAACATCCTCCCTCAGTGATGACATGCGGTTGTATAACATCTAATGCGTTTTGTAGAAGGGAATCTTCGTCAAGATTAGCATAAAACCATTTTCCGGGAGGAAGTTATACCATTTATGAGCTCCTTATCGCTCAGTCTCCCCAAACAGCAGTATCCACGCGAAGAGTCTTTGACGAGGATGAAATCATGGTTTTACCTTGGCCAGGCAATTCACCGGTGATGAATTCCATAGAAAATTGTCGGGCACACCTGAAAACCTTAGTTTATCAACGGCAGAATAACAATATTAGTATTTCAAAAGAAAATATAAAAAATGTAGGAGCTAAAAGCTTAGATTTTAAGAACTTAATGAAATATGACAAATAGAACTAGAAATCTTCCAAAATCAGAGGGGGCTTTGCTAAATATTAGCATAGAATAACTCTTTCACTAAATTTACTGAGGTATAAGAATACATTCGTTACTTTCAATTCTACACACAAGTTTCTTCTTGAATTTCGTAAGTTTCCGAGATAATCAAAGTCGAAATCGTGAAAATTTTCAAAGTGATCGTAATTCGTTGATCACCCACTGTAAGTACCATCAATGAAGTAATCGGTGCAGGAGAGCGTGCTGAGGCTGCACGTCATTAGGCCAGACTAATCGTGTTTCTAGTGACGCGGGATGTCCGGAATGAGTTCAGCGAGATGGGCAGATATTCTAGAGGCCCTTTAGTGGAATCTTCAGGTAGAGGAGTACTTATTAGCAATGGTTCGAAACTATCTGAAAAACCATCGCCTTATATATGAGACAAAGCAGGGAATGTCTGGAAAAATATTATTGTCGGAGTAGCACAAGGGTACAATCTTGGGTCAGACCTGTGGTATGCTATATAAAACGGTTTCCTGTGGCTTGTAATACCAGAAGATGTGCTCTTGGTAGATTAAGTTGATGATGAAACCGATGTCATTAACTCCAGAAACCCCCACCTTACTCAGCTCAAATTAAATCTAGTATGTAATGAGAAAATTGAAAATAATAATAATAATTGACGAAGTATCTCGGAGTGACTGTCGACTCCAAGCGGACTTATGGGGAACACATCCGAAAAGCATGCGATAGGGGATTGGGGACTATAATATCGCTAAGCAAACTCATGACGAACGTTCGCGGTCTTAGTGCGAATAAACTCAAGCTGCTAATGACGGTGGCTCATTCTACTGCTACACGGTGCGAAAATATGGGCCAGTGTGTTAAAATTTGCAAAGTATCGAACTAGGATAGCGAACGTTCAACGCAAAAGGGCGCGACGAATCGCAAGCAGCTACCGTGCGGTATCAGGAAACGCCGTCTTGGTTGTAGCAGGGGTAATCCCAGTCAATTTATTGGCAAACAAGCGCAGGGATATTCTGAATATTGACCTACTAAGCATAAATGTTCTATCTACATTTTAGTACTTTCGAGATATTCAATGATTTGTAATGGATATATATCGAGAGTACATTTTTCAATATTGATTTTAATGTACTTCCACAAAAGATGGGAGTTTTCAAATTTTATAGAATGATGTAATAGAGTACTTAGTTTTCGAATCCAGTGTTAACACAAAAATGAGAAAAATGCAGATAGAATGTTTATTCTTAGCAAGGCAGAATAGTTCAGAAGTGGAAGAGAGATAGCAGCTGCTCAACGCATGAGCTTTGTGAGGAACGCTGGACCAGTGTGGCCAGATATTTGCGAGAAAATATAGCCCAATTTCAAATTTTCATAGCCCAAAATAGCCAAGGTTTCTTATTTGTAGCCCAAAAACCGTCACATCAGATTTATAACTAAATTAATTCATCTAAGTTGATTGAACTATAATATTTAAATCCGTAAAACTCGTACGAAGTAACATAAATGCTCTAATTGTAGCCCAGAAGTCGTTTGAAACAGTAAAAATTTTCGATACCATATGCAGATAAAATTTTATTCACAACGTATTCGAAAAGGGAAAAATGTGAATAAATTACAGGAACTGTGTGGAAATTTTAGAAAAGTCCTTGAAAAAGTAAGTGTAAAAGGGCACTGATTTTTTCAAGGGCTTTCCTAGAATGTTCACACAGAAAATAAAAGGTTACAAAAACAACTTGCAAATTTGGATGACACAAAAATTAAACTAGTATAAGAAGCAACGGCTGAATATTTTATTTAAAATGTAAATGTTTTACCCAATTTCATACATTCAAAACTATGAATGCAAGTTTTGAAATAAATATTTTTTCGATTAAATACTTTCAAAAGGAGATATACGTCAAACAATTTCTTTTGTGTGTCTCCAAGCGAAAAATTGAAGTGTGCTTTGAAATAAAATGAATAATTTTTAAACATTAACTTAGGTTATGCAAGATCCCAATTTAACGCAAATCGGGATTATCCCAAATATTGCGCCGTATAAACGGGCAAAAATGTGGTTTGGATTTTCCGAAATTCAAATTCCGTAAATCAATAGAAACTTGTTTTCAGGAATAGCTTACATGCAAATAAAAGCTGTACTGTATAAATGTGGCAAGATAGAAAGTTTAGGTTACGTTGAACATTTCAGTTAATGTGGTTGTTTTAACTATATCCCGTAGTTGACGCAAAAACAACTAAGGAAAATTGTTGATTTTACCAAGATTTTTCTTTCAGTGTGTATTTGAACTTATTACGAGGCGATTTGATACCTTCTGTGCAGAAATTAGGCCTACAGCCATGTTAGATCTTTCAGCAGGACAATGATCCAAAACATACAGCTACACTCAGAAAAATGTCACTTTCAATCACTTTTTTAGAATCACTTTAAATCAAAAGTTGAAATCACTTTGAAATAAAAAGCGAATCTTATATGAGTTCCACTTTAGTATAAAAATTTTCTTTTCAAATCAAAATCTTTCATCATTGAATTAATATATATAGTATGGTGCTAAATCATATTTGAACATTTTTGATTGAAAAATTTTCAAATATGATTTGGCTTCATATATATATATATATATATATATATATATATATATATATATATATATATATATATATATATATATATATATATATATATATATATATATATATATATATATATATATATATATACATATATATATATATATATATATATATATATATATATATATATATATATATATATATATATATATATATATATATATATATATATATATATATACAGGTGTGGAAATTTCCGTAAAAACACTTAAGTTTTTTATTCTTTCAACTAAACCTCCATTAAACTTTGAAATTTTTCTTATATTTACATCTATATTTCTTAAGAAATAAATAAAAGATAATTTTTGAATACATAAAAAAATTACAAATCAACGAAAAATAGGCTTAAATAAGCTAGAATTTTTCATAAAAACAGGATAAATAGCTTTTTTAAAACTATAGAATAGATATTTTACTTTTCAATTAACAGTAGATGATCGCTTCTCTTTGATTGACTGGAACATGCGTCACGGCATTGATTTTGTTAGATTCTCTAGCTCACTTTGTGGAATCGACGACCATGTTACTTTTATTGCAATTTTGAATTCCTGAATGTTGTGAAATTAGCGTCCATTGATATACGCCTTGCAATAATCTCCTAGAGATTCTCAATGGGATTAAGGTCTGGACTGCTTGACCGTCAATCGATTTTCGCGATTTTTCTTCATCTAGCCACAGGCTAACTTTCTTTGCAGTGTGAATAGCGGCATTGTCCTGCTGGAAAATGAAATCCGCAGGTTTCTGCAGCGAGTTCAATCATTACTTTCTGTAACATCTCGATGTACGTGTTTCGCTTCATTTTTCGGGGAACATGGGCTTAATTGGTCTTACCGTTTGCTGAAAATCCAGCCCAAATCATAGCACTACTCTTTAGAAACTGCGACTCATGCTCACCTCTTCCTGAAGCCTCTTATCATGCCAGTAATACTGAACACCATCTCGGCCGTCCAGATTAAACTTCTTTGCGTCAGTTAATAGAACCTTTTGCCATTCCGTTGTCCAGCTCATATGGCTTTATGCAGTTCCAATCCAGCTTCTTTATGTGCTGCAGTTAGAATGAGCTTTCTGACTCTTTCCTTGAATTCCATGCTCTGATTTTCATTTAAAATTTGTCGCATTTGTCGGCCTGTTACTGGTAAGTTTTTCACGGACGATTAATCAAAGTTGTCGCACTGTACATTTTTTGTTTCGTTCGTGTTTCGAAGATTTACCATAACTACTACCCAACATTAAATTGTAGACTACAGTGTTGGATCTTCCTATCTTCCTTGCGATTTCTCGATCTGAAAGCCCACAATCCTTATACGCGATTATTGCGGATCGTTCTTCCTTGCTTAAAACTGTACCCCGCGGCATGTCTGTTATTTTCACAAGTTCAAAAAATTTACGAACTATAATATAATATTACTACTTTTTAAAAGTAATTTCAGGATTTTGTCGCTACTAACAACCTCTGCTTTTATATCAATTTTCACTAAAATGATGAAAATAGCAAATGTGGATATGAGAAGACAAAAGCTCATAACGGAATTCTTGGTAAAAATCTGATAGATGATCTAAAAAGTAAAAAAACCTACAGTGTTGCCAATAATAATGCAATATCAAATTATTAACACGTCATGCAGTTTTTATCTAAAATTATATTTAAATTTATAAATTTATACAGTCAAATGTCGCTACTATGCCACGTCGCTACTTTGCCACTTTCGCTATTATGCCAGTCGCGCACGGTCCCAGCAAAAATATATACAAAATAAATTTACTATGCCACCCCCTCGCTACTATGCCACTCGCAAACTCAAGAGGGCAGTCAAATTCATCGCACGCACTTGTGATCTCGTACTGTAGTGAAGTTCAAAAAGTAGCCTAAAATAGCAGCCCTCGTCCGTTAAAAGAGGAACATCCGCCTGGTGAACGATGATGGGACCGTCAGCCCTTGACGGATGCACCGGGAACAGCGAGCCAACGATACGCTCCATGGATATCACATCCATGAGAGTGCTAGTCCGCATGCAGCCAAGTCTACGAGTGACCAATTTGTAGCCATTTCCCCAGGGGTCTGAGTTAACCTCCTCACAAAGAGCCTGCCATTTGGTACGTTTGCTTCTCGTGATGGCCTTGGTCAGCTCCCTCTTTGCCGCAATGTGAGCAGCAGATAGCTCAGCCGCTCCCGGCCTATTCCTGGCTCGCTGTGCCCTGCGCCTGCACGCCAAAGCGATGCGTCTCAGTTCGGCGATTTCATCGTTCCACCAGTATGCATGTTGCCTCATACGGAAGGGTTTACGTTTGGGCATTGAAGCCACACACGCCCTGCGAATCCACCCCATGGTTCTGTCGGCAGCGGCCTCTGCTGCTGCACGGGTCACTGGGGTCCAAGATGCTAGAGGCTCCCCTTCCAAGCTCGAAGCAAGCGATGCGGTCATCGCGTCCCTGTGAAGTTGAGCGGCATTCTATCCTAGCCACTTACAGGGAGAGCGGTGGTGTCTATGCCTGCCCTCATTGATTTGGAAAGTGATGTAATTATGATCACTCGCAGTGTAATCCTCCATCACCCTCCAATCGCTGACGAGTGCCGCTAGTCTCTCCGATGCCATAGTGACATCGGGAATAGATTCATCAAATCCGGGCCTTCTGAATGTTGGCGTTGAACCCGTATTCAGCACCAACCAACCCAACCTCGATGCCATCTCGACTATGTGCCGCCCGCGAGTGTTTTCGGTGGGCATGCCCCACTCCAACGCCCTTGCATTGAAGCCACGGAGAGAGTCCTCCAGTGAGCTAAGTTTGTCTCCGAATTCCTGCATTGAGTCGTTCGGGGACAAGTAGCAGCTCACAAAGGTGACTTCTCCGTATGCCACCCACACGTGACCATTTCCTGAGCCGCGGCTGCCGATACGGGCCCTCTGCTCGTCGGTGATCCAAATCGCCGCGTACCCCGTAGCATCTGCCAGCCAAACGGACGAATGCCTCCCCCTATAAGGCTCGCTGATCAGTACGATCTGAGCCTTATGCTCGCAGACTAGCTGCGTGAGGAGGTTGTCTGCAGCTCTACAGCCCTGCAGGTGGCCTTCAAGGACTCTCATATCCTTTCCCACCCGGACTCGACCAGACTTGAGGCTTTTGGATGCTGGTGCCTCATCCAGCTCCACCACAGCTCTCTTCTGTTCCCTTGTGTTAGGGGGGAATAGAGTCGTTTTCACCTCGCCGGCTCCTTTCTCTCCAGCCTCGCGGTTGATGGCCGATGTCACCTCCTCGCTGACTGTGAGGCAATCGAGGTCAAGCAGCTCGATTTTGACTCTAGGGGTCACAAGCTTCACGTCCCCCTGGCCATCTACGGCAGCCCGGATCGAGTCCTGCAATTTCGTTCGATCGTTCGTCCGCGCAATTTCCAGAAAACCCCCGCCCCCCTTCTGCAGTTTTCCTTAAGCGTCGTACTTGTGTGCCAGTTTCATCTGGGGAAACATTTTGACGGATGGCCCCCAGGACTTCCGCGTAGGTTTTCCCCGGGGCTGGTTTGACGATTACATCATCAATTTTCTTTCCCCGCTATCTCTGCCTATTCTTTCCCTTCTTCTTTTTCTTATCCCCCATTTCTTTGTTTTCGCCCCTTTGGACCCCCTTTTTCTGCACCTTTTCTGGGCCAGCGGGTACCACCGGTGGTTTAGCGACGTTCACCTTCTTATTTCTGTGGGTGACCGTCACCCAACTCCTTAAATCGGATGCTGGCACCTCCTTCCTGACCCGGATTTCTTGTGTGCCTTCAGGACTAGACTCGGCCACGCGCTTATTCTGCCGTGGCCGATCCAGTTCCGGGACCCCTACAGGAGTGGCTGCCTCAGCAGTCTGGTCTTTCAACACTCGCCGATACTCCAGTTCTGCCTTCTGCCAGTTCGTTCTGCAGGCGAAGATGACTTCAAATACCTCCTCCAGCTCGAGCATACTGTCCTTAACGTGCTTCGATATGTTTTTCTGCACGTTGGTGGCCTGAAACATTTTTCGAAGGATATGCTGGCACTTCCTCAACATATCCTCCTCAGCCACTCGCTCTCGCTTAATGTACTCCCTCTGGGAGACGCACGTTCTGGCGCGGGTTGTTGCGGTGCCGTTTCCTCCACCACTCCCGTCTCAGCACTTTCACGCGTGTGACTCCTCGGAGTCTTCAGAGCACTGCTGCTGGGATCAGTGGCGTGCATAAGCTCTTCACGCAGGGTAGGCAGTTACATACTCTTAGAAGTAAACATTACAGCCAAACCAAAAATCAGGAATCAATTGAAAATATTTTTTATTATAGGTTAGTCTAACTTAATGTTTAATAAACAAAGAAAGTTTAAAGTCTAGCGGCTTTACTATTTTTGCCTGCTGGCTCTTTTGGTTTTATTTTTATTATATTTTTTGCCACAATGTTTATTCCTTACACGCTAATGATATTACTTAGCCTGTACAGCAGCTTCGTCAATTTTTCATGTATATTAATTTCTTTCCGGATATTGATATTTCGAATGTAATCTGCCTTCTTCTTCAATGTCTATCGGTATTGGAGAAATCTACATATTCAGTGTCATCCCACACATTTTTTGTACTGGCGAATATGATACATGGTAAACAAAAAAAACCGCTTAGTGCGCTTTCAGCCAAATAAATTTGGCAAGCGATGGGTAGCATTCCCTTTTTTTAAGTTAAATTTAATTCTTGTGTCATTTTGTCTGCTGAGATAATTTTTTGGCAAACATTGAATTTTCCTATAGAAATTCTGTCTCGAGAAAAAATGTGTAACTTTTTTATTTTTAATCAAGAATATTATAATTTTTAAAATTTCCTATCTGAGACACTAACATACAAAAATAACACTTAGATTTGACATCAAAGTTATATATTTATACACGTACAACTATTTGTTCTGGCAACTCCCCTGCATAGTAAAAACTCAACTATGGGTTTGCCCGAGCCTGTGCACCGTCGTGCACTTGTGATGTATACCTGCAAGCTACTTCCCCTTGCACAGCGAGCATTGACGTCAAGCAGCGGCGTATCGTATCATTTCTCATTCATGAAGGCAGGCATGCCTTTGGCTGATATAAAATCTTGCACATACTGTTGAAGCTGAGAGCAGTTGGCCGTAGTGTATCGATACGAAATTCATTTGACGGTGTGCGTAAGGTAAAGGCACTGAGGTTGCATGCCTTTCAACGCTCATATTTGGTTTTTTTTTACTTACTTTGCTGGACTATGCATGCGAAATCGGAAATGAGGAAATTAGAGTATGAAATATAGGTAGTTGCCAGATGCGTGTAATTCATATCGATTTATTTTTCAATTTTAAATCAAATTTTTTGAATTGTAGATAGATATATATAAGTAAAATAAATATAAAGAAACATATAAGCAACACAGCAGGGTAGGCAGTGCTTTTGTGCCTATATGAAATGCACGCCCCTGGCTGGGATCAGCATTTTTAGCACTTTGCGCATCTGTTGCGCATATGGAGCTGATCGTTCCCTAGCTTCGCATTTGAGTGATCAGTAGGGGAGGCGTCCTCTGGACCCTTGACCTCCTCGCAAACGCAAAACGGTCTATGGCGGCACCTCCTTCGCCCTGCGTCGTCGCTGTCGTCTCCACGTTTGGTTGTCCGTCTGTCTTGTCTTGTGTCTTGTCTGTCAATTTTATTGTTTGCGTCATCAATGCTTATGGGTCGCTAAGCCGCTATCTCCGCCCGGATGTGCAGTCGCCTTAATGACCTCGTGGTAATCTATGCAAAGCAGGGAGGCCGACGCGAGGGTTGATCACCAGCCTTCATTGGGCTGGATCTCAGAGCCAGGTCAGCACTAATCGGGAACAATGTCAACCGAACCTGCACCACCTACTCAACGGTGCGGACTTCGAACGCACACTGAGACTTGCCAGGTTTTAACGGGACGGAGACGGCATGACATTAGCCTGTAGCCGTTCGCGCTCGGATTTCACTCCGGCGGTACCGCGCATAAAGCGACTAGGTCCAGAATGCCATAACTGCCAGCCCGGATGCGTATTTCCCAATCGTTATCGTGCCTTAAACCATTTATCTAAGCCAGGTCATGCCACAAAAATCGTTATAGCCATAGCCACAAATTCCAATCGTCAATCAAATCGCAAAAGCCATTAAAAAAGCCGAGCCGTACCAGTTGTTGAGCCATTTGGCGTTACCCGGGGTGCACCGCGAGGAGGTGGCCCAACATTATACCCCGCTATCTTACTATATATTCATTTTAACGTATATTATATCAGTTGGCTCAAACTCAACGCAACCACAAGTTTTGAAAATTTGAAATAATTTGAAATTTGGTATTAATATGTTTTAAAATGGGATCTTCAAAATCAAATCCTTTTTTATTTCTCTGCAACTGACTCTATAAAACTGTACACATTGATTTCTGAGCTCTGAGCATAGTGGTTTGAATGGATCCTTTAGAACTTTTATTATTTCATCAAGTTCTAACACGACCGCTATTGGGAGATATATGTACATATGTATATTATAGATCGGCAAAATCATTTCTTGCAAATTTGGATTGATAGCTTCAATAGCTGTAGTCTGAACGTAAGAGCTCTTCATATAGTATTATAAAATTTCGGTAAACGTTACAGATAATTTATTATGAACTTCTGTTCAAACCACTTTTGAAGACTGAAAATATGCATTAATTGCATTGAACATCGGAAGAATCCAGTGTAAAAACAACAAATTTACCTTCGTCAATGGATTCTGTAATTTATAGAAAAATTTCTTTGGCTGATGAAATATGCTGCTCAAGCCACTGATCACTAAAAAAACTTGAAGGACACTCCAATTTTCAATTAATCTGTGAACAAAACATCCTAAGGAGAGCCATCTTGATTGTGCTGGCCGCAGATCTTATAAGGCTCCAAATCAAAATATGCTTGGAAAGCGCTTGTCTTTTGCTACTTTGTCTGAAATTACTGTGAATATTCCTTGCTAACATTTCACAGTATTTGGGGAAAGCTTTACATGCGGCTGAAGCACACAAGTACAATGAATGACAAATGCATTTGGCAAACTTGGGCAAACTTGGTTTAAACATGCTAAAACAGAGTTATGTCCCCCCATCATCAAGCTGTAGCCATCACTTCCAAACCTGATTATATTTTCTTTCGGTATGTTCCTTGATTCAAATGCAGGCGTTATTGAATTAAAAAGATTTTATCTTGGTGTCAACTGATCATTTTAAACTATATCTATCAGCTCATAGAAACTACTTTTGACCACATCAGAAGCTTCATCACAGTACCTTACCACTATGCAAGTTGTTTTTCGACAAGTGATGTTAGTTGCCTCGTCTACCAAGATACTAAATTGGCACTTCCATAAATTATGAACCAGTTTTTTTGGCTAGAACCTATTACATTTTCAGCTACAGCACTTCCTTTAGTTCTTTTTAACTTCAAATTGGAAGCTATCTTCGAGTCCGAGAAGCAACTTTTAGTTAAATCGGTGTCTGAGGATTTGAAATCGATCTATGTAGATGTCATTGTTTGTCATGTTATGTGGTAATTGTACATAATCATGGATATTTTTCAAAGATATCTGATTTTTTACTTAATTTGTTAGTATTTGTTTTCGAATAATTAAAAGTAAAGGTACATATGTGTGCTTCACACCCAAGTTGAAATTTTCGTAGGGCTCATACAAGGTAATTTAAATAATAAATTACCTTGAAACTACGGTAATTTCCGTATGTCTGGTAACGCTGCTGGGTACATACTCAGGCTAGATTTTTCGGTGTACATTTACGGCTCCCTCTGGCAAAAAATACCAACACACTGTCAGGTCAAAGTGGTTTTTTGGAAATTTGAAGGAGTTGGCACGCTGGTTAGGAACTAACTTCTGACGCTCTGACAACGCATCTATTTTTTTCAAAGCAACAGAAGCAGATAATTTTAAAATATCATAGTTTTAAAGTATCATAGATCTTCTTATTAAAAGCGTTTCGTACACATTACCATCAACGGATTTAAGTAAAAGTCTATGAGGAAGTGGTGCGAAAATCAAATGAATACATATATTCCCCTGAGTCATCAATATATTTACATACATACATATGTATCCAACTAAAAGCTTGCAAATATTCAAAAGTTAATGCGAAAATGAACCCTTTCGCGGCTGTAACACATTTTCAAATTTAATATCATCGGACGAAAAAACATCGTTACCGGGGAAAGAAGAAAACTTCCTAAGCCAATGCAAGAAAACATAAAAGACCGGAAACCTTAAGAGAAAAAACGACTTGCAAAAATGATTTTAAGTACTTATTTTTTTTAAAGTAGGCACTATTTAGCTAGTTTATGTTAAATTAGCTTCGAATTCTATGCTTACTTGCATAGATATGTACATACATACCACAATACTGGAAGAAGCGATATAGGTATAATAATCGACTGTAGCACAACCGAAAACTGAAGTTGCTTGGTGTAGGTGCCTGCTCGACATTGGGTCCTACATGCGCTTGAAATTGGAATCAACTGAAACGAGTACCCAGCAAAAAGTAGACATTCAAAAAATGCATTGTGCTTGGGTGCGTCTGTGGTGCATGCTGACGTTGCTGTGTAGTGGCGAAAATAATTCATCTAGAGAAATTCAGTTCGCTTGCCATTTTTTTGGCCTATTTTGACGCTTAACTCAAGTATCCGAACAAGGATATTCACTTGCATCATCGAATAAATTGATGATAACATATATTAGGTATGTTCGCGTACTTTCAGTCACTGAATTTTACTGAATTTTTCTGAATCATGTGGTGGGGGAAATTCATGTAAAGTACGAAAACGCTCTCATTGGATTTCCTGAAAATTGACAAACAGAAGTGTCAGTTGTCGGTTTTTCGGAGAACAATAGTGATTATAAAGTCATCATAAGCGGTGATAAATTATCGCCACAAAATTATTCGTCCTTCATAATAGCAATACGCCACAAACCATTTGACAGTTTTCAGTATTTTTCAGTAGCTCAGACCCTCTCAGCTCAGACCCTATTGAATTTTACTGAAAGAGGGGAAATTTTCAGTATTCAGTAGGCCTGCTCCCGTACTACGATTAATTGCGATTAATCGCGATTAATTGCAATGAAGCTGTTCCCGTACTCCGTTTTACTGAATATTGAAAATTTCCCCTCTTTCAGTAAATTTCAGTAGGGTCTGAGCTACTGAAAAATACTGAAAAGTGTCAAACGGAATAAATGTTTTCAAATGTGCGCGGCAAGCAACATATTTTTTGCGTAATGGTGCTATGAAGGTCGAATATTTTTGTGGCGATAATTTATTACCGCTAACGATGACTTTATAATCACTATTGTTCTCCCAAAAACCGAAAACTGACACTTTCAGTTGTCAATTTTCAGGAAATACAATGAGAGCGTTCCCGTACTTTTCATGAAATTCCCCACCAAATGATTCAGGAAAATTCAGTAAAATTCAGTTACTGAAAGTACGGGAACATACCTAGTAAGACGGAGTGCAAAAACGGCTTCATTGCAATCAATCGTGGTACACGAATATACCTATTATATACATACATACATATTTATACTACTATTCGCATATGCTATTTTCTACATGCAACAAAAGCAGATTTAAGCATATCTGATCTTGGATGAAGTAGGTACATATGTACGTGCTTTTGCAGGGGAGACAAGCCATTGGAGTCCCGACGCCGATGGAGTTAAATTCTGTCCAACTGTTATGGAACGGGCTATCGTTGCTAATCTGCAGTGGAGACTTAAAGCACGCAGCGTGCACTATGAATCAGAAGTGGTTGCAGTTACGTAATTTCCCGCAGTTCCATGATCGTACGCAAGGCATCCTTTTCATTCCGGACAGCTTGGAGTATGGCGCATCGAAAAATCGATAAGGGCGGACAACTTGGCTGCCAGGAGTTGGCTTAGCTATCGCCCAGACATTGTCCGGCCGCCGCGTTTCTATGGTTGCGTGTCAGCGTCGCATTGTTCTCGCAGAGAGAAATGCTGAACGAAAATAAAACGAAAGTATCAGCGCAAAAAGTAAAAAAATATTGGAAGTCGGGCGAAGCTCAAGAACATAAAAAGTACCAATAGGAAGTCTCTCGAATGCGAATTCTGTGCAAAATCCTGGCAATGGGAGAAACGGCAGGCGGTCGCGGTGAGGTGCGTCGCTAAGCCCACTGAAGCCCAACACGAGCATACATAAACCTGCAGACCAGAACGATGAAGAGCAGGGATACGCGGTTCGAAGGCGGAACCAAAAAAAAAAACAAGATGAATGCCACAGCTCAGCGTTCAGGCGCTGCGAAAACGAACACAAGACCACGCTTGAGAATTTGCTTTAGAAATTACCAGCTTCAATGGTAGCGTCAGCTGAATCTTTTCAAGTTCTCCGGTGCACGATACTGCAGTCATTTAGCCCTTTCCGACTTGCTTCAGCTCTTCAGGCCTAGTAACCGAGGAATTGAACGGCACATTTCACTCTCGTTAGTGTTACGTGCTTGACATTCAGAGGTCGAGCAGGGGCGGATGGATGGACTCATCGTTTCTTCTGTAGCCATATGTATACCTACGCCGATATGAACACATTTATGTACATATGCATATACGTAGCGTATACACTGAAGTGTATTATGTGCGGATTCATATGTAGATTCGTACATAGCCATCTACATACATATTTAGATAGCCCTTCAATACACGGCCTGGCCTACGTGTGCAATAAGTTGGGTGTGTAAAATTGGCACGGGACCGAGTTTTCATAAATGAAAAGTCGTTTCACTTCCACCTCGCGACGACGCCATTTGTTTCGAATGAAATACTTGGACTTGGAAGGGAAGGTACGAGATAACCAACGACAGATAACGCCATAAAATCCAAGGAACGATCACGACTAACCAGTTCCTTCCAGGTCCCAATTCGACTCGATGAATAGCAAAATTGAAAATAAAGGAGAGAACTCTAGAGCAGAGTAGAGGTCGGGTACAGGGAATCCCATTGCATTGATTCATGGAATCCGAGGGGCCATAATTGCAGAACCTGCCTGGCTTTCGGTCGTTAAATGGCGTCGCAAAGAAAAGGTTGCAAAAACTCTATATACAGATGTATCTACCTAAGTATGTATGAGAACAACACATCCATAAATATGTAACCTACTCGTTAAATGTAGGTTAGAGAAAAGTCCCAGTTGAAATTTTCCGTTGCATAATGTGCTCCAAAATCTGCCCACATGAAACACGCCAAACAATACCGCTTCTATCTACACAATTGTAATTAATGCCAGGATTTTGTGTACCTGCATAAATACTTATGTACATAAGTATCTGCATATCCAAATAAGATACCAAATGTTATACATATAAACTTGATATGTGATGTAGAAATCACATTTACCGTTAGATAAAAAATATCCGTACGACGCTGTTTTTTTTCTTAATTAACAACAATAGCTTAGATGTAAACCAATAAATTTAATTTTAAAAAGTTATTTGGCTTGGATAGCTTTGTAACTACGAAAAATTCGAAGAAAGGAAATAAAATATCCACCAATTTTGAGAAGGTAATCCACTGTAGTAAATTGCTCGATCGTAAAAAATTATCTATCAAAACCTTCTTTGTAGGTCGGTTTTTACATGCCACAACAACAATTTTTCATCAGTACTCTTTTAAAGTTAATCTTAGCATTTCCGTGGATTAGCTTAACACTTGCATTGTATTTTGGAAATTGTATGACATTTCGAAGTTTTCAGCACACAGCAGCTCAAACGGGTAAACATTTTATAGAATATTCAAAAAGTTTTACTTATTCACGATCCTTGGCGCCACACATAAAATTGTGAAACAATTTTATGTGCTATTTATGGGTGCAATATTTACGAAAATTTCTGACGCTGGTTACCCTGTGTTAGCAGCAAAGCAAAATATATACAAAATCTCTTCATGTTAAGTTAAACCCACCCTGTGAATTTCGTTTCGATTGAATCACTGCGCTGGAAGCTATAGGGGTAAAGAATTTAAGGGCTACCACTCGTAAAACATTTCAAATTTTCAAAACGTTAATATTTGCAAATTTGAAAAATGGTGATAGCTGGCGACTATTGCAGGAATTTTTTACGAAATTCCTATATTTGGTTTACAGTAAGGTCCATTTATTGGATGAACTTTGTTTTGATTTCATGACTAGACCGGAAGTTATATGGAAAAAAGCTTCATTTTGCTGAGCAAATTTGCAAGATTTAGGAGACAAAAATCACAATAGCCTGCAACTTTATGCTAATTTTATGCTGTCTAAGATAAGGTCCAAATACTGTGGGAATTTCGTTAAAATGTGATAGCTGAGTCGGGAGTTATAGGCCAAAAATCAGCTTTTTCTGAGTGATTTTTCAAGATGGTACCACTGCCGCAGTGTTGCTTGTATTTCAAAATCACTTTCATCAGATCTAGTCCTAGTTAGTACCAATATGTCCTATGAATTTCATTATGATCGGATTAGCCGGTAGTCAGTTCTCGTGAACAGAATTTTCGAGTGCTGAAAATAGAGGTAATTTGGTGATGGGTTGCCGTTCTTTTGCAAATCGGAATTTTGAAAATTTTAAATTGACATGATGGACAAAGGTTAAGATTTGTCAATAATTTGAAGTTTTTATCAAAAAGCAAAAGTTTTTCAGGAGGGTCGATGATTTGAAGGGTTTTTGTCGGGAGCCTGCCGTAGTTACAGGATTACCCACACTGTCTTGAAAGTCCATGTGTGTCCATCAATACGCTCTGCAATTTTCACGATGATCTAATGCTTCTGTCAGAAGTTATGACAATTAAAAATTTCAAAAAAAAAATCCTTCCCTACTTTTTGGCACGCACGGCTTAAAACATAATAAGTTTTTATTCCCAATACTTTTTTTCAACAAAAATTTAAACTGCTTGGAAATATAGGTGTACCTGAAAATTCACTAAAATGCTCGCCGCCGCCAAAAAGTTAAAGATTAGAGACCCATTATATACATCTATGTCCTCTGAAAATTTCAGCTCAATCGGATCGGCGACTCCGGAGATTGCCGTGCAAAACATAAGCAACGCATGGTGTGATGTAGTATAAACTGCAAAAAAAATTGAAGAAACTCATTATTTTCAGATTTTTTCTCTTTATTTTTGTCAAGTGTAGTAAAGTTAAATAAATAAAATCCAAAAGAATTTTTTGTTATTACCAAAACTATAAATTTTTTCGAAATTCAATATTCCATTCATTTTACACACGTGCAAAACAATAGCAACGGTCAGTATTTTCTAAAATATTTTAATATTTTGTGTAATATCCAATACGTTTAATGACTTCAGCGCAACGGTCCGACATAGATTTAATAAATCTGTCAATTATGTCAGGGGAAATACTTTCCCATTCACTTTTAAGGACTTCCATTAGTGACGCCTTATTACCAAATTTCCTTCCACTAATTTTTCTCTTCAAAATACCCCAGAGATAATCATGACTTGAGTCCCATTTAAATGGAACCATTCTTTTACCACACTTGAAGTGAGCTACGAATTGTTATCCTGTCTAAACACCGATCGAAGTGTCATTTCTTCCTCAGCGTATGGTAACATAATCGTCTCTAGAATATTTTTATATTTGAAACGATCGATAATACCGTTGATTTCATAAAAAGGACCAACTCCACTAGTTGAAAAGTAACCCCACATCATAACGCTGCCCCCTCCGTGTTTGACTGTAGGTATGCAATGTCGTCGGTCAAGTCGTTTTCCTTTTGTTCTTCGAATAAAATGAATTCCATCGCAATTGAACAGTTTAAATTTGCTCTTATCACTAAACAGAACAGTTCTCCACTTCGCAATCGACCAATTAATGTGATCCAAAGCAAATTTCAATCTAAAAAAGTCTAGCGCATCAGAACCGCTAGAAAACTAATTTTCGAAGAAATTATCTTTGAGGGATTTTAAAATAAGTGAAGACGTTATACAATTCTTTGTAGTATCATATCAACCATTTCTTACTCAAAAGACCAAATATCATTTTCTGGCAGAATTTCCTATAACACAAATGATGAAAATGTTCAGTGCTGGCAACATTTGTCCAACACAGCAGCAATAAATCTACCATAACATGCTCGTGCGTAATCAACCAATCTTTTGAATTTCGTTTTCATCCAAGGATATCATCGAAAGTTTCAGCGATTAAACTATGTCTGGGGCTGCCATCCGAAAAATTTCGAAATCTCGTAAAACACCATAGCTGCTTCACGTTGTGTTAAACCCACCCTATGAATTTCGTTTCGATTGAATGGCTGCGCTGTAAGTTATAGGAGTGAATATAACTTTAGGATTACCACCGTGCAAACTTTTTAAATTTTTGAAACGTAAATATTTGTTGTTAATTGTCATTGCAGGATCATTTCCATTTGGAAATTTTATGACAGCATCGCTCGATGAAGAAATGTCAATAAATTACGGAATTCATCATAGCTGGCAACTCTTTCATGATTTTTCAAGGAAATTCCTACAAAATTAGAAATGTAACAAGTTATAGAGGAAAAACCTTTATTTTCCTGAGCAAATTTACAATACTAAGGAGACAAAAATGGCCATAGCTGGCGATTTTATTCTAATTTTTCAACCAAATTTCTACAAAATCTATCTTCAAGTAAGGTTCACCTACTGCGTGAATTTCGTTAAAATCTGGTGGCTAAGTCGGAAGCTATAGGCCAAAAACCAGTTTTCTTCTCACCGATTTTTCCAAATGGCACCACTGCGACAGTTTTGCCCGTATTTCAAAATCACTTCTATTAGACCTGGTCCTAGCTAATTCCAACATGTTCTGTAAAGTTCATAATGATCGCATTATCCGATCGTCAGTTCTCGTGAACAGAAGTTTTGAGTGCTGAAAATAGAGGTAATTTGATCAAGGGTTGCCGTTTTTGTTTGCCGCGGAATTTTGAAAATTTTTATTTGACTTGTTGGACAAAAAGTCAAAATTTATCAATAATTTGATAAATTTGGTCTGCAGTAGCTACAGCCATGCCCACACTGAGAAAACACATGGCGCCAGACGCCATAATTCATAGAATTCTGGCGCCATGTACATAGTCGATTTAGGGATTGTTATAAAATATAGCGCCACACGCCATAATACATGGTGAAAAGTACATATGTAGGCCTACACGCCATGTACTATAGTCTTCCACGCCATGTACATGGCGTTGCGGACTATATTACATGGCGTGGTGGACTATATTACATGGCGTGGAGGACTATAGCACATGACGTGGAGAGCTATAGTGCATGGCGTGGAGGACTATACTGTATGGCATGGAGGACTATACTGTATCGCATGGATGACTATAGCACATGGCGCGGAGAACTATACTGTATGGCGTGGAGGACTATACTGTATGGCGTGGAGGACTATAGCACATGGCGTGGAGGACTATACAGTATGGCGTGGAGGACTATAGTACATGGCGTGGAAGGCTATAAGCATAGCGTCTACACCTATGTACTATGGCGTAGGGCGCTATATTTTATTACAAATCGACCGAAATCGACTATGTACATGGCGCCAGAAGTCTATAAATTATGGCGTCTAGCGCTATGTGTTTATTCAGTGCATCTGAAGATGATCCAGTTTGCATCCAACAAAAAGCCACGAGCCTTCTCAGTTCGGAGCAACTGAAGGTAGAGCACTTGATGTTAGGTGATGGAATTCCATTAAAGAAATTCCCGAGGGATAAATGACATGAAAGATCATATCCTCTCCTATTCTCAAGAAGCTTGCTGATATTTATACATCTCCTCACACAGCATGGCTGCGAGTTATAATTGGAGTGCCATGAGCCATATTACATGACTCATGGCACTATGTAATATGGCGTGTGGGGCCATAATTTTTGCGCCATGTGATTATGGCGCTGGGAGCTATACTGCATGGCTCAGGGTACTATGTACATAGCGTTTGGCACCATAAATGCTGCGCCATGTAACATGGGACGACGCGCTTTGTAGATTCTGACATAATGGCGCTGGGAGCCATATTGCATGGCTCAGAGTACTATGTACATGGCAGATGGGGCCATAAATAATGCGCTATGTTACACGACTCTGGGCGCTATGTGGATTTTTTTCAGTGCACACAATCTTGAAAATCCATGTGCGTTAAATTCTAGCCTACACCAATACGCTCTAAACATTTCACGATGAACTATAGTTTTTCTTAGAAGCTATGATAAACCGAAATTTGAAAAAAAAATCCTTGCCTACTTTTAGGCTTGTGACTAGTGCCTACACCAGGCTAACAATTTCCAATTCTTTATCATAGACAAACTAAAAACATAATAAGTTTACATTCCGAATACTGTTTTCACAAAAAATTACACTGCTTGGAAATAAAGGAGTACCTGAAAATTCACTAAAATGCCCGCCGCCGCCAAAAGGTTTAAAATATCTGAATTCTAGCAAATTATTATCCTACCTGTTATTTATGTACGTCTATGTCTTCCGAAAATTTCAGCTCAATCGGATTGGCCACTCCAGAGATTATCTCCCTTAATCATTTTACTGATATATATATATATGTATATATATATATATATATATATATATATATATATATATATATATATATATATATATTTATATATATATATATATATATATATATATATATATATATATTTATATATATATATATATATATATATATATATATATATATATATATATATATATATATATATATATTTATATGTATCTATATATATATATATATGTATATATATATATATATATATATATATATATCGCGAATTTTTCGAGTTGGGAGAAATTTTGATCAGGTTTCTACACTGATAACCATTTCAGTTATCACCCATCGGGAAGATCTAAATAAGGCGGTGCACTCTTTAACCGCTGCATTAAATAATAGTGCTTCAAAATTCTGCAAATTATCTAGATCCATATGAAAAAAGAATATCCAGTTATAGAGACTGCAGTTCTTAGAAGCTAATGAACAGAAGCTAATAAAAGATTCAACGATTGGTCTAATTACAAAGTAAAATTCAGGCTATTCAAAAATGCCATGCGTAAGGCGAAATCACTTTATGGAAATCTTTGTATTCCAATATTGAAGGTATCAATAAAGCCAGTCGCCAACAAAAACTTATAAGCTAAAATCTTGTCGGTCCGAGCTAAATGCAAAAGAATGATGGTAGTTGGACCCAAAGCAGCTGAAGAAAGATGAAGTATTTTGGCTCATACTTCTATGCTTTCCTAACCGAAGTAGCTTCGGTGGACCTTGAGGGCATCTCCCAGATCATCAACGACTCAGGGTGGCTCTCTTGTTAATGAAGGTTGTGCAATGCGCAATGCGGTATCACAACGGGCTCTTGTGTGCCTTCGGAGTCTGTCTGAAGAAGGTAGCTGCAGATTCTAACCCAACCTAACCTAGGAGTTTCTGAAAATTTGAGCTCTGATTTCGCAAGATTACATACATCACATGAAACTTGAGTAGCTTTGTGGGTATAGCACTGGCTTCTTATGTGTGGGGTCCCTGATTCGAATCTAGGTTCAGATGAGGGTCCGTGTACCAAGCTTTGAGTTCACCTAGCTCTAAGTAGGTATCTAAATTAATCAGAGATAAAGTGAATCGTGGAACTAATCACTCCACACACGTATTCACATTGATTATAAATTTGTGACGAAGCCCTCTATCAGCTTTCCACCCCTATACCCGTACGAGAGTTGTCGTGGGACTACTTTACTTTGGTAATAATTCACAGTTATTAATACACTTTGTTAATAGTTTAATAATGTTTTAAAAATATATTTGTTATTTGTTTCTGCAAAGTTTTCGATAATACCTATGTGATTTGTATTTTCAGGTATATCTTCTATTTGTTCAAAACATTGATCCGCACTTTCTTACTCAATTGCATAATTGGAACACTTTCTGCACTTTAACTTTATATTGTTTGATTAGAAGTTTACAATTATTGACTGTACTTTATTCCATTGACTTTCGCTTAGTTCACATTGAATACCAATTTTACCTTTTTCTGGAATGTATCGAAACATGCGAGTATTAGTTATTTCGTTTTTTCTCATCTACGTCCTTTTCGTGGGTCTATATTTTCCTATTTTAATTAAGTACTTCATATTCCTCTTGTTTTTTTTTGTATTACTATCCGTGTATTGTATATGCTGCCAATTCCTTCCTTGATCGGTATAAGATCATGTTGATCTTCCTCTCCGGAATGACTTGTTCCATTATCACGTTAATTTAATTCGTCTTTATCAGTATTTAATCTGCTTAAAAAGCTTGCAAGTTTATTTTCTTTTCCCTTAAAATTATCTGTATTTTCCATCCCTGGAACTGACTATTTGGCTCTTTTAAATTTGCAAACCAAACTAAAGTTCTATGGTCCGTATGCATGGTAAATTTCACGCCAAAGAGGCATGTTCGGAAATATTATGTTGCCCAAATAATGGCTAATAACTCTTTTTCACTTCTTGCATAATTTCTTTCAGTTTCATTTCTTGTTCTACTAGCAAAGGATATAGGATGTCCATTCTTGGTTAGAACGGCATCCATTGCTTTATCAGAAGCATCTGTTCTAGGGGTAAATTTCTGTTTAAAATCAGGATAGTGTAAACTTGGATAATTACTTATGAATTCTTTTTAGTTTTTCAAAAGCTACAATCAATTTTGAATTTTCTGTGTTGATAACCTTATGTTTAGGGCGTTGGTAAGAGGTAAAGATATTTTAGCATAGTTATTTATAAATTTTAGATAGTAATTAGTTAAACCAAGAAAACATATAATTTCTTTTAGAGCCTGAAGTATTGAGATTTTTTTGCTACATTTATTTTGTCAGAGTTTAGTTTTATTCCATCTGTTGACAATACATGACCCAAATTGTCGGATTCTTGGAAAAAAACTAACATTTGTCACACTGACATTATTTGCAGGGAGCTTGCAAATATTAGATTATCATCTAGGTATCAAGATTTTTTTAAACTCGTCAGGTACAAGCCCCGCTAAGTTAGCTGCGCCGTCGGTTGCAACTAAAGCTTCAGGAAGTGGAGACATGGTGAATAAGCCAGCTCTGCGGACTAAGGTTAAGGCTGCAGGAGTTCGTGTAGACATGGCGGTCGAGTCAGCTCCACTGACTACTGGCACGGCAGCTAAGCAAGGCTGTGCAGACATGACAAGTGGGTCAGCTCCAGTGCCTGGCACAGTGGCTAAGCAAGGATGTAAAGACTTGGCGAGTGGATCAGCTCCAACGTCTTTGAAATCTTCCTCAACCCCTGTTTCAGGTGGTTCCGGGGCTGTACCTGCGAATACCAAGAAGTCCGTTTGTGGCCAGTATGATGAGAAAGTTACAGTAAATGAGCCAGCCCGACCATCAACAAGCACTACCTCCAGTGCCGCTTCCTCTTCAGGCACCCAAAGCTCCTCCACCGAAAAATCTCGGGCTTATGGAACTAGAAGCAAAGTTCTGAGGAAATTTGAAAACAACGACAAGGACAAAAAGACAAGGACAAAAAGTCCCTTGAGTGGGCAAAATCACAAATTGGGAAGCACTCTAATCCGCTCCCTCTACACCCTGGAGCTTCAGCTCAGAAACGACAAAGGTCGGCTGAGCAGATGAATCAGGGCAGGCAAGACTGCAAAAAGCAGAAAGTAGTGACGGCTCCTACAGGAATACCTCGGCCGTTTAGTGAAATGGCCAAAGAGTGCCTGGCTTGGGCCATGATTGATGCCAGCAAGGAAGATGGAACCATCTCCCCCGAAAACTGGCTTAAGATCAAGCAGGCTTTATTTGAGTCTGCTACAGACTGCAGAAGGCCAGCCCGGGTCCACCACCTACGGTGAACGACGCGGGCTGGTACAAAGGAATCAGGCTGGTTGCGTGTGGAGACCAACGATCAGCCAATTTTTATAAGCAGGGAATCTCCGAGCTGGGGGAACTCTGGTCAGGTGCCAAAATTAAGGTGGTGCACAGGCATGAGATTCCCAACCGGCCTAGAGGCAGGACTTGGATTCCAAGTTTCCACTCGGATCCAGTGGAAGTCCTGGAAATAGTGCGACTTTTCAACCCGGATCTTCCAACGGAGAATTGAAGGGCTGCGAAGATTGGAGAACCGGCCGACAATCGGCGGGAGGCCCTCTTCATCATAAATGAAGAGGCACTCCCGGTCTTAGATGCCCGAAAAGGCATTACCAGGTATGGGATCGAAAAACTAGCCCTACTGATCTACCAAGGCGACAGGCCAAAGAGCTCTGCTGTGGGAGATCCAACACCCGAAGAACCTCACTCTGAACAGGTGACTCATATGATGGAGGACCCATCTAAAAAGGAGTTAGACACTTGTTTGAGGGCGACATCTGAAGATGAATCGGATATAGAATTCCTCTATGCAGACGGGGTTGGTGCCGGGACTACCTCAGAGTTGGGTGGCTGCCTGGACCTCATAACTCTGGCAGCAGAGGAAGAGGTTGGGCAGAAATCTATGTCAGAGGGGGAGGACCTAGATCTAATCATCGTTGAAAATAAATGATGGTGGAGATATTGCAGATCGACCTTCACCATTCCAAAGTAGCATCAGCTGCCTGCTCTTCCGACTATCTAGGACAGAGGAGGAGCTGATTCTGATTCAGGAACCATGGGTTGCCAAAAATCGGATTCGCGAGCTACGCACCGATGGATACAGACAAGCGGTACCCAATGGCTTACATGAGCCACGTGTCTGCATTCTTGTCAAGAAAACCATTAACGTCCTTATACTACACAATTTCAGTGACAGGGATAACATGGCTGTTGCAGTGGAAATCGACCAGATATCATACTGGTTTGTTTCTTGCTACATGGCACACGATCATGGCGATAGCCCACCTTGCGACTTTGTCAAGGGTGCTACGACTGAGGCCACAAAGTTTGGTGTGCCTCTTATTCTAGGAGCTGACTCCAACACTCATAATAAAGTATGGGGTAGCTTCAACACTAATAGCCGAGGTGAGGAACTTTTTGACTTCATCCTGGACCACGACCTTTTCATCGCCAATACTGGCAGCGAACCAACCTTCCTTACCTCAAACCGCAGGAAGGTTCTTGATGTTACTTTGATAAGTGGGTGGCACTCGCATCTTCTCCGTGTCTGTCTCTACAGGAGTGCTCATTCTCTGATCATAGGTACATATCGTATAACAAGGCTGGCTACACCTCTGCTGTGTAGACAGCCTTTATCAACAGAAAGCTATTTAATTCTCTGGCAAGATCTTCACTGAAAACTGCTCCTAGGAGCATTGACTGCTACCATGAATTGGATCGGGCGGTTGACACCCTTACTAATTCTCTCAACAACGCGTCTAGGGAAGCATGTAAAACACCTCAAGCCAGGGGCAATCCTAAGCCTCCCTGGTGGAGTATGGAAATCAGCATCCTGCGGAGAGAATGTAGGAAGGAGTTTCATAGCTCGAAAAGATCTAAAGACTAGCCGGTGTATAAAACGAAGCTGAAGGCTTTTAAGTGTACCATACGCAATGCTAAGAGGTCCTCATGGAGATCTTTCTGTGGAAATGTAGAGAGTCTCAGCGAGGAGACTCCTTCAAATCACCTTCGCAAGGTCTTAAGCACCACATTGAAGGCTATGGGGTGCATCATGAGCCCTGAGGGCATTTGGACTAGTTTGAACGCAGATACTCGAAACGTTCTTATAGACACACATTTCCCGGGCAATTATTGCCTTATGGGGACAGTGCACCAAACGGAACTAAATTACGGTAGAGCGTCGCCGTTCAGAATATCAAATTCTCAGGTGAGGTGAGCTATTAGCTCCTTTGAGCGGTTTAAATCCCCGGGCGCTGATGGCGTGTTTGCAGCTGACGTTCAGCAGTCCATGAAAGTATCGCTACCATGGCTCAGGGAGATTTATAGCACTTACCTATGCTTCTCGTATGTTCCCACCAGCTGGCGGGAAACTAGAGTTGTGTTTATTCCAAAAGCAGGAAAAGTTTCTCATGTTAAGAAGAAGGAGTAAGGACTAAAAAGTCTTAGCTCAGTCTTGCTTAAGATTTTGGAAAGGATCATTGATTACCTACCCTATTAAAAGGTCAACCGATCTTATGTTGATCTCGCAGTCACAACACGCGTATACCAAAAGCGAGTCTGTTGAGACTGCTCTTCACTTCCTTATTGAGCAAATCGAGAAATCTCTTGCTCTTAAGGAACATACGCTTACCGCCTTCTTGGACATCGAAGGCTCTCTCGGTGCTGCATGTGGACGAGCGGCTGATTGCTTTTATTGTACAGCTTCTCAAAAGTAGAGTGGTTATCTCTTCCCTGGGGAGTGCTAGCGTAAGACGAGGAGTCAGTATGGGCGCACCTCAGCGTGGAATCCTCTCCCCTGCTGTAGAACATCACGGTGAATACTCTTCCAATAAAGCTGGACCGTGCCGGCTCCAAAGTGATTGCTTATGCAGATGACATAGCTGTAGGAGTGTCGGGAAGGTATTTATCTACGCTATTGGAGAGGCTTAATCACTCTCTTGACATACTTTCACGTTGGAGTCGTGAGTGCGGCTTGAATGTGAATCCTAATAAAACGGAACTAGTGCTGTGTACTTGAGCCAGAGGGTCAGGTACCTAGGGCTGATCTTTGACTCAAAGCTACTATGGACCTACAATGGAGCAGAAAGAGCTCGGAAGGAATTCAACGCACTTTATTGCTATAAAAGAGCCATTGGAGCGAATTGGGGACTACAACCACGTACTGTTGACACTGCTGTGGTTGAGCCAATTCTATTGTTTGTGGTGGCGTTCTGGTGGCAGGGTGCTCTCAAGGCTGCCTGCAAACGGCAGCTTGAAAAAGTGCGGAGAATGGCTGCACTACTTGTAACTGGTGCGCTCCGCACCCCCTACTAAGGCACTATTCGTGTTACTTCATTGGCTGCCAACCAATCTACTTATTTTACAGCAAGCTAATCTTGCTGCTATGAGACTAAATTGTATCTCGGCGTGTAATAGAAACAAATTCGGCTATGCGAGGATTTTGGTCCAGGGAGTTCCCGCTCCAGCGTGTGTTGACTACATGGCTCCGCAGTGCCTACTAGATTTGGAGCTCACAACTCGCATTCATATAAATTAGCAAACATATTAATTAGCGAAGCTGCAACAGCAAGCTATGTAAATAAAGCATTCTCAAATATAGCTACGGCAACAAAAAGAACAACAGTGATTATGCAAATTAAATGTTTATAGTTCTTCCCGCATAAAGAAAATTTTAAAATTCTAGCACTTGTAAAAAATAGCAGTAAAATAACATTATTCCCGAAAGGCATATATTTTTATATTTTTGAAATAACAGTCAGCAAATATATAAGGCATATATTTTTATATTTTTAAAATAACAGTCAGCAAATATAAAATATACGAAGTGATAGTTTTAAAAAAAAATCTATTGTAAATCGAATTTGATGAGAAAATTCATGCATACTTCTGTCTAAAATTTAATGGTATTCGTCTTTCTATTTTTGCAAATTTATCTATGACGTCTTGATAAAAACTTTGCTCACTCAAACATGATTTTAAGAAAATTTTTTCAATTGACATTATTGCCAAGTCACTTAGTCAGTACTATTAGTACTATTCCTGAGATTAGTTTGAATTCTTTTTACGCAAGAAAAGCTGCGCTCTGCGGACGCTTTGTTACACTCTCTTGCACTCGTTACTTGTTATGTTAGAACTAAACAAACTAATTTATAAAATTGTTCTAAACTGTTTTCTGATTTATTGGTGGTAGAATATTCAAAAATATCTTGAACAGATTTTCCCTGTAAATTTGCATTAGAACAAAGCACAATGAGTTCAGTTTTTTTAATGACATCGAGCTAAATGGGTATCGCAAGTAAAATGCCGAGTGCATATCTTCGTTATAGAGATAATTTACAAATTTGGTTTTGATCGACCTTATTCAATAATGTCCTTTTTGTCCGCAAAAGATCGAGATCCAAAAGGAAATCGAAAAAGGTCACTAATTAGGAAATTTCGATCCATGCTATTTACGGAACAAATAAATACATTCACCTTTTACTTGCACTCTCACTATTTTAAGTATAAAACCAAAAATTCATACGATTCCAGAAAGTAACTCTAAGCATTCAATTTTAAACAATTCAAACCAATTTGGTTTCAACAATACTGTAAATAATATTAGGTTGCTCCAGATGAAATGGCTGATTTTGTAATAAATATTTAAAAAGCTGTAACTTTTTATAAAGACAATTTATTTAATCAAAATAGGTACCAGTAGATGCAACATACTTTTCCCAACGAGATACAAGTACATTTATTCCAGTTTTGTAGAAGTCCGAGTTTCTGGTTCGAAGAAACTCCTTGAAGGGATTTTTGACAGCAGCTTCATTATTAAATCTTTTTCCTGTCAAAAAGTGATCCAAATGTTTAAAGAAATGGTAATCTCTTGGTGAGAGGTTTGGTGAATATGGAGGGTGAGGAAGAATCTCATAGCATAACTCGTTTAATTTTTGGTTTTTTATGATTTCGCGGGGGTCAGACTCCACTAATGCACGCAGCTCGTCGTTATCGATCGATGGTCCTGGATCAGTGCTGCCACTTTGGATACCTTCGTATCATTTTGGATACGAATCGAATTTGAAAAATCTGGCTAATACTATGATACGTTGTCCCCAAAATGGATACTTTTCTCATCAATTTTAATTTACCTGCGCCAAAACGTGTGTTCATAACAATCACTTTTTTCAGTTTCCATTACATTATATTTCAAATAAAAAAGTTTGATTGCACAATTTAATCATGTTGTTATATAAATGGAAGTAGCAGCATTTTCTTTCGAAAAAGTTTGGCGTCCTATTCAAAATGGGTATAAGCATGATGTGACTCAAGAAACGGACACGAAAGAAAGTACTTCAGGAACTATCAAAAATGTACAATAATTTATAATATATTATAGTTTATAATGTACCATAATTTATATAGAGCTGAGTAGGTGAATTCTTCTAACCCTCAAAACACATAAGCCGCTGCTGAAAAATAATTTTATTCTAATATTGAATGCATTTCCCATCTTACCTTAGAGTTATGCAGCAGTCTTTGAGGAATTTCGAATGATTTCGTTGCAACATTGCAAAATCCTTTCCAAAATCTTAAGCAGGACAAAGTTAAGACTTCTTGGACGATAGTCCTTTGGCTTTACATTAAAAACCTTCTCTGCTTTATGAATAAACAAAAGTTTAGTTTCTCGCTAGCCGGTGGGAACATACGATAAGCGCAGGCAAGCGTTATAAATTTCTCTGAGCCATAGTAGCGATACTTCCATGGTCTGCTGGATATCAGCACCAAGGACGCCATCAGGGGCCGGGGTTTTAAACGGCTCAAATGAGTTAATAGCCCTCCTCAGTTGAGAATTAGATATTCTGAATGACGGTGTTGAGCTCGTAGCTTGCTCCATTGTGCGTCCAAAAGAACGTTTAGAGTACCTGCGCTCGAACTAGTCTAAATGCCCTGAGGATTCATGATGCACCACATAGCCTTCCGTGTTGTGCTTAAAACCTCACGAAGGTGATTTGCCTCGCTAATACTCTCCACGTTTTCAAAGAAAGTTCTCCCTGAGGCCATCTTTGCCTTGCGTACGGTATATTTAAAAGCCCTCAGCTTCGTTTTATACAGCGACCAGTCATTAGATTTTTCGAGCTATTGAAATCCTTCCTATGAACACTTTTGCAAAGCCCTCCAGTCACGGAGAAGATGCGGTGCCCCCCACTTCTTAAGGTAACGTCAAGAACCTCTTAACGGTTTGAGTAAAGGAAGGTCGATTCGCTGCTAGTATTGGCGATGAAAAGGTGGTGGGCAATGATGAAATCAAAAAGTTCCTCACCTCGGCCTTTTGAGTAAGAGCTACCCTCTACTTCATTACGAGCATTAAAGTCAGCCTTCAGAAAAAGAGGTACATAAATTTTCATGGCTTTAGCCACAACACTTTTGACAATGTCGCATTGATGGCTAGTGACATGATCATATGCCATGTAGCAGAAAACAAACCAGCATGATCTTAGATCGATTTTCACTGCAATAGCCATGTTATCCTTGTCACAGAAATTGTGCAGTAAAAGGACGTTAGTGGTTTTCTTGACAACAATACAGACACGTGGCTTGTGTAAGCCGTTGGGTACTATCAGTCTGCATTCATTGGTAAGTAACCCACAAACCGGTTATTGGCAACCCATGGTTCTTGGGTTAGGATTAGCTTTTCCTCTGTCCTAGACAAGCGGAGAAGCAGGACAGCTGATGCTGCTTTGGTATGGTCTGGAGATCTGCAGCACCTTCACCCTCATTCATTATTGATAAGGGTTAGGTCGAGGTCCTCCCCTTGGTCATAGAAGCTGCCCAAACTCGTTCCTCTGCATCCAGAGTCATGTGGTCCAGGCAGCTAGCCAACTCGGAGGTAGTCCCGACGCTGACCCCATCGACATAGAGGATTCCGCATCCGATTTTTCCTCAAACAGGTGACAGTACCCTCCTCAAGTGGTTCCCCGGTCATTTGAGCCACCTATTTTGAATCAGGCTTTATATATATCGAATTTTCTGAAACAGAGCTCTTTGGCCTGTCCCTACTACAGATCCGTAGAGCTAATTTCTCGACTCTGTATCTAATAACGCCCTTACAGGGCATCTAAAACCGACAGTGCTTCTTAATTTATAATGAAAAGGGCCTTGCGTAGATTATCTGCGATTTGCAGAAAATTTGAAACAAACATCTTTTTAGCTTCTGCCGAGTTTTATGCATTTGATTTGTTAAAAACTGAATGTGATTTTTTGATTAAGATTTTCATATTTTTTAAAAATATATGTTCGATTTTACTATAAGCTGTGGCATGAATCGCCGATTTAGGTTAAATGTCGAAAACGACATTTTATATTTCCGACAAAAATGGCTGTACAGAGCATTGCAGAGCTATTATACTAAGGTATCAATTTGATACGCATTGCTAAAATTGTGGATACGATGCATACGTTTTCCTTACTAATTTTATAGAATTTGGATACGATATGAAAGCTCTGAAGTGGCAGCACTGTCCTGGATGTCCACGTGGCTCACTTTCAAGGTCCATATCTCCGGATCGAAATTTTTCGAACCATCGCCGAGTGGTTCGTTCTCTAACTGTATCAGACATTAATATGCTGTTGATATTCATCGTTGCTTCCGTTGCGTTGTGCTCTAATTTAACTTCGTATAGTAAAAGAAGCCGTTTTTGATTCACTTCAATGTTCACTTTCTCTTTTTATTTTTACGATAACAATGAAGTGCAAAACAGAAATGACTCCATAAACCAAGGTAGTAGTATTTATACTTCAATATGTCATATCGTTTGCACCACCTTGTGCCAACATAATACACTAAAATTGCAGCCAACTTTATGTCACTGGTAAATCGGCCATTTCATCTGCAGTAACCTAATAAATACCTCCGCCAATTAAAAATATTCTCACCAAATTTATAAATAAAATAAAGCACGAATTTCACTACCGAACTTCATTCAAACACAGCAAAATGATGAAAGCTCGTTGAATCAGCAGTCTCTGGCAGCTGGCACCACATCTCGTAGTTTCATTCATTCAAAAAATCACATAGCACAGCAAACATTCTCATTCAAAAAAAAATACGCACAAGCAAATTACAATGATTGCAATGATACGCGTATGGAGAACGTGGCAATAAGTCCAATGACAAACACGGTGGTTCCAGCGAGGCGTTTCCCGAGAGGAAAACCGAGTCGCTATAGTCGTGCATTACTTTAGCATTGTGATGACACACACCGCGGTGCGGACCGCCTCTCGGTTTCGGAACCGAGTCGGTAGACGAGAGAAATGACCCACCAACTCGGTTCTGCGAGCGATTTTCGATTTTTTCATTGCTACGTAGTCCGATCGAGATATGGGATATGGGAATGAAAATCTGATAAGAAAATTGATTTTTGAAGAATGGCTAGGGTACAGTATTGGAAAATAAAACATTTGGGGGCACTTAGTTTTTAAAAGTAGGCAATTATAGATTTTCAAAGTGAATTGGTATTAGAATCATTTTGCTCAAAATTCATATGCATACGTATACTAACATATATATGTATGTACATATATATACATATGTATGTACACATGATTACTTTTTTCACAAGCATCTATATGATACTCCGACGTAATTTGTAACTGAACTGACTCGATAAACGCTTCTGAAAACCGCTGTGTGTGTCACCCGACGCGGTGGAACTGAAGTGTCTGTCATTGACCTAAGTTCAACTGGAATTATACCACAGATATGAAAGAATATGGATACGAAATGGCTATCCGTGTACCCATAGGTGAGTGTGCTTTTTTTAATACACGCACAACATTGCTCTCTCACAAAAATTCCGCTCAGTGCGCAGCATAGATATGAAAGAATATGGATACGAAATGGCTATCTGTGTACCCGTAGGTGAATGCGCCTTTTTTAATACACGCACAACACTGCTCTCTCAGAAAAATTCCGCTCAGTGCACCCCTTTCTACCGCACTCTCAACCGAAAAGCCTTATGCTGTGTCTTAATACTGGGAACACCAGATCGGTGTAAAAGCGTGCAACGGGCAACACGGAAAGAAACGTCAACGTCAGTTTGGTTTGTGTCGGGGACTGAGAGCATTGACTTTCAGTCAAAATTTTTCAAATAAAATTTAGAAATTTTTCGGCAAATTCGATGGAAACGTACATCTACGTTTGTGCGCGATCATTTGTGTCGGTTTCGCGAGTAAATTAGTGGTAAAAAGTTATAAAATAGTGCGATAATGAAGTGCCGCGTTACAGGCTGCAAATGTAGCTACCGAAGTGCTTCGCAGGGGATATCGTATTTCGGGTAAGTAAAATAACCTTTGGCAACAATTTCGTATAGTTTTTGTGTTAAATCATAATGAATTTCATTGACAAAAACTATTTTAATCTCCACTCGCCGGTTTTGGTAAAGAAATGTCAAACGACTTTCAAAATGGCGATCTCTCGTGGTTTTTTCACATAGCTTTGCCATATGAACTGTGTAGGGCACACACAAGTACCTCCTTCTCACACCAGTAAGCAGAAAGTCGAAAATTGGCACATTTCTCTCGGCCGATTTCGAATCCATTCTCTCTTATATCTGTGGTGCGCAGTTTTCTACCACACTCACAACCGAAAAACTTTAATGCTGTGAACACCAGATCGGTGTAAAAGCGTGTACCGGGCAACACGGAAAGAAACGTCAATGTCAGGTTGATTTTATCGGGGACTGAAAACATTGACTTTCAGTTAAAATTTGCCAAATAAAATTTGAAAATCTTTCGGCGTATTCGGCAGAAACGTACATCTACGATTGTGCGCAATAATTTGTGTCGGTTTCGCGACTAAATTAGTGGCCAAAAATTATGAAATAGTGCGATAATGAAGTGCCACGTTCCAGGCTGCAAAAGTAGCTACCGAAGTGCTTCGCAGGAGATATCGTATTTCGCGTACGTAAAATTAACCTTTGGCATCAATTTTGTTTTATTTTCGTATGAAATCATAATTAATTTCATTCACAAAAAGCACTTTAATCTCCACTCATCGGTTCGGGGAAAGAAATGTAAAACAACGTTCGAAATGGCGATCTGTCATGGTTTTTACATGAGCGTTACCATATGAATTGTGTAGGGCACACACCAGTACCTCATTCTCACACCAGTAAACAAAAAGTCGAAAATTAGCATAATTCTCTCAGTCGATTTCTAATCCATTCTCTCTTAGTTCTGTGAATCATAAGTACGCGGCTTCTCTCTCAATTTCTCTCTTAAGACGAGAATTTTCAATAAGAACTCAGAGCAGAGAGATCTAAGGGAATGAAACAAGCGTATACAAATACGAAATTTAGTGAAGCAATTATACTACAAAGGTAAAATATATTAATAGAACAAATCAAGAAAATCGTTACCTCAAATATTTCCCTTGGTTTCCCCGATACCTTAGTTCTACGAGCTTTTGTTGTTGCTGTGTTACTAACTGTCAAATTCGCGTACACATGGCCTACTCTCTTTGTTGATCCATCTTTTTCTCAATCTCACTCTATCTTTCTGTTCGCGGAGTAAGTGAATGGTAAATTCCCTTACTACTACTAACGATCAGCCTCAGGCAAATTGCTTCAATTCTCACTGCCATTTTCTTTTCCTTATATCTCTCTCTTCTCTTCTAAGTTTTGGTCATTTGTTTCAAAAATGTCGTTTCCAACATTGATTTTTGTATTTAAGTGACATAATAGGTTTTGACCAATTAGTGCTCTGAAGTCTTGCTTTTTAAATTTAACTACGTTCCAATGAAATCAGGAAGTTTCAATTCACATTTATAAATTGAAAATGGTTTGGTTAAAGTGAATTTAATCATTTTCGGTATACAATCAAGCTCTTTACATGATATTGATGCGCTAGAGTAAATGAGTGCACAAATGGTTTGATTTTCAATTGTTAAATTAATTATTGGTGAAGGGTCTCTGAGGCAGCTATCTGAGATTTCTTTCCATAGGTTCTGGATATTTAGTCCGGGGAAATCTAACATGGTGCTTCGGAAAAATTAGGGCAAAGCTGAATCTTGGTGTGAACCTTGGTACTGGCGTGTTGAACAAAATGTCAAAAATTCCCATCGATCCGAGTGCTGCGTCACTTTTTATACGGGGTCAAAGGTCAGCAAAAGTGAACTTTCCTAAATATCTCAGTAACGGTCACGTCTTCAGAAAAACAATTTATGACGAATTTGTAGCTTAAAAAATTTCCAGCAAAAAAAATCTGAAAACTTTTTCCTGTAACTATAACCGTTTTTGAGATATATTGATCTAAACATTTGTTACTAACAGCATCCTCTTTCTCACGGCATGTTAATATTATCCGATTTTGATTACGACTTGGCATGTTTGTGAGTTTGTTTTTCTATGTTTAAGAGGCGCATGAAAAAAAACATGCAAATAAACTTATCTACCACACTCCAGGGCAGATGGAAAAGTGTGCTCTGAAAAGTTCCCCTTGCCCCCTTTGCCATAAAATGGTATCCTTGAGCATCCATCCCAAATCTTCAGAAATGAGCTCGATGCCTACTCTTTGCCCACTGATAAGCAAGATAGGATCACTTTTTATCCTGTTAACTACCTATTATTGACATCGCAAGACCAGCCCTACACCCACACCGTACCCACACCCTACCCACCCCCGCAAACGAACCACCCCGAAATAACCGTTTTTTTTGGTTTTTTTTCCATTCCGTCTTATCCCATGATTATCCATTACAGAATGATGGCAGTGGCGTGGCGTTCATGGAAGCAAGGGAAGCATTGCTTCCCTTACATTTGGCTGACATAGATTTTAAATTGTTTTATTTTTCGAAATCGTGAAATAATCGCGTGTTAGCATTTATTAACAAAAATTTCTCAAATCAAATTGTGAACATCTCACACAGTTGATCTGGTAACGCCACAAAATGAAAATAATGAAAGCACAACCACGGCTTGGAAGTAACGTAAAAATTGCATCTACGACCATTTATTTGACCCCATATAGACTAGACTGTGACGTCATTAAAAAAAATGTCTTCATATGATCTGTCTGGAAGCAATGAAAATGTTGCTTCCTAGGGGAAATTATCTTGTCGAGAGAGTCAGAGCGGAGCTGCGAACGCATGACTATTGGTGGAACATATTCCTGCGTTCCCCTCACTAGTAGCAGGGTAAACTGTTATTGCTATCATTTTACTTTGCTTGTACAGATTTTTGTGAATGAAGAATACTTGCTGTGAGCGAGTTTGGGTTACGATATATGGAGAGCGTTGCCAGAGGCTGTGGATTCAATAAGTTGTTATTTTATGTATTTTATTTGTGATTTATATTATGACATTATTTTTTTGTATGTTCTATTTTTGTATGTTCAATTGGCGAAGACTTTTAGTCAGTTATAGCTTATAGGATTTGGTAGTAATAGGTGAAATTGTAGACTCGAATTGTACAGAATTGAATATGTAAAATAACTGTGTAAAATTGCATGATACTTTTAATTGATATTTCAAATAGTGAAAGATTGAAATAGGTGAATGTGTTCACTTGTTCTGTGGGTCAAAATTTTAGAATTCGTCAACTTATTTAAATTTTATTTCATTGGATCTCGGTAATTTGCTGAAAAATAGGACATCATCAACCAGGACCGATCAAAACCGAATTTGAAAATTGTCTCTATAACAAAGAGGTATACCTACTCGACAGTTTGATCGCAAAATTAATAAATGAAAAACTCGGAACGGATTATCGGTTGTAATATTAAATAAAAATAGTTTTGCTGGTCATGTGTGCTATTTTCAAGCGTTTCAGACATTTGGCGAAATATCGGATTTTGTAATTTAAATAATGTTAAAGCTGTGAACAGGCATGGTAGAAATAGCATTGATCATTTCAATTCAGTTCTTTTATTTTCCAAGTTTGATTCTGGTGATTTGAAGAATTGCTGAGTAGTCAATGTAAGTATTCAGTGATATTGCTCACAGTTAGGGGAAATTGAGTAACAATGAAGATTCTAATATACATTGTGTGTCATTTAGGATGTCAAGAAGAAGTATTACATAGTCATAATGAAAATGTGTATTCTTGCAATAGGGGTAAATCACCTAAAGACAATAAATCTTTTGACAGTGCGTAATCGATAATTACCAGGTGACTTGGACGAAGCAAGTGTTTCTTCCGGAGCATCAAATTATATTCAAAACGATCTCGTAAGTTGATTTAAAAAAAAAAATATTGAAAGATATTTGTAATGAAATTTAGAAAAGCAAATTCATAGCAATAATATTAGAAAAAACAACCGATATATTATATCGATCACAACTTTCAAGAACCTTTGGTTATATTACTTCTTCCGGTGCAGTTAAAGAAACTTTCATAAATCTCACAGATGTTTTTGATCACCAAACTGCGTCTCGTTCATTTAACCTTATTTTGCATACTGTCCGAAAATTTAAAGCCTCGAGGAACCTCTGTAATATCTGCCAAAATAACTGGGTTGCAAATATGCACAAAAAAAAATGCATAAACACGGAAAAATTATTCATTTCTTGGAACATCGACAAAATTTGATTTTATCTAAATCGTTCAATAGTAATAAATAGTAATAGTAATCCCAATCTACTACTAGTTTTTCAATAAAGACAATGAGTTTTTGTGCTTTGTATTTATTCGTCAAAAAATGCTTCCAAAATTAGCTCCAAAACGTTGGACTTTTAATGGTCGGTTATTTAAAAAAAAAATTCTATAATAAGGAGCAATTAAAATAGCTCGTAGAATATATAACTGAAAATGATAGTGCTAATAGAGACGGAGAGATCGTTAATAGTGAGAGTGGGCTTTTTATTTTACATAAAGATTCTTAGTTGATTTTTTTGTTTAATGATTTTTCTAAAAAAAAAACAAAATACATACTATTCGATATATTTCAGTCCTAACAAAGTAATTTCAGATCTAATACAATCATATTCATATTCAGATCTAATACAATCTTTAAGAAACAGTTTCACGCAAATTGGGAACGAATTATGGTCGATTTGCAAAACAGCACAACGACGTAAAACAGCAAGGTGCATAATTGACAACAATGAGAATGTTGTACCATTCTTTACAAGTGCTTATTTCGAAATATTTCGTAGCATAATCGTTAAAATAAACTCAAGGGGCTCATCCTTAAAAAGTTTCAGATTTTTAAAACTTTTCAATTCTTCGAAGTTTGGCCACTTTTAAAAATATTATATTTCTAGTTCTGGGAATGTTATTATTTTACTGATAAATATTGATATGGTTTCTTATTGTGTGAAGGACTGTGAACTTTTATTTTCATAAGAATACAGAATGTCTACTCTACTCTCACGTCCCCGTTAGTGATTCCTGGGTGCTTTTATAGAGAGGTTCTATTGCACGTAACGAATTTGCGGAAAGCGTAATCAACCATGGACATCAACCAATTGCTTCCCTTCGGTAAATTGTCACGCCACGCCGCTGAATGATGGCATGATATTATCTTGCTTTTTCATACTTCTAGGCCCATGATATGTTACAAAACAATTTTTTCACCTGTAATGTCGTTGTTTTGTCCTGCTCCTTCGTAGAATATCCCATACATGATGCAGCAATACCGTTTATTTTCGAGAAGAGAGTAGCGAGCAGATGTCCCTACAACTTTTATGGAAAAGGGAGCGGGAGGTGGTGGGAACTTTTCGGAGCACACTTTTCCACCTACCCTGGAGTGTGGTAGATAAGTTTATTTGCATGTTTTGCTTTCATACGCCTCTTATGCCTGTTTTACACATATGGCAAACGTTTCGTCGAGGAACTTGTGAAATTACTTCCCTCCATATCTTCGCATGTAAAAAAAACAGCCGAAAGTAAACAAGGGGACCATTTACACACTCGGCTCGTCAACATTTGCCATGTGTGTAAACGCGGCATTAAACATAGAAAAACAAACTTATAAACATGCCAAGTCGTAATCAAAATCGGATAATATCAACATGCCGTTGAGAAAGAAGATGCTGTTGGTAGCAAATGTTTAGATCAACATATCTCAAAAACGGTTATGGTTACTTGAAAAAGTTATACAATTTTTATTCTTGGAAATTTTGTAAGCTACAAATTCGTCATACATTGTTTTTCTGAAGTTTTACTGAGATATTTAGGAAAAGTCACTTTTGGTGACCTTTGACCCCGTATGAAAAGTGACGCAGTACTCGGATCGATGGGGACTTTTGACATTTTGTTCAACACGCCAGTATCAAGGTTCACACCAAAATCCAGCTTTCCCCTAATTTTTCCGAAGTTTCGCCTTTTTTTATGTCGGATTTCACTGGCCTAATTTAGTGTCTACTGTTTTGTTGTCTAAATCTGTCCCAGTTATCGATTAGTATGTTTTCGGGTGAATTTTGGTTTCGATTCTAATTATTATTATACCTATTTTCCTGATTGTTATTTGACGGATATCGATTATTATGGAAATTATTATTGTTGTTGGATCGATTATTGTAATAATATTCTGGTCATAATTGTAGTGGCTACAAAGTGTGTTATTATTCTTCTTAGAATTTGTTTGCCTAAAAAAATACAATAAAAATTTTTGTTGATTGTTTCTGCGGTTTGAATAAATTTTGTTGGGTTTAAAATGGTTATTATTTTCACAGCATTAGTCTTATGCGTTTTCTCTAACTTCAGAAAGTATTTTGAATGTCCGATTATAGTTTAGTTATGATCAAGCTAGGCATACATGTCAGAGAACTTATTGATATGGAGGAAATTGAAATTCGTGCTGTTATAAAATGCCTCCAAAGCAAAGGGTTGACGGACTTGAATAAAAATAACTTGATTTGACTTTAGGAGCCTTTTTGCTATCGTTTGCCCCAATAAGCAGGTAAGTAGCGAAATTTAAACGCTGTCATTCATTTGTTTGTAATGAGGCAAGTCCAGGTCGGCCAAAAACCGCAGTGACTATGGAAAACATAAAAAATCCACATGCAATGTTACAGGATCCACTGTTGACAATGCGTGAGCTTGACTTGCTGACATTGCAAGGATTTCAACAAACCATGTTACTAAAATTTTACATGAAGATTTGCAAATGACAATATTTTCGTTGCGATAGGTTTTGCTAACGATCGATCAAAAACGCTTTCGCAAGGACATTTCGCAGGAGCGGTAAGACAAGTTCAAGCACAATTCAAGAATCATATTTGACGAAACTTGGATTCACAATTACACGCTGGAGGCGAACCATTCCAAAAATGGGTAGAAGTGGGCAGCTCCGAGGAAGACAAAAACGGCCCTGCCGACTGGAAAAGTGTTGGCAGCAGTATTCTGCGATTCGCAAGGCATGGTGCTCATCGACTATGTAAAGAAAGGAAAACGATCACCGAGGAGTTCTATGCAGGACTTCTGGATACAGTCAACGAAACGATCAAGTCAAAACGGATTCAGTTGGCAAGGGAAAAAGTTTACTTCCATTACGACAATGCGTCGCCCACAAATCTTCAATTGCAATGGCAAAATTCATGGTTTACGCTAAGTACTGTCATCAAAATTTGTTTCGACGAAAATTTAGCTTGAAAATAAGCAATAGTTGTACTTAATTTTTAGCATGAAAAGTTGCTTTGAAGTTACCTTCGCTTTGAAAATGCAAATGGTACTGACACATGTCTCCAGTCATTTCACGCCAATCTATTAAGTGTCGTTCATTCTTTCGAGCTAAAAAGTGACATTCGGTGTTTGAATTTGAAAATTGAATTGTGCAAATGTCTTTCCAATAAGAAAATCGATCGAAAATTGAAATTCTTGACATTTTATCCGTCAGAAATGAGCAGTCTATGACCTAGTTTATGCGAGATCCCAATGTAATCCCGATTTGGGATTATACCAGTCAGAACGTCGTATAAAGGGTCAAATTCGGATTTCAGCTTAAACCCGAACAGTTGGGTGTACGCCCGATGACTATGGGTGAGTGTGCATATGAAATGTGTCATTAAAAGTGATTCTTCAACATGACGGGTCTTGTTTTGAACAAATTTACACATTACACATATGAAATATGTTCCGGCGCTTGTTTTGTGCATTTATTTTCGCAAAAGAAGACGTTAATCATTAATAAGTGGCGCAAATTACTACCGCCTGCTGTATTTTCCACAACATTGTGGAACGCTGAATGGGGTATTGCAAAATCTTCAGCTATCGCTAAATGTCTGTCCAGTCATTGCCTTCTTCGTACATTAACTGAAATGGTCAACGTAACCTAACCTTCCTATCTTGTCACATTTATAGAATACACTTTCAATGTGAGTGTAACCTATTCCGCAAAGCAAGTTTCTATGGTTATACGCAATTCGAATTTCATAAAATCCCAATGCCAATTTTGCCCGTTTATACGACGCGATATTTGGGATAATCCCGAATCGGGATTACATTGGGGTCTCGCATAAAATAGGTCTTAGCTCTTTTCCATTGTCAAAATTTTTGCTCGAAAGAACGACTAGATAATGGAGACATGTTAAAATTTAGGTTCACGATCATCTCAGTATCAGCTTTTACGCTATGAATTGTTGGTACACGCACCGTATCCACCAGATCTAGCCCCCAGCAGCTTTTTGCAATTTTAGAATTTGAACAAATTGTTTGGTATGTCAAAAGCGGACGTGATTGCTAAACGAACGCATATTACGCAGAATTGGTGAAATTGTATTTTTCGACGGTATCAAAAATTTGGAATAATGTTGCACAAAGTGTATTGAGTTAAAAGGGGACTATGTTGAAAAACAAAAACACATTTTACCAATAATCAGACGTTATTTTGTCGCAGTCATTACTTACAGAACAGTCCTTTTATTTTGAATACTATCAGAACAAGAGATATTAAAGAAGAAGGTAGATTTTCCTCGAAATACCAAAATCTACCAAGAAAGTAATATATAATAAAATTTGTCTTTGAATGAAAATAGTTTTTTAAAGCTAGAAAGAGTTCAATAGTGCACAAAGGAATTGGGTATATAATTGGGTAAAGACATTTTGAAAATGAAATGAAAATGAAAAACAGATTTTCTGTACCTATATACATATTTTCATTAATCGAAATTGACTGGGTATTTACTATATCAAACCTAATCGAATACGTCAGAAAATGAATCCAAAATATAGCTATGATCCAAAAACATTTTTAATGTATTACGAAAGTGAGAGTGAATTTAGTGCGTAGCAAAGAAATTTTGCGCATTAGGAATCGCAAGTAAAATAAACGTTGCATGTATTCACAAACATCTATCGAATAAATTCAAGATAACATTATACCCTTCCAAACAACGAAAAGTGCAAAATAGTATTATATACCGGGTTTGTATACTATGCAATAACAACGTTGCTCGAACAGATAGAAATCTTGCCATCTACGCAACCTAACTATTTTCAAAGTGCACAATTATACACACAAATACATATATAAGTATATATGGCTTTCACGTGCAAATATATCCCACTTGGCAACAAAAAAGTATTTCCTGAGCCATATAAGCGAGATTCGTGCAGGAGGTAGCCCACGCCCTGTCATTTTAAACATCACTATGTGGTCTTTTATTAAATAGAATGAACGGGCAAGGGCAAAAGCAGCACGCAGATGTCGCTTCAACTGATTCCCCTGTTTTAAAATTGCCGGAAATCCAATTGAAAATCCTTAAAGCGACTTTCGATTTAGGCGTTGGTCCAACTTCCTGCTCATTCGTATTCGAAACTATAGCGTCTCCATTTCCTATGCGATGGAAATGTTTCTAATGGTCTGGGAAACACCACCTCCAACCTTGAATTTTTAGATCGGCTTATATACCTAAGGCTCCCTGTGCTATATTCCAGATAATTACATTTTTGGGAAGCGAACTCCTCATATCTTTGAATTCAAAACTATATATACACACATATTTATATGCGTACATAGACCAATTCCCAATTCCGTATAAGTCCTCAATGTCGTTTTTTGGCCCAGAAACAGACTTTCACTTATCTATGTACCCTTGCCGGCGATGTTCCATATATGCTGTAGTTATATTGGTAAGACGTCTTCGTAAATATCCTATCTCGAAATGAGCCTGCCCTTGTGCATAGTCCTGCGAATCAAAATGGCCTACATTTCGCCCTCCGTCAAACCAGAACTAGAACACGCTATTGGCCTCGTTCAGAGAATAGCGCACGCATCGGAAAATCGAGGCCTGGTCGATCCTTAAGCTCCGCCCAAGTTTCTGTAAAGGATGATCATGTAAAGTGTCGACATAGAAAGTTCACGGAGGCTCAATTGTTATTAACGTAAAACCAGATGAAAGCGTTATTTTAAATATTTGTCTGGCAGATGCGGTAAAATAGACATCGTAAAATAAAATTACTCTACCATGTATTTGGACATCATATAGCTTTGCGAACTGCCAGGCGGGACTACTCTCAATCACTTTCTCTAAGTTACTTGTTCCACTTAATGAAGGCTAAAAATAAAAGTGGATACACGTTTTTGGTGCAGAAATTATGTGTACATACATAGTTCAGTATACTTTTCTTTTCCATATATCCTTGACAGCCAAGGGCGTGAGCAGGATATATGTGGCGTGTATTTGCGCAGTGACACAGTTGGGAATGCCTGTGTAGAGGTATTATACGCAAGGCCAATGAAGGCCGTTTTCGCTTTTATTGGTGACTTTTCTCAGATTACAAAGTCAAAATCGTCCCTACAGCGCAGTTTCATTTCATCTTCGCGCTCTCGTAACGTAGCGTCGGGTGACGTCGGCCGGTGGATGATCCTTGTTCATCCGCAATACGTTTTCAGGGAAAATGAACGACATTGCACTTGAAATTGAATCGCAGTTCCCCTTCCTCTTTCCGATGCAACTGCTGCAGTACGTAAGCAGGATTTCGTTCATGTGCTGTTTGTGTAGTCTGCTCTGAGGGGAAATCGAACCAAAATACCAGCGCAGAAACTTTGCTTGAAAAGTTGCAAACGAGTATTTGCAAGCAGGACCTTTGTTTTCAAAGATTTTGCTCTAGATCCTCGTGACTGTGATATGCAATTGCAAGTCGTGCGCCGTCGCTGACAGTAAAGCGGCCCACTGACAGAGAGAACTGGTCGCTGACTTGATTTCAATTGATTTGCCACAGACACACAAAATAATCGTACCTTAATTTGCAATCCCATTCGAAATTTGTTTTCGTTGAGGCAGTACGCTCTTGGTATATGTTTTCGCAGGCGTTTCAAACATCTAGTTGAGACTTTCCTATATAGTTAAGTCATAGATGCGTTTGATAAACTCTGATTTTGGAAGAAAATTAGTATTAGACTCATTTCGCCAAATAATTCATATTACTATATATATATATATATATATATATATATATATATATATATATATATATATATATATATATATATATATATATATATATATATATATATATATATATATATATATATATATATATATATATATATATAAATATATATATATATATATATATATATATATATATATATATATATATATATATATATATATATATATATATATATACAGGGTGTTTGGTACTAAATGAACACTATTTGAAGAAGGCGTTCTTTGACATATTTTGAGTCAAAAATCGTTTTACAGGATGGTCCGGATTTCAAAACCTACGGAGTTACAGGGTGTTCAAAAAAACTTGTTCGGACCGGTACCCTGACTCACTTGAATCGTTATATCCTGAAAACTAATTAATGCAAATCAAAGTTTTATACCGCGTTTATTAGACAATTAAAATACCTTTTATTAAATGTATTATACTTGATTGCAGTTTTACCGAGTTTTGAGATATATTCTTCGAAAAACAAAATTTTTTAATTTTAACCCCGAAAATTCTGTGTTCCAGGTCGTTTTCCTTAGAAAACCTCATTATAATGTGCCATTTTCATTTAAATATTTTGATAAGCCATATTACTGGCTACAAAAGTTGCATACATTTTAATGACTTAGATTCTACCATTTCGCAAGTATTGAGCGAAAATAAATATCGCTTAAAAACTAAATATGTCATAAAACGGTCCTGCTTGAAAAAACAAAGTTTAATATGCTAGTCGTACTAAAGTAATTTAGAACCCATTTATTGCTATTTAAAGTATCGATAAGCTTTACTATATTTTAGTTAGTTTCAACATAATTGATGCAACTTCCTAGATGTGACAGGTAAAAGCATGTCCAGTTCTTCGCCTTTATTAGTGGGATACTTAAAAAATTGAAAACGCATAAAAACAGAACCACTTTCAAATTCTTGTAAGTTTTAGTGCATTACTCAAACAACAAAATCTAAATAAAATTTACGAAAATACATGGAAAATGCCTCGCTACACTAAAGAAGAATATGGAGATATTTTGTACGTATATGGGGAGTGCCGGGGAAATTCAGCAGCGGCGCAATCTTTGTATCATCAGAGATACCCCCATCGACGGATTCCTGGAAGGAGAGGGTTTCAACAACTTAACGCAAGGATTTGGAAAACGGATAACGTCAGAACGAGCCGAGTAAACGCAAATCCTACAACTGCAACCGCTGTACGGACCGAAGAAGAAATATTGCATGCAGTGGAATTTGACCCATCAACCAGTATTCGACGCTTAGCGTTACGGTTTAACGTGTCTAGCTGGAAAGTTTGGAGTATTTTGAAAGCAGCGCGTCTACATCTTTACCATTACACAC
>OX376374.1:80623206-80658680 GCA_947369275.1 Nemotelus nigrinus
TTTTGTAGCAGTATGAAGCGAAAAACTGGCCCCATTACTAAGCATAAAGGTTCTATCCAGACATTACTAAGCATAAAGGTTCTATCTGCAGTAGATAGAACCTTTATGCCTAGTATTGCGACAATTTTTGTATATCGGGGTATTTTTCATTATTAATTTTAGCATATATCCACAGAAGATAGGTTTTTCATATTTCGTAGAATGATGCAAATCAAGTGCTAACAAAAAATGACAAAGATGTAGGTAAATCACGTCTCAAAATTTTATTAAGATATTCCTAAAAATAAAGAAGTTACGGCAATTTACGGCAAAAAAAAAAAAATGAAAAGCGCATAAGTCAGGCAGAAAAAACCACAAAGGAAGCGCGTTTGGCCAAAAAAAACTGCCAAACTGCAAAAGCAACTGGCTTATGTGGACTCAAGAATACTTATGTATGGTCCAGCGATTGCAGACTGATATATTGTAGGTGATAAAAACATATTTTTTAAATAATATTTAATAAATAAATGAAAAAAAAACTTTAAACGCATTTTTCTCGACATGACGTTTTTAGTATTGAACTCGTTAATATTAAACTCGTTTAAACTCGTTTCTTTATATATATATATATATATATATATATATATATATATATATATATATATATATATATATATATATATATATATATATATATATATATATATATATATATATATATATATATATATATGTTTAACTTTTGAATACATACGTGTTAATTAGTGAATATTTGTGGCTATCTATCTTTGGGTCTAGTAGCGTGCAAAAAATCACTGTTTGCTGTTAGTGATATGCACAGATGGTGTGGTATGTACAAATCAAATTAGTTCCTTTCCATATTATCCTATATTATCATATTGCATGTTGATTTCCTATATATCTGATTTCGTATATGTCCATCAAAATTTGAACCTGCGAGTGCTACCTTAAACTCGGAAGTGGTATATTTAGAGAATTGACCAGAAAATCGATTCATTAGAAAACGTGGAACGTTAAGTTGAATTTGTGAGAACAAGTAAGCGTGAAATTAGAAAACGTGTAAGTACGTAAATTGAAAATAAAATTGATTTTATAATTAGCCGAAATTGAATTTGATTGAATAGTTGAAAGATCATGGCGACGATTACAAAGTTGATCTTGTAGCAAGGTCTGACCTATGATCAGTTGGTGCGAATGCACACTAATTACAAGAAAGATCCGAAGGCACGTAAGTCCGCCACTTATTTCATAAAGTTATTAGAAAGACACGAGTATTCAAAAATCTTTTGAGAAAACTCATGAAGCAATTCTCGACTCATTGACCGGCAGTGAGTCTTACTAAATAATCCATATTTTAGTGACGGAAAATATAGTTTGTTCGAAGAAATATATATAACATTATATTCGGAACTCAAAGAGTCTTTGATTTAGGTACAAAGGGTCTCGAATACAGATTGTTCCGAAAGTACCAATCGGCCAAAGAATTCGGAAGAACATGAAATCAAACTTCCAAGAATTCTTTGCCAAAATTTTCGGGAGAATATGAATCGTGGATCTCATTTCGAGATCTCTTTAAGAGTTTTATCCGCAAAAAGCTTTGTTAAGTAATGTTGAAAAGCTTCATTACTCAAAGTGTAGTCTTTTGGGTGAAGCGGAAAGTCTGTTAAAACAATTCCAGATAACAGATACGAATTATCAAGTGGCATGGAAGGTTTTGGTTGAACGTTACGACAACAAGAAAACGTTAATGAACACCTAATTGAAACGGTTATTTAGAGTTATAATGAGTCAACGGCATCAATAAAGTTGTTATTAGATAGCACGGTCGAGGCAGTGCAAGTGTTGGAGAACATGGATATCAAAGACATGTGGCAAGCAGTAGTTGTATACATGACAACACAACGTTTTCCTTCGGAGACGAGACAACTATGGGTACGGACAAGACGGAGCGACGAGAGCGTCGAGTCGAGCATAGCGTCGAGTCAAGCATGGAACTACTCACTCAATTGCGTTCATGTAGACGCGACGAGACGCAAAATTGTAAACGAAATTTTACAGTAGCAGTCAAAATAATGAGTTCTTCAGTGTCGGATGAAGAGTTTTTCACACCACAATATACCAAAATAAAATCAATAGACTGCTAATATATAAAATTCAATAAATTTTTCTAATCATTGGTAAAAATCTAATTGATTGTGTGCAATTCTGCACCGCTAAATCATAAAAAATGTACCCACATTTTCGCATTACCCAAGAAAAACCCATTAACGCAATTCGTCTACTTACTGTATGTCGGCAAAACACATTTTGCAACAACAACATACATTACCGCTGCGAGCAGTCGAGCAACGAAATCGATTCGAATCGATGTCGTCGCTACTCTCAAATTTTCACTCTTTGATCGCTGCTTCGACATGGCCACTTCCATTTGAAAGTATATGACCGATTTCGGCGCGTTGCTTGACTCGACGCTCGCGACGCTCTCGTCGCTCCGTCTTGTCCGTACCCTATGGTAGCAGCAACAAGCGGTTACTGGAGAGTTGCCGACTTTCATAGAATGGAAAGCCTCTTTGCAAAATCGATTTCGCGCCATGGGAGCTTCTGGAGTGACTCATATTAGAGAAAGCTCACAAAGGAGGATTACAGCGTCTCACACTGGTAATATCCAATCGTATCACAGTGACGTACAACAGTCGTCCACCATCTGCAAGGGAAAACATGGTATTCAGTATTGTATCCAGTTTTTGAGAGCCAAACACGGTACAAAACTGCAAAAACTGCAATTAGTAAAACGCAAAGGCCTTTGCATCAATTGTTTAAAAAGGGGCCATCTAATGAGTAGTTGCGCAAGTACGTCACGATGCTTTAAGTGCAAGGGCATGCATCATACCTTGTTACATTAAGAAAATGTTGACACAGCATTACCAATGAGTCCTGAATTGAGGCAGCAACCGGGTCCATAGAATGCTGGTCCTAATATCAACTCACTAAACGTTACCGCCAGCAAAGAAGTCCTGTTGGCTACGGCATTAGTTACCATTGAGTCACCTACTGGTCATATTCCACTTCGAGCATTACTTGACCAGGGCTCACAAGCGTCGTTTATCTCAGAATCTGCAGTGCAATTATTGAAATTGAAAAGAGAATCTTCGAAAGTTAATGTCACAGGAATCGGTTCGAACACTGCTACAAAAATTAAAGGGGTTATTCGAGTAAATTTAATAATATCACAACAGGATACGATTGAATTAGATGCTTTGATTTTAGAAAAGATAACAAATCTTCTGCCACCACGAAACATTACACCAGCAGTGTGGACGGAATTAGGAAATTTAACATTAGCAGATCCAAGCTTCGACAAACCTGGTAAAATCGATCTACTACTCGGTACTGACGTCTATGCAAAGGTCATACTTGGCGATATGCAGAAACTTAATATTGGTCCAATATTACAAAACTCTAGGCTGGGCTGGATTATTTCTACTGGCGTTCACCAAACACTTTCGAAAAAAGTCTATCAAAGTTTCAAAGTTGAAGTTACAGATGACATGAATATTAGTGATCAGCTCAAAAGGTTTTGGGAGCTTGAGGAACTTCAACCCAAAAGAGTTTTAACCAAGGAAAAAGAATTTTGTGAAAACCACTTTGTTAAAAATGTTATGAGGGATAATGATGGAAAGTATACGGTGCGACTACCATTTAAAGGTGAAGCTAGGAAAAATAATCTCGGAGAATCGAAAAACGCAGCAATACTCAGCTTCAAAGCGCTAGAAAAACGTATAGAAAAACAACCCGGCCTGAAAATGTAGTATCAAAAATGCATTCAAGAATACATAGACTCTCATCATATGCAATTAGTAAAAGAACCTACGACTAATAATGTACCCACTGAAGATAATAGAATGAATTATTATTATTTGCCTCACCATGCAGTCTTCAAAGAAAGTAGCACGACGAAATTGCGAGTTGTATTCGATGCATCTCGGAAAACGAACAAACACTCAGAAAAATATGTTTCCGAAAATCAAAAAAAATATTTCCTTGTTTATGAGATGTGAAATCTTCCACAAATCAAATAAACTTTTATTTGATATCAGTAATTTCTATAAATATCATTGAAAAATTTCTTACATTCAACGGAATACAATTTTTGCTTTACCTTATTTCAAGTAAGTAATTTTCCTCAAATCTTGTTAATTATGTCTATGAATTAAGTAAATTATATCTAGACCGCGAATATTTTTTTCTATATTTCAACAACAACCATGCTTCAACATTCGACGAAAAAATTGATAGTTTTTATGACTTCTATCAACATTTCCTCTTCACAATTAAAGGGTCGATAGCTTAGCTCGCTAACGTGTCAATCCAAAGCAGCGATCTACCGCTCGTGGGTTCGAATTCCGCCGGGTTCATGGTTGACTTTGTTCGTCTTCAGTTGTCCTAACTCCATTGATTAAGTGTCACATTATAGCTTAAATTGGCGACTAGGCATAAATAATACTAGCGCTTCAGAAAATAAGAAAAAAATGTGGCACTTTAATAAAAGGAAAAAATGGGAAATTTTTTTTTCTGAGTTTTTGCGTGCTTTCAAAGCGGTCTCCCATCTAAGTAGTAACCGCACCCAGCACTGCTTAACTTCGGTGATAGTACGTAAACCGATTTATGCCAGATGCCAGATATTCTTAAAACTTTATCAAATTTTACTCAGGGCAAGTGCAATATCAGTGCTTGAAATGAATAAATTCCTGTCTTTCGATTGAGTAAATATTTCTTTGAAACTATACCAAGTTTTACTCAGGGCAAGTACAATATTTGTTCCTTGAAATGAAGAAATTCTTTTCTTTGGATTGAGTAAATATTTCTTTGGCGCAGAATCATTACCAATTTTCTTTGATAATGTGTTCATTTTTCTTCAAAAAATAGAAGTATTTTTCTCAGTGAAGGATTATCACTTAATTATATATTGTTGACTGGACCACCCATTCAAAATCAAATAATTTCGGTTGTCATGAAGTGGAAGCTATTTCAGTATGCTTTTATGGCCGATATAGCGAGAATGTATCGCCAAATTAAGGTGCACTGCGACGACGTTGACTATCAACGAATAGTATGGAGATCGAACCCCAATGACGCACTTGATCACTATCGCCTAACTACAGTAACATTTGGCACAACGTGCGCACCTTTTCTCGCTATACGAACTCTGCACAAATTAGCAGAAGATGAGATGAATAATTATCCTACGGCATTTACTGCTATCAAGAATGATTTTTATGTTGACGATTTGCTCTCAGAGGGCCAAGAATTACAAGAAACTATCGACAAACGTGATGCAATTTCTGCTGCTTTAAAATCTGGTGGACTTATTCTGAGAAAATGGATTGCGAATGACCAACGGATCTTGCAAGGAATTCCCAAAAAAGATATTGAAATGAAGAATTGTTTTGAAATGAATTTAGATCAAGGATTCAAATCCTTAGGAATTGTGTGGTATCCTATGAATGATTATTTTAGTTTTCGTTTGCAATTGAAAGGTTTAACTTTAGCTTATTCAAAGAGACAACTGCTTTCAGAAATCGCTCAACTATTCGACCCAATGGGATGGCTTGCTCCAATAATTGTCAAAGCGAAAGTCCTTCTCCAAACTTCATGGCTTCAGGGGCTCACCTGGAATGAACCTGTCTCTGATGAAATTATACAACAATGGTTGAGATTTAAAAATAATTTAAAAATGATTAGTAAAATTAAAATACCACGATTTATTAGAAACTCGGCATCATCTCAATTTGAGATCCATGGTTTTAGTGATACGTCGAAGGAAGCTTATGCGGCTGCTGTGTACCTCGTCAGCAAAAATGTAGAAAAAACTCACGTTTATCTAATGATGGCGAAGACGAAAGTTGTTCCGATTCGTACAGTGTCGATACCACGTTTGGAACTCTGTGGCGCTGTGTTACTTTCCAAATTGGTACATCAAGTAAAAGAAACATTACATTTCCAACATGTTCAAACATGGTTATGGACCGACTCGGAAATTGTCCTCTCCTGGATTAAGAGACATTCGACGCTATGGTCAGTTTTTGTGGCTAATTGTATTACTCAGATTTACAATACTAGCGGGAATACACCTTGGCGTCACGTGCCCTCGAAGGAAAATCCTGCTGATTTAGCAGCTCCTGGTTTGGAAGACAATGATACAATCAATACAAAATCTTTGTGGCGGACAGGCCCATCTTGGTTGCAGAAAAACCTTGAATGTTGGCCTAAAATGAAAACTGTAGAAATTACTAATTTGGAAAAACGGAAAAATTTGAATGTTCACTTCTGCCTGGATTTAGCTTCGGATACAAATGAAATAATAAATCGATTTTCCTCATTTATTCGATTGATTCGAGTTACCGCTTACTGCTACCGATTCTTCAAGTTAGCCAGAAAGAAGACAACTGCTAAAGGTTACTTAACGACGGAAGAATTACCACAATCTCGAAAATTTTGGATTATAAACATCCAACAGAAGGCTTTTAGAGAAGATATTAACAAATTACGAAAGGGCGAACAATTATCGAAAAGAAGTCAATTAATCAATCTTGTTCCATTTCTTGACGGGAACGGGATTCTGCGAGTTGCAGGGCGTCTTGAGAACGCAGATTTAACCTTCTCACAAAGACATCTGATCATCATTCCGAAAACAGGGAAATTTACTGAGCTGCTAGTACGACATATACACAACATCACGTTACATGGAGAAACGCAATTGATGCTCACTACGCTGAGACGCAATTATTGGCTTCTAGATGCAATAAATGTTATTCGGCATTCTAATCATAATGGGCCATTTAGACAGGGGTCCATGCGCCCACGCGTCCAAGCGTTTTTAGATTACACGAGTCAACTCAACTCAAATCCGGTTTTTTGAAGGCGGGGCTAAGGCGAAAGTGGTCGGCTACGGTGGTTGATATACCATTGACTTAATTGTTTTTCTTTCGCTCTTTGTCATTTCGAGATGATAAGTGGATGGATCGATTGATATATACATAGTTTTGAGGTACAGATTTATTTATATGGAAAAAGAAATTGTAAAACTAACGAATATGATAAATCAGAATTAGAATTGTTTTAAGCTTGGTGACGACGATATTTTAATAATGTTTAGCCGTTCGGAGGCACTGACAATGATGGTTTCGATTTGTGTTAACTTGTCAAATGATGATATTTCCATGATTATGAAATTTCCGCGAGCCAGCATGCTTACTGCTAATATATTGGATATTCTATTTGGGCTTATTGGTAAGGCAGTTTTTGTTATTATATCAGTGGCGTAATTTGCAAATTATAGTGTGCATCTGATGAAAGTGAACAAGGAACACACAATTTAAGAAAAGTTTTGAAGTGTTTCCGCGTGGCAAATCTCTAATTCTTATGTTCCGGTAACTTCGAACTAAGTTAATAGATGTAAAATAGATTTGTATATTTACTTTATTTTTATTTAACACAGTTGTAATGGTTTTGCCTGCAGTGGCGGTAAACTGTTGCTAGCACTGAAAATTTCCACTGCCGCTTATTTTTTTTTAAATAAAATCATTTTCAAACAGCCAGGGCCCACAAACGGCTAAAAATTTAAAAAACATCGTCGTGATCAATGTTAAAACATTACTAATTCCCATTCCTCAATTTTTCCCCATTTTTTTCTTCCTTCCAAACAAATAAATTGGTAGCAGACAATTGTATATATTTATCCAAATGACTATATATACCTTCATATAAAATTGTTTGTGTCTAGATATTCGTATGCAATCTAATTTTTTCGTAATAGTCCTGCACGTAAAGATGCAAGAAAAATATTATCCACATTTAAATGATCATCAACGAATCATCTACACATGCCACTGAGCGAAAGAAATCATTATAAAATCTTTTGTACATGAATCAGTATACTCCACCTCCTTCGCTTTAGACCCGCCTATATAAACAAAATCAAATTGACTCGTGTAAGCAAAACACGCTAGATCGCATGGACGCGTGGACGCATGGACGCTTGTCTAAATGGCCCATAAATGTTTAATTTGCTTTCGAACCAAAGTCAAAATATCACTATTAATGGGAAATTTACCGAAGCCGAGAGTCACAGTTTCACGCCCATTCACCCATACTGGAGTGGATTACTGTGGGACTGTTACAATCAAAGATTGGAATGGACGCGGAAGTAAAACCCATAATGGGCCATTTACATTGGCGTCCATGCGTCCACGCGTCCATGCGATCTAGCGTGTTTTGCTTACACGAGTCAATTTGATTTTGTTTATATAGGCGGGTCTAAAGCGAAGGAGGTGGAGTATGCTGATTCATGTACAATACATTTTAAAATGACTTCTTTCGCTCAGTGGCATGTGTGGATGATTCGTTGGTGATCATTTAAATATATGTTTTGTGGATGATTATTTTCTTATATAATAATGTGGATAATATATATTTTGCATCCTTACGTGCATGACTATTACGAAAACAAATTGAATGCATCTGAATATCTAGACACAAACATATATATGTAGGTATATATACTCATATGGATAAATACATACAACTTTCTGTTACCAATATATTTGTATGGAGCAAAAAAACATCATCATAAGCGTGTAAAATCTATCCACTTATCGCCGTAGCCCCGCCTTCAAAAAACTGGATTTGAGTTGACTTGACTCGTGTAATCTAAAAACGCTTGGACGCGCGGACGCATGGACGCTTGTCTAAATGGCCCATAAGAGATATATTGCTATTTTCTTTTGCTTAGCGGTGAAGGCGATTCACATCGAGCTCGTCAATGATCTCACAATGACCACATTCCTCGCCGCGCTCAAACGTTTCATTGGACGACGAGGTCTATGTCAGCACATTTACAGCGATTGTGGCACAAATTTTGTAGGAGCTGAAGTAAAATTGAGAAAAATAGCAACACGAAATCGAGAAGCCGTAGGATCCCAAAGTGGTCTTGAAACTACATGGCATTTCAATCCACCAGCATCACCTCATTTTGGAGGTTTATGAGAAGCTGGTGTGAAATCGATCAAACTACATTTACGCTGTAGATTACGACATACCACGCTAACTTACGGAGAATTTTCAACAATTTTAGTCCAAATCAAAGCCTGCCTGAACTCACGACCTTTGTGCCCTCTTACAGATGACCCTACGAACACCAAAGTATTGACTCCAGCTCATTTTCTGATTGGAGATGCACTAGTTATGCCAGTGGAAGACGATTTATCGGAAATAAATTTATCACTGCTAGAAAGATGGCAGTTCTGCCAAAGATTAACGCAAATATTTTGGAAACGCTGGATAAATGAATATCTCCAAAGATTGCAACAAAGGCCTGAATGGCTCAAACAAGAAATCCAACCTAAAATAGGGGATTTATGTTTGCTGAAAGATGAGAACATACATCCTAGTAAATGGCCTCTCGCAAGGATCATTAATTTCCATACTGGAAAAGATATGATAACACGAGTTGTTACGTTATTTTCAAAAGGTAATCACTATAAACGTGCGATTAAAAAAATTGTATTGATCCCTACACAATAATCGAACTTAAATATACACGTATTTTGATAAAAGAAATAGAGCTACAGACAAAAAAATAAACAGAAATAGAGATGGATCGAAAAAAAAATGAATTACATGCCAAATAATACAGCACTTTACCCTTTCCTTCCTATCACTAGTCATCAATTCCTATCCAAAGTACATACCACACAAAATAATAATAAAAAAAACCAATGTTAATGTTTTTCATTAAACTCTTGTTCGAGCTGGCGAGTCGGGGCGCTAAGTACAAAATAACCCCTCTGTTGGCGAGTGCTATGTGCCTGTACGGAGGAAACGCCACAAGTAACATTAACATCTTTTCTCTGTTAGTTCGAAGTCAGCGTCTGGAGTTTTGGGAGTCCATTTGATGAGTTAACCATACATGGCAAATGAAACAACAACAACAAACTTGATAATCGGTGACTCAATATTGACGAAAGCATGCTCAACTTTATTTTTACAGATGTTAATACTGATCCGGTTGGACCAGCGGGGGAAGTATGTTTAAAATGGACCTGAAAAGAAAGTATTATTAATAGACATAAACAATATTCAGATCACTTATCTGCATGACAGTCGACGGATCGATTGTCAGTTTGACGTCGCTCGACTAGAAAGAAATTCAGCTGATATATAATATTAAGGATGTGTCTTAAAACGTAGAATATTAGAAACAACTTTCCAACAATATAAATGAAGCGTTATTGGAAAAGTTAAAAATGTTACATTTACCGGAATTTTCATGAAGAAATTTTTCAAGTCCATTGTCATGTTACAGTTGATTTTGAATTGAGCTTTGAATCGGTCGAACAGTTGTGTCGTAGAATTTTTTCCATTTTGAATTTGAATTAGTTAAATTGAATAGATCTAAATAAAGTAGTGTGAGTTGATTTATTAGAGAGTTGATTTATGTCTGAATATTTACCGAGTTCAATGAATGCGTCGAAAGCTAAACCTGAAAGGGAATCTCATTTAATAGCTAGAAGAACCAGATTAGTCGTTAAAAAAGGATCAACATCATTTATCAATTGTATTTAATGTGTACCAATTTTTTCCTAGCTCAAAAAAATATTTTAATCGATTTTTCTTTTCGAAGCTAGATATATTGAATTTTGTGACAAATATCGATATTTCGAGGGTAATCTGCCCTCTTCTTCAGTGTCTATCAGTCTAATCTTAATCTAACTTATGTATGTTACTTATAGAGCTTACTTTTAAAGTATTGACTTATACTAATTACCAACTAATTGTCTATTAATTAACTTATACTAATTACCAACTAATTGCCTATTAATTACTTTAGTATCCATATTAATTAAATTATCCTCCTCACTATCAAATGAATGTTCAAATTAGCCTGAACAATAGTGATGCACAATTTCCTTGGTCTGTGTTTAGTCTTCTATGCATAGGGGTTTTCCATATGTGCAGGCTTTTGTGCGCATCCAGTTTTCGCACCTGCTGTACCTCCTTGATCACCTCCACGTTGTCCCAAGTTATGTTGTGATCCTCCTCCAATATGTGCTTTGATACTGCTGAACGTACTAATGTTGTATTCTTTTTCCTCGCTGAAGCTGCTTCCCGTTTATGTTCCGATGATTGGACTGATAGACACCGAAGAAGAGGGCAAATCACCCTTGAAATATCGATATTTGTCACAAAATTCAATATATCTAGCTTCGAAAGGAAAAATCGGTTTTTTATTAAAATATCATTTATCAGTCTAGGTTGAGAGAAAATTCAAATTACAATCATCTTTCTGTTCAAAACGATTTCCTTCCCGATTCCGCAAATCGCACTACTAGGAATCCGCCATCCAAATCTTCATGCCCAAGGCTAGATACTCCGACAGCGGTCCCTACAAAATCCCATTCCACATTCAATTGAATGCCACTGCTGAATTTATAAGCACTCTTAGCAGCTCACTTATGATTGTTCTTCCAAACATAATTTCAAATACAACCGCACACTATCGATTTAAGTATTTCTTTCAGAAATTGAAAATTGCATGAAAAAATGCTTCGGTTAAAGGTATTTCAAATAATGGCAAAAGTACCAATTGCGGTTTAACGGCTGTCAATGAAGAAATAGAGCAATTTTCTAACACGGATTCATTGCAGTCCTGTCACAATCTTCATACACAAATTTCATTCGCGAGGACTACATTGCATCCACAGCTATCCTTATTCACAGGGGTTTTCTCAGGAATTTTTCATGGGGGGTGTGTTCAGAATTTCAGGAGGGGTGTCCCTTTGGAACAAAGGACACAAAGGTACCTTTGCGTAGGAAAATTGTCCGTGTTAGGGGGGGTGTATGCACTTTCCAGGGGGGTATTAGGGGGGTGTTAGGGGGGTGTAGGAAAATCTCTGCTTATTCAGATAGCCCTTCAATTAGTTTATTAAAATCAGCATTCCATTTTTTTGACCCGTTAGTCTATGTAATAGCTACTATTACTCGTATATTAAGTGCGGATCTAGAAAGTAGTTATCTACCCTCTGGGCTAAGAGGTACTCAAATATATGACAATATTCGTCTTTCTCTCTCTTAGATGCACAATGCCAGCAATGCGCATATTTCGAAGGTAAAACGAACACCCATCTGAAAATTGTGATCCAGCAAGAGGGTCTACGAATCGACTTTGATTATCTTGATTTAATTTTGACACGGTACCACGAACAACTTGGAATGATGACAGAAAAAGTTCAAAATGATCTGAAAGTCTATGTTTCACACGTTTCGTCAAAACTTGTTTCCCACCTTCTGACACCAAGCGAACAGGTTTCGATTCTATCCTATCCTTACCATCTGCACGCTAGATATCATAGCACCCTATCAAGTGAAAAATTTAAACTGACCCACATAATCCATTTGACACCATAATTCCCTGTCAGTTGAAATATTTGAAACTGGCCAACATAATCAATTTGAGCACAAAGTTAGCAGCATAAATTGGTTGAAGCTTTCTACACCCTACCTGATTCGATCGAAAATTTGTTCGATCTCATGAACACCAAGCGAAAAGCTTCTGGCTATTCTACGTCCAAGCAGGGTGGCCAGACTGCTACAAAAAAAAATCCACCAATCCGTCACTTTTTAGAAAATATCCCCCATAAAGAAAAAACCAAGTATGGTCAACGAATAATATTTTATTTAGAGAGTTACATCATATTTTTATATAATTTGCATTATGTCTGAAAAAATATCAATGCATTCTTGTGTATGACCACATTTTATTTTGTACAATTCTTTTTTTCATTTTCTCTACATTTCTTGAATTTCCGTAACATGTTTTCCGTAGGTTCGAAATTAATGCACTCATTTCCAAGATAATCACGCACTCTCATTAGGCCATCAATACTTGCTATATCAAATCTATTTTAAATTTTATTTATTATTATATTTACAATTGAAAATACTTACTCAGCTGATGCGTTGGAAAAAAGGAAACGTAAAGACGAAAGGCGACCTAGAGCTAAATTTGATATATGTGGCTTTGGATCGTTGTTCACGAAGAGAGTTTCTATCTTGCGCTACTTCAATCCAAAAGGACTGTGGAATATTCAGTTTCGAATATGTATGGCGGGGAAGATTTCTTCACTCGGATACTGAATTATCACATAATGATGAGAAAGAAATAGTTAGATCCGTCATATTTGGCTGATTGAATTGTGTGTGATATTGCTAAATCCGGTTGTAACAAGGACAATTTTTCCAAAACATCAATGTTTGTTGGAAGCCGTTGCTGAATTTGTCAGCAGAGTACTATAGTGAAAACTTTGCATGTCGTTTGTATTGTAGTCATTTCGTTTTCCTCAAAGCCAATTGAAGCCTCAAGCCACAAAGTCAATTGAAGCCCAAAATTTATAAGAACGGTATCCATCACTTTCCATCAGAAGCTCTTTCACTTGGAAGTAATAAAATTTTAAAGTAATCATCAAACAATATATACAAATCCCCCATTACTTCAAAGGATCGGCGTTTTCGGATTGAAATGTTTTATTTGTTTTCGTGAGTTTCTTTAAAATAAAGTGTAAAAATGTTATAGAGAGAATATTTACTTTTTCAGATAGCATCAAAAATATCTGATTTGCAATAAAACATTTTTCATTTTTCACCGTAGGGCCGAAATGTATTTTCAAACCCCCCCCATTGGCTGAGAACTTTCTCAATTGCTGCGGATATCGAAAGCCACCTTATTCCTGCAAGTTTGTCAACTTTAAGCAGACATTTTTCGTTTAATATGTCTTATAATGCAGTTGTATTCATTAAATCTTTTGCTGCTCGCAGAAAGCCAATTATGACATTCTTTAATTATAAAATTTAAATTTGCTGCACTTTAAATGCAGTTTCTGCTAAATGAATGCATTTCAAAATGACTAAATCAGTGTTTATGGTTTTTAAAATGGATGAAACTAATTGATGTCGCCCTACCATGACACTCGTACCATCAACACCAATACCTACAGTGGCTCACATCTTATTTGATACAGTGTTACTTTAAAAAATTAAGTTGCAATAACTCAAAACATAATAGCAATATCACAAAAATTTGAACACCATTTTGAAGAAAAATGTTTGTTGTTTATTAAACAAGTTTATATTTGTTACAAAGTTGCTGTTTTACATCTGAAAAAAAAAAAACAAAAAACTAAAAGTAACAACAAATTTCATATCACAGCTTATTTGATACAGTTAGATTAAACATTAAAATCGTTGTGAATTATGAGGTTTCCAGTTGATTTCAATACTTCGTATGATAGTCCTTAGCCTTAAGCAGAGCCTGGAGCCTATTCGGCATTGAGGCAACGAGTTTTTTTGTGATATCATGAGTAATTTTTTGCCATTCCTCTAGCAGTGCTTTCTCCAGGTCTTGTTTCTTCTTGTCTTCTTGTGTTTTCTAATGTTGTTATCCAACAAATTCCACAGATTCTCAATAACGTTTATATCTGGTGACTGTGCCGGAGGGCACTCCCAAATTGGCCTGGACTGCACAATTCCCGACTTGTACTTTGGATCGTTTTCTTGGTACAAACGAAATTGGTTGCGAACACCCAGTTTTTCAGTGCTTTGCAGCAAATCATTTTTGAGTGCATCAAGATATTTTGTTTGGTCTATTGTTTCCCCAATAAACTTTAAATTTTGACTCCGGCTGCGGACATGCAGGCCCAAACTATCACATTGCCACCACCAGTGGCGTGGCGTTCATGGAAGCAAGGGAAGCATTGCTTCCCTTACATTTGGCTGACATGAGTTTTAAATTAATAGTTTTCACTTCGAAATCGTGAAATAATCGCGTATAAACATTTATAAAAAAAAATTCTCAAATCAAATTGAGAACATCTCACATAGTTGATCTGGTAACACCACAGAATGAAAATAATGAACGAACAACCACGACTTGGAAGCAATATAAAAATTGCATCTACGAGCGTTTATTTGACCCCATATAGACTAGACTGTGACGTCATTAAAAAAAATGTGTCTATACGGTATGTTTGGAAGTAATGAAGATGTTGCTTCCAAGCGGAAATTATCTTCTCAAGAGAGAGACTTAGAGCGGAGCTGCGAACGCATGACTACTGTGTAGGGCATTAATCCCGAGATTGAAATGGCGATCCCGAAATTCGGGATTAGAATTTTCGGGATCCCGAGATAATCCCGAGATTCGGGATTTTATAAAAAAAGCTATATTAGGTGAATTTGAACAGATATATTGGCTTATTTGTACTCAATTAAAACTTTATATCAGTTATATACACATAAAACCGGAAGCTATGTTCATTATAATGTTAAATTTATGCACATATGTACATGGGTACTAGCAAGTAAGACGTTAATCTATAATTGCATCTAAATTAATCTTATGATCTAATTTCTTCTTATCTTATTGTCCAATAAAGCTCTTTATTTGGTCATGATAGTTAGTTATAAAATTAGTTAAAAACGAATTGAAATTTAATCAGGATAACGGATGTTACGATGATATGATAAAAATACATTATTCTTTTCAGTTGTTTACATATCAATTACAAAATAATATTGCTTTTCAATGAAACAAGTGATAAGTAATAATATCGATTAGTTCAAACTGCTGATTCATTTTGAAAGTATGCTCTTAACAAATATAATTCGTCAAGAGTTTCAAAATTTAAACTAGACCTGATTTTGCTGCATATATATTCAGCTGCTGAAAAAGATATTTCGGGTACACTTTTTGGCGGGATATTAAACATGTAATCATACGCCAGTTGTAATTCATTATTACAACTGGCCTCAGCCTCCGTTTTCATAAAACAATATTTCTTTTAGTATTAAGTTCTGCTTTCTAACTCTCAAAATGAGTTGAATTTCATCAATCCCGAAATCTCGGGAGTCCCGATAAAAAATTAGGGATCCCGAAAATGTCCAAAAAGTGTCGGGATCCCGAGATCCCGAAGTCTCGGGATTGCATGCCCTACTACTGTGGAACTTATTCCTGCGTTCCCCTCACTAGTAGCAGGGTAAATTGTTATTGTTATCATTTTGCTTTGCTTGTACAGATTTTTTTTTGTGAATGAAAAATGCTTGCTGTGAGCGAATTTGAATTACGAGATGTGGCAAGCATTGCCAGATGTTGTGGATTCGATAAGTCGTTATTTTATGTGTTTTATTTATGATTTATATTATGACATTATTTTTTGTGTGTTCTATTTTGTATAGAAACTTTTATGAAGGTGTTTTCAATTGGCGGGGGATTTTAGTCACTTATAGCCTATAGGATTTGGTAATAATATTTCAATGTAGTAATAGGTAAAGCTGTAGATTAGAATTGTGTCGAATTAAATGTGTGAAACTACTGTGTAAAATTGCATGATACTTTTGATGGATATTTGAAATAGAGAAAGGTTGAAATAGGTGAATGTGTTCACTTGTTCTGTGGGTCAATATTTTAGAATTCGTCAACTTATCTAATTTTTATATAATTGGATCTCGGTAATTTGCTGAAAAAAAACCTCATCAACCAGGATCGATCGAAACCGAATTCGTAAATTGTCTCTATATCAAAGAGATGTATCTACTCGGTAGTTTGATCGGAAAATTAATAAATGAAAAACTCGGAACGGATTATCGGTTGTAATCTTAAACAAAAATAATTTTGCTGGTTATGTGTACTATTTTCGAGCGTTTCAGACATTTGGCGAAATATCGGATTTTGTTATTTAAATAATGCTAAAACTGTGAACAGGCTTGGTACAAATAGTCCTTTTACTTTTCAAGTTTGTTTCCGGTGATTTGAAGAATTGCTGAGTAATCAATATAAATATTCAGTGATATTGCTCACAGTTAGGAGAAATTGAGAAGCAATGAAGATTCTAATAAACATTGTGTGTCATTTACGATGTCAAGAAGAACAATTACATAGTCATAATGAAAATGTGTATTCTTACAATAGGGGTAAATCACCTAAAGACAATAAATATTTTGACAGTACATAATCGATAATTGCCAGCTCACTTGGACCAAGCAAATGTTTTTTCCGGAACATCAAATTATATTCAAAATGATCTCATTAGTTTCAAAACGATATCATTGTAATGCAATTCAGAAAAGCAAATTCATAGCAATAATATTAGATAAAACAACCGATATATCATATCGATCACAACTTTCAACAACCTTCGGTTACATTACTTCTTTCGGTGCAGTTAAAGATACTTTCATAAATCTCACTGATGTTTCTGATAACCAAACTGCGTCCCGTTTATTTAACCTTGTTTTGCATACTGTCCGAAAATTCAAAGCCTTGAGGAGCCTCTGTAATATCTGCCAAAACAACTGGATTGCAAACATGTATAAAACAAATGGATAAAAACGCAATATATTCAATTCTTCGAACATCGACTAAATTTCATTTTATCTAAATCGTGCAATAGTATACGGGAATGCAGAGTTTTCCAAATCTATTAGTAGTTTTTCAACAACGACAATAATTTTATTTGCTTTGTATTTATCCGTCAAAAAATGCTTCCGAAATTATCTCCGAAACGGTGGACTTTTAATGGTTGGTTATTTTAAACAATTTTTCTACAATAAAGAGCAATTAAAATAACTCGTGGAATATATAACGGAAAATGATAGTGCTATTTGAGGCGGAGAGATCGTTAATAATGAGAGTGGGCTTTTTATTTTACATAAAGATTCTTAGCTTATTTTTCTGTTGAATGTTTAATGTAAAAAAAACATACTAATCGATATACTTCAGTCCTAACAATGTAATATACTGTATCATGTTCACAAAATGGCAAAATTTGAAGATCAAATACAATCTTTAAGAAATAGTTTCACGGGAATTGGGAACTATTTATGGTTGATTTGTGAAACATCACAACGTCGTAAAACAGCAAAGTGCATAATTGCCAACAATGAGAATGTTGTACCATTCTTTACAAGTGCTTATGTTGAAATAATTGGTAGCATAATCGTTAAAATAAAGTCAATGTTTTCATCCTTAAAAAGTTTCAGATTTTTAAATCTTTTCAATTCTTTGATGTTTCGCCACTTTCAAAAATATTATATTTCTAGTTCTAGGAATGTTATTATTTTACTGATAAATATTGATATGGTTTCTTATTGTGTGAAGGACTGTGAACTTTTATTTTCATAAGAATACATAATGTCTACTCTCACGTCCCCGTTAGTAATTCCTGGGTGCTTTTATACAGGGGTTCTATTACACGTAACGAATTTGCGGAAAGCGTAATCAACCATGGACGTTAGCCATGGACATCAACCAATTGCTTCCCTTCGGTAAATTGTCACGCCACGCCACTGGCCACCACCATGTTTCTTTGAGGTTCTCCTTGTTTAGCTCAGTGTTTGCCTTGAGCCACACATATGACATTCCGTCGGAGCCAAAAATGTTAAACTTGGACTCGTCCGCAAAAATAACCGTATTCCAGAACGCGGATGGCTTTCCCATATGCTCTTTGGCAAAGGCAAATCGGCTTATTGTATTTGTTTTTTTAAATGAACGGCTTCCTACGAGATACTCGCCCGTTGAAATCATGGTCGCAAAGCAATCATCGGACGGTTTCAGCACTACATGACTTCCTTAATTCACGATGAACCTCAATAACCAATTTTGGAGCGGAAATCTTCGTGTTTGCTTTCACTTTACTTACAACGTATCGTTCGTCGGATACGGTGAAAATATTATTTGGCGCATTTCTCCTTTTATTTTCTACCCGATTTTCGTGTACGAAGCGCTCAATTTTGTGTTGCACTGTAGAAACACTCAAATTCACGCTTTCAGCAATTTTTCGAACACTTTGTCCTCTTTTAAAGTGGTTTAATACCGATTCGCGCTGTTCAATTGTGGTGCGATGACCCATTTTACAATTTTGGCTCATTTTGGCACTTCAGCTTACAAGATCTTGCTAGAAATTACCTAAGCCAATGTCTAAACACAATCAAAAATTCAAGAAACAAAAACAAGACTGTTTAACGGCGCGACAAATAGAAGTTTATTCGCATTGAAGTGTCTGTATCAAATAAGCTGTGAGCTGTAATTTTTTTTACGGGACGCCGAGGAATACTGCTGGAACATTTTTTTTCATGGTATTCGTTGAACATGCATCTAGTCAAATACGTTTAAATTTTTTGGACAGGGTTATTTATTTCAAAGTTACAGTGATTTACATTTTTAAATAGTCACTGTATCAAATAAGCTGTGAGCCACTGCATAAAATTTTCTTTATTCAATCATTCCATTTTCAGTTGATTTTTTATTGCGGATGCCAAGGTGACAGCATCGACGGCTTTTCTTTCTGTTAGCCTGTATAAGGGTGTTTTAAAAATTTTCCGAATCCTTATATGGTGTTCACACTACACTCTAAATCAGGTAGATTTGGGAGCTGTCAAGTTAATCAGGTGAAACCTCAGAACATAGAGATCTAAGGAAATGAAACAAGCGTATACATATACCAAATTTAGTGAAGCAATTTTACTACAAAGGTAAAATCTATAAATAGAACAAATCGAGAGAATTGCTACCTCAGATATTCCCCTTGGTTTCCCCGATACCTTAGCTTTTGTTGTTGCTGCGTTAGTAATTGTCAAATTCGCGTCCACATGGCCAACTATTTTTCTCTATCTATCTCACTCTATCTTTCTGTTCGGCACAGTAAGTGAATGTCAAATTCAAACATTATTAACAAACATTATTACTACTAACGCTCAGTCTAGGCAAATTGCTTCACTTCTCACTGCCATTTTCATTTCCTTATATCTCTCTCTTCTGAGGGTGAAGCGTTCACACTAGCCGAAGTGGAATGAAGAGATTTAGAGAGAGAAACGTCATTCGAATTTATGTGTACCATATTTTTTTGCATGAAAATTGTTGAAATGGGTACAGGAATATGCAAGAACATTTTATTTTTATTTGGTACAACTCACATTTTCTTTTTGTGTTCAATTTTCATTATTTTAGCACAACATTTGAATGACATTTCATTCAAATCTACTGTGCCACGGATGGAATTCAGGACGCTCTGAGAACAATTCAGCCAAGAAAAATTCACAATAGTACCTGATTTGTACTTGATCAACTCTAAATCAGGTAGCTTTCGACTGTCAGACACCGAGAAAAGTGTATGGTTAATCAGGTAGATTTAGGTCGATTTAGCTCTAAAGCGATCAGCTGATCGAAATCGCCTGATTTAGAGTGTCGTGTGAACGGCTTATTACTAAAGTATCGAATCACTGCTGACAGCATTTCAGTACAAACAAACGCAGTACTTTCATCCAGTATTAATGAAACTGACTATTGTGAATATCAAGTATAAGCTCTTCCAGCACGCAAGGTGGCATGACATTTAAAATCAATGCAGTACATTTTGTGCGATGCAGCTTACTGTCACTCTAAATTTCGGATCTATCATCCAATTTCTTCAGGAAGCTTCCAAGGTGATCCACAGTAGGCAGAGAACAACGTTTTGCTATGAATGCCGATATTTTCAACTCCATGATTTTCCTTTTACTGGAAATATTTAAGTTCAAAAACTCCGTTATTTTTTTACTGGGTCCAGCAATATCCATTCTTTCCGCTTGTTTGCATGTAAAAGCAAATGTTTTTGTGGGGCCAGCATTGTCTGTTTGTAGAGTCTGTATGTTGCTTTCGAATCAACCCTTAAGGCAACGTAGCACCTCCAAATTTTTAAAAAATTGATTTTTGTTTTTTGATTGAATATGTTAGAATGAAGGTTTTAAAACATGATTTTAATAATATAAAATTGAGATTCTAAAACAAAAAAATTTTATGAGTATATATAGCGAAGCGCCCCAAGATAATTTTTTCTATGATTTTCGTTCACTTCGCTATATCGCTACATCGACTTAAGCCAAAGTGTAGACAAAGATAAGTGAGTCATCTCCTTTAAAAGAAGCAAAAAATAAGCTAGCCTTAGCAAAAAAAAACAAAAAAATAGCTGTAAAAGATGTTTCTAAAAAAAGTGTAGAATCTCCAAAAAAAGGTCCGAAAAAAGTTCACCTGACACTAACATTAATGAAAAAAAACTCTAGCGCACCTGAACCACTAGAAACACTAATGTTCGAAGAACAGTAGAAGAATCGTGCAGGTTTTGAGTGCATATTCCACCACATGCGCTGCTTATTACGGCCAAATTGTTTCAAATGCCACGTTTTACTTTTGTCTCAAGAATGCATTATAACTCATATGGTAGAAGGTTTCAGATATTACCACTGGCATGAATTTCAACGTTTATGAGAGCAAAACACTGGTAATTATATTCGTTATCAGTTGCTTATTTCACAAAATTTTGAAAGCAGCATCTCATATAATATCAATGAAGAAAATGCTCAGTGCCTGCAGCACTGTAACTGAAGTTGGAGTTTGGGGCTGCGATCCGAAAAATTTGCAGAACTTTGGGAATTGAAACATCGGTTATTTATTTTCATTGTAAATGTTTCCGGTATGAATACTAACTGTAAGCATTTATTGATACAAAAGTAGCACAACCGACTCGTGCTGGCAACCTTTCGCCAGTATCAAAGCCAAGAATATATCACATCTGCTTCACGTTGTTATATAACATTAGAAGTTATAGGAGTATAAAGAAATTTAGGGTTACCTGCAGCGAGTTTTTTCAAATAATCGAAAGCTTAATATTTGCTGTTTATTTTCACTACAATATCATAGCCAATTGAAAATTCTACGATAAAACCGCTTAATAAAGATATTGCAAACAAACACAAAACTAACAATAGCTGGCAACCCTATCATGGCCTTTCAACCAAATTTGGCTTGAATAATGTTTATAATAGGTTCCAGTAATTGTATGAAATTCGTATTGAGTTCATGACTGCACTGGAAGTTATAGGGCAAAAAGTTTTATTTTCCTGAGCGAATTTTCAAAACCAAAGACACAAAAATTACCATAGCTGGCAGCACCAATCGAATTTTTCAACCAAATTTCTATCAAACAGAGTTTAGAGTAAGGTTCAGCTACTGTGTCAATTTCATGAAAATCTGGTAACTTATTCACATTTCATAGGGCAAAAAGCATTTTTTTTCTTTGTAATTTTTCAAGATGGCACCACTGGAACACAGTTGCCTACAATTCAAAATCGCTTCTATCAGACTTGGCCCTACTTAAGTCCAATGCATTCTGTAAATTTCAATTCTATCTGATGATTGATTCGTGAGTTCCCGTGAACAGAAGTTTTTGAAGCTAAAAATATAGGTTAACTGAGAAAGGGTTACCGTGCTTGTCCGACATGAAATTTCCAAAGTTTTACTTTGACTGTGTAGATTAAGCATAAGATTTGTTTACAGATTGGTTTTATTGTAGAAACGGTCATTTTTTAGGATATTCGATGGTTTAAATGTTTTCACTTCCAAATTTTTATTTTTTCAAATTCAAGGCACCAAAATTATCATAGCTGGCAGCTCCAACCGAATTTTTCAACCAAATTTCTATCAAACGTAGTTTGAAGTAAGGTGCAGCTACGGTGTGAATTTCATCAAAATCGAACGATTCAATCAGAATTTATAGGGCTAAAAGATGTTATCTTTTTTAGTGATTTTTCAAGATGGCACCACTGGCACAGAATCACCCGCAATTCAAAATCACTTCTATCAGACCTGGTCCTATTTAAGGCCAATACATTCTGCAAATTTCAATAAATTCTGTTCATCGGATCGTGAGTTTCCGTGAACAGAAGTTTTTGATGCTAAAAATATAGGTAACTTGGGCAACTGTTACCAGGCGTGCCCGTTATACCATATCAAATTTTTTTCTTTGTTTATGTAAACAAAGCACAAAAGTTACATATGAGTGGCTTTTTTTTTAAGAAACGACATTTTTTCAAGAGAGACGATGATTTGGAGGTTTTCACTTTCAGTGCCTGCCCTAGCTACAGGGTTGCCAGCACGCTCATTAAAACGTACATTGATCTACAACCAAATAAAACAAACATATGTTGAAAATTTCGTAATCATGGAATAGCTCTGTTCAAAGTTATCGCAATTTAAAAATTTTCAAATTTTCCCGTTCTCTTTTTGGGCACCCAGCGCACACATGGGGTTAAAAACTTCCAAAACATTATCCGATTCACATGTAAAACTTGTTCAAAATTTATGTCGTCAACTTTATTTTTGCAAAAGTTATTTGTGTACGGAATAATAGGTATATTAAAAAAATCACTAAAATGGCCGCCGGCGCCAAAGGGTTAAAGATTATTTACTTTTTGTGAGATTTGGCACTATTCTGCATATACACCAATGTGTCCTGAAAATTTCAACTCAATCGGATGGCGCGTTCCTGAGATTTTTTCACTGAAATTTTTTGATGATATATATATATATATATATATATATATATATATATATATATATATATATATATATATATATATATATATATATATATATATATATATATATATATATATATATATATATATATATATATATATATATATATATATATATATATATATTTATATATATATATATATATATATATATATAGAAATATGAATTTTTGGCCGAAGTGATTTGAATACTAATGTTCTTCTTCGAACATTAGTAATTAGCCACGTATTATGGCCTAACTATACGACGAAATCCTGATCCAGTTGAAAATATGCGCAAGGAAATTTGGGCAGCATATTACCACAAAATTTCAACTGATGAGAACCCTCAACACTGTTATTGTCCTGTTGGAGAAACGACTTGTTGTAACTGGCGCAAGGCGGAGGCAGCGGGTGATAATGCATTAAACAATTTCAAGCATCCTCCACCTTTAGATGATGAGGTACAAGAAATTTTAAAGCCTATTTATGATGACTTATCATCAGAAGATTTATTAAAGCGTTGCTTGGGCAATTTTGCGCAAAATAATAACGAAAGCTATAATTCTTGTGTTTGAAATTTGGCCCCCAAACATACTTTTTGTGGGAAAAACGTACTAAATATGGCTGCAAATAATTCTGTATGTACATTTAATGAAGGATTTATGGCTATCTTGAAAATAGTGCAAGTCATGGGAATTACAATTGGCCAATGTGCGCTGGAACATGCAGAGCATAGAGATGCTGCAAGAATTAACCAGGCGGAAAAACACTCGACTGAGGCATCTAAAGAGGCCAGAACTGCTCGTAGGGAGCAAAAATCTTTAGAAGAGGAAGAGCATGAGCAAGAAGAAGGTGTATTGTATGGTCCAAGCATCGCAGATTAATTTTCGGTAAGATTTATTGCAAAAAATATTGAATTTTAACTTTAAACGCGATTTTCTCGAAACAACGTTTTTCAAGTTGGCGTGCATGATTAAGAAAAATAATATTATCCAATCGTTTTGAAATTTTAACACGTTAATCTGGACATGTTAATGCTCAGAATGAACTACGGATGAAAAAATCGGCATTAGACTTTTTTAGTTATAGCCGATTTTTGGGGGGAAAAAACCTTGATTTTCGTAAAAACCATTTGGTTATTTTTCAACCAGTTTCTTTTCTTTTAATTCATTCTAAGGCCACTGTGATGTTGGTCAAAACCCCGTTTTTGTTTTTTTTTCAGACTTTCCTGAGGGCAGTTATCATGCACGCCAGGTTTTTTTGGTGTATTTTCCAAAAAATTGTAACAGGCGACAGGGGGCCACAAAATTTTTTTAACAATTTTGTTTATGTAGTATAAAAGAAGGAAAGTATGTGTAAAAAGTTTAATTAAGATATGTCTTTTTATTCAATTAAAAACAAGCCTTTGAAAATAACATTTTTTTTTCAATTTGAAGGTGCTATGTCGCCTTAATATAGGCATGATCCATCCTAAATGTGAATTAAAAAATATATTTGTGATGAATTATTCTAAGTTTAATTTTGCTATAAAATCGGGTTCTGGTTTGGCTTAGTTTCTTCCAAGCAGCCCATTTATCTATGTTGAGCATTTACCAATTAATACAAAAATCGCTGCACCAATGTGTTGCGACTATATTGTACAATGTTTTGTTATTCTAGCGGTGATTTCTGTTAGGCGGCAGATACACGATGCAACGGTTGGGCCAACCTGTGTTGTTGCGATTTTTTTAGAGTGATAATTTCGACCAGGAAGAAAAAGGGAAGCTCTGATGAATATAGACAGTGAAAATGTCAAATATTTCAGTTTTCGATCGATTTATGTACGATCTATTGTATTCAAAACCCTTGCCTAGTTCAATTTTCAAATTCATATATTCATTCATAATTCACATTTTCTAAATTGGCATTTAGTGAGTGGAGACATACTGCTTGTGTCATCTGCGATTTCATAGCAATGGAATCTTAAAGCTCAAACTTATCGACGCTGAGCTTTCCCCAAAAAATCCCCCAGACCTCAAATTTTCCCCAAATTGGAGGGAAAATACCCCAATCCGGCAACAGTGCATCCATGTACGACCTACAAAAGCAACTTAGTTTCTTCTGATCCACAAAAAGTATGCGGTTTGATTGCCGACCATTTTCAACTAAAATATGAACTTTCTGAAATATGCGAGCTGACCATCGCTGGTAAAATCTGTTAAACGAGAGAAGACATTGCATTAGTTCAAAAAAAAACTTGACTTGTAAACAAATCCTCGACTAACCTCCAAATTTCCTAATTAAAAGTGCTGAAACGATTATAAAAACGATATACATTTTTCAAGAAATCGCTATCATTTGGATTTTGTCGTTTCCGGAAATCAGCCCATCTCACATTGATTATTAAAACTGATGATGAATGTTCAGTGTATCGAGCGGCAGCACCATTCAACGGAAGGAGTCAATCGGTAGCTACGACCAGACAACAGTACAGATTTTGAGTGCAATTAATCGTACAGATTTTGAGTGCAATTAAAGTCAAATTCAAACACTTGTTACTCATATTCATTATTTTATTTTATTCTAACTTTAATTATTTTATAAACTTATATTTATTTATATATTCTTATATGAATCTTGTTATTTAATTTTTTTATTGTATCCAATCTGTAATTGGGCAGTTTACCTTTGTATTGAATACGCATAAATAAATTATCGGTTGCTTATCTTACAAAACGTCCGCAGCAGGATCTCCTGTAACATAAATGAAGAAAATGCTCAGTAATTGCTCAGCATATCCAATGACTTCATCAAAAGTTACAGAGATAGAAAGACGTTTAGGGTTACCATCCGAAAAATTTCCAGAATTTGAAAAATTTAAATATTGCTTATTTTCATTGTAGATGTTCATTATATGCTAACTTAACGTCAGCATTTGTTGATACACAAATAACGAACATGATTCGTGCTGGCAGCTCGTTGCTATCACCAAATATCTCACATCCGTTTCACGTTGAAGTTGACCTAGTATGCGAATTTCGTTGCGATCTGATGACTGCATTGGAAGTAACAGCAATACCCAGAGATTTAGGGCTACCAAGTTTTCGAACTTTTGAAATCTTAATATTTGTTGTCTATTGCCACATCAAGATCCTTAACATTTAAACATTTAATGAAAGGTAGATTAGGTAGCAAAGAGGGCTACCGGGTATCCGTCTAGCATTAAGCTGCCAGTTTGGGTGCATTTGCTACCCTCCGCTGGCTTGTTAGAGCTGGCAAGTGACCATCTCGCGAAACTGAACCAGCCGACTCAACGTAACGGTACTAGCCACCTCTGCTAGCTCTTAAAATTTGTAAGAACCAAAAATCTTGAGGCGTTTATTGTTTAGGGCTGGACGATCGCAGAGAGTGTGCTCAAAGGTGTCCTCTTCCATTTCGCATCTCTTGCATAAATTGCTGGATGTCAGTCCGATTTCGATCGCTTGAGATGCGGTAAGCCAGTGCCCTGTTAGCAAGCTGACCATCGTTCTCAAGCGGTTCCTGCTGAGCTTGAGCAGTTTCCTGCTTTTGCTTGGATCAGGTGATGGCCATAGCGTTCTGTTCCCACTGCAGTCCACCCTGTTTTCCCATTTGAACTTTAGTTTGACCCATATGGCAGCATCCCGTCCGTGTAAATCCAGACACCACCATCGGCGGTAGCCCTCTTTTTCTTCCAGTCTGTTCTTGTGGGTGTATTGACCAGGGAATTCCCGCCAAGATGTGTTATTCTGCTCATGTGGTCCGTGTCTTCTGCAACGAGCCCAAATCTTTTGCGGCATTCTGTAAGAATGCCGCTGTGGCCAAACTGATTTGAATCGTTCCACATGGTAAAACTTTTAGCGCGTATTGCCACTAAGCTCGCGCTTCTTAAGAGGAATTGATCTAAGGGCATAAGTTATAGAATAATTTCCAATCCAGCCGTTGGGGCGGTTCTTAAATCATATATGCAAACTAATCTTTGCAGTTTTGTTATCGCCTTGATGTTGGTTTTACTCTCCGTTGCGTTCCAACACACGATCGCTCCATACACCAAAATCGGCCATCCTACACAGGTGAATATGTAGTAGGCTGCCCTAGGTTTTGGAGTTGGTAGATCGGCATGCGAAAAGTGCTGTGAGAGCATTACCTGTTCTGTGCTTCACGTTAGCCTCCCAGTTCAGTTTCCTACCTAGTATAAGGTCCAATTGTTTGACATTTTTAGCAAGTCCCAATATTATTCCGGTGAGAAAAGGCGTGGCAATTGCCGGCGTCCTGTGTTTCCTTGTGAAAAGTACAAGTTCGGTTTTTGTCTGGTTTGCCGTAAGAAAAGTTTTTCTAGCGCAGATTTAAATCTGGTCCAGCGCCGATGGCAAAAAGTCCGATAAAGTTTATGGAAATGCAGCTTTCACAAGCACCAAAATGTCATCGGCAAAAGTCATCACCTCAAAGCCACTGGCTGTTAAATTCTTCAGTATTTCGTTGACTGTCAGGATCCAGAAGAGAGGAGACATAATTTCTCTTTATGGTGTGCCAGTTCCGACTATTCTTTCCACTTTGGCTTCCTAAAAGGTAGCATCAATCTGTTTATTTTTGAGCAAGTCCGATGACTAGGTCGCCAGAGTGTCATCCACTCCATATTGAACCAAGACATCGATGATACTCGCAACAGTGGCATTATTGAAGGCCTCTTCAATGTTTAAGAAGGGTGCCAACGTGAATTCCTTTTACAGTGAGGATCTTTCTATAGTACCGAGAATTTTGTGTGATGCCGTTTCAACCGATCTGTCCGCTAGACAAGCGTGTTGATCGACACAGATTCTCGTGAAATCAATCGAAGTCTTCTCAACAAGCCGATGTTAACGATGTTAAGTTGATTGGTCTAAAGTCTTTCTTTTAATGATGAGTTAAACTTACAAGTTTTTGGAATGAAGACCAACCTAGCTTTTGTTCACTGCTCGGGTACTACCCCGATGCAGAGGCATGCGATAATAATGGGCTGTAGGATGAGGATGACTGTCCTGTTAGTGTTTTGAAGCATGATGGGTAGTATTTCATCAATCCTTGTAGCTATAGTCTGCTTGACCTTGATGGGCGGCTTGTGGATTACTCGAAAAAGGTCCTCATAAGGTGCCTTGTAAGCCGATTCCGGGAAGTGAGTTTTCAGTAGTATGTATACTGCCCTACTAAGCGCAAAAGCGGTATCTCAATGAAAGCTAGTTCCGAGATAATTGAAGTTTTGTAAAAGTAGTTATATTGATATACCTCTAATTCCTTTAGTGATTTAAGGTAAAATTGAGATAGGCGATGAGGAACTGGGTTCGTTTGGAGCTGGTGGAGGATTCTTTTCACTCCACTTTTCTCGGTGAGCGGTCTTCCACTCTTGGATACATCAGATACTTAGACTTAGAAAATTTTCTTAAACTGTTTTCCATATGTTTTAAATAAGATACCATCAAAAGACTTAGTTCATTAGATGCGTATTTTTTTAGCTTTCTAATGTAATAAAAATCAATGTTTCGATTTTTTTTGAGATACCGCTTTTGCGCTTAGTAGGGCAGTATAGCCCGCTTGACCTAGATGGGCGGCTTGTGGATTATTCGACAAACGTCCTCACAAGGTGCCTTGTAAGCCGATTCCGGGAAGTGAGTTTTCAGTAGTATGTTCAGACATTTCGGGTCTTCCACCCAATCAACGTTTCCTCTTCGCAAAAACGTAGGTACGCCAGGAGTTATGCTTAGGACCTTCCTGATTCTAGCAGCCTCTGTACCTCCTTCAATGTTTTCACAGAATTCTCTTCATGAGTCGCGCTTGGCTCATCTTCTTTTTGAAGAGCGACTGTTCTTGCTTGTAGAGATCCCAGTCTTCAACGTTTGCGGACCGCTTTGCGTTGTTTAAAGCCCTTCGTGTGTGATTTCTAGCCTCTGTAAGTTCACCATTCTACCATAAGGTGGCGTTTTTCCTTACGGGCTTTTCCGGTCACACGTTTTTGGAATCTAACACTTAGATTCCTGTTAATCGGTTCACCTGCTCGTTAAGTTGTCCTGGACTTGTCAGATCCAAGTCGTCTAGCGCCTTGAGGTGTTTTTTTTGTTTTCCTTGAATAAACTTATCATTGTACTACTCTCAGGTTTCGTTCTTTTCTGGAAGAGATATCAGAACTACCGATATTCCAGCATAACCACTGGTGATCCGAGAGTGACGGCAGGTTAGACACCTGCCAGTTATGGACACTTTCCATTAAACTCGGAGTCCAGGGTTTTATCAAATACCTCAGCCTTATTTCTAGTACTAAATGTAGGTTTGTTATTTATGTTGAGGATGTTGTGGCTGGTTGACCTTAGAAACTCTAACAAGCACCTGCATCTCTTGTTTACGTTGGTGCTCCCCAATTTTTCGTGGTGAGCATTTGCGTCACAGCCGATGACAGCATCAGTTGTCATAGCCGCTTCTGTAAATGATCTAAGTTCGGGTGTGGTGGGATCCATGTCATATGGTAGATAGACCACCAACAGCGGGCACCGTTGCGTGCCGCTACCAGCGATCCTCTTCTCCAAACAATCAATGGTTGCATCCCCATCACAAAGCTGCGGAATCAAGATTGCATTCGCCTTTTTTGGCGACAATACAAGTCCTTGTTTTGTCCCTACCTATTAACTGGAACACACTGAGACTCGCACAAAATCCACAAACCGCATTCTTCTACAGAAGCGGTTCCTGAATAAGCGCGATGTCAGCGTGCTCCGACTGAGGTGCCGAAGTAAATTGGCCGTGGCCACTCTACTATGGTGCAGTTTAATTTGGACCACCTGCACTTTGGCTTCTTCAGTCGCCTCTCCGCTCCGACTTTCATGGTGATCCTTTTCAGCCCGAAGTGAATCAACCCTCGATTGGCCCGTACTTGATCCGCAGAATCCCGACCAATTCCTAGTACAAGCACAAACTTTGCCGCACCAGTTAAATTGGGCTCCACCGGTTGATTGTTTAGTTTGACAGTCTGGAATAGTCTCCAGCCTGAAACTTTCTGATGGGGGCTCTGTCTCTTTAACAAAGACATATCCACTGAAGCATTCAAGCGGGGCACCGCAACCTAAGCTGTTATTATCTAGGGCACGGATGTCTCCTCCCCCACGCCCAAACCTGGACGGTATCCGCAATGTGGCCACAAACAATGTTGCAGCCTTCAAGGCGAGATGACCCTTCTTCTATCGACATGGCAAATTGAGGAGTTCTTCGGTGATCTGTTTGAGAATCACCTTGGCCACATCACTCTGGAATCTCCATTTCAGGTGCTCTTGTTTGTTGACAACGGTCAGTTTAAGGTGACTAGTAGCAACGAGATACTGTCTCCTGTCGTGGCTTCTTTGTTGACTTACATCTCTTTGAGATTTGCTCCTCTGACCGTTGGCACTTGCTTGCGGCCGTAGCAGCTGGTTTCACTTGGGTATCTTCGGGTTTCCCTTTGAGTTTCAGCGTCACCGTGCTCATGGGTGCCCACTTTGATATTCTTTCTGACAGCATCGCATAATAATTAAATCATAGCATTGCATAATAAATAAATTACAAAAATATACGAAAACCATCATAGCTGGCGGCCCTGTCGTGATTTTTCAGCCAGATTTCTACTTAATTTTACCTGCTATTTGCCATATGAATATCGTTTTGATTTCATGACAGCACTGGCAAAAACCTTTATTTTGCTGAGTGATTTTGTTCAGGATTTATATTTTTATCATACATCGTCGGTTGAAGCTTTCAGCCGTGCGTGACATAATACTTGTCGGATAAAACAAAAACCATCATAGCTGGCGGCCCTGTCGTGATTTTTCAGCCAGATTTCTACTGAATTTTACCTGCTATTTGCCATATGAATATCGTTTTGATTTCATGACAGCATAGGTCAAAAACCTTTATTTTGCTGAGTGACTTTGTTCAGGATTTATATTTTTATCATACATCGTCGGTTGAAGCTTTCAGCCGTGCGTGACATAATACGTGTCGGATAAAATTAAATTTTGTACCTATATTTTTAAACCGTAACCTTATTAATCGATCAGTGTCATTGTGCAGGGCCGTTATTTTACTCCTGTTTGCTGGTTAATATAATTTCGGCAACTGCATACTCTAGGGTCATCATATCACAAATACTAAGTTTAAACAATTGCATATGTGGACACTTTTTGAGATTGGATACTTCTGGGCAACAAATCACGAATATCAAATTTAGGCATTTGTATATCTGGGGCATAGAGATATACAAAGGAGACGGCAAGCTTTCGTTTCCGATATCAACCTTTGAAGTAGTGATGCGCGATTACGAGATATTAAATTCGATTGTTTCGATTGTTCAAATATCTCGAAACATCTCGATTATTTAAGTTGGACTCGATTATTGCAATCGAGATAATCGAGACAATCGGGATAATCGAGACAATCGAGCGATTCGAGATAATCGAGACAATCGAGCGATTCGAGATAATCGAGACAATCGAGCGATTCGAGATAATCGAGACAATCGAGCGATTCGAGATAATCGAGACAATCGAGCGGTTCGAGATAATCGAGCGATTCGAGACAATCGGGGCAATCGAGACAATCGAGACAATCGAACACCTCGCAATCGATCATTCGGTCGGTCAAGTCATCGACAATCGGTTGACGGCAATTGAGTGAGCCATAAAGCACGTTTCGTTGGCGCAGCCAATAAAAAAATGTTCAAATATTTCAGCAAAAATATTAAGTGTTATTATTTGATCAAACTGCAATTTTTTGGGAAATATTGATGTATAAAAGGATATGTTTATCTTAAGTTAAAATTAAGATATCTTTAACTCTTTGGTGGCGGTGGGCATGTTAGTGTATAAGCACACCAGTATACACAGTATGCTTGTAGAACCGCTTTTGAAGAATAGATTTGAATGGATTGGATATACTATTTAGTAGATTTTTTTACGTGTGCATACATATGGAATGTAATGATCAGATATGCATGGAAATTCGTATGGCTAGCATTTATCATGTATAAATGGCTGGTAGTTTTGCTAAAACTATTAAGTCTGATCAAAGTGTATGATCAAATATTATATGAAGTCGAGTTTTGTCATGCTGTTAAGTATGTTAAAATAAAATCTGCTTTTAGATAGTACAGTTTGAAAGCATATCATGTATCCAGTATTTTCGTACTTGCGAGTATTTTATTCAAATATTCAAAACGTTTTTAGGGCAAAGTAGCTGAAATCGGCCAATTTTGGGTTAGAGTGGTTTCGGACATAACGGGCCAAGACCTATTGCTGTGATACAAACATTTCGGTTTTGTAGGGGAGTAAAGGGTTTTTTGGCCATAGTTTGGCAAAAACTGCCTTTACCGCGCTTTCAATGATTGAAAGTGGTCGGGGAGTGCAATAGTGATATTTTAAGGATGAAAAAAATTTGTATGGGGAAAACTGGGCAAAAAAGTCGAATTTTTCCAATTTTTTTTTTCTGCGTAGCTTGAATTCGGGGACATTTCTGAGCTGTTTCGGGCGAAATGTCCATACAAATCTGGGGAAAAAGTGGCCTAGTTTCAAAGATACAGCATAATGCACAGCCGGAGAAGCCAATCATCGAACCAAAAAGGATCTCAACCTTCTCTTATTTAGCACTTTTGGTGCTACTTTCAGTTTTTCCGGTCGGTTTTCCGGCGGATTTCATTTTGCCATATCTTCGAAACTAGGCCACTTTTTCTCAGATTTGTATGGACATTTCACCCGAAACAGCTCAGAATTGTCCCCGAATTCAAGCTACGCAAAAAAAAATTTTTGGAAAAATTCGACGTTTTTGCCCAATTTTCCCCATACAAATTTTTTTCATCCTTAAAATATCACTATTGTACTCCCCGACCACTTTCAATCATTGAAAGCGCGGTAAAAGCAGTCTTTGCCAAACTATGGCCAAAAAACCCCTTACTCCCCTACAAAACCGAAATGTTTGTATCACAGCAATAGGTCTTGGTCCGTTATGTCCGAAACCACTTTAACCCAAAATTGGCCGATTTCAGCTACTTTTGCCCTAAAAACGTTTTGAATATTTGAATAAAATACTCGCAAGTACGAAAATACTGGATACATGATATGCTTTCAAACTGCACTATCTAAAAGCAGATTTTATTTTAACATACTTAACAGCATGACAAAACTCAACTTCATATAATATTTGATCATACACTTTGATCAGACTTAATAGTTTTAGCAAAACTACCAGCCATTTATACATGATAAATGCTAGCCATACGAATTTCCATCCATATCTGATCATTACATTCCATATGTATGCACACGTAAAAAAATCTACTAAATAGTATATCCAATCCATTCAATTCTATTCTTCACAAGCGGTTCTACAAGCGTACTGTGTACACTGGTGTGCTTATACACTAACATGCTCACCGCCACCAAAGAGTTAAAGATATCTTAATTTTAACTTAAGATAAACATATCCTTTTATACATCAATATTTCCCAAAAAATTGCAGTTTGATCAAATAATAACACTTAATATTTTTGCTGAAATATTTGAACATTTTTTTATTGGCTGCGCCAACGAAACGTGCTTTATGGCTCACTCAATTGCCGTCAACCGATTGTCGATGACTTGACCGACCGAATGATCGATTGCGAGATGTTCGATTGTCTCGATTGTCTCGATTGCCCCGATTGTCTCGAATCGCTCGATTATCTCGAACCGCTCGATTGTCTCGATTATCTCGAATCGCTCGATTGTCTCGATTATCTCGAATCGCTCGATTGTCTCGATTATCTCGAATCGCTCGATTGTCTCGATTATCCCGATTGTCTCGATTGTCTCGATTGTTCTCTCGATTGCGATTATCTCGATTGTTTTGTGGCGCCGATTGCGATTATCTCGATTGTTAAAATATCTCGCAATCGTCCATCACTAATTTGAAGTCTCTTCACACAGATAAACATTCCCCTCAAATCGTGTGTACATACACGACGATTTTCGAAAGCTTTTTGCTCTGAGCTTTTAACTTTACATGAGCTTACTTTATGGTTGTACAAAACACATTTCAATTCGAAATCAATTTCGAAATCAAAATATATTTCATTAAAAACTCCTTTTTCGCATCAAAGTCGAAAGAACAAATATAAAATATACGGTAAAATACAATCACTCATAAATTCTTTGCATCCAAATGAAAAAAAAGCCATAACTAACAGTTTCCGCGCCATCATTTAAACATTTCGGGACGATAAATTTCTTCATTTTCATATAGCACAGCCTTTGTTTCGAAAATTCTCCTGCTCAGCTGTTGGCGAACTGTCATCATCAAATGTAAACAAACATTCAGTTTTTTGAAAAAATTGATAATTATTTAAAGAATGGTCCGCGTTTTTAAAAATATAAATATTGTAAAATGAAATCAAGTGTATTGTGTGTGGCACAGAGTGAAAATCGGGACCGGAAAGTGCCGAATTGTCGGTATTCAGGTAAGTTTTCATAAATTTGTTGCAATTATTTCTGTTTGGGCGGCATTCAAAACAACTGACCAATAGTTACGACAAAAAGTAGAAATTGGTGCAAATCGGTGATTCGTTTAGTGCAATGTAAGTGAAAATCTCATTCGAATTCGGATTATTTAATGTGTTCCGCGGGTGAAACCTATTCGCAGTCATTTTACAACGATCGCGTAAATGCAATTCAAATTCGTTAAAATTACCTTGATTTCTAGTCAAATTATGCGAATATGTATCTGCACGTATTACAAGTCGAATATTTCACGCGTTTTCATTAGTATATTTGTGAATAGTGTGAGATATAGTTCAAAAGTGTTCAACAGAAACTGATGGTTTCTACCAGGCAAGTGATCGTCGGTATGTATTCGGGCTGATTGTGCCAAACGACCGCGTGCTAATAGTTATATTTCGATTCAAAAACATGAACCATATCCTCAGTGAACTATCCACAGTGATCGGTGCGTGAACTCGCAAATTTTCATTGATTTTTTCAATGAAATATGCGCTGATGCACATGCGACAGCCATTA
>OX376374.1:80658880-80700192 GCA_947369275.1 Nemotelus nigrinus
GTTGCTCTTCGCTCGTAGGTGGCTCTGCAGCACAAGTGGAGAGCTTTTTCAGGCACGAGGTGCCTGAATTAAATGTTCTGCTATTTATTTGGTCACGGAAAGCAATCATTTTGGCCATTTTGACCGCGCTTTTATTTTGAATTTTGTTTGAAAATTTGAAATTTGTTCAATAGTTACGTCGCCACTTTCTGTCGACAAATTTACAAATTTCATACGCACGATAGTTCGTGCAGAACTTGAATGATTTATTATCCAGCACATTTGTTTTTTTTTCAGATAGTTTTACTAGGATCTACTTCAATTGGCTGGTTGTTTGATTGAATTAGTGCGACATTAAAAATTTTCCAGCACCGCATGTGTACGCGATATGACAAACATGAATGAAAACTTCGTAAACTTCGATCTGCTTAATAATATAGCAATATGATGAGGCAGGAAACTTGAATGAATTTAAAATTGAACAGCTGAAATAAGCATTAATGTAATAGTAACATAGAGTGTTTCGCATAAAGTTGGTACATTGTATAGGTTATTTTAAAAGAAAGCTAATTTCTGAATCCCATGCCGCCAAAGTTGAGCGTAGTGCGGTGCTAAAGTTGTTATGCAACAACTTAAAATTAAGCGGGCTGGAGACTTGTACTTTTGAGGAAAAACAATATAACAGCGATGTATAATATGGTTGTTTAGTCTGCAGCACAACCAATTTACAATTTTCAATAAGTATTGTGGATATAATTTCCACCTACAATTTATGAAAATTTTCGCACCAGAATGCGGTATTTACTTCGCGTCCCAAGAATATTCAAATGGCAATCAGAAATCTGCAATAGAATAATTATCAATAGTAAAGGAATAGGTACATTGGAAAGTAATACCTAATTTTTGTATTGCTTAAGACATATTGCAATAATAAACAGACTAGGCGACGTCTTTAGTGTTTCCTTTCACTCAGATAAGGGTTCACCCTCATTGATGGCTTCTTCTTTTTTCTTCTTTTTATTATTTTCCAACGACTCAGCCACTGCAAATGCGCCGGACATCAAAAGCAAACTCGCGAAAGCACTATTCATTATTCTGTTTGCTGCAAAATTCAAATGCCAAACATCTACACAATTAACTGTCACTTTGTAATATTCTACACTTCTCTACACGAAAACTTTTCCGTGTAGAAATAAATAGCACAACCGAGTGTCCGGAATTCAGGCTCGCCAGCGTACTAACCTTATCATAGAAAAAATTCAGTGACTATTTCTCGAAAAGGCGCCATCCGATTAAGCTGAAATTTTCAGGATAGGTTGATGTATATGCATAATAGGTCCAGGTTTTACCAAATGTCAATTCTATTTAACCCTTTGCCACCAGTCGCCATTTTAGTGATATTTTAAATATTCCAATTATTCTATCAAAAAATAGTTTGCAAAAAAACCAAGTTTTTTAAATAAAATTTGAATTTGTTTTTCATAAAGAAAATCAATTTTATGCCAATCAAAACAATTAATCCGTTTTTTATTTCATTTCAAAGCTCTATACCTTTAACAAAAACACCTACCATTCTCAGTACATATACAAATTCATATTACAGGGAGTTTTTTTTTAGAGGTGTAGAACTTTAAAATGAAATACGGATTTATGGTTTTGATTGCCATGAAATTGGCGTAATTGGAAAGATAATTCTCTGACATTTTAATTTGTATATAATTTCCGGCATGTGAGTGCCACGACTGGCGCGGAAGAAGTCCAAACAAGAGGTTCGACTAATCTTAGCAATAATTGGGGCCGCATCCCGCCAATAACGCGGCAAATGTTTTCTTCCAAATGGTCAAGCGTCTCGGGCTTGTTTGACGTATCCCCACAGGAAATAGTCCAGCGATGTTGAATCACAAGACTTTGCAGATCAGTTCAGAGGTCGAAAACGAAAAATTATGCGCTCATCAAAAGCTTCTTTCAATGAGTCGATAGTCGCATGACCTGTATGGCATGTCGCGCCATCCTGTTGAAATCAGAAGTCCCCTGTGTTACGGCGAGTCCAATCCGTAACCAGAAAGTTATGGATCATGGCTCTATAGTGGTCACCATTGACGGTAATGTTATTCTCAGCAGCATTTTTCAAGATATATGGACTAAATATTCCACCGCCCCATAAAACACAACAAACAGTGTATGTAACGGTGTTTGGAAAAAAAAAAATTATGAAATTCCGGATCTGCAGCAATTTGTTCTTGGGCTCATACTCCGAATCTACGCCGTGCCCGGTGTTCGTTCGGCTTCAATTCCTGCACGAGCTGAATTTTGTAAGCCTGCAAATCAAGATCCTTCCGTGAAATGTTCCATAATGTAGATGGGCACATGTTTAATTGTTGAGCACGATGTTGATTGGACTCACTTGGGTCTTCATCGACACTACGTTCTACAGCTGCTATGGTTTCTTCATTACGCACTGTACGACATCTGGGTGGATGCGTATTATCAGTGAAAATAAACGTGGTGCGGAAACGATCCATGGTTAATCGAATTAATTGTACTGATGGACGATTATGTCGGCCATTAAATTGACGGAGTGCGCGTTGAGTTTCTCGAACAGAACCGTTTTTTCCAAATAAATGTGCACCATTCGCAGACGTTACTCAGGCGTCAACCTAGTCATGATGAAATGGCAAACCAAACTGACCATAAAACGCAATACAGCTGTCACACCATACGTGTTGTCAACTTAAAGCTCTAAACTTCTAAAAAAAACACTCTGTAGTAGAGTGTATACCTTTGTACATGATATTGAGCTTGTGAATAATATTCTTATTTAAATAAATTTATAGAAGTTTTTGTAGAAATCAAAATAATTTTGTCTTTTTATGTATGGGCGACGTTCTTAAAGCAATAAACTTCGGTAATTTAATTCTATATATTTTTGAAATGTTTTGTTTTCTTGAGGGAAATATGTAATAAATGTTTGTTGGATCTACGTGATTTGTTTATTTACGTACCGTAGGCTTAAAACTGAAATTGAAGTGTTTTTCAGATATTCGTGATTGGTCACAGTCAGTAGAGTGAGTTACAACTATTGATATCTGATTCGATTTCGCGAGAGTTAAAGTATACGAATAAAAACCGAATTATTCAACTCAACGTAACTTATTTTCACAAGTATAGCAACTGGTGCGTTTTTTTGCACACGCGAGCAGATCAAATTTTGTTAAGTGTATTGAATACAACAACGAAATCCTGCACATGTCACGTCATTGGAGCAGAATTTGCTAGGCAGCAGTTGTTGTAGAGTGTGCTGATATCAGATCGATTTTTTTTTATCAAAATTTTTTATGTTCTAAACGGTTCGTACCCCTGCTGTTGACTATTGTGAAATCAGCAGTTCGGTTTGAATCAATTTGCATAGCACTCCGTAATTGTCAATTATTACTTATGTTCGAAGAACATTAGTATTCGGCGAAAATTCGTCATATATATATATATATATATATATATATATATATATATATATATACATATATATATATATATATATATATATATATATATATATATATATACATATATATTTATATATATATATATATATATATATATATATATATATATATATATATATATATATATATATATATCTGCAAAATGGTTAAGGGAGATAATCTCTGGAGTGGCAGATCCGATTGAGCTGAAATTTTCGGAGAACATAGATGTATATAACAGGTAGGTGCTAGAATTCAGATATCTTAAACCTTTTGGCGGCGTCGGGCATTTCAGTGAATTTTCAGTTGCTCCTATATTTCCAAGCAGTGTAAATTTTTGTTGAAAAAAAGTATTCGAAATGAAAACTTATTACGTTTTAAGTTTGCTTATGATAAAGAAGTGAAAATATTGAGCCCTCTGTAGGCGCTGAGTGCCTAAAAGTAGGCAAGGATTTTTTTTCAAATTTCGATTTGTCATAACTTCTAAGAAAAATAATGGATGATCGTGAAATTTTCCGAGCGTATTGATGTAGACTAAAATTTAACACACATGGACTTTCAAGACTGTGCGGGCAACTCTGTAGCTACAGCAGGCTCCTGAACAAAAATCCTTCAAATCATCGACCTTCCTCAAACTTTTTTAATTTTTGAAAATAAATTCAAATTATTGATAAACTTTGACTTTTGTCAACCAAGTCAAATAAAGTATTTCACAATCCCGCGGTAAACAAGAACGGCAACCCGTGATCAAATTACCTCTATTTTCAGTACTCAAAACTTCTGTGTTCGAGAACTGACGATCGGATAATGCGATCAATATGAAATTTACACGACATGTTGGAATTTGCTAGGACCAGGTCTGATAGAAGTGATTTTGAAAAACGAGAAACACTGTGGTAGTGGTGCCATTTCGAAAAATCGCTGAGAAAAAAAAAATGTTTTTGATCTATAGCTTCCGATTTAGCCGCCAGATTTTAACAAAATTCACGCAGTAGGTGAATCTTACTCTAAGATAGATTTCATAGAAATTCGATTGAAAAATTAGAATAGGAACGCCAGCTACGAGAATTTTTGTCTCCTAAATATTGTAAATTTGCTCAGGAAAATACAGATTTTTTCCCTATAACTTCCGATGCAGTGACGAAATCAAAACGAAATTCATGTGAAAAGCATATCATGTTGCGATTGTAATTCTATAGGAATTTTGTTGAAAAACCGTGAAAGGGTTGCCAGATATGATGAATTTCGTAATTTATTGACATTTCTTTATCGAGCGATGTTGTCATAAAATTTCCAAATGGGAATGATCCTGGAATGACAATTAACAACAAATATTTACGTTTCAAAAATTTAAAAAGTTTGGACGATGGTAACCCTAAAATTTAATTCACTCCATTAACTTACAGCGCAGCCATTCAATCGAAACGAAATTCATAGGCTGGGTTTAACACAACGTGAAGCAGCTATGGTGCTAGCACATGATTGCCAGCACCGGACAGTTTCGTAAATATCGCACCAACATCTGTTTCCATTTTCTATTCATAAGCAAAACATTTACAATAAAATAAGCAACCGATATTTAAATGTTCCGAGTTTTGGAAATTTTATTGTTTTTTACTTGAATCTATAACCAAGTTTATTAGCTTATTCATCTGCATCATCCCCCTTCCATGGTAAGTATAATTTATGACAAACGACTTCGATTATATAAAAGCACTAAAAGATTATATAAAAGCAAAGCATCTAAGTTATATCTATATGCATTTAGAATCGTCAAAAATAGGTGCAACTGCACCAAGTTGTTTAAAAGTAAAGCAATCCCACGACAACCCTCGTACGGGTCTAGGGGTTGAAGCTGGTAGAGAGCTTCATTACAATTTATTTAATCATTGTGAATACGAGTGTGGAGTGATTAGTTCCACGACTCACTTTACCCCTGATTTAAATCAGGTACCTAATCAGAGCTAGGTGAACTCAAAGCTTGGTGCGCGAACCCTCGTCCGAACCTGGATTCGAACCAGGGACCCCACACGCAAGAAGCCAGTGCTCTACCCACTAGGCTACTCAAGCTCCAAGTTGTTTATATAATGTTATTTTATTTGAATAAAGCTCTTTGCCCTATAGCCTCCAGTACAGTCATGGTATCATAACGAAGTTCATATGGCAAATTTAAATTATTGTAGACAATATTCAGTAGAAATCTAATTTCAAAAACAATGATAGGGCTGCCAGCTATGATTGTTTTTGTATTTTTTGACATAGCTTTAGTAAGCGATTTTATCATAAAGTTTTCAAATCGTAGTGGTCTTGTAGTGAAAATACACACCAAATACTAAAATCTAGAAAGTTTGAAAGCTCTTGCGAATGGTAACCCTATGTTTCTTTGTATCCCTATAGCTTCCAATGCAGTAATCGGATCAATACGAAATTCGCAGAGCAGGTTCACTTCAACGTGAGGCAGATATGACTTATTTTTGGCTTCGGTGCTAGCAAAGGACTGCTAGCACGAGGTGTTTTTGTTATTTTCGTACCAATAAATGCTTTCATTAAGTATTCACATCGCAAATATACAATATATAACAATATATATGACAATACATAAAATATATAATATATAAGACAATAACAACAATATATAAGACAATATGTAACAATACACTCAAAATCTGCACAAATCTTCTACTGTTCTTCGAACATTAGTATTTCTAGCGGTTCTGATGCGCTAGGGTTTTTTTTACATCAAATCTTGTAGTGTGCAGACTGTTTTTTTTTGTGTTTTCATGCACATTACATTTTAGAATATTTCATATTCAAGTTTCATGTCTGATTTCGATTAAAGTTTAGTAAAGTCATTCTAATTTAACGACCAACCTAAGCGAAAGCTCAGCGAATGCAACAACATTTTTGGACAACGCAATTTTTCTGCTTGGGATCGTTTTTTGCAACCATACGTTAACCTGCGCGGCTAGGCTGCAAAAAACGCACCTATAGTTTCCAACGTAACAATCCTCGTCAGCAGGACGCATCTTCATAAGTCAGAATTTTCTGAACCTACTTTTTGTCACTGAAAGTGTTATATTTTGAAATAATGCATTTGTACTTTGTCAACGTTTTGAGTAGTAGTGTTTTGTAGTGTTCTGAGTAGTAGTATTTTGGTAGTAGAATTTACCAGTACCCACCTTGCCCACCCTTTAAAATACATAAATAATAATTTTAAATAAGAGTTTGACTCATCATGTACATATTAATTCATATACGTTCAACATATGTGAATTCACTTTCAAGTAATAAATCAGCCATGATTAAAATCCAGCAACAGCACTGTTGAAGACTACCTGAATGAAACTGCAGTTGATGTGAGAATGAATTTTATTGTGCCATGTACTTAATTTATATGAATTCATGATGCGGATTCTACAAAATTTACTGTGAATAAAGACAATGAAAGGAATGTGCACAAACCATGAGAATTTAGAATATAATGGAATAAAGGGAGTCAAGTGTCCGTCTGAGAATGTCCATTTGGCATTGAAGGTGCATGTAATGTATGATATTAGAAACTATGTTCAGTCTAATCTATTTGTGTACATGAATGAAGCAACTAACGTGGACTATGTTATTACGTTATACAAAAATGCGATATGGGCATAATGCTTAGGATAGAGCAATAACATATTTATAAAATAATTATGTTAACCTAGAACAATTGCTTATGATATATGGTGTTAGCATTGAACATCTTCCGCCACCTTGAATTCTCCCGAGAGAATTTCAATATTCGGTGAAGTTGATGTTTGCTGAGCTGTGTTTGCGCTATGAGGCATTTTGTGGATGATGCAAACTTGTCGAAAAATATAGACATCGATGATGAGAATGATAGTCAAGCTGATATAGTTTATCGTGTAGTTATGGATGTCCTGAGATGAAATTGTGTCTGGTAGTTCAGCCGATAATTACTGGTGAAGTTCTAGTTGAAGGTTTTCAATAATTTTGTCAGAATTGTTAGTATTCCAGTTTATTTCAGCGGTCTGCGATTTGACAAAATGAGGAATGAAGTCGGAGAGATTCATCACTGGCACAAATGAGAAGTTCATGCCATCTAAAACCTCAGAATGTCCCGTCAATATAATAGCATTGTGGTTGAGAGTGCATCTAGGATTGAGTCTAAAGATCCCGCTTCCTTCGATTACTTTATGATGGATAGTATGATCACAAACAACGTCTAATGTTAGTTGATTCGAGGTAACGAAGATCCAACTATTGAGAGGTTCTAGCTGAATCCAGTGATTGTGTAATGAAGTCACCTGAATATCGCACATGGCTGGAATGCCTGTTGTGTGAATCAGACGTGATACTTCGCATTTATTGACGTGTGATTGTGTTGTATAAATTGGATGAGCTTGATTGTATATAATATATTTCATTTCAAAATGATGGCATTTGGTTCTTTCAAGCTCCGATAGTGGGTAATATCTATCGCAGTGAAAAGTGACAGCAAGATAGTCGGTTGATGGCTTTATTTGTATTGATGTGTTGTGGTACTTGACTTAATAGTTGATAGGGATCCGAGTCTACTAGAGGAATTCGAATGTCGAAAATCACATAATCTTACGTGGTTCGTATTCGAACCGTAGCGATTTTGTAGAGACTAAGTGGTGAAGTCGATATGATAGGCACAAGTTTGTTTGCCGGTAAATGCTCTCTCATCAGTTGAATTTGTTTCTGCAACTGGGCAACATTAAGCAGCTTTGCCCATGATATGTGTTTGTTACAACTTGCAGCATAGTTGTTTGGATGTTCAATAAATGATTTAGTAACAATGATGTTTGAATGGTTACTGAACTAAAAATTTGATTTAGTTCTTCGGCCTTTTGTCTGGTATTTTGAAGCAGTTCTAGTTGTTGTTCGATGAATTTGAACTGGTGGTGAATCTCATTTGCGGATTTTTTGAACAGGTTTAATGTAACATCAATTATACTGATTTGATTTTTTAGTAAGTGAAGTAGATAATTTTCATTGTTTTTCACCTTATTTTCAGGCAAATTCTTCATCTAGGATGCCAAAAAGGAAATGTGCTGCTGAGCCGACAATGTTAAATGGTGCTCTTTTCCTTCTTTCTGGCTTGCTGGAGTGCTGATACAAAAGCGCATTTCTATCTTGGATCTCGTTTTGTAGTTGTTGAAACTGTGTTATTATTGTATTCCAGTATTGAGATGTGTTAAACAATGTTTGTTGAGCTGCGCACGCTTTTATTAGACTATTAATGCATTTTGTTAAGCCATTATATTCTGCCCAATATCCAGCAAGATTATAATATGTAACGATTTTCCATGTGCTGTGGGTTAGCATCACTATATCGACCTCTTCGAAAAATATTCCCGGACTGTTTCTAAATGTACTTAGTTGAACTGGGCTATCAGATGCTCTACAGTGGAAAAGAGGTGCGATTAGTAACACGCACAGAAGCACCTGAAGTAATGTGTTTTTTCCTCTCTTTGGACTTCGTGAGACACTTTCCTCGACCTTCCGTTTAAGCTTTGATGACGTTATCAATGACGAGTTGTGAGTTGTTTAAGGGGTAATTCTTATTTTTTTTTTGCTGAAGTACAGATATTCGTTGAAGCTGCAGTTGGTGGCGTGTTGACTTTGCATGGTAGAGGACAAAGGGTATGAATCGCTCGTAGAAATTCTCCAGTCTCTCCATGTCTTTACAGTAGCTACTCTGATGTGATTATCTGAACCTTTAATTGTGTCTATTACCCGCCCTGTCCGCCATTGCAGCGTTGGTAGATTGTCATCCTTGAGCAGCACTAGTGTCCCAACTTTGATGTCAGTTTGAGGTTTTTGCAATTTGTACCTATTTTGAAGCTCTTGAAGGTATTCTGTCGGCCACCTTCGCCAAAATTCGGATCTTAATGACCTCACTAGTTTCCATCGCGTTGTGATCGACATCTTTTGCATCATTGCTGATGGTTCAGCCATTGCGCTAAGGGGCTGCCCGATTAAAAACTGACCAGGTGATAGAGGTTCTAGATCGTTCGGACTAGAGGACATTGGGGTAAGTGGCCTCGAATTGAGCATTGCTTCAATTTCACAGATGACTGTGTTCAACTCTTCATATGTAAGCGATACACCCGCAACCACTCTTTTTAAGTGGTATTTCGCCGATTTTACAGCCGCCTCCCAAAGCCCTCCAAAGTGAGGCGACCTTGGAGGAATGTGAAGCCATTCTATATTTTTGTCACAGCAAAACGTAGCGATCGTGTTTTGGCCTTCCTGTTGATAGAAAACTGACGCGAGTTCTGTCAATTCCGACCTTGCGCCAACGAAATTGGTAGCGTTATCGCAAAAGATTTTCGCCGGGCGTCCTCTTCTTGAGATGAATCTCCTTAAGCTACAAATGAAAGCAGTGGCTGTTAAATCCGATGTAAGCTCCATATGAGTAGCTTTTGTGGAAAAGCATGCGAAAACTGCAATGTAAGCTTTAACTGGTCGTTTACCACGTAATTTAAATGAATTTGAATAGGGCCACAGAAGTCAATGCCCACGTGAAGGAATGGTCGTCATTGCTGTATTCTTTCGGCAGGTAAGTCTCCCATAATTTGGCTTATGACTTGTGGTTTAGTTCTAGCACACCTGATACATTGCCGTGCCATTGTTTTGGCAAAATTTCTTCCGTTGGTACACCAGACCTTTTGCCATGAAATGCATAATAAAGTCTGTGGCCCAGCATGCAAGTATTTTCGATGCAAATGATCGAAGAGTAGCTTGGAGATGGGGTTTAAGTGTGAAATTAACATATCGTGCTTGGATTTATAAGGGAGCTTGCTTTTACATATTCTACCCTCGATTCAAATTATCCCTTCTTCGTCAATAAAGGGTGCTGATGGCCTTAGTTTACTCTCGTGTGAAACCATTTGTTCCTTTTGCAGTTGTTTTAACTCTGCCTCAAAATCTTGCATTTGTATCTCGCGAATTATGAGTTTCAATGCCAAATCCATTTCAGCCAGATTTGGTTTGCCTGTTGCTCTTTCGTGTTTTAACAATCAGCAATTTGCGACAAATCGTAGAATGTACGCAACAACTTCTTGTAAACGTTGAAAGTTGTTGTTGTGATGGATGGTGGAAATTAGGTGTATACTAATTCTAGTTGCCATCAATACAAACTTCGTTTTTTTTACTTTCGGTATCGTATCTTTCATTTCGGGAATGAAAGTTTGAATCGAAATGGGATGTCTTAGCACTTGTGGACCTTCAAACCAAAGTTTATTGTTGAGAAGCTGTGACGGAAGCATTCCTCTAGATATCAGCCGGATTTTAACTAGATTCGATATACTGCCAAATTCCATCGTCTTGTGCTGTTTGAATTGCCGAGACTCTATTGGCAACAAATGTTGTAAATTTTGATAATGGCGAGGCGATCCATTGCAAGACAATAGTAGAGTCCGTCCAGTAGAAGGTTTTACTGATTGGCGCATTCAGAGCACATTTTACTTGGTGTATTAGGTTTACCAGTAGCTGCGCTGCACATAATTCTAATCTGGCGATGCTTCTTTTCCGGATTGGTGTTACGCGGCTTTTGGCACAGACCAGGAATATTGTGATTTCGGATCTAAGGTATATGCATGCGCCGTTAGCGTTTTCACTGGCATCTGAAAAGCCATGCAGTTGTAGTGATTGAGAAGAGTGAAAACTTCTGATTCGCCTTAGTATTTTTACTGTGTTCAGAAGTGGTAGTTGGGTGCGATACATTCTCCATTTTTGCTGCAATGCATCTGGTTGGGGTATCCCAGTCCAATTTTAGCTCCCACAATTGCTGCATGAAGATCTTTGCTAGAGCTATTACTGGGTTGACTAAGCCCAGCGGATCAAAAAGCTGTGACATTTCAGACAGCACAATACGCTTCGTGATTGGTTTAGAATTGCTTGTAGTCGAAAATTTAATGCTGAATTCATCAGTTGAAGGATTCCAGCTAATACCCAAGGTCTTGACAATATTCTTGGTTTCAAGCTTTGTAATGTCCAATTCTGCCGCCTTATCACTTGATCGACTTTAATATGTTTGGATTATTTGATTATTGTTCCATAAGTGGCAGTTGTCAAGCGAAAGGTTTTGGCTTTGTCGTCACTAGGCTCTTGCCAAAGGATAAGATGATAGTTCCGATCATCTTCATGTAATTGAATTTGACGATACATTTTGTAAATATCCGCAGTGAAAACGTATTTGTGATATCGGAATCTAATAAGAATGTTGAACAGGCTCTGTTATAGCGTAGGACCAGTCCGTAGAATGTCATTGAGTGAAAAGTTACTGGACGTTTTTGCTGACCCGTCAAACACTACACGTAGTCGTGTAGTAGTGCTATCGAGCCGCATAACGCAATGATGCGGAAGATAGTAATGTGGTAGTTATTCATTGACAGGTTCCACTAACTCCATGTGCCCCAATTTTATATATTGGTGTATAAATTTGGTGTAGTCTTCTCGCAATATCGGGTCTCGATTGAATTTTCTGTGCAATCCATTGAGACGTTGCAACGCTATTTGTTTAGATAGCCTAAGGAGTGCTGGCGATTCGGCAAATGGTGGGCGGACAACATATCTTCCTGAAGTGCTCCTCATAGTTGTGGACGTGAACCATGCCTCGCATTCCTGATCATCGTGTGAAAGTTTCAAAGATGATGTCTTCAAGCTCCCAGAACTTTTGCAATTGGTCATCTAAGTTTCGCACAGCTCCGCAGAATGTTCAATCAGTTTTTTTTCTTTAACCTTCCCGACTACCATCCACCCAAGCGTTGTGTTTTGCAAGGTAGGTAGATTTATTCCCAGCACTATCTGTCCAGTGCTAACCGGTGAGCAAAATAATTCAGCACCCAAAAGCAGCTCTATTTCTTGTGGCTCATAGAACCTAGGATCAGCCAGTAAAATATTGCTGGGTATTGGCCATTTGGAAATATTCACCTGTCTTTATGGGTGTATGCTCGTAATTTCTTTGAGTACAAATGCTTCGAACTGCATTTTAAATTCGCTTGTAGCTGATGATAGAGTTAAGTGGACTCGTGCTTTAGATTGCTGGCGGCTGTTACCAATTTCCCGTATTCCTTGGGTTTGTTGAGTGCCCTGTACATGTAGTTTTTTGAAAAGCATCTCCGAAATGAAATTTAATTGAGATCCTGAATCAATAAGTTCTCTAGCTGGTCTTATCTGGCCAATATCGTCGGTCAAATTTACCACTGCTGTGCCAAAAAACACAAATGATTCATTGTCATCAGCCTCTTTGTTCATTGTCAACGCTTGAGTTGTGGGGGCTGGCTTTGAATTTTCCTTTGCAATGTGGAGAAGAGTGTGATGCCGCCTGCTGCACCTTAAACAACTTCTCGATCTACACGTTTTTACGCAGTGCCCTGATTTTAGACAATTAAAGCATAACTGCCCTTTGGCAACGCAGTTTCTTCTGCTTTGTACATCTAAATTTAAAAACGTTCCGCATTGGCTGAGTGTGTGCCCACCTTTACATAGGTGGCAGGGTGCTTCTATTGGCTTAGTTGCGGTAAGAGTCGTCTTGCCTGCAGTGTTTTTTGATGAAATTCGAGATAGTCTGTCACCGAGAGCTCCAAGAGATTGAAAACGCGACTCCAGGAATATCAAGAGTTGCGATATTGTTGGGATTTCTCGTGGTGATTGAAGTTGCTGCTCGAACAGGATGTGTGTGTTTTTGCCCAATTTCTTGGTTAAGATGTAAACAAGAATTGGATCCCATTGATCCACTGCCATCTTCAAGCCTTGCAATGCTCGAACACATTCGGCAGTAACATCATGGAAAGTTTTAATAGATTGAGAATGATCCCCGTTTACTATTGGCTGAGATATTAGCTTGTTAAGTATTGAGTTAACAAGCTGCCGCTTGTTGTCATAGCGCTCATTCACCTGCCTCCAAGCGGTGTCATAGTTGTTGTCGCACACCGGTAGATGTCGGATGAGAGCATCAGTCTCCCCAACCAAGTTGGTTTTGAGAAACCAGAGTTTTTGTGCTGCATAGGCGTGCCGTTGCCTAAAATCTGGCAGGGGCCAGGCATCGAAAGGTTCAAAGCATGCGATGATTTTGTCTTCCGTAAGGTACACGTATAGTACTGTTCATACAACTTATATAATTTACTAATACATTATATGTTTGTTAATTTATTCTTTGTTATTTGTTAATGCATAACGTACTATCAAATAAACTTCGTGTCTCTGAATACGTATGAACTATTGCGACATGTATATAATGTGAATGGTTAGTATGAACTACACATGAATTATCTATGACCACAAAGAAATGAACGTTTGTATGAATTATACGGGAATAGAATGGAAATAGTTAGAAACATAAGACAATTTGTTCGTTTAGAAGCTAAATATATTTCAATTTATACTTGAAGAAGTGGATAGCTTACTTTCAAAATATCTTTGAAGAAATAGGAATATGTTAAGCTTACAAGGAAAAAATTGATATCTTGCTGCAAATTTTTGTGACCTAGAAAACCTAGAAAAAGCGCAAATAATTTACCAAAATGAAGAGCCATTTTCTTTTTTCGAGCCATTTGGTTTGCAGGGATATCTTTGTAGCCCTAACTGCGTGTCTGAGGCTAGATGAAATATCAAAACCTTTCAGGCTAGTGCTTTTTGCTGTTTTCCATTTTCGTGATCCTCTGGGAAATGTGAGATCCAGACAGTGCTTCTCTGCGAATGATTTAATTTTTCCCCAAACTACATAAAAGTTTTCTCGTTCACTTAGTAGTGTTTTAATTGTTCCATTCACCAGATCCATCCCATTCCAAAGAGTTGCATTTTTAGTTTGGAAATATGTGCTTAACATGTTCGTTTTAGAAAGAACATAGTGAACGATGAAAAGATTTACTACAAACTTAGGATTACTGATTGAATGAAAGATTTCCAATGCAGAAACTGAGTCGTTGTATTTTTCTTCATTCATTTCTTTTTCTAAAGCCTCTTTCATAGTCCCAAAGCTATCGATCACATGTTTGCAATTGTGAAATCTCATTATAGCTTAAACTTCTCATTCCACGCCTTGAATTTAGACCAACTACCTCTTCAAGCTGCTTCAACAATTCCTGTTGTGATGGCGTCGAAAAGTGTAGGTAAAGGGATTCGATGGCATTGAAAAAGGATGTACACGTTTCGCTTGTGAAAAATATGTCCATCACAGCAAGGGTAATTCTATGAGCTTGACAGTGTACCAATGTGGCTGCAGGGTGTTTTATCTTAATTTAGGTTTGTACACCACCTTCATAAGACTGTCCAACGACAGGCAATTCGCTAAGCCCGTAGCTGTCTAACGCTCAAAATTATACCTGCTAAATACGAGGCATTTCTAGCTACTGAACAACCTACAAAGCTTCAGAGCCTTTCTTCGATTGCTAGCTCTTTAGCTAATCTGACAAATACGGAGAGTTGTGCCTTTTTGTGGACCCTTGCTTTGTCTGCCACAGTGGATATCACTCCGCACCCTTTTATTTTAGCTGTCATGTCCTCGCGAACGTTTTCAGCAATTGTTTTTATTAATTCATTTTATGTTTTGCCACTACAGTAGTTCGTAGCCTTGTTTTAAAAATGTTATTCAAAAGTTGAATCATACTTTACGAATAATTCACACAATTCCAAAAAAAAATTCACGGTTATCACTGGCACCACTTTCATTATGTCCTCTGAAAGCAAGTCCTTGGCAGCTGAGCCACGTCGTAAGGTCGAAAACCTTTTCCAAATAATTTCATTTCATCTTGACAATATTTCAAGACTGTTCAAGCAGCATATCACTTACTGTTTTCCAAGCACTATTAGAGTTTTATTATTGTAGAGTTTTTATTATTGTATGTAATATGTCTTTGAACACATTGTGCATGAATTTTACTATCCGGATAATTTATCTAGATCGCGAAGTTTGGTCGAGCTGAAATTTTAGTGTATTTTTGGCAGCAACGGAAATTCTATGGAAAATTTCACTTTGTGATAACTTCACACCGAGTCATCAGATAATCACGAAATTTACAAGACTAATTAATTTCTGTCGTTTTTAAACAATGTCAATGTCTTTCTACCATAAGTACTTAAACACAAATCTTTCACACTTTTGACTCTCTGGTGTTTTTTTCGGTTTTTAGAATAAAGTGCTAATGATTGATGACTTTGATACTATATTTATACAGTCAAAACTAAACTTGTGAAATTCCCAATCACACAAAAATCGTAACCCTTCACCGAATTATTTATTTTTTTAGCACCTGGAACTTGCGTTGACGGTATGTCGCAACCGGATAAAGTTCACAGGATATATTGGTCTTGAATAGATATAGGTCTGACAATAGTTTAATGAATATAATAGGAACCATGTGGCGGTTGTGTCACCATGAAAAAACGCTCGGTGGAATTGAAGTGCTATGCATTTTAACTTCCAATGCAGCTATCAAATTATAATGAAATTCACACACATTTAACCTGAGTGTAAATCAAGTAGGTCTGAGTTTTGGTTGTAATGTTACAGCATCAACTATTTAATTCATTTTGTCCTGGAAATCGGTACTATTACATTTTCAAATAATGATTTCGTAGAGGAAATAAGCCGAAAATATTTCAATTTCAAAAAATTTAACACATTCGCGGAAGGTAGCTCAAAACACCTTTTTTTTCTTAGAAGTTCCAACGCTTTCAATGGGTCAAAACCAAAGTTATAGGGTAAATTATTTTAACGGGATACAAATTTGGTATAGTCTTTGTTGTGGGGGTGTCAAAAGATTTACAGCAGCAATATTAGACTTTCCGAGCTGTTCAGTATGGACTTTTTGACTCAAACTTAATAAGTACACTTTATCATACGCACAAGTCAAAGAAACATGCTCTTGAATATGGAATAAGACTGTGATTGTTTTGCCTAACGTTAGGTATGAATATGCTGATTGTATAGGATACCATCAAGAAAGTGTACGCGCATCAAAAATGGCTCGCAATAAACAACATTGTCTTGTATAGATAGCATAAAAGTGGTAGGGATGCCATTTTTATTCCCCAAATAACTTCGAAAATTGTATTCTACGTAAATTACCTTGTTGCCTACCATTTTAATACTCAAACTATGTTTCGTGAAAAACATAATTGCATAAAACGCCAGTTTATAAAAGTGTTATTATCCAAATACCTGTATATTGCCTAGTAGGAATGAACAGATAATCTTAATAAAAAAGGATGATTGGCGAGGCGCTTATCGTATTTTTTTCAACGTATAACTTGTCGAAATTAAATATTGCCGTCCATTTCTCGAGATAAGTCCCATAACATCGTAATTAATACCGCAAATAACACAGCCTCTATGTTATAAGTAGTGTGTATGCTTTGGTATATGCTTACACTACTGCACTACACAACTTTTGCTGTAACCACAAAACCAAAGAGGCGAAAACTTAAGTGACTGCTGTTGGAAATATTTATTTTTCTGGGAAGGGCCAACCTAGGGTCTGGGGGATCCCGCTAGGCATTGAAGATGCATGTAATGTATGATATTAGAAACTATGTTTAGTCTAATCTAATTGTGTACATGAATAAAGCAACTAACGTGGACTATGTTGTTACGTTATACAAAAATACGATATGGGCATAATGCTTAGGATACAACAATAACATATTTATAAAATGCTTATGTTAACCTAGAACAATTGCTTATGATATATAGTGTTAGCATTGAACAGCACATCTTTATATCATTCATTCATACCATGCAACGACGTAAAATCACATAGTGCCATATATACATTATCAACATATGCTCATTCATATAAAACATTTACTACAATAAACTTCAAGCATAAGCTATACGATCCCTGTAGGAAAAATGGCAAGACGTTACTTGAGAATTGATTCTGGAAATACTATATTATTTACGAAGCTCCATGACATACAATGTAATCGAGTTTGTCGAGTAAGCGATCAAGTAACAACTTACCCACTGCATTACCTTTCTTAAAAAGTAATGCAGTCGGTAACTTGCTGCTTATTTCTACGAGCAAGGGAAGCTGCGTAGTCGCAATTTTAATGAAATACTGCGCATAAGAATTCTAATGCACGCAGTTCCAGAAAAATTGTATTTTTCACAAGTGCAAGTTTTATTTTGTCCAAGTGATGTGAACCCGTATTTGATTTTTCTATTGAAATATAGGTTTAAAATAGTATATTTTGAATAATGCTGGAATATATTGATTTTATATCCTTGTTTTAATAAATAAAATTTATTAACTTCATAGGGATATTCGCTGTGTTATTTGTCTTTTTGCATCTATGAAATCTGTGTAACTTGGTATTTATATATTTTTCAGCTAAACGAATCAGCGTCATTGGTGTGCTGCACTCCCAATTAGACTTTGATTTCCAGCACGCATACTTGCATGTTTTCGAGATGATTTTTTACAATTTTCGTAGTTTTCACCATACATGAACGTACCATATCACCACTTCTGTAATATATTACAGCATGTCTGTTACTCAACTGATTTTCTTTCATTACTTTTGAAAGCACTCCGACGTTACTGTTTCCTTAACTAGTACAAAACACAATCACAATACATTACCTTCTCCGACATAATGAGGTAAATGTAATGCAGAAATTATATTGGAAGTGCTAACCTTGGTAATTAGTGACTTATTACCTAGAAGTAGTTACGAATTGCATTCTGAATGACTTACTGAAGCTACAGGGATACAATATATACCTGCATCTTGTACAAGTTAACGCCACGTTCCCGCATAATCAGCAAACACGCACCCAGGTAAAATTGCATCAAATGCAGTAAAGGTAGACGCTGCATCAGCAGAAATATCGGATAAAAGCAATCATCGATACTAGAATAATTTTCAGTTTATATTGTACATTCATTTGAATAAAGCTCAAAGAGCATTTTTTTTTAACATAATTGAAAAGTAATTTTTTAACTGGCGCCCGAGCAGGGACCGCGCTTCGCGACACCACGCAAAGTAAATATTCGGTAATAGTACTACGAGTAAGTAGTAATCGCGCTAAGATTACTGGTCGAGCGTTAGCTTACATTAGCTCGCTAAGTCACTCTCTGAGGCTGGGGCAGTGATCCAGTTTTTCTTAGAATACGGGAAAATCGCTATTACAAGTACCGTCGCGATAACGACTATCGAAAACCGCGCGATAACCAAGCAGGTAACAGTGATGTTTTTGAGGGAAAGGAGGCCCCCCAGTAACCGTGAAACCGGCAAAAAGGAGTTAAAATATTAACAGCCGCCCTCAGCAACGAAGGACAGCGGTCCACCCAAACGCAGCAACCAATTGGACACCTAGTAAAAGCAGATATAAGAATCTGCGAGGACTCCAGGGAGCAGCATGAACGCGTTGAACTTTGTAGCAATCCTGTAAGTTCGAATTTCGTTATTAATCTAGTACCAAATGAAATATTAATGGAAATAGTTGGAAAAGATTTACTAGCTGTTTTAATGAGAACTAATTATTATTGAATGAAGAAATAATAATAATAATATACCTTGATTACAATTTAAAAAGTAATATTCAATATATTGGAAAAGTAATATTCAATAAATTGAAAGAAAGAATAATAAATTTCAAAAAGTAATATTGAATATATTGGAAAAGTAATATTCAATAAATTGAGAGAAAGGATAATAATTACAATTTTAAACTATCGGAAAAGTGATATTCAACGAATCGAAAGAAAACATAAGGTTGAAAAGAATTTTTCAAAGAAATAATAAGAAATAATGAATAGCTATTGATCAATCATAAAATATTATAAATAAATTTTTTTTTACTTAAATAGCATTAACCAAATATATACCTACATATATCTACATATTTTTTTATTGGTAAACTATTATATTTTACGCACTAAATATTTTGGGTGTGATAATCCTGAATTTTCTACCTAGTGAATGAGAATTAAGTGAAAAGTGTTGTAAAAAGTGTCAAAGTGAAATTGGTTATCTTTTCGCAAAGTATTCGTGATCGTTTCGTCTATCTAGAAATTAGTGCTACTATCTGTTTTTACTTTGTGGAATTCATTGTTGTTGGAAATCCCCTTACTCTTCGTCTGTTTCATTGTGTAAAAACCTTTGTTGGTCAAATACCCTTTTTGTGCGTGTATAAGACTATGGCCAACCAAAACAACCTGATTAGGCCCGCGCGCTTAAACATCGACGAACTTCCACCCGTAATGGAAGAAGGGGGCACAGCGTTTGCGAACCCTCTTAATCCACAAAACAATCCCCGAAACAACGAGGATCTCGTTCAACTAATCACCCAATTTAGTGGCAGAGACCCTACGTATCCAGGGGAGGCAAATTTTTGATTAATACATGAATCCCGCGTCAGATCCGAATCAGGATCATGACATCCCTATAAACATAGGCAATGAAAGGGACCTATCCGATATGGATAAAATCTCGGACGTGGTTAAAAGCTTGTGCACGTTCTCAGGTGATCCAGGCGAATTTTCCTCATGGAAAAAGAGCGTGGAGAGGATATTACAAATCTACCAACACCTGCAGGGCACTCCAAAATACTTCGGTATTTTGTCCGTTATACGGAACAAAATTGTAGGACAGGCCGATATAGCCCTTGAGTCTTACAACACACCCTTAAATTAGCCCAAAATAGCAAAATGTCTAACATTGCACTACGCGGATAAGCGCGATATAGGTACTCTTGAGTACCAGATGACTACCCTTGTGCAAGGCAGTCATACGATACACGAATTCTACCAAATTGTGTACCATCACTTGTCCCTTATCCTGAACAAGTCATCATCCATGGACATGGGACGCGAATCCATGAGAAACATGACACAGTGCTATAGAGACAAGGCACTAGATACATTTGTGCGTGGCCTTAAAGGTGATCTAAGGCGTCTTCTAAGTATTCGAGAACCTGTCGATCTCCCACAAGCCCTACATCTTTGTCTTAAGTTGCAAAATGTAGATTACAGGGCTCAGCATGCTTTGAGCTCACATGGATCCGCTAAAAGATACTACCCGAATGCACCACCACCACTACCACCAAAAAGAAATAACGCACAGCATCCGCCCGTGCAAAGCCACATTCCAAGAAAAGATTTTCCCCCAGAGTTGCTACATAACCCTAGTGCTCCACAGCCTCCACAATTTCGTCGTCCTGCACAGCACAACCCCTTTTATTCAAGCAATATACCATTTGCACCAAATCCAAACTTTAGGTAATTACCTCCAAAACCCAGACAATACGAGCCAATGGACATCGCTCATTCAATTAGATCAAGAGCCGTAAATTATCAAAATCGACCGCAAAATCCACACCAACACTTCGCTCAAAAACGACCAACATCTCAAATGGCCCACGTGCCAAATAAACAACAAAGAATATTCAATATAGAACAAAATGCCGTTGACACTAGTGAAATTTACGATAACGAACAATACGAACAACATTATAACTATGACGAAACGAATAACTATGAATACGACCATACGACTACAGACACTCCTGATCAGAATCCTGAAAACGAATACTACAATACGACTGCAGACACTCCTGACCAGAATTCTGGAAACGAACAAGACAGCGTTCATTTTTTAGATTGTTGAACTCTTCGCTTCCCTACATGGAATATGCTGCGAAGAGTGGAGAAATATTGAAATTCCTTATTGACACTGGCTCGAATAAAAACTACATTCAGCCACGACTTATCCGGAATCCCATAGAAAACGAGAAACCTTTTAACGTAAACTCCGTCGGCGGGCCAATAAATATAACGCACCATGCCTTCATCCCCTTATTTGGACCTGATATTGGAAAAATCAAATTCTTTACCCTATCACCATTAAAACCGTTTGCAGGAATAATTGGTAATGACAGCCTTAAAGCCCGTCAAGCGGTTATTCATACGGATAATAACTTCATGACTATAAAAGGAAATATTAAAATTCCCCTTAAGCAACAAACTTCCGTAACCGTAAATCACCTGAACCTGAGAACTGACCATATGACTGAGTCCCAAATTAAAAGTCTTAGACACATTCTTCAAAAATATCCTAATCTAACTTCAGAACCGAATAGAAGTCTGACCTACATCACTACCGTGAAGGGAGAAATTCGTACAACAACGAACGACCCTGTCTATGCGAAATCCTACCCATATCCAATGGCTTTGAAAAACGAAGTTGAAAAGGAAATTCAACAGCTCTTAAAAGATAACATTATTCGCCCTTCCAAATCACCCTATAATGCACCGGTCTGGATAGTTAAAAAGAAAGAGGATGCATCAGGAGAAAAGAAATTTCGGATGGTCATCGACTAACGAAAATTGAACTCCATCACTGTTACCGATGCATACCCTATACCCGACATTAATGACGTCCTCTCCAATCTCGGAGAAAATCAGTACTATTCAATCATTGATTTAAAGAGCGAGTTTCATCAAATCCCCTTAAGAGGTCGCGGTATCGAAAAGACTGCCTTCGCCATTAGTAACGGCAAATATGAGTTTGTTCGTCTTCCTTTTGGTCTGAAAAATGGCCCAGCTATCTTTCAAAGGGCTCTCGATGATATCCTTCGGGAACATATTGGAACACGCTGCCGCATCTATATAGATGATATTATAGTTTTCGGTAAAACCGAAAAAGAGCACTTCGAAAATTTGGACCTAGTGCTCAAGACTCTCAAGAATGCCAATATGAAAATTAATTTAGATAAGTGCGAATCCCTCAAAAAGGAAGTTGAATTTTTAGGATTTATAGTCAGTGTAGATGGCATTAAAACAAACCCTAAGAAAGGCGAAGCAATCGCTTCATTTCCACTTCCGAAAATACTAAAAGATTTGCGTTCCTTTCTTGGCATGTCAGGGTATTATCGAAGGTTTTGTTTAAGCATAACTTTATTACATTTCATGATATTTCATGAGATTTCATGATTTCATTTATTTGATCAATAACTAAATTAATTGATTGTAGCTTACTATTTTTCATTTTCTTTATCATCTCACATTCAAACAGCATAAGTACTATATTTGAATTAACATACTGATACAATAACTTCTGCATGCACAATAATCTTCCCAAACGAACGTTTCAAATGCAGACATTATGTCAGCACATTTTGCAGATTCTTTTCCCATATGTGGGAAACGAATCAACTACATATCAAATTTATTCTCGCGCCTGGGAAAATTATTGTGCATGTTATGCAGCGTCAGCTTTTTCTAGACTAAAAATTAGTGTAGGTAATTTGTTATAAATACGTTGGTAATAGGAAAATAAAATTGAGTTGTTAATCAAACGCTTTAGCATTAACTTGAAGACGTTTTACAGCTCAGTGAGTAAAATCTATTTGGTAGAGTTTCCTGCCATAATAGAATATCACAAAACCAGGCAACAATTTTAGAAGTAGAGAAACCTGCTCTCTTTAATTGCATAAGCCTAAACAGGTTTATTAAAGATTATGCGAAAATCGCAAAACCCCTGACATCCCTTTTAAGAGGGGAGGATGGACGAGTATCAAAGAACTCATCCAGAAACAAACCAATTTTTCTCGACAGAAATGCAACAGCAGCATACGACAAACTAAAAAATATTCTCATATCACGAGACGTAGTACTCTCACATCCGGACTTTAAAAAACCATTTGAGCTAACAACCGACGGATCTAATTACGCGATCGGTGCCGTCTTATCTCAAGACAACAAACCAATTTCATTCTTGTCAAGTACTCTCAGTAAAACCGAAGAAAACTACGCAACGAATGAAAAAGAAATGTTAGCAATCATTTGGTCACTCAATTCCCTTCGAAATTACCTATACGGTTCCAGTCATGTGCGAATTTTTACGGACCACCAGCCCCTCACATATGCACTTAGTTCGAAAAACACCAACAGTAAATTAAAACGCTGGAAAGCTATTCTCGAAGAATACAATTATGAATTACAATACAAGCCGAATGTTGTAGCTGATTCCCTTTCCAGACCCCCTCAAACAGTCAATACACTGTTTACTGTGACACACAACACAAACGAAATAAACTCTATGACGCCCACGGAGCATAGTGACGATAGTTCAGGACAAAATTTAGTCCCCTCTGTAGAAGCTCCAGTTAACGTATTTAGAAATCAACTCCTCCTTAAAATAGGAGAAGAAAATAGCTATCAGATTCTCAACCCTTTCGAAAATTATACCAGGCATATTATCATCCAACCAACTTACTCCGAACGCGACATAATTAACATTTTCAAAAGATATTTAAATCCGCACCTTATAAATGGTCTCCTCACTGACGAACCAACTATGGGTCTTATTCAAACTATATATCCACACCACTTCAGAGATTAAAGAATTCGCTTCACACAAAAACTGGTAGAAGATATTCCCAACGAGGCGGAGCAAGAAGAACGAGTTCTTCGAACTCATAAACGAGCGCATCGTAATGCAGAGGAAAACCGCCAACAAATTTTAGAGAATTTTAATTATCCGAAAATGGCTGCTAAGATTAGACAACTGGTGAAACTTTGCACCATATGTAAAGAAAATAAATATGACCGACACCCGAACAAACCATACTTAAAACCGACACCGATTCTCCAATATCCTGGACACATAGTACACATCGATATATTCATGACTGAAAAGAAACGCGTACTCACTGCAATAGACAAATTCACGAAATAAAAACTCTTCCGAACTCCACCTTACAAGAGTGAGGTCAACGGGCAAATCGAACGTTGGCACTCCACCCTCATAGAGGTCATGAGATTCTCAAAACGTGAAGGACCTCCTAGACCCTTCGAAGAACTCCTCGAACGCACAGTGAACGAGTATAATTTTACGATTCATTCAACTACAGGTAAGAAGCCAGTAGAACTTTATCTTGGCCGAATACTCAACTTCACTCCCGAAGAACTAGAAAATGTACGGCTGAGCAATATAGAAAAGATCAAACGCAAACAGTTGACCGACAGGAACAACCACAACAAAAACCGACAGTCCATAAAGACTTACGATACAGGACAAGTTATTTACGTTAGACAGAATAGACGAATAGGAACAAAATTAAACCAAAGATACCGACAAGAAGTTGTTAAAGAAAACAGAAATACGACTATACTAACCGAATCCGGTAAAATAGTACACAAAGATAAAATTCGCAATTAATTTCTTCCAGATTCATCACTCACGCAATCAATGCAACTATACAAATTCTGGACTATACCAACTCGCAGATTGTTTCTTTCTATCTGGGACAGACTTAAATTAAAGACGGAAACTTTAAAATAATTCACGTTATAGACTTGGACCAATACGAACGATTCATTACGGACACTCATCCTATTCTTAACTTGTCGATAGTTCAATATAATTCACTAGCTCGATATCTAATACATGAATTCCACCAAATTGAAACCCTAATCCATAATTTGAAACCTCGGAAGATGAAAAGATCACTCGATTTTCTAGGCTCGGCATGGAAATGGATTGCTGGAAGTCCTGATCATGAGGATTTAATAACAATAAGAGAAAAGATAGCCAACGTCAATAATAATAATAAACAAGTTGTCATAAATGAATTGTACAATCAACGAATAAATAAGATTACCAAAATTACGAATGATATTGAAAAAATGTTAAACGAAGGAAATAAAACAAATAATAACATCATTTCAGAATTAAACTACACAATGAAAATAGTCAAAGAAGAATTAAAAAACATTAATTACGCCATACATTGGGCAAGAATGGGAATTGTAAACTCTCTTATTTTTCAAAAAAAGAAATTGATTTAGCAACTAGTATATTAGATAAAGACCTGCTACCCTTTTCGACAATAGAAGAAGCCTTAGAGCTTGCTGATATTAAAATCATAACTAATCATGAAAGTATTCCTTATTAATTAACATCCCGATCACTAGACAAGAAACATTTGAAACACTTTTAGTAAAACCCATTAAAAAACGAAATATAATAACACAAGTTGTAAAATAAGAATCATATGCATTGTAGGTCAAGAACTATTGTATAAGAAGCACATGCAGTACACTGCGTGACCTACAATGCAATGTACAATAAATCGAAAACAAGTCATAAGCTATATTTGTAAACAGCGAAGCGATCGAAGTATTGACCGCGATATGCATATTTGACGCATTCAGCAAGAATGCATTAATTGATATTTTATATGCGGTAATGCTGTATGTAGGTTAAGGTATCAAGTTATGTTATTCTGATGAAGTGCATTTTGTATGTAGAAGTAATATTTGGGTTAAGGTAACAATTTATGTTATGATGCATTTTTCGCATGTAGGAAGTAAGACTATTGAATTAAATATATAAGAAGAGTGATTTTTTGAATAATAAATTGAGTTCCTCACGAACCAGCTGTGTGTTAATACAATTAGAATTTATCTGGTGCACAAATAAAAGTGCTTGGGCATTAAGAGTCGACGAGGTGTTCAGATTCAAGTGCTTGAATATCTTCTTTTCAAACTTTGCAAGCTGATGGGGTTCAAGTGCCGCATCAGCATCAAACGCAGAGTATACATTTTGGTGACCCCGACGTGATTCAAAGAGCAGTATTCTTTGAATCAAAAAAATTATTATCAGTGAGGATAATAATAATAGACATCGCTGCAGGAAGGAGTATCTACGGAAAATTGTATAATGCAACCAGGCGAATTATACCATTCATCGCGAACTATTGTTCATTCACGCGATCCAACTCAGCGAATCGCTACAGCAATTTAACCCGGCGAATTGTTAGAAGTACGAACGATAATTCAACATCGCAACTGTAAGGAAGCAAACTCGCTGAAAGAGACAAGATGTCCACAGCTGAAGAATTAGCTATTGAGCAGCAACGAACTGGAGAAGAAATCAGGCAGCTCGTTTGCCTCTTTAAAGGAGACACCGAGTCAAGAAAAACTAGAACCTAGTATGAAAAATGGTTAAAGTTATTAGAGGACGGTTGGTCCAAATTTGAGGCGACTCATAACAAAATATTGCAAGTCGTTGACGGGTCGCGACAACATGCGTATTTCACAAAAGACTATTTCATTGAAATAGGAGCTTTGGTCAGCCATTACCGAAAGGTATTCACTAAAGATATTAGTGAATCAAAGGGGACTCCAAAGATGCAGCATTCAACTAAAGGCTCAGAGCAAATAGCGGAGCAACGAACAATTTGTCAGACAGAACAAATAGAGAACACTGTGGGAACTGTCCGAAAACAGAAAGCGCTAATAGCATCAATGAAAAGGCTTTTGACATTGAATATTGAAGATAATCAGCCTAATTCATACTACGAATATAAGATGAACTCGTTTGATCAGCTCTGGAAACAAATTGAGTCTAACCATTACACTATATGTGAAGCAATGGAACAACCTGAGACTGTCGGATACTCCACGAAGGACTACATTGAACTTGAAACAGAAGTACAATCTGTGCTGCCTACACTGGCCGTCAAGCTGAGTAGTCAACCAATTCCAGCTATAGTTAAAGGTGGGCAAAAACCAGAAATTGATTTACCAAAGATAACTATCCCAAAGTTTGATGGTAATTATTTACATTGGCCACAATTCTATGACCTCTTTGTGGAGATCATTCACAAAAGACCATTAGATAACATTCAAAAGATGTGGTATCTAAAAACCAACTTAACTGGTGAAGCAGAGCGACTAGTTAGACATCTCCCATTAACGAAGGAGAATTACGAGATAGCATGGAGCACTTTAAAAGATAGACACCACAATAAAAGGGTTTTGGCATCCACGATTCTTCAACGACTTCTTGAACAACCCACCAATAACTCCGACACGACATCGTCAAGCGGCATAAAGACTTTACATGATACAACAAAGGAAAGTTTGTTAGCACTGGAAGCATTAAAAATACCAACAGACAATTGGGGACCTTTATTACTGCACATGCTGATCAAAAAACTGGATAAGGCAACAAGAATCCTTTACGAACAATCATTAAAGGATCCTAGAGAGCTTCAACAGATGGATGAGTTCCTGAAGTTTTTAGAATTCAGATTCCAGTCTCTGGAAGCGATTTCACAAAGGGCAAAGCCGAGTGGTGTGAAGACTTGCACGACAGTAGCATCAACAATTCAAGCAGAAAAGACAAGAAATAATATCAATTGCAAACTTTGCAAACATGACACGCATAGTTTGAACAATTGTCGAAACTTTCTTCAATTGCCAACAACAAAGCGGTAGCAATACGTGCAGGAAAATAAGCTATGTTTTAATTGCCTAAAGGCAATTAGAATTGCCTAAAGGCAATTAGAATCTCTACATGCAATTCACGCAACTGTTCGAAGTGTAATAAAAAACATCATACGTTGCTGCATATTGAAGACACTCAACCACAAACAATAACAACTGATCAAGGGGCCAGAATCGAAAAAAAGGCCATCTACAACCCTAACCGCTTCCATGCAGGCTCGAGCCACAGGATATGTACTCCTAAGCACAGCGCGAATACAGGTGATGTCAATCAATGGAGAAAGGGTAGAATGTCGAGCAACTTTGGATTCTGGATCACAAATCAATATGGTGACAGAAAGATTAGTGAAGCGCCTAGGAATATCTTCTAAGCCAACGTCATTGAATATTGAAGGCATCGGAAAGGCAAAGAGTGAAGCTCATCGACGTGTTCATCTCAATTTTCAATCACGAACAACTACATATGCAACATCTATGGAAGCTTTTGTCATTCCACAAATTATTTCGGATCAGCCATCGCAGAGGATAGACATAATAAATTGGCCATTACCATCGAATGTCCAACTTGCGGACCCTGATTTTAACTGGCCGGATAAAATCGATCTACTGTTAGGAGCTGAGTTTTACCCTTTGATATCACTAGCAGGACGTATTCATCTAGCTGACCATCTACCTATCCTACAAAATACGCTGCTTGGGTGGATAATAGTTGGCAAGTTTTCGGAAGTCCCACAAGAAACTTTCGTTTGTGGAATAAACAGTGCGGAAGAAGAATCTATAGACAAACTCCTCACTCGTTTTTGGGATATTAAAGAGCCAGTACAGCAAAATAAAATGTTGTCTGTTGCAGAGAAAGAATGCGAAGCTCACTTTAATCATCACATTAGACGAACATCAGCAGGACGTTTTGTCGTCAAGCTACCAATGCTAGACAATTCAACCTCTCTTGGATCATCATTACAGACAGTTACAAGAAGATTTTTATCGCTTGAGCGTCGACTAACATCAAATCCTCAGCTAAAAAAACAATACGCTGAGTTCATGGATGAATACGAGAATCTTGGGCACATGAAGGAAGTCAGCCAGGAAGGAATTTCATCTCCTCATTACTTCATTCCCCATCACTGTGTCTTACGACCAGATAGCACTACTACAAAACTACGTGTAGTGTTTGATGCCTCTTCAAAATCGTCTTCTGGCAAATCACTTAATGATATCTTGCATAAAGGTCCGATAGTACAAAAGGATTTGTTCTCCATTCTTCTCCGGTTTCGGCTACCAAGATACGCATTTGTCACCGACATTGAGAAAATGTACACACAAGTTTCAATTCATCCAGATGACGAAATGTTGCAGTTGATTGTATGGAGGAAAACTCCAATGGACTGTTTGAAATATTATCAATTAAAAACAGTTACTTATGGAACTCGATCGGCACCATACCTTGCAACAAAATGCCTGCAGCAATTAGCTAAGGAAGCAAAATCATCGTTTGCGTTGGGTGCAGCAGTGATCGAAAGAGATTTCTACGTTGACGATTGTCTGACAGGAGCCGATAGTTTGGCCGAAGCACTTCAAGTCCAACAAGAAATTACTTCAATTTTACAAAGTGCAGGTTTCAAGTTGCGTAAATGGAGCGCCAATCATTCACGATTATTGCAAGGTGTCCCAAAGGAAGATCAAGAAGTCAACCTGGAGCTAGCTACTGATGACAATAAAGCTGTAAAGACCCTTGGCCTTTCATGGACTCCACAACAAGATGATTTCTGCATGAAAACAAATATAGATACGAATTCAACTATCTCAAAACGAACAGTGGCATCAGATATTGCACGTTTTTATGATCCACTTGGATTATTCGCACCGGTTGTTGTAATGGCAAAAATTTTTATTCAGAAACTATGGCAATTAAAGCTTGGCTGGGATGATGTACTATCAGAAAAATACCAACATGAATGGGCAATGTTTCGAAGTGAATTGCAAACTCTCAACAACACAAAAATTCCCAGACATATTTTCAACCATCAGATTCCGCGGAACATTCAGTTACATTGCTTTACGGACGCGTCAGAAAGGGCGTACGGTGCCGCAATCTATGTGCGTGCAGCACTTCAAGATGGCACAGTCAAAGTCAGACTCTTATGTGCAAAATCACGTGTCGCTCCGCTTAAAACTCAAACAATTCCACGATTGGAGTTGTGTGCAGCACTCTTGGGTGCACAACTTATGACACGCGTGGTAGAAGAGTTGAACTATGGAAACAATCGCATAAGCTTCTGGACAGATTCTCAGGTCGTATTAAGTTGGATTAATTCGAACTCATCAGCCTAGCCAAATTGCAAGAATTCAAAAGCTAACAGTGACTGATCAATGGAGATATGTGCCCACAAAACACAATCCAGCCGATGTGTTATCCCGGGGATTGAAACCTGGACAGATGCAATCTTGCAACATTTGGTTTTACGGACCCTTATTTTTATCCGGACCCGCATCAAGCTGGCCCATCGCAATTCAGAAAACAGACTTGCCTGACGAGTGCTCTGAACGAAAACGGGGTACACAGGTGCCAACTACTGTGTCTGCATCTGCTTCAACTGCTGAAGATATTATATATAAAAAAAATTCGTTTCCGAAACTGCAACGAATCGTTGGATATATGTTAAGATTCATTGGACGTGTCAAGAAGGCTGACAATGGTTCCTGCTCATCGCTTGTACTGAGTCCACTAGAGCTTGAAAATGCATTGCATGTCATAATAAAAACAGTACAGCAAACGGACTTCAAGGATGAAATTAAGCAATTAAGCATAAATGGAAAAGTGAACAGCAACAACTCTTTGGTCAGTTTATCGCCATTTTTAGATGAAAGGGGTATTATGCGAGTTGGAGGTCGATTACAGTCATCATCACTGTCTATGACGCTAAGTATCCAATCCTGCTCCCATACATATGAAGCATATGCACTGTGGACCACAGGCATTATTGGCACAAATACGACAAAGATTCTGGCCAATAAAAGGAAAAATAATGGCTAGATCAACCGTTCAACATTGTGTCCGTTGTATCAGAGCCAAACCGGTCGTGTTTCAACAGCTTATGGGCAATTTACCATCAGCGAGAATTCAGCCTGTACGTCCTTTCTTAAAAACCGGCGTGGAGTTCTGTGGCCCTTTCTGGATACATCACAAAATTAGAGGAAAACGACCATACAAAGCATATGTGGCAGTTTACTGTTGCTTCGCTACAAAGGCTGTTCACTTGGAAGTCGTGAGTGATCTAACAACCGATGCCTTCATAGCCTCCCTTAAACGGTTCATAGCTCGTCGAGGACACAACAGAAATCTTTATTGCGATAATGCAACAAATTTTTTTGGAGCTAGGAATCAACTAGCGGAATTATCGTCTGCTGTTCATGACAAGGCAGGAATCGAGAAGATTACTTCGACCTGCAGTAAAATAGGAATTGATTTCAATTTTATTCCTCCACGAGCTCCTCATTTTGGAAGACTTTGGGAGGCAGCTGTCAAATCTGCTAAACATCTCTTAGTTCGAAGTATCAACACTGCATCATTAACGTATGAAGAGCTGGAAACTGTGATCATTGAAATCGAGTCGATCCTAAATTCAAGACCGATCACCCCCATGTCCAATGATCCCAACGATTTATATGCTCTTACGCCCGGGCATTTTTTGATCGGTGAACCACTTACAGCTCCAGTGGATTCACTGGCATCATCTTTGAAGACTAATCTAAACACTCGCTGGAAAATAGTGTCTAACATAAAACACGAATTTTGGAAACGTTGGAGCTTGGAGTACTTGAGTGAGCTGCAACATCGATATAAATGGAAGGATCGTCTACCGAATGTTGAAATCGGCACCATGGTCATAATCAAAGAAGATAACCTTCCAACACTGCAATGGCCATTAGGCAGAATAATAAAAACGTACAAAGGTGAAGATGGAGTTGTTCGAGTGGTAGATGTAAAAACAACTGGTGGAACTCTGAAACGTGCAGTAAATCGACTTGCGCCTTTATTTCCAGACGATAATGAACTCAGAAAACCTGTTGAAGAAAAATGTACAAAAACTAAAAACGAGAAATTACCAACATTAAAACAGGGTTGCCCACTACCACCAGAACCTAATCAACAACCATTAAAACGCTCGCGACCATCACTAGGATCAGCATTAGTAACATTATTTTGCACTTGCCTCTTCATATCATCAACTAAGGGCCAATCAATAGAAAACAAGCCATTTGATAAAAATCTTGGCTTCTACTTTGAAAAATTGGGTCCAGTGGGGATAACTACAAGTGAATGGAAGATGGTGACGTATTTCAATATGAAACCTTACTGGAAAGAGTTTGAGATTATTGAAAGATATCCAGAGGTAATAAAAAATTTATGTAAAGGTCGGTCACCCTCGAATAGCTGCTCAAGTATCGGAACACAGTTGGAGAGAGCCATGTCCGATTTAGAACTTAACAACAAATTACTGAGACCAACGACACTCATACGCAGTAAACGAGGTGCTTTTAACTTCATTGAAAACGTTGCTCATACTCTTTTTGGAATATTAGATGCCGATGATGCTGACGAAATAGCTACGACGATAAATGCACTCCACCAAAATGAACAAGAAGTTGCAAGGCATTTAAACAATCAAACATCATTTATTGATAGCACGCTTACCATTATGAAAAAGAGTCAAGAAGATATTGAGAAGGAATTTAAGTATATCGAAAATAAATTCAACCAAACAAGAAACATGCTGAACAGTCTACAGCAAAGGGAAGAAATTTCTGAACAGATCACAGAAATTACGTTTCAGGCTTCAACGCTACTAATAAATCATCAAAGGATTCAAGATTCACTAATAGACATTGTGACAGACTCACATCATGGAAAACTCAACCCGGAATTGTTGCCTCCCGAACAACTACAAATAGAGTTAACAAAACTATAGTCAATGTTACCACCAACTTTGAATTTACCGTTAGAAACAAAGGAGTTGCGGAAGTTTTACAATCTAATGGCTATAAAGGGGCAAATAACAGATGAGTATGTTATTTTCACAATAAAAAACCCGCTAGTGGCTACAGGACAGTTTGAAATACTAAAGGTAGTGCCAGTTCCCTTTAAGGCAGACCTCAATTTCGTTGCCTTGGTTCCGTCATCACCGTATTTGATTGCGGACCTGCATAGAGAACAATATTATCCAGTTAAAGAAGATGAGTTCCGCCAATGTATATCACTTAATGAAGACCAATTTCTATGTCGGCATTATGGACCATTATTTAGGAAAGGTGCAGCCCAGAGTGCCTGCGAAATGAGTATACTCAGTCATGCAACAGCAACATCTTCATGTACAACAAGGGTAATTGGACCTGTGCCTCACTGGACTCAACTGCATAATTCGAATCAGTGGATATACGTTTTGGATAGAGAAACATCGATTAATGTTGTATGTGGACAACGTCTAACGGAAATGATACTTCATGGTTCCGGCATAATAACTATTCATGGGAATTGTGTCATCAGGCAGTCTTTGTTGACTATTACGGGGAGTAATATCTTAGGAACGAAAAGATATACTTCTTACACACCAGTTAGAGACATCACTGATTTAATTGCTATAAAGAAAACAGCTGAAGTTCCTGAGGATGGCTACAAAAGCCAATTTCATTCACAGAGTAAGGAACTGATGTTGCTAAAGGAACAACTAGCAACATTGCAAGTAAGCATGCCAGATAACATTAAGAATCATCATGCACATCATTACTCTGTGGGATATATCAGCCTCATCTTGACGGTGATTGCGGTAATTGGTTGTGGTTGGATCGTGATACGTCGTCGTAAATTAAATCAACCTGAAGAATCTACCAAAGAAGCACCGGTATCATTACCCAGATTGTCAGATAGTTCACCTTTTACCGTTACGATAGATTAATAAGTTGAACCTCCGTCCAACGGGGGGAGTATGTAAAATAAGAATCATATGCACTATAGGTCAAGAACTATTGTATAAGAAGCACATGCAGTACACTGCGTGACCTACAATGCAATGTACAATAAATCGAAAACAAGTCATAAGCTATATTTGTAAACAGCGAAGCGATCGAAGTATTGACCGCGATATGCATATTTGACGCATTCAGCAAGAATGCATAAATTGATATTTTGTATGCGGTAATGTTGTATGTAGGTTAAGGTAACAAGTTATGTTATTCTGATGAAGTACATTTTGTATGTAGAAGTAATATTTGGGTCAAGGTAACAATTTATGTTATGATGCATTTTTCACATGTAGGAAGTAAGACTATTGAATTAAAGATATAAGAAGAATGATTTTTTGAATAATAAATTGAGTTCCTCACGAGCCAGCTGTGTGTTAATACAATTAGAATTTATCTGGTGAACAAGTAAAAGTGCTTGAACATTAAGAGTCGACGAGGTGTTCAGGTTCAAGTGCTTGAATATCTTCTTTTTAAACTTTGCAAGCTGATGTGGTTCAAGTGCCGCATCAGCATCAAACGCAGAGTATACACAAGTAGTATTTGAAAGGGTTTTGAAAGGTAATAACGCAAAATTCTATGGAATAAAAAGAGATTGTAAACATTTCAATAAATTGTTCATTTGTAAAGAATCCGATATAATAGATATAAGCTCAACCGAATGCTTACCGAAATTGCTGCAAAGTTCTAACGCCACCTGCAACAAAATCAGCGGTCTACACATCCCTAACATCGAGGAAATATCACCTGGCAATTTATTCTTAAATGCGTTCTGCGGCCAACTAGAAGCAGAAGACTCCACACACCATCTGAACGGGACCTACTTGATAAAATTTCATAAAACATCAATAAGAATAAATGGGAAGAGCTACGAATCGCAGGAAATATCAACGATTCATGCACGATACTTCAGCCTACACCCAAAGGAAAAACGCATGAAGAATACCTTCCATACGAGATGCTGGATGAAATACGAATTAACAACACTGAAAAGATAGATATGCTAAAATCTAGCAATGAAATCCACCAGTACACGACTTATGGCCTGATTACCCTCTTAGTAACCATAACATCCGCTTACTTGGTTTTGAAATTCTATCTCCAAAAGGGCAAAACCCCATCAACAACAATCTTATCTGTACCAGAGGGCAGAGTCATCCTATCTCCGATTCCATCAATAGTCAGCTGTCCACCCACATCAACAGGTCCAACGCATCCCAGATTTAATAACCTTCCCTATTTCTAACGATAGTGGACTATCGTTCTTAAAGGGGGAAGAGTTAACGACACGTTCCCGCATAATCAGCAAACACGCGCCCAGGTAAAATTGCATCGATCACGATCAACCAAATGCAGTAAAGGTAGACGCTGCATCAGCAGAAATATCGGATAAAAGCAATCATCGATACTAGAATAAGTTTCAGTTTATATTGTACATTCATTTGAATAAAGCTCAAAGAGCATTTTTTTTAACATAATTGAAAAGTAATTTTTTAACTTACACATATATGTATATTCCTCTTTTCAGTCCCATACACGCCACAACCGGCAAACGCATCACTAGCCTCGTTTATAACGTGGTTTCAAACCGGCTTAGGATTAGTCAAGCCGTGTTGTATACGCGCAGTGGATTGATTTGAGCTAAGTCGATCCGATCACGAAATTTTACAGGATTGGATCGACTCGGGCGTTAAAAGACGCGGATCGAGCGATCGAGGATTGAAAAATTCGAAGCCGACTTCATGTTAATGTATGTGACTGCAATGCGGCATACTTCACCATTGTTGAAATGAATGCAATTTTTGAATACCTAAAATTTATGAATCGAGCACATATGCATTTTGTATGTTTTTTTTTGAGATTCTAAGGAATAGAATAACATAATTGTAGAATAATATAATTGTTACTAAAGGTTTGGTCGCGTATTGGAGCAGCAACATATTTTTTGCAGGAGGCTTATTTTGGTGGCGCCATTTCTCTTGCAACAAGAGTATAAAATCAACTTACTGAGAATGTATTTGCATATATTTGAATAGATTTAAGGCACGCGAACAGACCTTTTGAGATGCATGTTACGGTTCAAAATAATTTTAAAATCGTCAAAACTATATGTATATTACATGCATACTGAGTGGACAAATTTTATTGGAACTAACTAGCCTTAAGCTATTTAGCAGATGAATAAGAAAGAGCAGGTGCGAAAAAATTTTTACTTAGACAGTTAGCGGGGCATGTTTGTTATGTTTCATAAAATGTGCGATTATCAAGCAATTACTTACTAATGATGGGGAGTCGGACCGTGTCTGTTAATACAGTAAGAATACAAAATACCAGAATAACCAATAGCACTGGTGGATGATATGTGTGGCGACCCGTATGCTAGGTAAAAGTAAGGTAGGTAAACAATGAAAAAGTGTTTTGTGAAAATACTATCCTTTTCACACAAATGGAAATTTAATAAAGAACTAGAGATTAAGCCTTTCAATTCATTTTCGGTTTTTTCCGTATGTTTTATTAGGGGTAGGACCATAAAATTTAATTCAGGTACATGTGCTGGAATTATTCATTATTAGTTATTCATTATTATTAATGATTAATTGACGCTGACAAAGAAAATTCATTATTATTGTCGATATCAGAAGTCTTTGATTGTCCATTTTAACAAGCTTTCATACTTTTTCGGTTTCAAATTTCAAAAAATTACCGCTTATATTGTCGCACGAAATCACCGACATGAAATTTAAAACTCAATCGCGTTTCAAGTGACTTGGTCGATCCTGTCACATCAAAGACCTACTTTGACTTGGCAGCCATTTTTATTTTAATCCAAGTCGGTCTAAGCTGGTCTAAGTCGATCTGGGTTATAAACACTGCTACTGGCCCAATCACAATTCATCTACATCATCTACATTATGCTACAAACATAAGTATAAGCGAAAGTATAAGTTCTTGTTTGCATGTTTATCGATTTACTGTTCCTCAATGAGGCTCGGTGGGCCAAAACATCACTGGCCCACTATGCGTTGTTACTAGTCCAAGCCAGGGGGCTGAAAGTACGTGATTTATTGATGGAAGAGATTGGCAGGGAGTGAAGGATTTACCATCAACTGGCACGTAAAAAGAGATAAAACCAAAATATGTTCACTGTATTACATGCGAAAGTGAGAAAATATACTGTCAAACGACAGGTGAGAATGTATATATCCGTGTGAGCTGATAGGTGAGAGTGTGTTGGCGTGCGAATAATCCCATCAAGAAACAGTAAGCGCAGCGAACATTCACTGGCAGCAAACGAAATTCCCTGTATTGGGTTGCATAAAAGTGTGGGAGATATTCCTTTTACTCGCCATATGGTATCGAAAGTAGTATTCCGCGTTAACTACCTTATCGCTTACCATGTTAATTCTCAGAAAATACTTTAAGAAAATCAATATTGCATAAATCACCATTCGTTAAAATAGTCTCTTTGGCAAAGCACACGTGAATTGCCTTGTGGGAAGGAGAAACGTATTTGATCGTAGCAGGGTTGCTTGGCGGGGTACTTTGTGTCTTTTTCCAACTTGGACTTGGATATTGCTATCTACTTCTTGCAATTGTATTGCAATTCACGTACTTTCCTAGCTATATATAGTCCTTAAGCTATGTCCAAGCTGCAATCTATGAGCATTGGCGCTTTCAATCGCAACAAAACTGATTTTGTACATTGGGCCGGCTCTTGATCTACGAAAAATTGACGTATGCAATCGCGTCCAAATCTATGTTGCATATTGGGCCAGCCCATCATGCGCTTACATGCGTCACCGGGAAAGTTCGGTTTCTGAATGAATGCATTAAATTGTGATGGAATACAAAACTGCATGAAAAATTGTTTGTGGTTTTCGTTAATTTTTTTGTCAAATTATAAACTAAAAATGAGCTTATTTAGATCATAGTAGACTTTATTAATGGGAGTATATTTGTAAAAAATGAAAAAAATGAATGCGACGTGTGTTAATGTTGTACTGAAAATCAAAAGGAGAATACTGTGGCGAAAGAAAAATCTATGTACATCTGCATGTATCCACAAGATGCACATTTTTCTGATGCGAAAAATTAGCGAAAAGGTATGGGAATTTGTCTATTGCATGATCGTTTTTGAAATATATCTCGAAAGAACATTAAGTTTAGGATTTGAACTATGAAGTCCTTATTTCTCTTCTCAGGATAAATTTGAATCAAAGATTAGTTTCAGATCGTGGGTGTAAAATGCAAAGTGCAAATATTCCAAGAAGAAAAATGCACCTCTCATCTTTCATTTAAAATAAAAAAGACTAGCGCAACAGAACCGCTATAAAACTAATTTTCGAAGTAATTATCTTTGAGGGATTTAAAAATGTGTGAAGACGTTATACCCTTCTTTGTAGTATCATATCATCCATTTCTTACTCAAAGGAACAAATATCATTTTCTGACAGCATATCCTTTAACACAAATGATGAAAATTTTCAGTGCTGGCAACATTTGTCCAACACAGCAGCAATAAATCTACCATAACATGCTCGTGTTTAATCAACCTATCATTTGAATTTCGTTTTCATCCAAGGACATCATCGAAAGTTTCAGCGATTAAACTATGTCTAGGGCTGCCATCCGAATAATTTCCAAAACTCAGAAAATGTAAATATCGGTTGCTTATTTTATTGTAAATCCTTTGTTTATGAATACAAAATGGAAGCATCTGTTGGTGCAATATTTACGAAATTGTCTGGTGCTGGCAATCATGTGTAATCACCATAGCTGCTTCACATTGTGTTAAACCCACCCTATGAATTTCGTTTCGATTGAATGACTGCGCTGTAAGTTATAGGAGTGAATATAATTTTAGGGTTAGCACTGACTAAACTTTTTAAATTTTTGTAACGTAAATATTTTTGGTAAATTGCCATTGCAGGATCTTTCCCATTTGGAAATTATATGACAACATTGCTCGATAAAGAAATGTAAATAAATTACGAAATTATTCATTACTGGCAACCCTTTCACAATATTTTAACGAAATTTCTACAGAATTAGAAATGCAACAAGATCCACTTATCACATAAATTTCGTTTTGATTTCGTTACTGCATCGGAAGTTATAGGGAAAAAACCTTTCTTTTCCTGAGCAAATTCACAATATCTAGCAGACAAAAATTGCCACAGCTGGCGACCCAATTCAAATTTTTCAGCCAAATTTCTATGAGATTTATCTTAAAGTAAGGTTCACCTACTGTATGAATTTTGTGAAAATCTGGTTTCTAAATCGGAAACTATAGGCCAAAAACCAGGCCAATTTTGGAAATTTTTATTTGACTTAGTGGACAAAAGTCATAATTTATCAATAATTTGAATTAATTTTCAAAAATCAAAAATTTTTCAGGAAGTTTGATGATTTGAAGGATATTTTTTCAGGAGCCTGCTGTAGTTACAGAGTTGCTCGCACAGTCTTAAAAGTCCATGCGTGTTAAATTCTGGTCTACATCAATACGCTCTGAAAAATTCACGATGATCCGTTGTTTTTCTTAGAATTTATGACAAATCGAAATTTGAAAAAAAATCCTTGCTTACTTTTAGGCACTCAGCGCCTACACAAGGCTCAAAATTTCCACTTCTCTATCATAGGCAAGCTTAGAACATAAGAAGCTTTCATTCCCAATACTTTTTTTGACCAAAAATTCACACTGCTTGGAAATATAGGAGTACCTGAAAATTCACTAAATTCGAAAATTAGTAAAAAGACAAATCAAATAGGGCATTTCACGTGAAGCGGACAACGAAAAAAAATCCAGGTTCTGGATTTCGTTTATATTGTGCATACTGGTGCTTCTAGAAGATATGAATGTGGATGCACAAGTTTTTATTTCTATGAGGTTTAGTTGCCGAGTTATGGGCTTCTGAATAATTGACGAAATTGATAAAAGGCTTTTTTGGAAGCGGATTCTGAGATTCAAAACAAACTCTAAAAAACATTAAACATACTGATTGGTATAGAAAATGAGCTGTTCTTTTTAATGTTGAAATTAGATTTGAAAAATATTTTTTTTTCCTGTGTGGAACCGGAAGTAGACACTTTAACTCGTGATTTGAATAATTTGGACCAGGTTAATTTTGTTTATTTTTATAACAAAATAAAGCTTAATTTATACTTATTTTATCATAAAAGTTTTAGAATGGGATGGCCAGTAGTTTAGGAGGTAGGTGAATTTTAATACATAAAAGTCGCATGGGGCGTGGTACCGAGAGCTTGCTTAGGGCAGCTAGTTGGCTCGAAAACAAAAATTGATTTGAAATGTGATTAGTAGCGCCATCTCTTATTTGAAAAAGGTTTTATTTTCCCATAAAAACCGAATTAAAATATATGACGCATATCTAATATAATTGACGCCAAGCCAATTCAAATTTTCCGTTATTTTTCGAGTTACTGTTCAACGCTTGCAATGACTATTACTTTCGTTGATAAGTTAAAGAGTCTTAATTATGTGTATTATGTCTCCGTTTGGCTATCGATGTTTCAATCCATTCGATTTGAAGTTTCATCGGAAGGCTAAAGACCTAAGAAAAATTCCTAGAATATTAGCTGAAAATAAGTTATGTGGAATCTGCTGGGAAAAATTGATCGTAGAAGCACCTCTAGTTATAAAAAAAAAGAACTAGTTTAAGAAACGAGAGTAAAATTGTAAAAATTGTGAAATAAATTAATTTGTCTAAACACAAGTACCGTTTTTTTCACTAAGTAAATCAGCATTATCATTTTTTAATATTTTATATTCTATATGTAAGTGATATAGGTTATAAATAAAAGTTTTAATACAAATATTTTGCTTTCACACTCACTAGCTATCATAATCAAGCTCCCGGTACCACGCCCCATGCGACTTTTTTGTATTGAAATCCACCTACCTCCTAAACTACTGGCCATCCCATTCTAAAACTTTTATGATAAAATAAGTATACTTTAAGCTTTATTTTGTTATAAAAATAAACAAAATTAACCTGGTCCAAATTATTCAAATCACGAGTTAAAGTGTCTACTTCCGGTTCCACACAGGAAAAAAAAAATTATTTTTCAAATCTAATTTCAACATTAAAAAGAACAGCTCATTTTCTATAAGAATCATTATGTTTAATGTTTTTTAGAGTTTGTTTTGAATCTCAGAATCCGCTTCCAAAAAACCCTTTTATCAATTTCGTCAATTATTCAGGAGCCCATAACTCGGCAACTAAACCTCATAGAAACAAAAACTTGTGCATCCACATTCATATCTTCTAGAAGTACCAGTATGCACAATATAAACGAAATCCAGAACCTCGATTTTTTTTTCGTTGTCCGCTTCACGTGAAATGCCCCAAATATAAAATGGAAATAAACAAGCTAGCATAAATTTAGTCTACAAACTATGCTAACAGGTTTTCCAAATTCTTCCATAACAGCTTTTGAAAATTGCCTTAGAAAAACCAAATACAATCAGGGCTTCTTATTACAGTGACAAAATCATGTCGAAGTCTGAGCTCAGCTGCATTCTGAAAGTATCTGTTATAGTATC
>OX376374.1:80700392-80778741 GCA_947369275.1 Nemotelus nigrinus
TTTCAGGAGCCGGCTGTAGGTACAGTTTTTAGGAGAGGCGATGATTTGAGAGTTTTCACTTTCAGCGCCTGCCATTGCTAGAGGGTGCCAGGATGCTCATCAAAAGCAACACAAATTTACAACTTAATAATACAATATGTTCTGAAAGTTTTATAATGATTTGATAGCTTTGTCAAAAGTTATCGCAATTCGAAAATTTCAAATTTTCCGGTCTCCTTTTAGGCATCTAGCGCACAAGTGGGGTTGAAGAATTTCAAAACATTTTCTGATTCACATTTAAAACACGTCCAAAATTTATTTCGCTAGCTTAATTTTGCAAAAATTATTTGTGGACGGAATAATAGGTATATTAAAAGTATCACTTATACACTTATATATCACTTGTATATATCACTTATATATATGGCCGCCGGTGCCAAAGGATTAAAGATAATTGACATTTGGTGAGATTTAGACCTATTCTGCATTTACACCAATGTATCCTGAAAGTTTCAGTTCAATCGGATGGCGCGTTTGCGAAAAATAGTTACTGAATGTTTTTGATGAGATATATATATATATATATATATATATATATATATATATATATATATATATATATATATATATATATATATATATATATATATGTTTATATATATATATATATATTATATATATATATATATATATTATATATATAATATATATATATATATATATATATATATATATATATATATATATATATATATATATATATATATATAAATGGAAATATGAATTTTTAGTCAAATTGATTTTTAATACGCACAATCAAAGTGCAATGATTGCAATGATACGTACACGGCTTTTCTATATCTGTTTCTCTCTTGAGACGAGAATTTCTCCTAAGAAGCAATTTCTTCATTGCTTCCAAATAGCTAGTACAAGCACATTTTTTCAAATAGCTAGTACAGAGTAGTTCCGTAGTTCCGAGTAGTTAAAATATAGATACAGAAGGTCGATATACAGAAGGAATAAAGTCTTTACCAGCTTCTACCCCCAGATTCGTAACAAGCTGTAGAGATCCAGATTTACTTATAAACCATGCAATAAAAAAACAATTTTGCATATTAGTAAGGATATAAAAATATTTTAATGGTTTCCACTGTTGAAAATTAGCCAAAATACATCATTAATCTATGGAAAATTATATTTCTTGTTGCTTAAGTAATTTTCAAAAAATTAACTACATATATCATGTCTGTTATCGCAAACAGGTTTGATCGCTTATTTTAAAATATGCCGCCCACAGAGCAGCTTGGGGAACTTGTATCCAAACAGTTTTTCGCAATATTCTCCAGAAGGCATCGGAGCAGCAAGTTTCAATCAGAACCAGTGTGGCCAGATATTTGGGAGAAAATATAGCCAAATTTCAAATTTTCATAGCCCAAAATAGCGAAGATTTTTTATTTGTAGCCCAAAAACCGCCACATCAGATAACTGTCTTTATAACTAAATCAATTCATTTAAGCTGGTTAAATTATAATATTTGTACCCATAAAATTCATACCAAGTAACATAAATGTTCTAAATGCAGCCCAAAATTCGTTTGAAACAGTAAAAATATCTGATATTTCATACAGATAAAATTTTATTCATAACGTATTTAAAAATGGAAAGCAGGAAAAATGTGAATAGATTACAGGAACTGTGTGAAAACTTTAGAAAAGTCCGTGAAAAAATAAATGTAGAGGGGCACTTATTTTTTAAGGATTTTTTAATATTTTCACACAGAAAATAAAAACAACTTGCAAATTGGGGTGGCACAAAAAATGAATTAGTATAAGCAACAGTCTTAATGGCTAGAATGGCTGAATGTTTTATTTAAAATGAGTCAAATATTAATATTTTATCTGATTTCATACATTCAAAACTATGAAAGCAAGTTTTGAAATAAATTATTTTTTCGGTTAGACGATCAGCTGTTAGCATTATGCTTAGACGTTTAAATACTATCAAAAGAAAACATACGTCAAACAATTTCATATACGGGCCTCCAAGCAATGTTTCGCGAAAAAATTGAAGTGTGTTTTGAAATAAAATGAATAATTTTTTGACAATGAAATGGATAGGATATATCATGTTTATACATACATATATATTTTATAACCACAGTGAAATCTTGAAATCGGACAACATCAGCGTCACAAATTAAATGGTCTCATTTCACAGGTGGTCCGATTTGAAAGGTTAAAAAAAAAAACGTTGAAGATATTTTCCCCAATATTTATTTTTATCAAAGGTTACTCTAAATTATACTCACATATTTATTATTATCGAATCTTGAGTACAAGAAAATAAAATGCAAAATATAGGCTTTTCACGTGAATGTTTTACAAATGCTTAATTTTTCACAGAAACGCACGCTCAGTTTAAAGATTTAAAATAATTAGATACAGAAATTTTCTTCTTTGCGCTCGTAAGATGTACCTGCTCCATTCAAACTACGCAATTTTTTTAAGGTTTGCAAAACTTTAGATATGTTCGTTTAGAGATTTGATATTCCGTATAATGGAATTAGTATTCTGCTGACGAAATTCATATTCTGTTTCGTGGATTCACTATCGGAATTAAAGCCCCTTCAAAAAAGATAGGGCTGTAAATGAGAAGTGCAAATTGTTGGAAAAACCTAAGCTTGAAGTCGTCCAGATTATCTAGCTTTATAAAAAAAGATGGTGATGTTTCGGTTTTGTGTTTGCATTTCAATATCAAGTGTGTGCATCCATTCTTTCAAAATACCACCCGTCATCCAAGATTTTGTGTTAGCTCGCCAAGTTATGCCCAATCTTCGCTTCATGTCAATTATTCCGAACGATCTTGGTTTTTCGGTTTTCCCTATGCAGCTTCCATGCAACTGTCACGCGTTTCTTTCAAGGTTTTCCATATGTACATTTTTTTCTATTTTAGACGTAGTGATTTTGTAGGTGGTACTCTAAAACAATATTCCTGTCTCATCAAGATTATAGGTATTTGAATCCTCATAGCCATCACATAATATTTTTAGCTGTGACTGAAATTCCTGAACTGTGTCTAAATCAACATCAGCTTCTTCGCCACAAATAAATCATAAATATCAAATGAATTGCATTCTTACTTGCTTAAAAGGAAAATATACAACAATGCTCAAATAAATCAATATTTTATTATTATCAGAATACCAATAAAATTCAAGCTATCTATAAGGTCCCGAATTCTACACATTCTACAATTCTAAACAGCAGAAAGTTATGCCGAAATTATACGAAAAATTTTCTTGACCTTGAACAGATAATAATTTCCTGGAAAACTCAATTTTGCACAATTTGTCATGCTGGTGTTAAAACCGTTTTTGGTCCGATTAGCAAGTACCAGGAAGCAAATTTTTGTGTAGCTAATCTGGTTCACGGCCCAATTCTAGAGGTTGCCTGATTACAGAGTGAATTTTCTTCAAGAAATAGTATGTTCGATGATATTATAGTTCAATTGTTCAGGTGGTTCGATCATACAGTGTCCTGATTAGTAGGTTTTACTGTATAGCCCAAATATAGTTTTTCATAAAAATAGATAGCCCAAAAACCGCCAACCCCGAAATGAAAAAACCTCCCGCGAATTCAAATTTTAGATAGCCCAATTGGCGAGAAATAGCCCAATCTGGCCACAGTGATCAGAACCAACATCAACATCATCCTTACGATGGAAGCTTTTTCTTTGGACAAGAACAAGCTTATAAGAGGCCATACGTAGACTATTATAGCAAATCAAATAAAGAAAATGGCATTCGTTTTGGAGAAAGTTCTCAGGATATTGCATATCAAGGATATGCTGAATAAGGGAATAAAAAGGAAAAGTTGATGTAATATTATTTAGACAATTTACTTATTGAAACTTTTGTGTATAGATTTTTTTTTTAAATAAATAATTACTATTTTGTTTGTGTTCAGATGTAACAAACTCCAGTTTCTTCTATTATGGTAAAAACGACTTAATATCAAAATTACTATTCATATATATTATTTATATAAGAAATGGTTTCAACCTCTTGTCCAGGTGGAGTTTGGACTAATTATTATAGGCGATTGATTAATTGTCTGCCTAAGTATACATATAAATCAATGTTCCATAAAGCAATTTGTTGTTTTTTGTGTTCCATAAAGCAATGTTCCATAAAGCACTAAACCTAAATATGGAATTAACTCTACAATCGATTGCTTCGTAGTCTCGAGGATAGTATGACAGTAATGAAGAATGAACTACAGAATGAACAAATTAGATTTAACATTTTATTTAGGCGGGGTTTTGGAGTCAAAGTCCAAAGAAAAATGTTACATTTACATTATCTGAGGTCTATTTGAGCCCATTAATTTTCTCACAAGTTTTTGCGTGTCTTGGGACTGCTCAGTTAGAATTTTCCAATGCCATTATTTGGCACTTTTCCATCGAATCATGTTCAGACCGCGTTTGAGTATTCATAATGTTCGAAGAACAGTAGAAGAATCGTGCAGGTTTTGAGTGCATATTCTACCACATGAGCTGCTTATTACGGCCAAACTGTTTCAAATGCCACGTTTTACTTTGGTCTCAAGAATGCATTATAACTAATATGGTAGAAGGTTTCAGATATTACCACTGGCATGAATTTCAACGTTTATGAGAGTGAAACACGGGTTAATTATATTCGTTATCAGCTGCTTGTTTCACAACATTTTGAAAGCAGCATCTCATATAACATCAATGAAGAAAATGCTCAGTGCCTGCATCACTGTAACTGAAGTTGGTGTTTGGGGCTGCGATCCGAAAAATTTGCAGAACTTTGGGAATTGAAACATTGGTTATTTATTTTCATTGTAAATGTTTCCGGCATGAATACTAACTGTTAGCATTTATTGATACAAAAGTGGAACAACCGACTCGTGCTGGCAACCTTTCGCCAGTATCAAAGCCAAGAATATATCACATCTGCTTCAAGTTCTTTAATTACATTCGAAGTTATAGGAGTATTAAGAAATTTAGGGTTACCTGCAGCGAGTTTTTTCAAATAATCGAAAGCTTAATATTTGCTGTTTATTGTCACTACAATATCATTACTATTTGAAAATTCTACGATAAAACCGCTTAATAAAGATATTGCAATTAAACACAAAACCAACAATAGCTGGCAACCCTATCGTGGCTTTCCAACCAAATTTGGCCTGAATAATGTTTATAATAGGTTTCATTCATTAATAATGTTTATAATAGGTTTCATTAATTGTGTGGTTCCCAAATTTATGCACCAATGCAACAAATTGTTCTAGATGGAACCACTAAAAAATGTTCCACAACCTATGCACCAATGCACAAAAATTGTATCCGTGAATACAGGATAATTGAGGTGTGTAGCGGTATGAAAATATCACTTAGTTCCTTATCCATACAAACTTTATTGCAAACAAATTCAATTCCATTTAACCAAAAAATTACAACAATAACTTAATTTACAATTTCAATACAATTCACTCAATCACAAATATCAAAATGGTACGGGATTAAAATTACCGTTTGTATATTGTATGTTCTCTGAGCTCTGTAGCATATCAACATACCATACAAAACGGTACTTTCTGGGTGTACCGTACATTAGTATTACACAACCTTTACTACACGTGTTATTGTCTTATTTACTACACTTCTTATGTTATATCAACTTTATAAGTGAGTACGATGGAATTCGAATGTTGTGTAAAGATAGCCTTATTGGCATGTGTTTACACCTATTCGAAATTCCTTATGAAACGGTTAGTAAGAAGAGAGAAAGAAGCAATTAGCATTTTAAAGCACAATATCTTGAAGAATATGTTGCCTCGATGAGTCTAATCGCAAATAGAACGATTGTCTTAGAACTGTGTTATGCTGGAGCTAGTGCTTTCGGCACTTTGACTCCCCTCTTCTGGGTGGGCGACTCCTCGGCCCAACTCACTTCTCTCCCAAAGCAAATTATGTCACTTAGTGCAGTTGTTCCGCACTATTCCGTTAGCTGTCTGAGGCTTGGATATCTCTCGTTAGGACGGGCTATGGTGTTTTTCAGATGTTCCATGGTACTGTTAGGATGTTGTTCTAGTCTGTCAAACAGTTTTAACGTTTTGTCGCGTATGTATATGTCTATTGTCTCAACCCTTAGTTCTCTGTGTATGTCCGTATTCCTAACATACCATGGAACTCTGAATATTTTCCTAAGAGCGAGGTTTTGGCATATCTGCAGTTGTTGTTTGTTAGTCTTGCACGTCTGGTAGAAGGCAGGGCTACCATATGTAAGTATGGGTCGTATGATTTGTTTGTAGAGGAGCGATTTGTTGGTCATATTCAGTTTGTCTGGTCTGGTCATGGATTGTAGTCTGCTCAGTACTCCGTTTATGGCTTGTCTCTTGTTTTTTATGTGTGTAGTCCACGTTAATCTCTTGTCAAATGTTAGTCCCAAGTATTTAGCTGTCCGTTGCCATTCTATTGTCTGATTGTCAACTGTAAGTTGAGGTGGTTGTTGTCTTCGTCGTCTCGTTACGATGATAGCTTGCGTCTTCTCGGCGTTTATTTGAATTTTCCATTTCTGGAAATATTCCAATAACATGTTTATGTAGGATTGCAGCTTTGAAGATATAGCTTCTGCATGCTTCGAGGTATAAAAGATGCGTGTGTCGTCTGCGTACAAGGCTACTTTTGTGTTGGGCATATTGGGGATGTCTGAGGTGTATAAGCTATACAATATCGGGGAGAGTGGTGAACCTTGTGGGACTCCAGCTTCTATTGAACGCATTGTGGAGAGGTGGTTGTCAATTCTGACACAGAAAGTTCTGCCCTAGAGAAAGGAGGCAATAAGCTGTATGAAAGGTAATGGAATTTGAAATGTATGCATTTTGAAGATTAGTCCTGCATGCCAGACTTTGTCAAATGCTTTGGCCACATCAAACATGACCAGGCCCGTTGACTTTTTTTTGTTGAACCCTGTACGTATGTGCTGCACCACTCTTGCAAGCTGGAGCTCAGTAGAATGTAGTGGCTTAAAGCCAAATTGTACCTCCGGGATAATGGATTTTTCCTCTATGATTTCATTAAGCCGGTCGAGAAGAAGACGCTCAGCTATTTTTCCTACGGAGGATAGGAGACTTATTGGTCTCCAATTTCGTGGGAAGTGGAGGTCTTTACCTGGTTTAGGTACAACTGTTATAATCGCTGTTTTCCATACCTCAGGGAAGCTCTTCGTTCGAAATAAAGCTTTAATAATGTCAGTAACTGTTGTCAATGTATTGTCAGGAAGTTGTGTCAACCATAAGTTCCCTATTGAATCAGGTCCAGGTGATTTCCGCTTATTAAGTCCGCTTATGAGTTGTTTGACCTCTTCGAAGTTTGTTGGTCTGATTTGATAGTTTTCTGTTGGTGCAGAGGCAAGAATTTGGTCTACGGACTCACAAACCTCTTCTTCCTCGTCAATATCATCCTCCGGGGAGCGGTTTTCCTGAAATTGAAGCTCTAGTACCTCAGCGAAGGCCTCCGCCTTGCCAGCGCCGTCAAATTTCAGTCCATTTAGTCCATGGATTGGGGGCACCGCTATTCTGTTTTTGTGCCGAAAATATTTAGTCATGCGCCAGTAGTTGTTTTCACCAAAAAGTCACCCCACTTTTCGTTGCGGAACAATGCGATCTGACAGCTGATGGTATTTGTGAGCCGGTTTGCTTCCGTTCTTTTGCTAGGGTCACCCGTGCGCCTAGCTCTTCTCCGAACTCTGTTCCTCCTCCTTATGAGATCTTTTATGTTTCTTGGGAGTTCGTAAGGGTTATGTCCCTTTGTCGGAGTTTGAATCGTGTTGTCCTCTTTTGCCTGCTTTATTTTTTCAGTCAGTGTGTTAATAGCTCTGTTAATATCGCTGGCAGTTTCAAGTGTTTCTTCGAAATATTCGTTCGCCATTGCGTCACGGAAAGCGTTCCAATTTGTTCTCTTCATCATTCGAAGAGGCTCGTCAATATACACGTCTTCTATGATGAATAGTACCGGCTTGTGGTCAGATGACAGTTCATTGAGGACAGTCAGTCGCAAGTTATGGTGGAAATTTTGCGAGAGTCCTATATCTAGGACATGACTATGAACTGTACCAAAGTGTGTGGGCTCATCGGGGAGATGCAGGCTTATGCAGTTATCCGTGATGAATCTTTGTAGCTCGATTCCAGCTTGATTGCTTCTCACGTCTCCCCAGTGGCGGTGATAAGCGTTTAAGTCTCCTGCCACAAAGACAGGACCTTCACTTTCGAATAGTTTATTTAAGTCCGGGCCAAAGTTGGTGTTTCTAGGAGGGATGTTCACAGAAGTCACCACGAATTCAAAGGAATCCGTGTGCACTTTGATGGCAGTCGCTTCCATTTGTTGGAGGGTGGGAATTTGGAGGTGAAGGTGGTTTATGCCCCTTCTCACCAGGATTGCAGTGCCTCCACCTCTACCTGACAATCTATCACTACGGTATAGATTGTAGTTAGAGATGTGGAGGCGATCAGCTGGTTTTAGAAAAGTTTCCTGGATGAGCATGATATCAACTCTATAATCATATAGAAATTGCCTCAGCTCTCCAGTCTTGCTGATGATGGAATTTGCATTCCAGGTGAGAATGGTCATGTGGTTGGGGAATGACATTAATGTTTTTTGTTAGATTTTGGAGCTGGAAATGTCGCGAGCATTCCCTGCACCATTTTCTCCATCATGTCCTTCATCATGGCTTGAAACTGCTCTTGCATATTGCAAAACATTTGAGCCATGATAGCCGGCTGTGGGACATTGGGCAGAGTCCGCTGCGCTGCAGGCTTGTTAAATTTGGGTTTGGGGGGCTGGTTTGTGGGTGAGGGTAATGGGGATGGGAGGCTCGTTTTTGCCACCTGTGCAAACGTCTTCCTCAGGTTCTTGGGATTCCTAGGACAACCCCCATAGCTGGCCGGGTGATCACCTCCACAGTTCACACACTTGGCAATTTCTTCGCGTTGTTTCTTGCATTGGGAGAAGTGGTGTTCTCCTTCGCATTTGACACATTTCGCCTGTGCGTGACAGTTATTGGCTGCATGACCAAACTGCTGGCAATTATGGCACTGCAATTGCCCTCCCCTTGGTCGCTGAGCTTCAACTTTGCAGATGAGTTGACATACTGCTTTGATATTATAGATATTAGTTTCCGCCCTCGGGAGAAGGATCTTGACAAGCTTTGAGGTCCCATTCCTCAATTTGAGGAAGAAGACCTCTAGCGGGTGGAAGCCCTGAGTCTGCAGATCCTCCTTTATTTCCTCTGGTGTGAGGCCATGAAGACCTCGAATCACCACGTTCAGATTCTTTTCCTCTGGGAGAAAGTACGTATGGTACTGCACTTTCTCACCTGTGAGGAACTTCGTCAGTTTTTTGTGGTTTAGTGGTGTAGAGGGAATCACCTGGATACCTAAAAATACTCTCTTAGCAGATTCATAATTTATTTTTAGATCTTTCAGAGACCTACTTATTTGTGTCCACTTGTTTGGTTCTCGTATGATCACAGGTACTGTCGTCTTCTTTCGTTCGGGGCTATTTATCTGTGCTTGGTCTGTTTTGTCTTTTGTTTTTGTTTTTTGTGAGGTCGTGGCTGTGTTGTATGTCGTCAGCGGTTTTATTGCCTTGACAGGTTTTGGAAGTGCAAGTGCTGGATACTCTTCTTCAGCCCGTAATTCACTGGTTGATGGGAGAGCATCCTCAATCTCCATATCTACTGAGCATAAGCTATTATTTTCATCTTCCGTGTCTTCCGCCGCTGATGACATTGAAGTTTGTACTATACCCTTGGTTTTTGTCTTCTTCTTGTCCATTTTAGTTGATAGTGTCGGTGATGTTGCAAGTTTTCTTTTCAGTTTAGTCTTTTCCGTATTATCAGTAATGTTGAAAATTCTGTCTGTGAGCTCTTTGTTTTGTCTGATGAGCTCTTCGTTTTGTTGCGAGGAGCTCTGCCTGAGTGTCCTCCAGCTGCTTAATTATTCTATTTAATGTTTCGTTGGATCGCTTGATCTGTTCGAGTAGTTGTGCTGTCTGGTCGTCTCTGTCAGAGCTCATTTCTTCTTCTTCTTCTTCTTCTTCCTCGTCTATGTTGTCTATAACGTCTTCTGGTTCTATCTCAGAGATAGTTCCGTCGTCCGCCATATTTCGTTTCGTCTTCCTCGCTCTTTTGTTTAATTAATATATATATATCACGTAGCTACCAAGAGAACCAGCAATCCTCGGCAGCTCGGATTTGTGAACAATCTTTTGCTTTGGGTTTGAATCTATTATTGAACCAAATTGCCACTCACCTGTTGGAAGAGAGCTTTGTGCTTTGTGCTTCCTCCTAACTCTGTTTTTACAGTTTGTACAGTTTTCTTTTAATTTTTATAATTAATTATTATTTCACACAACTGTATTTATAGCAACAATTTTTTAATTTTGTTTAATTGTCACAATGTTTATATTTTATTTATTACACACTTTCACTGTCACCCTATTTTGTGTTTTCACTTTCACCCTGTTTTTGTTTAGTATTTTAATGTCACATTCACTTGCTTTGAATGTCCCATAACGGGTCTTTCCAATTGTTTCAATAATTATTTTCACAATATTTTGTTTTTCTTCGTCACAGTCACTGACACCGGATATGACCTAACGGGTTTTTATTTTTGCGCGATCGAACAAAACACGTCCGATTCTTCCTGCGTCTTCACTCGAATAGAACGATTGTCGAGTTGGCTCTGCCTTTTATTGCGTTTTTCTGTTCTCCAACTTGAGTGGGGAAATTCTCCACATTTATGATAATCATTAAATTTGACGTTATTATTATTATTTGAACCTCTGATATTGTTATCTCAGAAATTCGTGAATTTAATTTTCCTTGATTATCAACTGAATAACATAATATTTGAATAATTTTAATTGAATTTGAATAAAATTTCATGGTTCCATAATTTTATTCACACAATAAATGGCGGCCTGGTCTCCACTTTCGCTTTGCTATAAAGTTGGCGGATTCTCATGTATTTCATTTCCCATATGTTTTTATGTATGATTTTGAGGCGCCAATTTCAGTTTGAAAAAAAAACAAACAAACGATATTTGGTTTATTTTTTAATACATAATTTTACTTTTAATTAAGACTATATTTCAGTGATATGTATATAATACTAATTGCAACTGTGTTGAAAAATTGTTTTGTTTTATTTTGAGAAGTTGCTGCAACAGTATGAAATTCGTATTGATTTCATGATTGCACTGGAAGCTATAGGGCAAAAAGTTTTATTTACCTGAGCGAATTTTCAAAACCAAAGACACAAAAATTACCATAGATCGAATCGAATTTTTCAACCAATCGAATTTTTCAACCAAATTTCTACCAAACAAGATTTAGAGTAAGGTCCAGCTATTGTGTCAATTTCATGAAAATCTGGTAGCTTATTCACATTTATTTCATAGGGCAAAAAGGAGTTTTTTTTCTTTGTTATTTTTCAAGATGGCACCACTGGCACAAAGTTACCCACAATTCAAAATCGCTTCTTTAAGACCTGGTCCTACTTAAGTCCAATGCATTCTGTAAATTTCAATTTTATCTGATTATTGGCTCGTGAGTTTCCGTGAACAGAAATTTTTGATGCTGAAAATAAAGGTTAACTGGGAGAGGGTTACCGTTCTTGTCCGACATGAAATTTCCAAAGTTTTACTTTGAACGTATAGATAAAGCATGAGAGTTGTATACAAGTTGGTTTTTATTGTAAGAAATGGACATTTTTAGGATATTCGATGGTTTGAATGTTTTCACTTCCAAATTTTTATTTTTTCAAATTTAAGACACCCAAATTATCATAGCTGGTAGCTCCAACCGAATTTTTTGACCAAATTTCTATCAAACGTGGTCTAGAAAAAGTTTGAACTATTATGTGAATTTCGTCAAAGTCGAACGCTTGAATCAGAATTTATAGGGCTAAAAGCAGTTATCTTTTTTTAGTGATTTTTCAAGATGGCACCACTGGCACAGAATTGCCCGCATTTCAAAATCATTTCTATCAGACCTGGTTTTATTTAAGACCAATACATTCCGTAAATTTCAATTAATTCTGTTCATCGGATCGTGAGTTTCCGTGAACAGAAGTTTTTGATGCTAAAAATATAGGTAAATTGGGCAACGGTTACCAGGCGTGCCCGTTATACCATATAAAATTTCTTTGATTATATATAAAAAAGCATAAGATTTACATATAAGTGGCTTTTTTTGAAATAGCGGCATTTTTTCAAGAGAGACGATGATATGAAGGTTTTCACTTTCAGTGCCTGGTTTAGCTACAGGGTTAATAGCTCGCTCATCAAAAGCTACACAAATTCACAACTAAATAATACCAATATGTCCTGAAAATTTCGTAATAATTAAAGAGCTCTGTCAAAATTTATCCCAATTTAAAAATTTTCAAATTTTTCCGTTCTCTTTTTAGGCACCTAGCGCTCACATGGGGCTAAAAAATTTCAGAAAATTATCTGATTCGCATTTAAAACACGTTCGAAATTTATTTAGTCAGCTTTATATTTATATATATATATATATATATATATATATATATATATATATATATATATATATATATATATGTATATATATATATATATATATATATATATATATATATATATATATATATATATATATATATATATATATATATATATATATATATATTTGGCCGAATTGATTTTAATACTAATATTGGTCGAACATTAGGAAAAATAGTATTCGCACGCAATAAGTATTATAAATACTTCATAATTTTGTATTAAATAACTTTTGCGCCATTAGCAAAGTAATTGTAAATTTGCCTCCTACATGATTCACATATGAATAATAATCAAAGTTCTGCTGCGCTTCATTTTCGGTTTCTCTCAGTTTTGTGTGCTTTGTTCTTTTTTACTCGGAAAGTAGTGACGAAACCACCACTTTGCTTAAGCTACATTCAAGAGCATCCCAAAAGAGGAGTCTTTAGGATGACGTAACCGTTATCCCGTCGTATCTATTGTATGATATGATTTTAATTAATCCATTAAGAAGGGGGTGGTTGAATTTCACGCCGAATAATTTCCATTAATTGAAGACCCAGATTTGAAAGTCAAAATGGCTATATACTTCAGTCAGCAAATTTTAGTTCGGATGTACATCTTTTCGATAGTCAGCACGTTAAAAACCCCAAGAAATTGCTGTATAGTAGATTGAAACCAGGCTGCTCACTTTTGTTAATGACTTTTTCATGAACGAAAAGGATTCTTTAATTTCATCCCTTTACCTTGCTGCTAGACGGTAAAATGAAAATGGTACTAGACGGTTGAATGGTAAGGAAAGCGCAACGTAAATTCCAAATGAAATAAGAATCCGAAACTCAAAGAATTCCTATAAATCTGGATAAAGAATTTCGTCATTGGGAAGCGAGGTAGAGTAAGGTGAATTGAAACAGACCGCAAAATTTCACAAACATTAATTACAATTTGTATACGACCAGTGTGGCGATCAACGTGAAGTTTATGATCCTTGATACTGATGCCGTTAATGTGGTCTATTTCGCGACTGGAATCACTCAGAATATATTTGGCTAATTACTTCACTGAACGCTTTGGTTAATGTGTGTTCAACTGAATTTCTATTGCGATTGTGAAATTTTGAAAAAGCTATACATTAAGCAACGCTCAAGAGTGCCTGTGTTCAAATTCTTAATGAGCAACTCTACTTAGATAAATTTTAATATAAAATTCATTATCAATATTTAATAATAAAATATATGTAAAATGAATTTCAAACATTTATATATTAGCATGTTTGTGTATATATATATATATATATATATATATATATATATATATATATATATATATATAGATATATATATATATATATATATATATATATATATATATATATATATATATATATATATATATATATATATAGATATATATATTCGAAGTAGGACGAAGTAGGACATTTTTCTATGTCGTGTCTTGACGGAATAGTGTGCGACAAGCTTAAGACTAATAAACAACAATTACTGATCTGCCAAAACCTTGCTTTGAGAAAAATATTTAGAATCCCATGGTACGTTAGGAACACGGAAATATGTAGAGAATTTAGGATTGAGACAATAGACATATACTTACGAGACAAAACTCTAAAACTTTTCTCATTCATCAGAAGCGGTACATTGAGACAGTGTTGAAGCGATTCGGCATGGAGAATGCAAAACTTGCAGTGACACCGAGCGATGCAAGTCAAACAAAAAACTGACGGATCGATTGTCATTGTGCAAAAAGGAATGTACTGATTTAGAATATTAATGATGTATCTTAAATGTAGAATATTCCAAACAGTGCAAATGTTATGTTTTCATCTAGTGTTTTGGTATGAATGAGCTGAAGCCACATTAACATTGTGAATTGCGGCAAGAGTAGAAGAGAGTATCATATAGGAAGTATTATAATATAATCACTGCCTATTGGAACATCTCCTTTCTTGTGCATGGGGTGCATTATCCACCAGTCTTTGGGCATATTTTTATGCTGTCAAACATGCGATTTTATGCATTGCTTGTTTCAATTTGCAATTTTTTTATTAGTTCATTAAATTGTACATCCCATCACTCCAGAATTCCAAAGAATTAATGATCAGAGGGTCTTTTTACTAATTTTCGAAGAAAATTAATATTAAACTCGTTTCGCCGAAAATTCATATTTCTTTATATATATATATATATATATATATATATATATATATATATATATATATATATATATATATATATATATATATATATATATATATATATATATATATATATATATATATATATATATATATATATATATATATATATATATATATATATACATATATCAGCAAAATAATTAAGGGAGATAATCTCTAGAGTGGCCGATCCGATTGAGCTGAAATGTTCGGCGGACCTAGAGGTATATAGTAGGCAGTGCTGCCATTTTAGCATTTTGAATGCTAGAACTGGCATTATTTTTTCCAATATGGCATTAGAAATTCGGAGTTAGCATCTAGCATTATTTTCAGCATTCAAATTTGGATTCCGGAATAATCTGGCAGTCTTCTATTCACATCAAATTTTTCTCAATAATAGCTCTGTTCGTGTACTTTCAGTCGCGTTCATGGACTGAAACTTTCTTAATTATGTGGTGTGTTTTGTTTCATGAATTCATGAAAAGTACAAAAATGAAGTGACAGTTGTCCGATTTTGAAATAATGATATTTTTATTATATGTGGAAAAAAACCATTGTCGCGAACGGTTGAATGGCTGAAATTCAGGCGATAGATTGTTAATTTATTTATAAGGATAAGTGATTATAAAGTCATCTAAAGCAGTAATAAAGTATCTCCACAAAAATATTCGACTTTCATGATAACATTGCGCGAAAAATATTTTCCTTTCCACGCATATTTGAAAATATGCGCACTGCCGATGAAATCGCTGCAGACCCATCGTAACCAGTGAGAGAATATTTCTGAAAATAGGCCAGGTAATATTGGACAGGCGGAGTAAACTAAAACCAAAAAACTCTAGCGCACCTGAACCGCTAGAAACACTAATATTCGAAGAACAGTAGAAGAATCGTGCAGGTTTTGAGTGCATATTCCACCACATGTGCTGCTTATTACGACCAAACTGTTTCAAATGCCACGTTTTAGTTTCGTCTTAAGAATGCATTATAACTCATATGGTGGAAGATTTCAGATATTACCACTGGCATGAATTTCAACGTTTATGAGAGCAAAACACGGGTTAATTATATTCGCTATCAGTTGCTTATTTCACATAATTTTGAAAGCAGCATCTCATATAACATCAATGAAGAAAATCCTCAGTGCCTGCAGCACTGTAACTGAAGTTGGTGTTTGGGGCTGCGATCCGAAAAATTTGCAGAACTTTGCGAATTGTAACATCGGTTATTTATTTTCATTGTAAATGTTTCCGGTATGTATACTAACTGTAAGCATTTATTGATACAAAAGTAGCACAACCGACTCGTGCTGGCAACCTTTCGCCAGTATCAAAGCCAAGAATATATCACATCTGCTTCACGTTCTTTAATTACATTCGAAGTTATAGGAGTATAAAGAAATTTATGGTTACCTGCAGCGAGTTTTTTCAAATGATCGAAAGCTTAATATTTGCTGTTTATTGTCACTACAATATCATTACCAATTGAAAATTCTACGATAAAACCGCTTAATAAAGATATTGCAATTAAACACAAAACCAACAATAGCTGGCAACCCTATCGTGGCTTTTCAACCAAATTTGGCCTGAATAATGTTTATGACAGGTTTTATTAATTGTATGAAATTCGTATTGATTTCGTGATTGCACTGGAAGGTATAGGGCAAAAAGTTTTATTTTCTTGAGCGAATTTTCAAAACCAAAGACACAAAAATTACCATAGCTGGCAGCACCAATCGAATTTTTAAACCAAATTTTTATCAAACAGAGTTTAGAGTAAGGTTCAGCTACTGTGTCAATTTCATGAAAATCTGGTAACTTATTCACATTTCATAGGGCAAAAAGCAGTTTTTTTTCTTTGTAATTTTTCAACATGGCACCACTGGCACAGACTTGCCCACAATTCAAAATCGCTTCTATCAAATCTGGTCTTACTTAAGTCCAATGCATTCTGTAAATTTTAGCTGTATCTGATTATTGGTTCGTGAGTTTCCGTGAACAGAAATTTTTGATGTTAAAAATATAGGTTAACTGGGAGAGGGTTACCGTTCATGTCCGACATGAAATTTTCAAAGTTTTATTTTTAACGTGTAGATACAACATAAGATTTATATACAGATTGGTTTTATTGTAAGAAACGGACATTTTTTTGAATATTCGATGGTTTGAATGTTTTCACTTCCAATTTTTTTTTTTCAAAATGAAGAAACCAAAATTATCATAGCTGGCAGCTCCAACCGAATTTTTCGACCAAATTTCTACCAAACGTGGCTTAAAGTAAGATCCAGCAATTGTGTGAGTTTCGTCAAAATCGAACGATTCAATCAGAATTTATAGGGCTAAAAACAGTTATCTTTTTTAGTGGTTTTTCAAGATGGCACCACTGGCACAGAATCGCCCGCATTTCAAAATCACTTCTATCAGACCTGGTCCTATTTAAGGCCAATACATTCTGTGAATTTCAAATAATTCTGCTCATCGAATCGTGAGTTTCCGTGAACAGAAGTTTTTGATGCTAAAAATATAGGTAAATTGGGCAAGGGTTACCAGTCGTGCCCGTTATACCATATCAAATTTTTTTTTTTTGGTTATGTAAACAAAGCACAAGATTTACATTTGAGTGGCTTTTTTTTGAAGAAACGGCATTTTTTCAAGAGAGACGATGATTTGGAGGTTTTCACTTTCAGTGCCTGCCCTAGCTACAGGGTTGCCAGCACCCTCATTAAACACAACTACAACTAAATAATATCAATATGTTCTGAAAATTTCGTAATGATTGAATAGCTATGTCAAAAGTTATCGAAATTTAAAAATTTTCAAATTTTTCCGTCCTCTTTTTAGGCACCCAGCGCACACATGGGATTAAGAAATTCCAAAACATTATCCGATTCACATGTAAAACACGTTTCAAATTTATTTCGTCAACTTAATTTTTGCGAAAATTATTTGTGTACGAAATAATAGGTATATTAAAAATATCACTTAAATGGCCGCCCGCGCCAAAAGGTTATTAATAACTGACATTTAGTGAGACCTGGACCTATTCTGCATATACACCAATGTATCCTGAAAGTTTCAGCTCAATCGGATGGCGCGTTCCCGAGATTATCTCACTGAAATTTTTTGATGATATATATATATATATATATATGGAAATATGAATTTTTGGCCGAATCGATTTTAATACTAATGTTCTTCGAACATTAGTAAAAAACTCTAGCGCACCTGAACCGCTAGAAACACTAATGTTCGAAGAACAGTAGAAGAAACGTGCAGATTTTGAGTGCATATTCTACCACATGAGCTGCTTATTAGGGCCAAACTGTTTCAAACGCCACGTTTTACTTTGGTCTCAAGAATGCATTATAGCTCATATGGTAGAAGGTTTCAACGTTTATGAGAGCAAAACACGGGTTAATACATAATATTCGTTATCAGTTGCTTATTTCACAAAATTTTTAAAGCAACATCTGATATAACATCAATGAAGAAAATGTTCAGTGCCTGCAGCACTGTAACTGAAGTTGGTGTTTGGGGCTGCGATCCGAAAAATTTGCAGAACTTTGGGATTTGAAACATTGGTTATTTATTTTCATTGTAAATGTTTCCGGTATGAATACTAACTGTAAGCATTTATTGATACAAAAGTAGCACAACCGACTCGTCTGGCAACCTTTCGCCAGTATCAAAGCCAAGAATATATCACATCTGCTTCACGTTCTTTAATTACATTCGAAGTTATAGGAGTATAAAGAAATTTAGGGCTACCTGCAGCGAGTTTTTTCAAATAATCGAAAGCTTAATATTTGCTGTTTATTGTCACTACAATATCATTACCAATTGAAAATTCTATGATAAAACCGCTTAATAAAGATATTGCAAACAAACACAAAACCAACAATAGCTGGCAACCCTATCGTGGCTTTTCAACCAAATTTGGCCTGAATAATGTTTATAATAGGTTTCATTAATTGTATGAAATTTGTATTGACTGCACTGGAAGTTATAAGGCAAAAAGTTTTATTTTCCTGAGCGAATTTTCAAAACCAAAGACACAAAAATTACCATAGCTGGCAGCATCAATCGAATTTTTCAACCAAATTTTTACCAAACAGAGTTTGGAGTATGGTTCAGCTACTGTGTCAATTTCATCAAAATCTGGTTACTCAATCAGAATTCATAGGGCAAAAAGCAGTTTTTGTTTTGGTTGGAAATTTTTCAAGCTGGCACTACTGGCACAGAGTTGCCTACAATTCAAAATCGCTTCTATCAGACTTGGTCCTACTTAAGTCCAATGTATTCTGTAAATTTCAACTGTATCTGATTTTCGGTTCGTGAGTTCTCGTGAACAGAAATTTTTGATGCAAAAAATATAGGTAAATTGAGAGAGGGTTACCGTTCTTGTCCGACATGAAATTTCCAAAGTTTTACTTTGAACGTGTAGATAAAGCTTAAGATTTGTACACAGATTGATTTTATTGTAAGAAACGGACATTTTTTTAGGATATTCGATGCTTTGAATGTTTTGTCTTCCACATTTGTATTTTTTTCAAAGTTAAGACACCAAAATTATCATAGCTGGCAGCTCCAACCGAATTTTTCAACCAAATTTCTATCAAACATGGTTTGAATTAAGGTCCAGCTACTGAGTGAATTTCGTCAAAATCAAACGATTCAATCAGAATTTATAGAGCTAAAAGCAGTTATCTTTTTTAGTGATTTTTCAAGATGGCACCACTGGCACAGAATCGCCCGCATTTCAAAATCACTTCTATCAGACCTGGTTTATTTAAGACCAATACACTCTGGAAATTTCAATTAATTTTGCTTATCGGATCGTGAGGTTCCGTGAACAGAAGTTGTTGATGCTAGAAATATAGGTAAAGTGGGCAAGGGTTACCAGGCGTGCCCGTTATACCATATCAAATTTGTTTTTTTTTGGCTATGTAAAAAGCAAAAAAAGCAAAAAAAGTTGGCTATGCAAAAAAAGTACATACATACATACGTTCCGTTCGGTCGTGTCAAAAAGTTCTCGCTCAACTTTCCAGTTTTCCTCGTACTTTGTCATCCTTCGACTTAGTTGAAAGTTTTGACTGGCCCCTTACCTACTTTCGTGTAGTTGCCCTTGATAGTGAAAGTGTGCGAAAGCTTCCTTAATTCCCAAGACATAATTTTAAAATTTTCTTCTGTGAACGGTTCTTGTTGCTGTTTACTACATACCAATCCGACGCGCTTTTCAAGTTATTGTTGGTGCGAATCTATGCTGTTATTAATCGTTCGGCTCGCGTGTCATTTAGACTAGACAGTTTCCTGACACTATCCGCGCTCCAATCCTCACATTGTGATCTTTTGTGCTTTCTACAGCTTGATCAATAACTTGAAGTGGTGTGAAGCTGTGCTCTGATAGACTATAGTTAAGACACTTACCTACGCTTCCATTACTTTAGAGCTTCTAAGCTTTTAGTGATCTCTCGATCCATACTTCATTCTATTTTCTTACCGGCTCGCTAGTGTTGTGCTTTTAAACCGCGGTGTGGAGTCTGGACACTCACCTAACTTTTGTCGGAGTGCTGCCATAATTGTGCATCCTGTTTGCGAAGTGCTACCACATCTACATTTTATTGCTGGTTTTCGATTTTAATTTGAACATTTCGATTTTAATTTGAACTTTTCGATTTTAATTTGAACTTTTCGATTTTAATTTGAACTTTTCGATTTTAATTTGAGAATTTAACGATTCTTATTACATTCTGTTTTTTTTTCCTGCAATACTATCTTCGACCATGTCTCTTTGTTCGGCTAACTCCTGTTGTGATAAAGCCGAAAAAACTCCACTCATTACTTGTTTTGGATTTTGCGGCTTATCTTTTCACGCGAAGTGTGCAGGTCTCACTGCACCTATGGGGGACTGTATCAATCGCGCGGATTCGGGTATACATTACTACTGTGAAAAATGCCGGAAACATTCGATTCTTACTTACGTAGATAGACTTCGTGCCAATTTACGGATTTTTACTGCGTTTGAGGTCTCCTTCAACGCATTACATAAGCAGCTTGAGGATTCCCGCAAGGAGACCGAAAAGCTGCTTAAATTTGCTTTGACTGAGCGTCCATCTACTTCCGCGTCGCACGATACGCTAGCTGTCAGTGATGCGATCGTACCTCCCGCCTCACCTCTCTGTCCTGCGCCTTCTCTTCCTGGTGGAATCTGCACTCGAAGTCAGAAGCAGCAAATTTCAACTCAAGCCCAGCTGCAACAGCCTTCTAATCATGCTCAGCCTGTTCGTACTTCTGCGGAGCCGATGCCACTTACGGATCTTCAAATAATTAATTCACCAAGTATACAGGTTCAGCCTAAAACTCTTTCCAAGCCTCAGGCACAACGTAAGCGACAAACGCCGCTTCGTGTCGTTAGTCTCCACGCGCCCAACATCCAAATGCGTTCGGATGATAAGTCTGGGCCTGTCACTGTTCCTGATAACCAGGTTGTTACTTTGTGCGATGCTCCACCAATACCTGTGGCATTGCCCCCTCTCCAAATTTTCGTCAGCCGGGTAACTTACGGAGTTTCTGCAGAGGATATAACAAACTTCATCACATCTAGGCTTGGTTTTTCGCCTAGCATCTTATCATGTGTTAAACTCACGCCTGATAACCTACCGGATAGAGCTATTGCCTCTTTTAAAATCATCGTATCGGCTGGCTTGAATATCGTACTTGCGCCGGAGTTTTGGCCAGCTGGCATCCTTGTTAAAGAATTTCAACAACGCCAACGGAAAAATTTTCTGAACAACGCCAAACGAGTTTCACACGCCTAACTAGATCTAATTCACTTTGTATCTTCTACCAGAATGTTCGTGGTTTGAGGACTAAACTTAAGGAAGTTCTGCTCGCGTCTACTTTAGACTTACATCACATTATCTGTTTCACAGAGACATGGCTTAATGCCAATATTTCGAACAGAGAATTCCTTCCATGTCATACTGTTTTCCGGAGAGATCGTGATCGGGTTGCTTCTTGCAAAGCCGATGGCGGAGGTGTCTTAATTGCCATCCACAACACTCTTCGTGGAACAATCTGTGCCGAGTTTGTTCCTTCTCCTCCTGTTGAGTGTATTGTTGTACGTGCTATCCTTTCCCCATCTTCTGACCTACTTGTCTGCTGTGTTTATATACCATGTAACTTGTCTGTCACTGCCTACGATCGTTTTTACGCTGAGCTTTCCAGCTTCATCCTCTCTCGATTTCCTTCAACTCCCCTCCTAATTTTAGGTGACTTTAACATGCCCACTGTGGAGTGGGATACCAAAAACCTTAGTTTATTATCCAACAACCACCTCTCTGTTGTGACTTCGTCCTTTCTTTCACTTTGTTCTTGTTCCCAAATTAACCACCTTCGTAACACTAATAACAGAATCCTCGACTTAGTCCTTACTAATGTTCCTTTAGATTCCCTTTCTCTCTCTCCTGCTCCTTTTGCTTATGTGCAATCTGATCCTCATCACCCTCCTCTCCTGCTTGATGTTAACCTGAACTTCCAGGCAAAGAATAAATGTCCTTCTTTTCAGCGTTACAATTTCTTCAAAGCTGATTTTCAAAAAATGTCCTCTGAAATCAGTCTTATCAATTGGTTTTCATTTTTCAAAGGATTGGATGTTGATTGTGCATTGTCCAAGTTCTACTCTTTCTTTTCTAACCTTATCTTTCGTTTTACTCCCATTAAACGTCCTCTCAAACCTAATGATGTCCCTTGGTTCACGTTGAAAGTCTCTGATGCTCTTAAAGCTAAGGATAAAGCTCGTGAAAAGCTGAAGAAGACGGGTTCACCTTCTGACCTTCAGGAATTCCGTAGTTTGCGTTCTGACGCTAAAAAAGTGCTCAAGCAGGCAATGCGTGATTACTTTTCGAACATCGAGGCTTCAATCTGTTCCAATCAATCTAAATCCTTTTGGTCCTACATCCGTTCCCTCAAATCCAATTCTTCAGTTCCTGATTCTATGTCTCTTGACGATGTTACTGCTTCCACTCCTCAGGCTATTTGTGATTTGTTTGCTGCCTTTTTTTCCTCCTCCTTTAAAAAAAACCCACTAAATACCTCTATAGCTCCCACTGTTTCTCGTACCTCTCCTGCGTTACCTATGTTTAGTACCAATCCTTTGGAAGTTGAAATCCTTTTGCATACCTTAAATTCGAATGCCAGTTCCGGTCCTGATGGTATTCCTAATATCCTTGTCAAATCCCTCTCATCCTCGCTTTGTGTTCCTTTAGCTATCCTTTTCAACATTAGCCTTACATCTGGTGTGTTCCCTTCTTTATGGAAATCCGCCAATATTTTCCCAATCTTCAAATGTGGTGATCCTTCCGTTGTTTCCAACTATCGTCCTATATCCCTCCTCTGCTGTTTCAGTAAAATCCTTGAACGTCTTGTCTACAATAGAATTTATCCTTCCATACAGCCCTTACTTGCTCCTGAGCAGCATGGTTTCTTCAAGGGTCGCTCTACATCGACCAATCTTATGGAGTTCACCAATTTTGTAGCCTCTGCCTTCGATTGTCAGCATCAAGTGGATGTAATCTACACAGACTTTTCGAAGGCTTTTGATTCTGTGAACCATAACCTGCTGCTCCTTAAACTAAATGGTTTTGGTGTTTTTGGTCCCCTCCTCTCCTGGTTTTCCTCTTATCTTCTTAGTCGTCCCTGCAGAGTTACTTTTAATGGTTCCTTTTCTTCTCCTATTTTTCCCACATCCGGGGTTCCTCAAGGTTCTATTCTTGGCCCCTTACTTTTTATCTTGTTTGTCAATGACCTTCCTTCTGTAATCAACTCTCCTTGTCTTTTATATACGGATGATTTAAAATTATACAGAGCAATCAGGTCCGTGAACGACTTTCACCAGTTGCAAGCTGATTTGTTTGCTCTTAATCTCTGGTGTCAAAACAACTTTTTGCCTCTGAACATTTCGAAGTGCCACCAGATGTCTTTCGCATATAAAAATACTCCACATGTGTTCTCTTATTCTTTGTCTGGTATTTCCCTGTCAGTTGTCCAGCATTTTAGAGACCTGGGTGTGGTGTTTGATTCGAAATTAAAATTTGATATTCACGTTATGAATATGACGTCCAGGGCCTCTAGAATTGCTGGATTTGTTTTGCGTTCTTCCTATATGTTTACCAACATTTCCTCCTGTATTCATTTATATGTCTCCTTAGTACGCAGTACTCTAGAATATGCGTGCCAAATCTGGTCTCCGCGCTTTCAATACTTATCTGATGCTATTGAATCTGTTCAGCGCAGATTCACTCGCTCACTTCTTTTTAAATTTAATATCCCCTATTGTCCCTACTCCTCTCGTCTTTCCCTCCTTCGTATGTCCTCGTTGCAATCACGGAGGTTGTTCCTCGATGAGTGTTTCCTCTTCAAACTTTTCCAAGGCATTTTTTTGACGGATCTCGGCTCACAGATAACCAGACGGGTATCCAGCCGTCCAAGTCGTTCTTCTGAAGTTTTCTCTGTTCCTTTTGCACGTACGGAAGTCTACTTCCATTCGCCTTTGCTGCGCCTACCCAGAACGCACAATGCCCTCAAGCTTGGTCCTCTCCCTCAATCTTTTTTACAATTCAAGCATGTATTAAAAATGTTACATTGAATTGCTACTTACCTTAGTCCTAATTTTAGTTTTTAGTTTTGCTACTTACCTTAGTCCTAATTTTAGTTTTTAGTTTTCTAATTTTAGTCTTTAGTTTTCTAATTTTAGTTTTCTAATTTTGAATTATTTCTGTTATTTCTTTTCCTTTTTCCTTTTTCATATTTCTTTTTTTGTTATTTTTGCTTTCTTGTTGCTGTAATTGGAATTATATCTGTAGCGCAAGGGATTAAATAAATAAATAAATAAATAAATAAATAAATATGAGTGGCTTTTTTTTGAAGAAGCGGCATTTTGTCAAGAGAGACGATGATTTGGAGGTTTTCACTTTCAGTGCCTGCTTTAGCTACAGGGTTGCCAGCACGCTCATTTTATTTCGCTCATTTCAGCTACACAAATCTACAACTAAATAATACCAATATGTCCTGAAAATTTCGTAAGGATTCAACAGCTCTGTGAAAAGTTATCGCAATTAAAAATTTTTCAAGTTTTCCCTTTCTCTTTTTAGGCACCCAGCGCACACATGGGGTTAAAAAATTCCAAAAAATTATCCGATTCACATGTAAAACACATTCGAAATTTATTTCGTCAACTTTATTTTTGCAAAAATTATTTGTGTGCGGAGTAATAGGTATATTAAAAATATCAGTAAAATGGCCGCTGGCGCCAAAGGGTTAAAGATTATTAGCTTTTTGTGCAATTTGGCACTATTCTGCATATACACCAATATGTCCTGAAAATTTCAGTTTAATCGGATCGCGCGTTCCTGAGATTTTTTCACTGAAATTTTTTGATGATGATATATATATATATATATATATATATATATATATATATATATATATATATATAAATATGAATTTTTGGCCAAAGTGATTTTAATACTTATGTTCTTCTTCGAACATTAGTAAAAAATTGCGGATGATCAACGGATGCAACGAGATCTTCGATTTTGCTTTTTTACCGCTTCTCCTGGAGCTTTGCGTGTCATTAATTTTTCCATCCATGTGAACTGCGCCTGTGCTATTTTTGACATTTTTTGACATATTTGACATTTTGATATCGCTTCCTGAAAGCGTGTGCGCCTCAGCATTGTGCGTGTCAACCTAGAGTCTCAACCTAGTCTCTTGTGCTTTCTTTAAGCTTTGTGTGTCATTTTCCACGTGAAGTGCGCCTGTGCTATTTTTGAGTTATTTTTAACATATTTTGACATTTTTGACTGAAATTGTGTGCGCTTCAGCATTCTTTGGGTGTCTTTAACTTTTCTACGTGGAGTGAAGTGATTTTTGACACTTTTGACATTTTTGAAATTTTTGAAATTTTTTTTATATCCCTTCCGGAAAGTGAGTGCGCCAAAACTTTTCTACTTTTTGGTCCTGTTAACTCTGCTTACACGTGTGACCAAATCACTATGTCTTTCTGCACAGCTGCAAAGTGTGCTGATAAGGCAAATAAATCGCCTTAGGTGATGTGTGCGGGTATTTGCGGACTATCATTTCATTCGAAATGTGCTGGAATGAATGCCCATGTCGCAGACGTTGTCCGTCAAACCTCATCTGGTGTTTATTGGTTTTGCTCCCGTTGTAAATCCAACTCCATGGTATCATTTGTTAACTGTCAATGTCAAATTTGACATATAATAAACTGGTGTGGTGTAATAGGTCAGCTGTTTGAAATTGATTATTTCTGCGCGTTTTTTTGAATTTGAAAAACAAAAATTGGTGTTTAATTATAGTTTTGAGTGCTGTGTGTATAGTGAATTTAAATTTTTATAATTTGATACACAGTAAGTACTTCTTCGGCTTCCTTATTGGTGGTAACAAATTTTTGCAGCGACACCGTTATATCGGGCTATTGGTTTGTATTTTTGGTTCTTTGTTCGGTTAAAAATATCGATACGGCTTGCACACCGAGTAGATTCTCTGGACTAAGAATGCCTTCCAACCAGATCGACCACCCAGACAATTGCATGAAATGCAAAGTTAGGGTGGTGGATGGTGATAAAGCCGTACAATGTGAGGGCGTGTGTGACGGATGGTATCACATCAGGTGTGCAAGGATCCCTGATCAAGAATATGAGTTCCTCCATAAAACAAAAACCAAGAGGAATATTTTCTGGTTTTGCGATCCTTGTAAGGCAAAGTTCACAAAATTCAAGAAATATGAGTCTCCACTTGTGGAACTCATGGATATGACATCTCAAATCAGAGATAAAATTGATATTCTTTCAAAGGTGCAGCCAAGTACTAAGGATTTCACTACTGACATCCTTAAAAAAGTTGAATCAGGGATTTCAAAATTAAACAACAATCCTCCACAGAACAGACCGTCTTACGCAAGTGTTGTTCAGTCTGCCCCCTGTGAGCAAAATAAAAAAGTTTATAATGTGGGTATAGTTGTAAGGCCCAAAGCTGCGCAGGATAGCTCACTAACCATAAGTGAAATAAAACAATCAATAAGTCCTGCGCAAATAAAAACACCTATTGTTTTTAATAAGCCTCTAAAAAACGGGAGCGTGTTGATAAAAACGAACAACGAGGCTAACAATAAAACACTTAAAGATAGCCTAAACATGAAACTTGGGCACAAGTATAAGGTTGAAAATACGAAACAGCGGCTTCCAATTTTAGTTTTGTTTGTTTTAGAAAAACAATACTCGGAGGAAGAGCTGAATTTGCAAATTTCATCTTTGAATTATGACATGGGTTCGGATCCAAAAATTCGTGTCAAATTTTATAAAAAAAGCTACAAAAATGGCAAGTACATTGCGTTCATTGAGGCCCCGGGGGATACATATCACAAATTAGTTAACAGGTATGTTAACGTAGACTTTGGTAGTTACTTTTGTAAGGAAGACCTCAACGTCAGAAGGTGTTTCAAATGCCAGAAATACGGGCACCCGTCAAAATATTGTACTAGGTCAAGTGATGTTTGTGCCAGGTGCGGTGGCGATCATAAAACTCAGGATTGTACCTCTGAAATACATAAATGTGTAAATTGTGCCGCGAAGAATCAAAACAACCCTAATCATAGGGCAGATAGTAAAAATTGCCCAGAATATATAAAAGCTATACAATTCGTGATTAGGAAAACTAACTATTCCTCGTAAATCAGATGCCACTGCAATCTCTGAAAATATTTTATGCAAATATTAGAAGTATTAGAAATAAATTTCACGAATTGGAAGTAACAGCTACAGTTCTGAATGATTCTGACATCATTATTTTAGGCGAAACCTGGCTTTATGAAAATGAAGCAGTTTTTTATAACATCTCAGGGTACTCTGCAGTGTTCAATTGTCGAGATTCAGTTGGAGGTGGAACAGTGATTTACATAAGGAACGGTATCAATTTCAAAACCCTAGTGAACGAAAAACAATATAACATGATCATTGTCGAAATAATAGTTTGTAACACTCCTCTAAGACTTGGTACTCATTACAGAGCTCCTTCTCAAGATAGCTTGGATTACCTCGAGTATGTTGATGAAATCTACCATAAATATAAAAATATTATCATGATTGGTGATAATAATATTGATGTACTTAAACGTAATGATAATCTAACCAGAAACTACCTGGAGACGCTAAAAATGAACAATGCGACTTTACATAATGAGAAGCAACCAACTAGAGTTACAAATGAGTCTGCGACGCTTATTGATCATATTGTCAGTTCGGTTAACCTTCGTAGGTATGAGTTTGCTATTGCTTTTTATGACATGCCTGATTTGGACCACAGGGTTCACAATATCACTATTACAGGTGCTCTCATTCCTAAAACTCCAATGAAAGTTTTTCAAACACCTGTGCTAAATCAAAATAGATTTGCAAATTTAGTCCGTAACAAGTTTCATATTTTAATGCTGGAATCACGGGAAATTGAACTTGAAGAAATCATTGATATAGTTTGTAATGCAAAAACACTTTCAACCACTTATAAAAAGATTCGCTCAAGAAGCAATGATTGGATAAATAGTGATGTCCTTAATATCATAAAGTTAAAAAGAATTGCATATAACACCTATCGGAAGAGTCCAAATAATGAAAATTTCTTAAAATACAAGCGGTTGAAAAACAAGGCTAGCAATGTAATAAATAAAGCCAAAGAAATTGCGTTAAATAAACGAGTTGAGAAAGCCCATGGAAACAACAAAAAATTATGGAATATTCTTGGGAGTGAATTGAATCCTGGGAACAATCAAAATCAAAATAAGGCTAATGCGTCCCTCATCACAGCAACGCAGCTTAACGACTTCTTTTCGCTAATAGGCAGCAGAATAAATGATGAATTTCGCGCAAACTCTGCGGAAAGAATTAGCAATAGAATCAATCATCAGACCCTCTTCTTAAGACCAACTACTATTGAAGAAATAAATGAGATTATATCAAACCTTAAAAATGTAGCTCCTGGAATAGACTCGATTAGGGCAGATGATTTAAAATGCATCAAGGATCTTCTTGCTCCACTTCTTACTTCTATTGTTAACAAGCACTTGGATAAAGGTACCTTTCCTAATATTCTGAAAAACTCTCTTATCACCCCCATATTTAAGAGTGGTGATATTGATGATCCAAATAACTATAGACCAATTTCATTAACAAGCGCCTTCAGTAAAATTTTTGAGAGAGTTATAAATTCTAGGCTAGTTCACTTTATTAACAACACTATAGGCTTCGATCAAAATCAATATGGTTTCCTTAATGGCAGCAATACAAGTGCAGCCCTCATAGATGCGCAACATTATATTAACAGCCAACTAGACAAGGGTTTATATGTATCAGCAATATTTGTTGACCTTAAAAAGGCATTTGACACAGTTGACCATACCATTTTAGGCCATATTTTAAACGAACTGGGTATTCGAGGAAAGGGAAATGAGCTAATAAAAAATTACTTATCCAATCGGACCATAAGTACGCAGTTCAAAGGTGAAACTAGTGATAGGAGGGTGATAAATATAGGTATTCCTCAAGGATCCATTTTGGGACCAACCCTTTATTTGCTTTATGTCCAGAGTCTGAATAATCTTAATTTAGTATCTAAATATGTCATTTATGCGGATGACACCCTTTTATTAAACTCAAATAGAGATCCTATTAAACTAGAGCAGATGATCAATGATGATTTAGGTAAATATTTCAATTGGCTAGTTACTAATAAATTAAAAATAAATGTAAATAAAACGCATTACTTGATTTTCAAACAGAAAAATAAGGAAGACATATCACTAAACATCTTGATTAACAACCAACCCATTGATAGACTAGAAAAAACTAAATATTTAGGAATAATAATTGATGACAAATTGTCATGGTCGGATCAAATTAGAAAAATCAGAGCCAAGATTTGTCCCATTGTAGGTTTCTTAAGAAGACGATGCTACTTGAACACTGTTTTAAAAAACATGATTTATCATGCTTTTATAATTCCATATATTAGTTATGCCATGCTTAACTGGAGCCAATCTTCTTCAACAAACCTGGCCATCCTGAGCAGGACTCTAAATAAGGCAATTAAGGCAGTTCACAATCTGAGTCCACGGACACCCACTAATCAGCTACATTTCATAACTGGGAAGATGACTTTTTTTCAACTATTAGCATTTCAAAAGCTAATAACAATATGGAAAATTGTCCACGGAAAGAATAAATCTTCTATTTCTCTGACAACGACCAGAGAAATACATAACTATGAAACAAGACCCGCGAATTCTTATAGATTGCCTTCAGTCAGAACCAATAGAGCCCTTAATGACCCGATTCTTTCCGCTATATTGTTGTATAATGATATGCCTTATGATTTAAAAAACAACCTTTCGTATTTCGTTACTAAAAGGAAGCTGAAGCAGTATGTTGTAAACCTATTTTAAAAGCGAATGTAAATATTTTTCTTTATTTTATTATCTAACTTTAGTTCTTCTCTTATTTATATATTAATTCTAACCAATACATGCTAGTATTTATTTCCTTTTCACACCATAAAAAATCAAATTGAAATAGCAGAAAATTAAATTAAAACAGTTTTACAAAGAATAGTTTGATTTGTGAATTCTTGTCCTCTCTCATACCAGTGCTTGACACTGCCTGAGGGGAAAGTTTGTGGCAAATGAAGTTATTCGATTGCATGCAATATGAAATACTTTGTTATGGGTGTTGGTGAATACAAGTGAGAAACTAACGACCATACCACAACTAATTAGCCATTTATGCCACTCCTAATGTATCCTCATTTTGTAAAGAAAGAAAAAATTGCGATGAGAGTGTGGTTCGGACCCTTCCACAGATCCTTCATTCCCTACTCGGGAATGGTCAATTTATTACTAACAGCGGAATTTAAACTAACCCCATTTTTTGTCTATAGTTAGTAGGAAATACTTTACAGTTGGTGGTGGATAACAAAGTGCATGCATATATATATATATATATATATATATATATATATATATATATATATATATATATATATATATATATTCTTTTCTCAGCAGAGCCCTCTTTCAGCATTCATGCATGAGTATGTTGAAATGGTGAAGTTTTCTTCAGTTCAGTAAATTCTAGTTTGCTGAGCTGAAGAAGTGTGTCACGAAATCGGATATATATGTGTATTTATACATTTACATATATATATATGTTTGATTGTCGACGACGAATTCGATATATATATATATATATATATATATATATATATATATATATATATATATATATATATATATATATATATATATATATATATATATAAAAAACTGCTTAAAGTCAACCAAATGTGTAGTTGACAAACTTTTTAAAGAATTTTCCTGTCTGGGCTCAAAACGTGAGAGTGTCTGTGGTGATATAAATACACTCTTGTCAGTTGCTCGGACTGAGCAACCTTCTGGCTCTCAACCTGCACCTGCCGATGATCAGCTTCACCAGGAAGATTGCCCAGCTGTTCAACGTCAAAATATATCTTTCAACACTTAACTGCTGCCTCCGCTATCTCCTGCAGCTACTTCACCTAGACCTTTGGGGTGATTCAACCTTGCAACCTTCAAATCCAAAGTCAACTTCAGCGCGATCTATCTCAGATGCTCACACGCGGCCAGCGTGCTAACCTGCAGCTGCAACTTCACCAACAGCATGAACAGCATGAACAATCATTGCAGAAACAACGTCACCCGCAACAACAACATTCACTACAGCAACAACAACAACAACAGAACCAGATACAACAGCACGCTCTCGTGACCGTGAGCGAACCTTTGGTGAATTTGGTTGCTGACAGGATGAGCCTTTCAACTCCTGCTGCATCATCTCCTGCGGTAACGCAGACGTCTTATGCTGATGTACTCAGTCAATCTCGACATCTAGAGGACTATCTGAGCCCCATACATCACTCCCTTGCTTGGAAGTAATGGTCCCACCTCTAAAAGTCTTCGTATCACGGTTCGCTTACAAAACTACTGCCGACGAAGTCTTAGCATACATTAAAGCTAAGCTCGGATATACTCCCTCGTTGCTAATGTGTAGGAAACTCACTCGTGACAACCTCAATCATCAGCTGATCTCTTCTTTCTCCATCACTGTCGCATCCGCAACCTCTAATTTGCTGAAGAAGCACTTCTGGCCCGCTGGTGCTTTTGTCAAAGAATTCGTAAAAACAACCTCTGGAAATTTTCATCGGAAACCGGTGACAAAAAATCGTACTTAGAGCGTAAGGTTAACCTTAAAGTTTACTACCAAAACGTTCGGGGGTTGAGGACCAAAACCAATGAGCTTAAAATTTCCTCAACTATCGGGTCTGACGACATACTATGCTTTACCGAAACCTGGCTGACAGGAGATTTATTCAATAATGAAATTTTACCTCTTTTTACTGTCTTCCTCAAAGATCGTGATCGCTCAGCCAGTGGTTTATCTGACGGCATCGGTGTTTTAGTTGCTGTTCGCGATACACCTAGCGTGTCCTCCTGTACCGATTTCGCGCCTTCTCCGCCTGTTGAATGTATCCTTGTTCGTATATCCGTTACTCCACCTACTGCGTTACTTGTATCCTCGATTTATATCCCATGTAACAGTCCTATTGTAGTTTATGAACGTTTTTTCACGGAGATTTCCTCCTTTCTTAGCACTTGCTACCCCTCTTCTTTCGTTCTTTTATGTGGTGATTTTAATATTCCCAGCTTAGTCTGGGATACAACCTTCACTGCAATTTTATCGACGAGCAATATTTTTACTCTTTGCTCTTTTTCACAATTGAATAATGTGCCTAATGTTAATAACAGAATACTTGATTTTGTTCTTACTAACTCTCCTCTGTCGTCTGTTCGTTTATGTGCTGCTCTGCCACCTTATGTCAGTCCTGATCCTCACCATCCACCTCTTGCTATAGAACTTTCCTTCACCTCATTCCCTAAAAATAAAAATACCTCTGCGCTGCGTTATAACTTTGCTAAAGCTGACGTCACTTCCATGTCCAATGTTATTAATGCTGTTCACTGGTTTGCTTTTTTCAGAGGTCGAAGTGTTGATGATGGCCTTCATGCGTTCTATGCGTTCTATGTCTAATATTGTTTTCTGGCACACTCCCACTTTTCATATTCGCAGAAGTATTGATCCGCCTTGGTTAACTGTTGACGTGATGCGTGCTCTTAAAACCAAAGGCGAGGCGCGTCGTAAAATTCGAAGCTCCGGCTTAAAGGCTGACTTACTGAGATACAGAAATTTACGCTCGTATGCTAAAAATATGGTTAAAGATGCGATGAGTGCTTATCATGCCCACATTGAAGCCTCTATATCATCCTGTCAACAGAAACCCTTCTGGTCCTATATCCGTTCCCTTTAAAAATTCTCCCTCTATCCCTTCTCTGATGCACCTTAATGATTTGTCTGCTTCCTCGCCTAATGAAATATGTGAGCTGTTGGCTCTTTTCTTTTCTTCTGCTACATCTCAACCTAATCCATCTCTCTCTGCTAATATTCCCTCTCCAGATGTTAATAATTGTTGTTTGGATTTAACGAACCCGTTGGAGGTCGAAGGTTTGCTTGCTGACCTAGATTGTAGCACCAGCTGCGGACCCGACGGCTTACCTAACGTATTTACAAAGTCATTGTCATCATCCTTGTGTTATCTGTCCTCTTTAACCTTAGTATTGCTTCCTGTACGTTTCCTTCTTCCTGGAAGTCTGCAAATATTTATCCCATCCTTAAAACCGGAAATTCATCCTGCGTCTCCAATTATCGTCCCATATCCCTTCTATCTTGCTTCAATAAACTTCTCGAAAAAGTTGTTTACAACAGGGTTTACCCTCTAATTGAACCTCTTCTCGCTTCTGAGCAACATGGTTTCGTCAAAGGTAGGTCAACGGTTTCCAACCTTCTTTCGTTCACCAATACTGTTGCCTCCGCTATCGACCAGCAAAAGCAAGTGGATGTATTATATTCAGACTTTGCCAAAGCTTTTGAATCCGTGAACCACGAAATCCTCCTTTCAAAACTTGATGTTTTCAATATTTCGGGTCAGCTCCGTTGCTGGTTTTCCTCATACCTTCGTGATCGTGCCTGTTTTGTAACGTTTCACTCTTGTTCCTCTTCCCCCTTTTATCCTACTTGTGGCGTCCCGCAAGGGTCAATTCTTGGTCCTCTCCTTTTCCTCCTGTTTATTAATGATCTTCCTTCTTTCTTCAACTCCCCGTGTCTCTTGTACGCTGATGATCTGAAAATTTTCAGGGTGGTTGAGTCAGTGAATGACTGCTCCCAACTGCAGGATGACCTGTCTGCTCTGGGTAACTGGTGCTCTGTCAACTGTATTTCCCTTAACGTTGCTAAATGTTTCCAGATGTCCTTCACATGTAAATTATCCCATATCACGTTTCCCTATTCTATCCTTCGCTTTTCCCTCCATCCAATTGATAATTTCATGGACCTTGGTGTTGTGTTTGACACTAAATTAAAATTTGATGTCCACATTTTGCGTGTCACATCCAAGGCCTCGCGCTTGTGCGGCTTCATTCTAAGAGCGTCCAGACCTTTTACTGATATTTCCTCGTGTATACACCTGTACATCTCCTTCGTGCGTAGTGTCCTCGAATATTGTTGTCAAATTTGAAGTCCTCATTATCGTTTCTTAATTGATGCTGTTAAGTCTGTACAACGTAAATTTAGTCACTCACTATTCCTCAAGTTCCGTATTCCCTACTGTGAGTATAGTATGCGTCTTTCAATCCTTGAAATCCCTACCCTTATTTCACGCAGAGTGTATTTCGACGAATGCCTCCAATATAAAATGATTGTTGGTTCTATTAATTATATCCCCAGAGCGCAGTTTTCTGTTCGTGACCCGGTACATTCTACCAGGTCTTCATTTATTCTCAACGTACCATATGCTCGTACTCATACATATTTCTACTCTCCTCTTTTACGCTTTCCTAGGCAACATAATTCTTTGAATATTGGTCCTCTTCCGCCTTCGTTACGCATTTTTAAAAATATGTTAAGAGGATGCGTTTTATCGTATGAAATAAAGTAACTCTTTGAAATTTTAATGTCATATCTGTGTTGAATTATGATTCAATTTCACCACCTCATTATACTTTGTTTAGATTTAATTTATAGTTTCTTTTCTTTTTATATATAAGTTTTTTCTTTGCCTAATCTTTAGTTGGATTTGTATCTGTTGATTTAGACAATAAATAAATAAATAAGTATGAATCACTTGTTAGGATAATGATGAAGAAAAATCTTTGTAATCCGACACTAATACTTTTTATTCACTTAAAAATAAATAATTGTTGTTGTTTCGATTGTCAGACTCCAAATGATGTTTCGAAAAATATTGGTAGAAATGAGCTTGACACAAGAGAAGAAGATTGAGATGTAACTGATACGTCTTTAATAGATATAGAATCATCTTGAGATGTAAATCTTAAGCATCTAATTTAGTTTTATTATACAAATATATATTGATTTCATATCGAATCATGTTTATTTTAATGAAATAATTAAGCATTATTTAGCATCATAATTTTACAGAATCTGGCATTATTTACCATTAAAAAAACTGAATCTAGCATTATTTCAAAAAAACTAATGGCAGCACTGATAGCAGGTAAGTCCATGACTTGCTAAATCCTAAATCTTTTGGAGGCGGAGAGCGTTTTAGTGAATTTTCAGGTACTCCTATATTTCCAAGCAGAGTAAATTTTAGTTAAAATCAATGTTTGGGAATGAAAACTGATTATGTTTTAAGCTTGTCTATGTTAGAAAATTGAAAATTTTGAGCCGAAAGTTCTGTTCACGAAAACTGACGACCGGATTATCCGATCATAATGAAATTTACAGAACATATTGGTATTAGCTAGGACCAGGTCTGCTAGAAGTGATTTTGAAATGCGGGCAACTCTGTGGCAGTGGCACCATCTTGAAAAATCACTGAGAAAAAAAACCGGTTTTTGGCCTATAACTTCCGATTCAGTCATCAGATTTTTAAAAAAATTCATACAGTACTTGGATCTTACTTTAGATAGCATTTGGTGAAAATTCGATTGAAAAATTAGAATTAAGTTGCCAGCTATGTGATTTTTGTTTCCTAAATCTTGCAAATTTGCTCAGCAAAATAAAGCTTTTTTCCCTATAACTTCCGGTCCAGTCATGAAATCAAAACGAAGTTCATGCAATAAATTGACCTGAATATGAACCAAATGTCATAGGAATTTCGTACAAATATCAGGAAAGGGCTGCCAGCTATGACCATTTTTGTCATTTCTTTGGAATTTCTTTACTGAACGATTGTGTCATTAGATTTGCAAATGGGAATGATCCTGCAATTAAAATTAACAACAGATATTAACGCTTTAAAAATTTGAAAAGTTTTGAGGGTGGTAACCCTAAAATTGTTTCCACCCGTATAACTTCCAGCGCAGTGATTCAATCGAAACGAAATTTACTGGTTGGGTTTAACTTAACGGGAAGCAGATTTGATATATATTTTGCTTCGCTGCTGACACAGGCTAACCAGCATTAGCCATTTCCGTAGATATTGCACCAACAGATGCTTCAAATTACATACTCATATGCAAAGCATTTGCAATAAAAATAATAAACCAATTTTTAAATTTTCCGAGTTTTGAATATTTTTCGGATGGTAGCCTCCAACAACGTTTAACCGCTGAAACTTTCGATAAAATCCTCCGATGAGAACGAAATTCAGAGGATTAGTTGATTTAAGTATGAGCTGCTTTGTCATTTGTGTTATAGTCTAGTCATTTAAGTATGAGCTGTTTTTCATCATTTGTGTTATAGTCTAGTTTTGTTGCTTTGGATAAGTAATGGTTGATATGATTCTACAAAAAAGTATATTACGTCTTTCCACATTTTTTTGTCACTCAAAGACAATTTCTTCGGAAATTAGTTTTCTAGCGGTCCTGAGGTGCTAGACTTTTTTGAAGTTATGTTTTCATCTAGTGTTTTTTCAAATTCTCTGTTAATAGCACAGTTTCTTGTCCAATTTGAATTTGATCGGTCGTTTGAAGTCAAAAAAGTTAGAATAGATTAGAACTTGATGTTTGAAAACTGAACTGATTTGATTGAATTTTGAATTGAAGTTCTAGAACAGAATCAGAATAAAATCATTTGAAATTGAAGAAAACGGAGTTTGAAATCAAATCGATATCGTATAAAACTCTAACTACAATATACTGGTGGCATGTGTATCTACAAAAGCTTTGCAAAACCAAGCATTATAATCAAAATACTAATATCGATGATAATATAAAAATTAACTTATCAAAGACATTGGTCTTATTCATCTCACAAAGAAGAAAAAGACTACTTATCTAACCGAGAATTAGATTTTTTGGGCAAAAAGATAGCTTGGGCAGAACTCACTTTTAGAGACCACTCGGGCGAAGTTTGTGTCAAACTATTTAAAGCCATCAGTGTCTGTGTTAAACTATCTAAAGCTATGGATAAATCGAAAGACAAAAATGACATTAGAAAATAAGACAATTATATGCAAGATGGTTCTTTAGCTATTAATACTTTATGGAGTTCCTATATGGATACAGTGTGCAATCACCCATATTAATAAGCTGCAAGTTGCGAAAATAAGGCCATCAAACTGATATTGGACAAATCTGTTTACTACTCAACTAAGAAAATTCACTTAAAAGCCAGCATGTTACATATGGACTGTCATCATGTGTGCAGTCGTCCAATTTCGAAATCCATACTCGAAATATACAAAACCCATTAATAAACCGCCGTTTCTTATAGTGATGTCCATCGATTGAAAGTTCTCTTAGTAATAACGAGTAGAAGTAAATAGTTTTTCGTATATAAAATATCCAATGAAGGTTTTTATCAACGTTTCCTAGTAGCAGCACTAAACGAGATCCGAAGATATCGAAAATTGCATAAGCAAGATAAACAATTTAGAGAACAGGTACTGTCAAATTTAATCATTGTAAATTTTTGGATGATGAATTCATGAGTCGAATGGAATTGAATTAATAGCCCATTTGCACCATTGATATAAAAGTATAGAGGATATTGTGATAGAGAAATTATTGTTGCCATTTTTGGATTCTTTATATGTGGTTGTAAAAAACCGCACACAACTGAAAAACACAAAAGCGTCATAATTATTGTATTTACAAGTTGGAGGGTGATAGCTAGGTTGCAAAAGTAGCATGCCGATGCATTTCTAAATTGAAGTCATAAATATATCCTTAAAACTAAGTATATCTAAAAGATTGTTTTCCAAATTGAATTTATGCATACAAATGGCAACGCGAAGTACACTAAATATTTGATGTTACTACTTTCGAAGATGCACTTTTTATTTGAAAGCGGATGAATATTTCGCGGTTTCAGTGATGTATCCACTACCGTAAAAGATTTGAAAATGATGCAACTGCGGGATCCAAGACAGCTAAGGCTACGACTTTGAAATTACCTACAGATTCTGCACACAACAATTGCAAAAGATTCATACATATATAGATATGTATATGTATATATATATATATATATATATATATATATATATATATATATATATATATATATATATATATATATATATATATATATATATATATATATATATATATATATATATATATATATATATATATATATATATATATATATATATATTATTTATATATACCCGGGCATATGCTGAAAACGCCCCCTGTCAATACTAAGTTACTACCCGCTTTGACCTACTTAAAAATTCAAAATGTCGCACTGCCTAAAATGTAAACAAACCGGGTGATGTTTTCGTTCTCGCGACGATTGCCAAGCTACTGTTCACGTAAACGAAATAAACAGGCGTGTTTGGAATTAAAACACTTCACGCATTCTCTAACAATAGCTATATTTTAATAATGTTAAACCGTTCACTCATAAACTATGTTTTCTTTCACCACAACCAAACCGCACAACTTAAAACCTGTTTTATCTAATTATGTATACACATAAACTTAATGAAATAATCACTCGACGCTGCCACTCATATGCACAAGGCACTTAATGCGAAAATTTTATAAATGCAGCTTCCGATCACGAATTATAAAACGTTTTCTGAATGCGCGGCTTGAAGACGCTCGATTTTATGAAACTTAAATTGACAGTCGCAGTTACTGGAATGATGCTGGAACAACTGGGAATGTCAGAACACTGCGTTCTCACCCATATTCATGCAACTGTTTCTGGCAACAGTCACGTACAGTATACGTATATGCTACTCGCATATCTTCTATACTTTCATATCAATGATTTGCACTGAGGCTAAATCACGTGATTTAGATCAGCTGATTGATTTCAGACCATATCGACCTCAAATCTACCAGATTTACCATATATGTATATATCTCAGCTTTTGACAGTCGAAAGCAACCTGATTTATAATAAAATCTTGTTTAAATCAGGTGCTATTGTGAATTTCAGTCCTGCTAAATTTTTCCAGAGCTTGCTGAATTCCGTCCATGAGAGTGAAAGTAGGTTAGAAGAGAATGTGAAGTGCAAAAGGAGAATGTGAAGTGCACAAAGAGATAAGACAATATTCATGAATGTTCTCTGGCCAATTACAGCAACTCACATGCAAAATAAATTATCCATATAAATTTGAATTACACCTGGCGCTCAAAATCTAAATCATTTCGGCAATTACGAACAACTCACCTGATTTCGTTGTCAGCACTAAATCTACCTGGTTCGAGAGTGCAGTGCGAACGTACTTTATTTATTTTTAAAAAAGTATCACTTTATTTATCTGGGTCAAGGGGCAGAATTTTTTAGTTCATTTTAACGCTTAAAAGTAGACAAAGTTTACTATTTTAGAAGTAAAACAACTGAAGCTAATGGAAGTCAACAAAGAATATGACCAAGTATAGCTTTTGGTGAGGTGTAAATGCCTAGTTTGTGCATTTGGTTTGTGCATGTATATTTGAATTGTCTCTCGAGCTCTGAGGCGGTTACCGAAGTAAAGACACTTCAGCAAAATCGAACAGAAGCAAGCAATTTCTCCCACAATCAACTTAAAGTGGGACTCACTATAAAATGACCAAGGATAATAAGATGAAATCTAATTTCAGGAATAAGTTAAATACTGAAAGAATTTCCTCTCTTTTTCGGTAGCATTTAAAAAATTATTTGTTTCGCCGCGTTATTATCTAACCTACAAGTTTCGCTCCGTCTGTAATGTTTGTTCAAGCTCTTATCATCATGAAAAGCGAAAAACTTATTCACTCCCCTGGTAATGAGAAAATTAAGTATGTGTAGTTTAAAATGCTCATTTGAAACATATATTTAGCTACACTGCCCTGCTTATTCTACCTACATTTTAGCACTTTCGAGATATTCAATGATCTGTGTTTTGATTTGTACTAGAGATATATGGATAGTGCATTTTTCAATATTGAATTTAACATACTTTGACAAAAGATAGGTTTTTACTATGTGTATAATAATGTGCCTAATGTTAATAACAGAATACTTGATTTTGTTCTTACTAACTCTCTTCTGTCGTCTGTTCGTTTATGTGCTGCTCTCCCACCTTATGTCAGTCCTGATCCTCACCATCCACCTCTTGCTATAGAACTTTCCTTCACCTCATTCCCTAAAAATAAAAATACCTCTGCGCTGCGTTATAACTTTGCTAAAGCTGACGTCACTTCCATGTCCAATGTTATTAATGCTGTTCACTGGTTTGCTTTTTTCAGAGGTCGAAGTGTTGATGATGGCCTTCATGCGTTCTATGCGTTCTATGTCTAATATTGTTTTCTGGCACACTCCCACTTTTCATATTCGCAGAAGTATTGATCCGCCTTGGTTAACTGTTGACGTGATGCGTGCTCTTAAAACCAAAGGCGAGGCGCGTCGTAAAATTCGAAGCTCCGGCTTAAAGGCTGACTTACTGAGATACAGAAATTTACGCTCGTATGCTAAAAATATGGTTAAAGATGCGATGAGTGCTTATCATGCCCACATTGAAGCCTCTATATCCTCCTGTCAACAGAAACCCTTCTGGTCCTATATCCGTTCCCTTTGAAAATTCTCCCTCTATCCCTTATCTGATGCACCTTAATGATTTGTCTGCTTCCTCGCCTAATGAAATATGTGAGCTGTTGGCTCTTTTCTTTTCTTCTGCTACATCTCAACCTAATCCATCTCTCTCTGCTAATATTCCCTCTCCAGATGTTAATAATTGTTGTTTGGATTTAACGAACCCGTTGGAGGTCGAAGGTTTGCTTGCTGACCTAGATTGTAGCACCAGCTGCGGACCCGACGGCTTACCTAACGTATTTACAAAGTCATTGTCATCATCCTTGTGTTATCTGTCCTCTTTAACCTTAGTATTGCTTCCTGTACGTTTCCTTCTTCCTGGAAGTCTGCAAATATTTATCCCATCCTTAAAACCGGAAATTCATCCTGCGTCTCCAATTATCGTCCCATATCCCTTCTATCTTGCTTCAATAAACTTCTCGAAAAAGTTGTTTACAACAGGGTTTACCCTCTAATTGAACCTCTTCTCGCTTCTGAGCAACATGGTTTCGTCAAAGGTAGGTCAACGGTTTCCAACCTTCTTTCGTTCACCAATACTGTTGCCTCCGCTATCGACCAGCAAAAGCAGGTGGATGTATTATATTCAGACTTTGCCAAAGCTTTTGAATCCGTGAACCACGAAATCCTCCTTTCAAAACTTGATGTTTTCTATATTTCGGGTCAGCTCCGTTGCTGGTTTTCCTCATACCTTCGTGATCGTGCCTGTTTTGTAACGTTTCACTCTTGTTCCTCTTCCCCCTTTTATCCTACTTGTGGTGTCCCGCAAGGGTCAATTCTTGGTCCTCTCCTTTTCCTCCTGTTTATTAATGATCTTCCTTCTTTCTTCAACTCCCCGTGTCTCTTGTACGCTGATGATCTGAAAATTTTCAGGGTGGTTGAGTCAGTGAATGACTGCTCCCAACTGCAAGATGACCTGTCTGCTCTGGGTAACTGGTGCTCTGTCAACTGTATTTCCCTTAACGTTGCTAAATGTTTCCAGATGTCCTTCACATGTAAATTATCCCATATCACGTTTCCCTATTCTATCCTTGGCTTTTCCCTCCATCCAATTGATAATTTCATGGACCTTGGTGTTGTGTTTGACACTAAATTAAAATTTGATGTCCACATTTTGCGTGTCACATCCAAGGCCTCGCGCTTGTGCGGCTTCATTCTAAGAGCGTCCAGACCTTTTACTGATATTTCCTCGTGTATACACCTGTACATCTCCTTCGTGCGTAGTGTCCTCGAATATTGTTGTCAAATTTGAAGTCCTCATTATCGTTTCTTAATTGATGCTGTTAAGTCTGTACAACGTAAATTTAGTCGCTCACTATTCCTCAAGTTCCGTATTCGCTACTGTGAGTATAGTATGCGTCTTTCAATCCTTGAAATCCCTACCCTTATTTCACGCAGAGTGTATTTCGACGAATGCCTCCTATATAAAATGATTATTGGTTCTATTAATTATATCCCCAGAGCGCAGTTTTCTGTTCGTGACCCGGTACATTCTACCAGGTCTTCATTTATTCTCAACGTACCATATGCTCGTACTCATACATATTTCTACTCTCCTCTTTTGCGCTTGCCTAGGCAACATAATTCTTTGAATATTGGTCCTCTTCCGCCTTCGTTACGCATTTTTAAAAATATGTTAAGAGGATGCGTTTTATCGTATGAAATAAAGTAACTCTTTGAAATTTTAATGTCATATCTGTGTTGAATTATGATTCAATTTCACCACCTCATTATACTTTGTTTAGATTTAATTTATAGTTTCTTTTCTTTTTATATATAAGTTTTTTCTTTGCCTAATCTTTAGTTGGATTTGTATCTGTTGATTTAGACAATAAATAAATAAATAAGTATGAATCACTTGTTAGGATAATGATGAAGAAAAATCTTTGTAATCCGACACTAATACTTTTTATTCACTTAAAAATAAATAATTGTTGTTGTTTCGATTGTCAGACTCCAAATGATGTTTCGAAAAATATTGGTAGAAATGAGCTTGACACAAGAGAAGAAGATTGAGATGTAACTGATACGTCTTTAATAGATATAGAATCATCTTGAGATGTAAATCTTAAGCATCTAATTTAGTTTTATTATACAAATATACATTGATTTCATATCGAATCATGTTTATTTTAATGAAATAATTAAGCATTATTTAGCATCATAATTTTACAGAATCTGGCATTATTTACCATTAAAAAAACTGAATCTAGCATTATTTCAAAAAAACTAATGGCAGCACTGATAGCAGGTAAGTCCATGACTTGCTAAATCCTAAATCTTTTGGAGGCGGAGAGCGTTTTAGTGAATTTTCAGGTACTCCTATATTTCCAAGCAGAGTAAATTTTAGTTAAAATCAATGTTTGGGAATGAAAACTGATTATGTTTTAAGCTTGTCTATGTTAGAAAATTGAAAATTTTGAGCCGAAAGTTCTGTTCACGAAAACTGACGACCGGATTATCCGATCATAATGAAATTTACAGAACATATTGGTATTAGCTAGGACCAGGTCTGCTAGAAGTGATTTTGAAATGCGGGCAACTCTGTGGCAGTGGCACCATCTTGAAAAATCACTGAGAAAAAAAACCGGTTTTTGGCCTATAACTTCCGATTCAGTCATCAGATTTTTAAAAAAATTCATACAGTACTTGGATCTTACTTTAGATAGCATTTGGTGAAAATTCGATTGAAAAATTAGAATTAAGTTGCCAGCTATGTGATTTTTGTTTCCTAAATCTTGCAAATTTGCTCAGCAAAATAAAGCTTTTTTCCCTATAACTTCCGGTCCAGTCATGAAATCAAAACGAAGTTCATGCAATAAATTGACCTGAATATGAACCAAATGTCATAGGAATTTCGTACAAATATCAGGAAAGGGCTGCCAGCTATGACCATTTTTGTCATTTCTTTGGAATTTCTTTACTGAGCGATTGTGTCATTAGATTTGCAAATGGGAATGATCCTGCAATGAAAATTAACAACAGATATTAACGCTTTAAAAATTTGAAAAGTTTTGAGGGTGGTAACCCTAAAATTGTTTCCACCCGTATAACTTCCAGCGCAGTGATTCAATCGAAACGAAATTTACTGGTTGGGTTTAACTTAACGGGAAGCAGATTTGATATATATTTTGCTTCGCTGCTGACACAGGCTAACCAGCATTAGCCATTTCCGTAGATATTGCACCAACAGATGCTTCAAATTACATACTCATATGCAAAGCATTTGCAATAAAAATAATAAACCAATTTTTAAATTTTCCGAGTTTTGAATATTTTTCGGATGGTAGCCTCCAACAACGTTTAACCGCTGAAACTTTCGATAAAATCCTCCGATGAGAACGAAATTCAGAGGATTAGTTGATTTAAGTATGAGCTGCTTTGTCATTTGTGTTATAGTCTAGTCATTTAAGTATGAGCTGTTTTTCATCATTTGTGTTATAGTCTAGTTTTGTTGCTTTGGATAAGGAATGGTTGATATGATTCTACAAAAAAGTATATTACGTCTTTCCACATTTTTTTGTCACTCAAAGACAATTTCTTCGGAAATTAGTTTTCTAGCGGTCCTGAGGTGCTAGACTTTTTTGAAGTTATGTTTTCATCTAGTGTTTTTTCAAATTCTCTGTTAATAGCACAGTTTCTTGTCCAATTTGAATTTGATCGGTCGTTTGAAGTCAAAAAAGTTAGAATAGATTAGAACTTGATGTTTGAAAACTGAACTGATTTGATTGAATTTTGAATTGAAGTTCTAGAACAGAATCAGAATAAAATCATTTGAAATTGAAGAAAACGGAGTTTGAAATCAAATCGATATCGTATAAAACTCTAACTACAATATACTGGTGGCATGTGTATCTACAAAAGCTTTGCAAAACCAAGCATTATAATCAAAATACTAATATCGATGATAATATAAAAATTAACTTATCAAAGACATTGGTCTTATTCATCTCACAAAGAAGAAAAAGACTACTTATCTAACCGAGAATTAGATTTTTTGGGCAAAAAGATAGCTTGGGCAGAACTCACTTTTAGAGACCACTCGGGTGAAGTTTGTGTCAAACTATTTAAAGCCATCAGTGTCTGTGTTAAACTATCTAAAGCTATGGATAAATCGAAAGACAAAAATGACATTAGAAAATAAGACAATTATATGCAAGATGGTTCTTTAGCTATTAATACTTTATGGAGTTCCTATATGGATACAGTGTGCAATCACCCATATTAATAAGCTGCAAGTTGCGAAAATAAGGCCATCAAACTGATATTGGACAAATCTGTTTACTACTCAACTAAGAAAATTCACTTAAAAGCCAGCATGTTACATATGGACTGTCATCATGTGTGCAGTCGTCCAATTTCGAAATCCATACTCGAAATATACAAAACCCATTAATAAACCGCCGTTTCTTATAGTGATGTCCATCGATTGAAAGTTCTCTTAGTAATAACGAGTAGAAGTAAATAGTTTTTCGTATATAAAATATCCAATGAAGGTTTTTATCAACGTTTCCTAGTAGCAGCACTAAACGAGATCCGAAGATATCGAAAATTGCATAAGCAAGATAAACAATTTAGAGAACAGGTACTGTCAAATTTAATCATTGTAAATTTTTGGATGATGAATTCATGAGTCGAATGGAATTGAATTAATAGCCCATTTGCACCATTGATATAAAAGTATAGAGGATATTGTGATAGAGAAATTATTGTTGCCATTTTTGGATTCTTTATATGTGGTTGTAAAAAACCGCACACAACTGAAAAACACAAAAGCGTCATAATTATTGTATTTACAAGTTGGAGGGTGATAGCTAGGTTGCAAAAGTAGCATGCCGATGCATTTCTAAATTGAAGTCATAAATATATCCTTAAAACTAAGTATATCTAAAAGATTGTTTTCCAAATTGAATTTATGCATACAAATGGCAACGCGAAGTACACTAAATATTTGATGTTACTACTTTCGAAGATGCACTTTTTATTTGAAAGCGGATGAATATTTCGCGGTTTCAGTGATGTATCCACTACCGTAAAAGATTTGAAAATGATGCAACTGCGGGATCCAAGACAGCTAAGGCTACGACTTTGAAATTACCTACAGATTCTGCACACAACAATTGCAAAAGATTCATACATATATAGATATGTATATGTATATATATATATATATATATATATATATATATATATATATATATATATATATATATATATATATATATATATATATATATATATATATATATTATTTATATATACCCGGGCATATGCTGAAAACGCCCCCTGTCAATACTAAGTTACTACCCGCTTTGACCTACTTAAAAATTCAATATGTCGCACTGCCTAAAATGTAAACAAACCGGGTGATGTTTTCGTTCTCGCGACGATTGCCAAGCTACTGTTCACGCAAACGAAATAAACAGGCGTGTTTGGAATTAAAACACTTCACGCATTCTCTAACAATAGCTATATTTTAATAATGTTAAACCGTTCACTCATAAACTATGTTTTCTTTCACCACAACCAGACCGAACAACTTAAAACCTGTTTTATCTAATTATGTATACACATAAACTTAATGAAATAATCACTCGACGCTGCCACTCATATGCATAAGGCACTAAATGCGAAAATTTTTTAAACGCAGCTTCCGATCACGAATTATAAAACGTTTTCTGAATGCGCGGCTTGAAGACGCTCGATTTTATGAAACTTAAATTGACAGTCGCAGTTACTGGAATGATGCTGGAACAACTGGGAATGTCAGAACACTGCGTTCTCACCCATATTCATGCAACTGTTTCTGGCAACAGTCACGTACAGTATACGTATATGCTATTCGCATATCTTCTATACTTTCATATCAATGATTTGCACTGAGGCTAAATCACGTGATTTAGATCAGCTGATTGATTTCAGACCATATCGACCTCAAATCTACCAGATTTACCATAGTTGTATATATCTCAGCTTTTGACAGTCGAAAGCAACCTGATTTATCATAAAATCTTGTTTAAATCAGGTGCTATTGTGAATTTCAGTCCTGCTAAATTTTTCCAGAGCTTGCTGAATTCCGTCCATGAGAGTGAAAGTAGGTTAGAAGAGAATGTGAAGTGCAAAAGGAGAATGTGAAGTGCACAAAGAGATAAGACAATATTCATGAATGTTCTCTGGCCAATTACAGCAACTCACATGCAAAATAAATTATCCATATAAATTTGAATTACACCTGGCGCTCAAAATCTAAATCATTTCGGCAATTACGAACAACTCACCTGATTTCGTTGTCAGCACTAAATCTACCTGGTTCGAGAGTGCAGTGCGAACGTACTTTATTTATTTTTAAAAAAGTATCACTTTATTTATCTGGGTCAAGGGGCAGAATTTTTTAGTTCATTTTAACGCTTAAAAGTAGACAAAGTTTACTATTTTAGAAGTAAAACAACTGAAGCTAATGGAAGTCAACAAAGAATATGACCAAGTATAGCTTTTGGTGAGGTGTAAATGCCTAGTTTGTGCATTTGGTTTGTGCATGTATATTTGAATTGTCTCTCGAGCTCTGAGGCGGTTACCGAAGTAAAGACACTTCAGCGAAATCGAACAGAAGCAAGCAATTTCTCCCACAATCAACTTAAAGTGGGACTCACTATAAAATGACCAAGGATAATAAGATGAAATCTAATTTCAGGAATAAGTTAAATACTGAAAGAATTTCCTTTCTTTTTCGGTAGCATTTAAAAAATTATTTGTTTCGCTGTGTTATTATCTAACCTACAAGTTTCGCTCCGTCTGTAATGTTTGTTCAAGCTCTTATCATCATGAAAAGCGAAAAACTTATTCACTCCCCCGGTAATGAGAAAATTAAGTATGTGTAGTTTAAAATGCTCATTTGAAACATATATTTAGCTACACTGCCCTGCTTATTCTACCTACATTTTAGCACTTTCGAGATATTCAATGATCTGTGTTTTGATTTGTACTGGAGATATATGGATAGTGCATTTTTCAATATTGAATTTAACATACTTTGACAAAAGATAGGTTTTTCAAACTTTGCGGAATGATGTAATAGAGTATGCATTTTTGAATCGATTGTTAACTCAAAAACGACAGAAATGTGGACAAGACGTTTATGCTAAGCAGAGCAGTACAGAAGAACGTAGTAGCTTAAATCTTCAAGATGGATATTTTGGTAGAAGTTTGAAGTATATATTGTTGTCTAGCAAATGAAATAGTTTAGTCCCTTTGAACCCACACGGAATTGTTTTTATAGGCTTTAATATGTAGCTACTAATTCGAAACAAATTATTTGCAGGAAAAATTCCATTACATAAATAAATTTTTTAAGGCAACAAATAAAAAAACAGAGGTAATCACTTATAGCCCATTCACACTGAGGCTAAATCAGGCGATTTAGAAACTGATCGCTTTAGAGATCGCTACCTGATTTACCATACATTTGTCTCGGCTGTTGACAGTCGAAAGCTATCTGATTTTGAGTTAATCTAGTAGGAATCAGGTACTATTATAAATTTTGTCCCGGCTGAATTTTTCTCAGAGCGTGCTGAATTCCATCCATGAGAGGGAGAGTAGATTTCAATGAAATAACATTGGAATTTCGTTCTAAAATAGCGAAAATTGAACAAAAAAGGAAAATGTGAGCTGTATAAAGTGAAAAAAAAATGTTTTTGCATATTGCTGCAACATTTTCAACAATTTTCACGCAAAAAAAATCTGCACATAAATTTGAATGACATTTTTCGGTCCAAATTTTATCTCCAAATCACTTCGAAACAGTGTGAATGTTTCACCTGATAAACTTGACAGCTCTTAAATCTAACTGATTTAGATGTACTGTGAACACCATATTACTGTTGGTAAACTAGTAATAAATACTGCTTTGATCATTTGTATGGTACTTCAGTCCTGTAATATGGCTAAATATTTGAAATATTCCTTCACAAAAATGTAATAGATTCTGACCCTTGAAGTTGACGATAAACTCCAGCCAAATAATATCAATTGACTGTAATACAAACAGTTACTTTGTCCAGTATTCGCCGCTCTATACATGTATAGAAAGATTCGTCAAGGGCGATTAATCCGAAATAAAAATGGATTTTTTAAAATATGCCAAAAGTTGTATAGAAGGAGAGTGTGATTTAATCGCATAAGATTTTACAAATTCTTTAGTAGGATACTCATCCGAGCATTTCGTTTAGCCCTATTGAGAATCTTTAAGCGGAAGACACTTTTCTAACCAAATAAGAATTTATGGGTCAATAAAATAAATTAAAAGGGATACCGATTCATCTGTCCGACTGAAGTCCGGATATTTGACCGCATCCTAACGAAATTATAAATCATAAGTTTGTGTTTGTAATGCTTAGAGAATTGCTTTGGAGAAGGGAGCGCGTACATATGATATTGTTATGGCGACCAATTCTTTCCCGCATAGTCCGCATGCTCTCAGGAAATGAGCTGTCATTACCGGATTAAGAGCGAAGTTGGAGGGTTTATATTCACATGTCCTACTTCGTATTTCAGATGCTTATTTGAATGCATACATATATATCCAACTGGCTGATGAATCATAAACGGAGGCAAAAGTAGTATTATAGAACAATTACGGTAAGTTTGCAGAAGTTACTACGGCGGTGAATATCAATAGGACTTTTTGATTAGTTAGAGGAGAAAACTAAGAATCATAGTTGCGGTCGACATACTTTTAGTTAGTTTTTCGAATGTAGGAGAACAATTAACAATCTAGTAACACAAATCTACCAAACTCTAACGCGTCGAAAACGCTATAAACACTGGTTTTCGAAGAAAAGTAGAGAATTTGTGCAAATTTGTAACTCATATTCTACCGCACGTTCTCCTTGTTACAACCAACCTGTTGTAAAGGTCATGTTCCTTTTGAAACTCATATTTACATTTGTTAATCTTATTTAATATTGAATGTTTATTTTATAAATATTTTCAAAAGATATCTCTAAGAATATAAATGATGAACATCATTTATGCTATTGGAAATAAAAATTGAAATCATCTAATCCTCTGAATTTCGTTTTAAACCGATGACTTCATTGAAAGTTACAGGGATAGAAATATGTTTGGGGCTGCCATCCGAACAATTTCCAAAACTTGAAAAATTTAAACACTGGCTTTTTTCCATTGGAGATCTTGCCATATGTATATCTAATGGTTTCAACAGTGGTACGGCAATTAAAAATATGCCTAGTGTTGGCCACACTTAGCTAGCACTAAGGCAAAAAGGATAATGAATTTGCCGCACATTCATGCCGTCACCCTGTGAATTTTGTTTCGATCCGAGGGCAGCATTGATAGTTTAAGTTGTCAAAAGAAATTTACGATCGCCAATTACAAAACTGCAGTCGAATTCTTATTAGTTATTAGAGTTCTTATTAGAGCATCGGTAGCAGTATTCGTACCGCCTACCACGCAAACTACCCAGCAAACCAAATGCATCGTAATTAATTCGTAAAAGAGTCATATTTTACGAATGTTTTTGTCGTTAACGAGCTCGCAAATGAATCGAAAACGATTCATTGGTCCTACTAAAATGGCCATGCGAGAAGAATCATTTTTAACGATTCGTAAATGAGTTAGAAAAAATGTGGTTTTAGCGAGTATATATAGACCAGCAAACTAGGGGAAGAATCTATGTAAAATCTGCTACTGAGCCATAGGGCACATACGAAGTACTTGCGTTATTTATTGCGTCGGTCATCCTAAGCAAAATTATTGCTGCGTATCGTTTTGCGAACAGGCTCGGTTTCGTATGAGGGATATGTCTGTTGATTGTCGAGAAACTATCGTTTTTCGTGAACGCTCACTAAATTGTTTGCTGGGTAGGCACTGTCTGGAACGGGACTTGGCTTACGTGGGAACAAGAGACGCTGAGCAAGCCACCTCTATAGCAAGCGGAGGGAATGCCCAGAGCCTCAGTGATGTTTTGGGCGTGGCCACCAGAGGGTTATGCGGTCGATATGCCCGAACTACCAGTCGAGGGCTACTGGTCGGAAAACTCGGTCCCGACTGAATCCTCTAGCTTCGGGAAACAGCCACCGTGTTCGCTAAGCGGTCGAGCGAGCACCAGGATGAAACCGCGTCAAGAGAATCAACAGCCAGAAGTGGATTACACGCTGGTCAGTAGCAGTCAAGACAGCCGTTCGCACCTGCAGGTGGAGATGGAGGATTGCGTAATGGAGGGACTTTTGGATTTGGGAGCGAGCAGGACAATTATTGGAGATAGATGGTCTCTTTTAAAAGCAAATGGAGTGAGATTGAACGTTAATGGGATTGGAGAAGTTCGGCTGGTGAATGACATGACTTGTACGGTGGCAGGTGCTGCACGAGTGAAATTATCGTTGAACGGTCGAGAGCATTATCTGGAATCCCTGGTGGTACCGTCGATTTCCCAAGAAGTAGTCTTAGAGATAGATTTCAAAAAGTGTTTTGGTGTGGTAATCGATATGAAGGGCAGACAATGGACACCCATTGCTTCTGCAGAGCTGGTTACAGGAAGGGCACTTCATAGTCGATCCTTTTTGTCCGCTGAGGATGTAAAGATCTTGTCGGAACTGTTGGAGGAGCAATTCAGGTTGATTGGAGAAAAGCTGAGCTGTGCCTAATTCGTTGAGCATGTAATTAAGACAACGGCGGCCTCCATCAAACAACGGTACTACCCGGTCTCACCTGCAGTACAGCGACAAATTAATAAGGAGCTGGGTGACATGTTACAGATAGGTGTGGTTGAGCCTTCTTCTAGTCCCTGGTCATCTCCTATCTCGCTAGTTCGCAAAAAGACGGATCTTATAGGTTCTGCATAGATTTCAGAAAAGTAAACGCAGTATCGGAAAAGGACGCATATCATCTTCCATACATTTAGAATATAAAGGATAAATTGAAAAACACCAAGCACTTGTCAACGCTGGATGTCAAATCGGCATATTGGTAAGTTCCAATGGCAGAGGGCTCTCGTCAATTTACGGCATTCACTGTGCCCGGAAGAGTGTTGTTCAATTTTCTTCGAATGCTTTTTGGGCTGCACAGCTCTGGAGCAACGTGGCAGCGTGTAATTGACACTGTTCTCGGTCCCGCGCTAGAACCTTTTGTTTTCACCTACCTTGACGACATTATCGTTGTGACGGAGTCCTCCAAGCGACATATGGAGGTCCTACGGGAGGTTTTCTCGCGACTGAAAGAAGCGGTTTTACGAGTCTCGAAAGAAAAGTGCCAGTTTTGTAGGGCACAACTTAAGTATTTATCAGTTTTATTTCTTTGGCGCAGAATCATTACCAATTTTCTTTGAAAATGTGCTCTTTTTCCTGAAAAATTTAAAGTATTATTCTGGATGTTGTCACTACAATATTATTACCATTTGAAAATTTTGTGATAAAATCGCTTACAAAATATATGGCAAAACCGTCAGCTGTCAGCTCTATCATCTATAATAAATTTCCTTTGCCAAATGAATTTCACTTCGATTTCATAACTGCACTGGATATTATAGAGAAAAAAGCTTTCTTTTGCTGAGCGATTTTTCAAATTTCAAGATATCAAGATTACGATAGCTGGCAGCTGCAGCCTAGGTTTTTCAACCAAAACTCTACCAAACGTGGCTTAGCGTAAGTTTCAGCTACTGTGGAATTTTATTAAAATCTGGTGACTGAATCAGAATTCATAGGGTAAACAGCAGAGTTTTTTGTTGTAGTGATTTTTCAAGATGGCATCACTGGCGCAGAGTTGTTCACATTCAAAACTCGTTTCTATCAGACCTGGTTCGACTTAAAACCAATTTGTTTTGGAAATTTCAGTTGTATCTGATTGAGTTCTTGGGTCGTGAGTTCTCGTGGACAGAAGTGTCTGATGCTAAAAATATAGGTGAATTTAGGAAGGATTACCGTTTTTGATCAATAAATAATTTCAAAAGTTTGACATTGGCTTTGCAGCCAAAGCATGAGATTTATAAATGAGCTACTTTTTTTTCAGAGATCAATGATTTGAAAGTTTTCATTATCAGTGCCAGCCGTAGCTACAAGTCTGCTGGCACGCTCCTAAAAAACAAAATGAATTAACGATTTAGTAATATCAATATGTCCTGTAAGTTTCATAATTATTTGATAGCTCTCTAGAAAATAATCGCAATTCATAAATATTCAAATTTTTTGAGCTCTTTTTAGGTACCTAGCAAACACCTGAGGTTAAAAATTTCCAAATGTTTATCATTGTCACGTTCGACATTGCTAGCTTAATTGTTTTGAAAGTTATGTGTTAATCGAATTTAAAGGATACTTAATATATCACTAAAATTTGTTAATTTATGTCAAAATATTTAGTATCGGGCGAGACTCGGATCTGTTCCACATAGACACAAATACATTCTGAAAGTTTCAGCTTAATCGGATGGCGCGTTTTTTGCACACTCGAGCAGATTAAATTTCGTGAAGTATATTAAATACAACAACAAAATCCTGTACATATGCTGTTACTGAAGCAGAATCTGCTGGTCAGCGGTTGTTTATGGGCTTACATGTAGAGTATGCTGATAACAGTAAGAAAGTTTTGAACAGTTCGTACCACTGTTGTTGGCTATTGTCCAACCGGCAAATTGAATTGAATGAATTGGCAAAGCACTCTGTAACTGTCAATTACTTTACTTCAAATATTGTAGTGTGCGGACTGTTTTTGAGTATTTCAATGCACATTACTTTGTCGATAATTTCATATGCAAGTTCTATGTCTGATTTCAATTAAAACCTAGATATGATTTCATCCAGGTCTTTTCTATATGTCATTCTAATTTAACAACCAGCCAAAGTGAAAGCTCAGCTAATGCAACAACATTTTCGAACAACGCAATTTTTCTGTTCGGAATTGTTTTTTTTTGCAACCCTACGTTAATGTGCTCTGCAAAGGTGCTAAAAAACGCGGCTATACTCTAAACAATCCATTCAATGTTTAATTTTTCTCAATTCTAATAGCTATTTAAAGAATAGTTTGGTTTGTATATTCTTATTGAATTCTTGATACCAGTGTTCGGCACCGCCTAAGGGGCAAGTTGTGACAAATTAGATTATTTTATTGCATGATATATAAATAGTATTTTTTACGTGGGTGATGGTAAATGTATATGAGCCACCAACGACCATATCACAGCTAATGATCCATTTATGTCATTCCCAATGATGCACGACTCTCATTGTGTTAAAAAAATAGAAAAAAATCGTGTTGAGAGTTTGGTTCAAGGCCTATAGCTTCCAGTGCAGTCATGAAATCAAAATGAAATTAATATGATAATTGGACTTTTTGTAGGCAAAATTCATTTGTTTTTGTATTTTTTGCCTTATCTTTAGCAATTTTACCATTGAATTTTCAAATGGTAATGATCTTGTAGTGACAATAAACAACAAATATTCAGATTCCGAATATTTGAGTTTTTTGCCCCAAATTTCTTTGTACTCCTATAACTTCCGATGCAGTCATCTGATCGTTGACTACAACGTGAGGCAGATGTGATATATTTTTGGCGAAAAGTTTGTCAGCACGAAGCGTTTTGTTATTTTCGTATCGGTAAATGTTTACATTATGTGTTCATATCGGGAATATTTACAATGAAAATAAATAAGCACTTTCTAAGCTCTGGTAATTTTTTGGATGGCAACCACAAATAACTTTCTATCCCAGTAACTTCCTTTGAAATCATCAGATGAAAATGAGATTCATAGGGTAGTTTGATATTGACATGAACTAGTAAGCACTGAGCATTTTCTTAATTTATGCTGCTTTCAAAGCTTTGTAAGATAGGCTACTGTAACGAATATAAGTAACAAGTATTTGACTTTTCTAAATTTTAAAATCCATGCCAGTGATAGTCTTCAAAGCCTTTCGAGCAAATGAGCTGAAATGCATTGCTGAGATTAGGGCATTAATCCCGAGATTGAAATGGTGATCCCGAAATTCGGGATTAGAATTTTCGGGATCCCGAGATAGTCCCGAGATTTCGGGATTTTATAAAAAAAACTATATTAAGGGAATTTAAACAGATATATTGGCTTATTCGTACTCAATAAAAACTTTATTTCAATTATATATCCATAAAACCGAAGGCTAAGTTCATTATAATGTTAAATTAATGCACATATGTGCATGAGTACTAGCAAGTAAGACGTTAATTTATAATTGCATCTAAATTCATCTTATGATCTAATTTCTTCTTATCTTCTTGTCAAATAAAGCTCTTTATTTGGTCATGATAGTTAGTTATAAAATTAGTTAAAAATGAATTGAAATTTAATCAGCATAACTGATGTTACGATAATATAATAAAAATACATTATTCTTTTTAGTTTTTTACATATTAGTTACAAAATAATATTGCTTTTCAATGAAACAAGTGATAAGTAATAATATCGATTGGTTCAAACTGCTGATTCATTTTGAAAGTATGCTCTTAATAAACATAATTCGTCAAGAGTTTCAAATTTTAAACTACACCTGATTTTGCTGCACATATATCCAGCTGCTGAAAAATATATTTCGGATACACTTCTTGGTGGGATATTAAGCATGTATTCATACACTAGTTGTAATTGATTATTACAACTGGCTTCCGCCTCCGTTTTCATAAAACAATATTTCTTTTAGTATTAAGTTCTGCTTTCTTATTCACAAAATGGGTTGAATTTCATCAATCCCGAAATCTCGGGAGTTCCGATAAAAAATTCGGGATCCCGAAAATGCCCAAAATGTGTCGGGATCCCGAGATCCCGAAATCTCGGGATTGCATGCCCTAGCTGAGATCAAAGCAGTACATGACCCTTTGAACACGTGCGGCAGACTTTGCAATCCAAATTTGCACGATTCCTCTAACTGTTTGTTAAACATTAGTGTTTCTAGCGGTTCTGATGCGCCAGAGTTTTTTGCGAGTAGCTTCTATCAAACCTGGTCCTACTCAAAAATAATACAATTTGTGAAGATTCAGCTGGATTTGATTGTCAAGACGTTAGCTCCCATGAGCAAAAATTTTGTGTACTCAAAATAGAGAGATTTCAGACTATCGTTCTTGTGCAAAGAACGATGCTTTTATTCTGCAGGCCAGAAAAAGCGTTAAGTTTATCAATCATATGCATTTTTTCCTAAAAAGCAAACATTTTTAAGCAGGGTCGTTAATTTAACATTTTTTCTGGCTAGGTAACTGGTGGAGCAATAAGGTTTCCCGAATATTCATGAAATCACACACGCTTTTTTTATGTGCTCAAAAATGAGTGCTGGACATTTCCTGCTGATTTGATGATTCTCTTGGAAGCTATTGTAAAATGAAGTTTTACAAATTTTCGTTGCCTGCTTTTGGGCACTTGGTGGCCACATAATATTTAAAATTACCACAAGAATTTAGTTTAGAATCTATAAACATAATTCAATTTCGCTATATATATATATATATATATATATATATATATATATATATATATATATATATATATATATATATATATATATATATATATATATATATATATATGTATAGATATATATATATATATATATATATATATATATATATATATATATATATATATATATATATATATATATATAGATATATGTATATATATATATATATATATATATATATATATATATATATATATATATATATATATATATATATATATATATATATATATAAGTTAATTAATTAAAGACTGATTTAGGGAAAAAAAATATATTTTCAGGGCTTGGCCCGATGTTTATTCTTTCAAAGCTATCGCAGAACTAAAACTAAATACAATGAATGTTTTCTTATGTAAATTTTCGATGCACCAGCAGGAATCGTATTTCGCATGCACTTGTGGGAAAATGTATTGCCCTGTTTCTGGAAATGGTGCAGACATAGCGTCAGCGCTTTTACTTTTGCGGACAGGTGATAGCTCGCCCACCTTTAAGTGCGATGGTCCTCGATCGCTAGAAGAATCGGATGTCGTTGAACCTTACGCTTTTCGGTGAAGGTCGTGGATCGGATACTGGGGATGATGGTGGTGTTTGAACTGATGGTGCTAGTTCTGGTACTTGTTCTATATTTGCTGTTGCAACGTTTGGCTTGGCCATAGCTTCTGTATATGCTTTACAAATAAGTTTTGGGTATGTTTTGCAAATGATAAGGATCGTTTCGATGCGCCAGCAGGAATCGTATTTCGCATATGTTGCAAATCGGTGGATGTACGTCTCGTTTCGCATCAGCTGGATTTCACTGGTGTTGTTTATGTTGAGATCCTTCATCATTTCGAGCGAAAGTATTTCCCTATATGCGCTGCTTTCTGGTGATGGTTGTAGAATGGCAGGCAGAGCATGTACCACTTTGGCTTCTTGGTTTTCAAATCTCCGTCCATTTATCGATATGCTGGGATTTTGCAATTTTATAACGTAAGTACCATTTAGTTTATGGACCGATTGTTCAACTTCAATTATACCCGTGAACTGGTTCAGGAGTATAGTGCCGGAAGAGATTTCTTCAATTGTTGGTATATGGGCGTTACTGGTTTTATTGCAGACTGCTGTGTGACTTCTCATCAGGTTTGGGTTGCAGGAATTGTTGGTGATATCCATGAAGTCGGTTGATTTACAAATGCTTAAACTATTTACAATTTGACAATTTCCAATTTCGCCAAAGATTTTTTCATTGTTTTTCAAAACTTTACTGTATTCAATGTCGTTAATTACGTGTTTTTTCTTAATAGGTTTTATTAACAAGGATTCAAAAGTGAGGCTAGTTGTTAAAGGAATATTGATAATGTATAATAGTAATGACAAGTTCGTTATAATTTTTACACTCGAAAAATCTAAAGCCTCTTCTATTGTAGAAAATGGAAGAAGTTCCTTGTCGAGAATATCTGTTGCCAATTTAATTTCTGATTTAGATAGTATTAAAGAATTTATAATGCCTAGCTTAGCCCAATTAATAGCAAAATTTATGTTTTTAAGTTCTTCTTTCACTAGTGACAATCTGAATTGAAGGTCTAATATTGTATTATAATTAGTTTGGCTACTTTCTTTAAACAATTTTCGGATTTCGTTTGCTATCTTCGTAATATTGTTGATTCTGTCATTTTGCTTTCTGTTTATGACGACTTGCCGATTATTATTTTCTAACATATTTTTAATCTTTGATTTAATTGTAAGAAAATCCTCGTGGTCTGGATTACCTGCAATCCATTTCCAGGTGGTGCCAATGAAGTCAAGCGATCTCCTAATTTTCCGCGGCTTCAGGTTATGTATCAGAGTTTGAATTTGTTGGAGTTCGAAGGATAGATGAGATGAAAGAGAATAGTGTCTGACTTCAGAAAGGTTCAGGATTGGCTCTATTTCTTTTACGAAGTTTTCATACTGGTCGATGTCTATTGTGTGGATTATTTTGAAATTCCCGTTCTGTATTTTGGCTCTTCCCAAATGAAAGGAGACGATTTGAGAGCTGGAGAAGTCCAATATTTCAATTCTGGCGTTGGCGATGCAAGATAGGAGTCTGAAAAAGAAGTATCAGTTACGTATGTGGCTTTTGTGTATAATTTTACCGGATTCTGTCAGTACTGTAGAGTTTTTGTTTTCTTTAACTATTTCTTGTTTGTATCGTTGTGTCAGTTTAGATCCTACCCTTTCGTTTTATCTAACGAAAATTGTTTCTCCAATTTCATACTGTTTGGTAGCCTGTCTAGATTTATTGTAGTTTTTCATGTCCGTATTTTGTTTTTGTTTTAGTCTTTTGATGTTGGATAATCGGATTTTTTCTAGTTCGTCTGGGTCTGTCCTAGGAGTTCGTCCAAAGTGAAGCTCAACAGGTTTCCTTCCAGTGGTTGAATGAATTGAGAAGTTGTATTCGTGAACGGCATGTTGCAGGAGATTTTCGAAGGGTCTGGGTGGTCGATCCTTCTTTAAACACCTCATTATTTCTATGAGTGTACTATGCCAGCGCTCAACCTGCCCGTTAACCTCGCTTTTGTATGGAGGTGTTTTATAGACCTTGATTTTGAGGTCATCTTCCACTAAAGAGGTTATGGAGGCTGATCGTAAGAAGCTTTCGTTGTCGATCACGACGATTTCTGGTATACAGAAATAGAAAAGTAAGTCAGTAAGTGGCTGTTTGATATCTTCAACAGATTTTGATGCAATGATTTTTGCCTGGCCGAATTTGGAGAATTTGTCGACAGCGGTAAGAACTCGGTGTTTCTCGGTGCTGAAGAGATCGATGTGTAGTGTATGACCAGGATAGGATGGAACTGGGGTCGGATTTAATAGAAATTTATTAGGGTGTCGATCATACTTATTTTCTTTACAAATGCAACATCGCTTGACAATATTTTTAACTTTCGAGGACATTCTTGGAAAATAAAAGTTTTCAAGTAGCTGTAGGCGATTCTCTTCGGCATTCCGATGCGCTCGTTTGTGGGTTTGCAGGATTTTTTCTTCCTGTTCCACGTCGCTAGGGATGTCTTCGACAAACTTCTGAGTGTACCGAATGCGGTAACACCTGAAATGTTCAGGGTAAATTTCCTGTATGCGGCCCATGATTTCCTCGCATGTTAGAAGACCGTTTATGGTGTGAGGATTTAGATATCGTTTGAGAATACTTATAATATCGTTGTTGGTGTATTGGGGTTTTATTAGTGTGTCTCAGATAATTCGGAAATGGATTTTGGAGTTGGTAACTATCTTCGTCGCCAGTTTTTATAATGATTTGGTTCCGGAATACATTTATGGGCGTTTCAACTGTGGGGATTAGATTGTGTGATGAGCTGTTGTCACTGTGTTCTGTTGGGGTAAGGGAATTAATTAAAACCGCTTTGGGAGGTCGTGAGAGGGAGTCTGGGACTACGTTTGCCCTACCTGGCTTGTACTCTAGCTCATGATTATATTCTTCTAAGATGGACTTCCATCTCTTCATCTTAGAGTTGGTGTTTTTGTTGCTAAGAGCATAGGTTAGTGGCTGGTGATCGGTGTATATCTTCACCTTGCGTGATCCATTCAGGTAGCTGCGCAATGAATTTAGAGCCCACATGATGGCGAGCATCTCTTTCTCATTGGTAGCGTAGTTTTCCTCGGTTTTGGACAACGTTCGTGAAAGGAAAGCGACAGGTTTATTGTCTTGTGAAAGGACTGCACCAATGGCGTAGTCAGAAGCGTCCGTAGTGAGCTGAAACTCCTTTTCAAAATTTGGGTGAGTTAGAACTACCTCTTTGGATATTAAACAATTTTTAAGAGTGTTGAATGCATTGATGGCTTTGGAATCAAGTTGGATGATCTTATTTTTGGATTGATTCTTGGACACTCGTCCATCCTCCCCTCTTAAAAGTGAAGTCAGGGGCTTTGCGATTCTTGCATAGTTTGAATGAACCGACGGTAATATCCTGACATTCCCAGGAATGATCTAAGATCTTTTAAAGTTTTGGGAGTAGTATGTTTTGGAGTAGTATGTTTGATATTGCCTTAACCTTTTGGGGATTAGTTTTAATGCCATCGCTACTGACTACAAATTCTAAGAACTCTATTTCCCTTTTGAAAAATTCACATTTATCCAACTGGATCTTCATGTTGGAGGCTTCCAGAGTTTTTAGCACTTTCTCGAGGTTTTCAAAGTGTTCTGCTTCGTCTTTCCCGAAGATGATGATATCATCAATGTACACGTAGCAGCGTACACCAATGTGCTCTCGAAGTATATCGTCGAGAGTTCTCTGAAAGATCGAGGGAGCATTTTTCAGCCCAAATGGAAGGCGGGTAAATTCGAATTTCCCATTATTAACTGAAAGCCGTCTTAGGTATGTCTCGCTCTCTGAGGGGAATTTGAGGAAAACCACTCTTGGGGTCAACGATAGTGAAGTAGCTGTTCTTTCCTAGGTTTGCCAAAATTTCATTTATATCCGGTATCGGGTATTTGTCCGCAATGGTGACAGAATTGAGCTTGCGGTAATCGATTACCATACGATATTTTTTCTCGCCAGATGCATCGTTTTTCTTAGGAACGATCCAGACGGGAGAGTTATAAGGAGATTTGGAAGGTCTTATTATTCCGTCCTCCAGAAGTTTATTTACTTCCGTCTCGACTTATCCTTTCAAGGACATTGGATATGGATAAGCTCTTGAATATACCGGTTCATCACTTTTTGTGCGTATCTCTCCCTTGACGGTGCTCGTATAGGTGAGCTTTTCGTCAGGTTCGGCTAGAAGTTTGGAGCAACCCTTTAGGATTGTCTTTAATTTGGCAGTTTGTTCTTGATTTAAGTGTGTAGTTCTAAGGTTTATGGTGTGAACTGTTTATGAAATGTGTTGTTTTAACGCTATGTATATATCCGGATAAAGGGTCATGTAACTGTCGTCTGTATGGATAATGGCTTTTAGCTCTTTGAGGGTATCATTACCGAAAATGCCATCAAATGTAATCAAACTTGGGAGTAAAAAGAATTTAATTTTTTGTTTTTCGGCACCGAATAGATTTATAAAGGCATGATGCGTGATTTTGATATTTCCTCCTACTGAGTTAGCGTAGAAGGGTTTTTTATTTTCCAGCGGACAACGGATATGTTTGGGTTGGATGTAGTTTTTGTTGGACCCGGTGTCCACTAGGAATCTGAGTAGCTCTCCACTTCTTGAAACATGTTCGAAGTAGGGAAGCGAAGAGCGTTTTAATCTAAAAAATGAATCTCTTCCAATACTTCCGAATTTTCGAGGTTTGTTTCGTCATTTGGGTCTATGTTATCAGTTAGCGTTTGCTCGTGGTTCGTGTCCTCTTCGTTGATGTCATTTTGGTACTTCTCTTCTGTCACGTCGTTTGTATCGTCTGGTTCGCTGTAATAAACTCGTTGAACTTTGGGTGGTAGTTGATGCCTTTGAGAGTGTTGCTGAGGGCGTTTTTGAAGGAAACGGTTATTTTGCGGCCTATTAGCGTAGTTTACATTATGGGACCTTATAGTTTGGCCAACGTCCATAGGAACAGGACCTCGTGGTGGTCGAGGGGGTGGAGAATTATACGCATTTTCGCGCTGAGGCTGCTGGGAATTATGCGCGTAAAATTGTGGCTGTTGTGATACCTGTGGGTTGTGAAGAAGTCCTGGATGAAACGTGCGTCTAGGAGCTGGAATTGGCACGGGCCTGGAATGGTTAGGGGTATTTCTACGCGGAGGGACCGGAGGCGACTGACCATGGTACGCTCTTCGCGAATTGGCATTGGAATTGTTCGCGTACTGAGTTCGATAGTCCAAATTTTGCAGTTTAAAGCAGAGGTGTAGAGCTTGAGGTAAATCGACTGGCTCGCGAATACTTAGTAATCGCGGTAGGTCTCCTCTTAGCCCTCTAACGAAGGTATCTAGTCCTTTATCACGGTATGCTTGAGTCATAATGTTCATGGCATCTTGACTCATCTCTATGGATCCTAGCTTGTTGAGGATCAGAGAAAGGTGATTATAAACCTTTTGATAAAACTGAGACACCGTATTGTTACCCTGTACCAAAGTGGTCATTTGGTATTCCAAAGTGCCTAGATTTCTTTTATCTGCGTAATGCAGAGTAAGGCACTTCGAGATTTTGCTCCAGTTTAGAGGGGTGTTATATGATTCTAGAGCTATGTCTGCATGACCAATTATTTTATTCCGAATAACAGGCAAAATTCCGTAATATTTCTGAGTTCCTTTCAGATGGTCGTAAATCTGTAGAATCCTGTCGACGCTTTTACGCCAAGAGTTGAACTCGCCTGGTTCCCCAGAAAAAGTTCTTAGACTCTTCACGACGTCGGGAATTTTGTCCATGTCTGACAAATTCCCGCTAGTACCGATGTTGATTGGTACATCGACATCATTATTGATTTCGGAAGCCGGATTCATTAAGGAACAAAATATTTGCCTCCCCTGATTTCAGAGAGTGTCTGTGACCACTCTCGAAATGATTTGAATAAGGTTATTTTCAGACACATTATTTGATGCACTGTTAGGTGCGTTACTACTACCCGGAAGATCTATGTTAGAAAATGCATCAGTAAGAGAATCAAGATTAAGCCTCGGTGGCTGAATTAGGTTGCTTGGATTCGACATATTAAGAGATCACTTGCTTTCACTACAGACCCTTATTCTCCCGATTTCGGCACTCACTTCACTATTTTATAAGATAAGTTTGCGGCTTTGTAACGAGGTCTGAAATTCTGATTTGATTTCAGAATCTGTATTTAGAATTTCGTATGCTCAAAAATGTTGATTTTGAACTCAGAAATTGTTGGAAAATCTAGGTGGTTTGTATATTCGTTCAATTATTCGGAAAATATTTTATAAAAACAACGAAATACTCTGTAATTCAGATAATCATCACAAGATGGTTTCACGGAAACACGAAAAATTCAGTAAATTTGGCAAACAGATGTACATAGATTCACTAATTGACAAACACATATATAATTTCACAAACACTTTAGCCACTTATTTGTATTTCGAGAAATTTCCCAAAAAAAATAAATAAAATATATTCAATTTTCACGTATATATAATGAAATCACTAGAAAAGGCAATCGATGAAAGTCAAGGGAATATAAAGGTCAATAATTCCATAAAAGTTCAATTTTGTTTAATTTTATTTTATCGATTTTCTACAAATTTTTCAATCATATGTAATTCTTTATCTTTTCAAGTTTATTTTGTTTAGTTTGAAAAAAAATTTTTTTTTGTCTTTTGTTTGGCGTAATTTCACAGTAATACATATGGGGCATTTCACGTGAAGCGGACAACGAAAAAAAGTCGAGGTTCCGGATTTCGTTCATATTTTGCATAATGGTACTTCTAGAGGATATGAACGTGGATGCACAATTTTTTCCTTCTATGAGGTTCAGTTGCCGAGTTATGGGCTTCTGAAGAATTGAAGAAGCTGATGAAGGGTTTTTTGGGAGCCGATTTTGAGATTGTAAAAAATATATTAAAAACATTAAACATATTGATTGGTATAGAAAATCAACTGTTCTTTTTAATTTTAAAATTAGATTTGGAATAAAAAAAAATTTTCCTGTTTAAAACCGGAAGTAACCATTTCAATTCGTAATTTGAGTAACTTGGACCAGGTTAATTTTTTTTATTTTTGTAGTAAAACAAAGCTTAAACTATACTTGTTTTATCATAAAATTTTTAGAATGGGATGGCGAGTAGTTTGTGAGGTAGGTGAATTTTAGTACATACAAGTCGTATGAAGCGTGGCACCCGGAGCTTGATTAGGATAGCTAGTGAGTGTGAAAACAAAACATGTTAAGTAAAATTATTGCTATATCGTTAAAATATTATATATAGAATTGATATAGTTAAAATATAGCTATATAGTTTCAATATTAAAAGTTGCTAAAGCTAATTTATTTAATAAAAAAACAAACTTGTTTATGGAAAAATGAATTTATTTCACAGTTTTTACAATTACATATATAATTAACTTACATATAGAGGTTAAAATATAAAACAATTGCTTATGCTTATCTACTAAATGAAAAAAATGATTTATGGAAAAATGAATTTATTTCACCATTTTTACAATTTGACACTCATTACTTAAACTTGTTCTTTTTATAAGAAGGCTTTCACTAACTGGAATAAAACAGTGAAATTTCTTAGTCCCGGGAATAGTAATAGAGGAATCAAGCCGTGGTTTTAAAAATATTCTCTGGCGTTGAAGTTCCTCTGATGAGCAATAGTAAGTGGCTGTTAGGGATAAAGCCGACTTTGCCCAATGAAAAAAACGTAAAGGTGTAGTAATAGCTTTACTAGGAGGTAATTGTAAACTCGCACGTGTTGCCAGTCGTTTCAAATTACCATCACATGGGCCTTTTCCATGTGAAGTCGCGTGAAAATGAAGTTCAGTTTCTGTCTTGAAATCAGCTTTATAATAAAATAGAGTCACAAAATTAAATCTATTTTTAAAATGTTGTGGAGCCCCATCTGTTAGGTATATAATTTTTGACACAGCTATTGTTTCTTCAGACAGATGTTTGTGAAGGTTTTTCTGGAAATACTACCATGTTCTATTTTACTTCCAACTTTATAATAATAGACTGATGTCAAAAGTGTTGCCTGGTCATTATTCCAATGAAAAGCTTGAGCAGCATCTTGTACAACAAAACAATAATTCTCAGCAAAATCGCATTGTACCAAAATTTCCCCTTCGTTTATATTTTCTTTTAGATTTTTAAAATAATGAGACTGTTGCTCTGCAATGTAAGCATGGGGTTTCGAGGCATCCAACGCGTGACAAAAGCTGTCCACGAAATCATCGGATTCAAGCAGATGAGTAGAAATGGTAAATCTGTCTGAACAAACCCATTTTTCGAACTGAACGGTTGTCACTTGATTATCATCAAAAATATCATTTTCAAATGATCACGAATTGCACTTACGCCAGGACAAGATTTGCAACTTTCATTTGGCGTTTGTGTTGAAATTGTTAAATGACATTTCGGCGTAGGATTGGGACACATCATTTTGCGTAGAAAGTAGAAAGTTCCAAAATAGTTCCAGATGTGAGATTGTCAATGTCTCCTCCACTCATCATTAATTTCACATTTTAGTGATATATACATACACAGACCATATGTGTTCCAGAGTCACCACCGAGGATACATTGTTTGTGTCTCAAAGTGAAAAATTTTGTTAGGCCGATTTTGATATCCGGATATTCATTTTTAAATTTTTGGTAAAGCTCGTCAATGTTACACATTAAAAGCTGTTTTGGTATTTGCGTTCTTTTTCCGTCATCTAACTTAATAGATACACAACACACGATAGTCAGTATCGTAGTTTTCATAGCAGTAGATGTAGACGGATTGCTAAATTTTGCTTTTAACTGGGTCAGAATATTTTGGTCGTATATTGTTGAATCAGTTTACTTTGAGCTATGTTTATACTTCTCTTCAGGAATGAATGGTAAACCCGGGGAGCACAAAGACAAATCAGTTGATGATTGGCAAGATCGCTGAAAATTTGCAGGTATTTCCAAGGTCAGTTTTTTCCTGCAGCTTCCACACACGTAAATATCAGAAGAATATCTCCACTTCTCTGCTATTTTTTTTTGAATTTTTCTTAGGGCTTTAGCCTTCCGATGAAATCTCAAGTCGAAAGGATTGAAACATCGGTAGCCGCAAGGAGACATAATACACACAATTCAACTTATTTACGTAGTCACTTCAAGCGCTGAAAAAGAACTAAAACAAAAACGGAAAATTCGAAATGGCTCTTTCATCACACTTCCATCCTTTTCTATTACATAGCCTTGACCTCCTTCTATTATGTGGCTTTTTATGAAAAAATAATACCTTTTTCAACTAAAAAATGGCGCCACTAATCGCATTTCTGTAGGGTAGTCGGTTAGGTATGAACATAATTTAAGTATGTATTTTAAGTATGTTATGAAAACTATTTATACACAGGATATAGTATCACGGCAAACTACATACAGTCTGTCAAGAATGAGTTTACACATAGGGAAAAAATTCAATTTTTCATCTTTCTAATTATAAAATACTACTTTTTGTTTATGTAAATAATTTTTTTTTCTTAATTATCGTTATTTGCATTATTTCCAACCGATATATACAAAAAAAGTACAACTTCAATGCAAAAAAAGAACGAAAAGAGCAACGAAAACAATTACTACAATTCTTGAAGTGTCAAGAAACTCTTTACACAAAAGTTTATTTTTTGCATTACTGCAACGATACGGTAAATTTACCATAATTTTTGGTCTGTATTGTAAAGCTCTATAAATTTAATCATTAGTGTGTGATTAATTTTTGGCTAATACGCATAAATAAGTGAGATATTGTGTTTTATAATGCCAGGCAAAAGATTATCCTTTGAGTTAGTTCAGATGATATACTATAATCACCAATTAGGTAAAAGTGCACAGGAACTGTCGGAAATGTTTTGTGTAGCCCGAATGGCAGTCTATAACGTTATAAATCGTGCTGAAAATGAGAATAGATTGGAGCCAAAGTGTGGAGGTGGCTCAAAACCAAAAATATCTAAACGTATAGAGCGCCTTATGATAAGGAAGCTTGATAAAAACCCCTGGATTTCGACCAGAACACTTGCTAGGGAACTCAAGGAAGAGTGTGATGCTGCTGTTTCCCATGAAACAGTACGACAGGCCATCCTACGAAATAAGTTCTCATCAAGAGCTGCACGAAAGAAACCACTGTTTTCTGCACTAAACATCGAAAAGCGTTTTTCTTTCGCTATGATGCACCTTTTTCAACCCGTTGACTTCTGGGACGACGCCATATTCTGCGATGAGACGAAAATGATGTTGTACTATAATGATGGACCGGCTAGAGTGTGGCGCAAGCCTTTAACATCGTTGGAAAATCGAAATATAATTCCGGCTGTAAAATTTGGTAAGTTGTCCGTTATGATTTGGGGTGCTTCTCAAGCAGAGGAATAGGAGACTTGGCATTCATTGAGTCAACCATGGACGCCCAACCATATTTGCATATCCTTAAAACATATTTGGCAAGCAGTGCGCAGAAATTCGGGCTTATGCATAACAGCAAACCAAATTTTAAGCTTTACCAGGACAGCGATCCCAAACATAAGGCGAACATGGTGCGAATGTGGCCCTTATAAAACTGCGGAAAATTGATGGATACGCCAGCCAAGAGTCCGGACTTAAATCCCATCGAAAATTTATGGGCTTACTTAAAACAACAAGTCGCTAAAAGGCAACCCAAAAACCGAACTGCCTTAAAAATTGCGATTCTCGAAGAATGGCAAAAAAGTTGGTTCATTCAATGAAAAATCGGTTGCGATGTGTGGTGGATGCCAAAGGTGGCCATACCAAATGTTAAATATACCAAATAATATTAAATATCCTGTAAATATGTAAATATTAAATACAATAATAATTTGTGTAAAGAGTTTCTTGACACTTCAAGAATTGCAATAATTGTTTTCGTTGGTCTTTTCGTTCTTGTTTTGCATTAAAGTTGCACTTTTTTTTGTATATATCGGTTGAAAATAATGTACATAACTATAATTAAGAAAAAAACATTCATTTACATAAATAAAAAGTAGTATTTTATAATTAGAAAGATGAAAAATTGAATTTTTTTCCTATGTGTAAACTCATTCTTGACAGACTGTATACTTTCCACTCTAAAATTTTTAACATCAAATAAGTATAGTTTTAGCTTTGTCTTGTTACAAAAATAAAAAAAATTTAACTGGTCCAAGTCATATAAGTTCAAGTAAAAAATTTTTTTCCATAAATCATTTTATTGTTTTCACTTCGTAAATAAGCATTAGCAATTGTTTTATATTTTAACCTCTAAATGTAGGTGAATTATATATGTAATTGTAAAAACTGTGAAATAAATTCATTTTTCCATAAACAAGTTTGTTTTTTTATTAAATAAATTAGCTTTAGCAACTTTTAATATTGAAACTCTATCGCTTTATTTTAACTATATTAATTCTATATATAATATTTTAACGATATAGCAATAATTTTACTTAACATGTTTTGTTTTCACACTCACTAGCTATCCTAATCAAGCTCCGGGTGCCACGCTTCATACGACTTGTATGTACTAAAATTCACCTACCTCCCAAACTACTCGCCATCCCATTCTAAAATTTTTATGATAAAACAAGTATAGTTTAAGCTTTGTTTTACTACAAAAATAAAAAAAATTAACCTGGTCCAAGTTACTCAAATAACGAGTTGAAATGGTTACTTCCGGTTTTAAACAGGAAAATTTTTTTTTATTCCAAATCTAATTTTAAAATTAAAAAGAACAGTTGATTTTCTATACCAATCAATATGTTTAATGTTTTTAATATATTTTTTACAATCTCAAAATCGGCTCCCAAAAAAACCCTTCATCAGCTTCTTCAATTCTTCAGAAGCCCATAACTCGGCAACTGAACCTCATAGAAGGAAAAAATTGTGCATCCACGTTCATATCCTCTAGAAGTACCATTATGCATAATATGAACGAAATCCGGAACCTCGACTTTTTTTCGTTGTCCGCTTCACGTGAAATGCCCCATATCTTAATTTACTTACATAATTACAATTGCGATGAGTTGCATAGCTTTGCCTTTGATGTCCTGCATTAAATTAACAAATTTTGTTGGTTTCGCTGATCCTGTGGTTAGGATTATCGGCTGGCCTGCCCTCCTGAAGTCACCTGGTTATCGCACCTGGCGTTCACCTTTTTACACGCGTTTTGCAGCCACTCAGGAACCAAGTTGACGGCACACGCGTATTCTCGGAATTCGGTTATTCCGGCCACTTCGAATGCGTTTACGAAACGAGCGTTTGGTTATCGCGCTGAACTTTGGGTCAACTTTGCGAATCGATACGGGAAAAAAACTTATTTATTTATTACGCGTGCGGAGGCAGGTCCCTGCTCGGGCGCCAGTTAATTAATTAAAGACTGATTTAGGGAAAAAAAATATATTTTCAGGGCTTGGCCCGATGTTTATTCTTTCAAAGCTATCGCAGAACTAAAACTAAATACAATGAATCGTAAAAAATCGTATTTCGCATGCACTTGTGGGAAAATGCATTGCCCTGTTTCTGGAAATGGTGCAGACATAGCGTCAGCGCTTTTACTTTAGCGGACAGGTGATAACTTATATATATCGCAGATGAGTAGGTGGAATAACGTGTAGTTTATGTCAACATGCGCGTATCATAGTTCTTTAGGCAAATGGTAGAGTGATCTTAACTTCCATGTGGTAGCTGTTGGTAGCAATCTTCCGTGGGAAAAATATTGGCTTCTATGATTAACATTTGGGGAGGTAACCAATAAGGAAAACATTCCCAAGCCAGTGTTACAGCACCTTATATCTAAGGTTGAATCACTGCTGGGTGAAGCAAGCACTTCACCCAAGATACAGAGAATAAAATAGTTGGTCCTTTTTATTCCTCCTACTTGTGAGCCCGAAATCAAAAGTACAAAAGTCAAAAAGAAGGCATTAGAAGCAGGATTTCAAACCGAAGGGCCTAGAGCCTTCTAAAAGAGGAGTTTCAGTGCGTCCTAGTAAATTTTCAGATGAGGCCCAAGTTCTACTAGAATTTAAAAGAAAAAAGGCACAGATATTCGTAGAGCCAAGCTAGGAAAAGAGCTAGGCATAGCTTCACACTAAAATTTAGAAGTAGAGAAGGCTGGGGCCTAAAATCCCAGCCAGTTCACCAAAAGGAAGAGGTGAAAGAAAGAAGGAAAAGTGGCAGATTCTCTCGAAGCCTCCATTTAGGTTGGACGCCGAGCCTTCCATATACGCTGCAGTTGGTGGACCAGAAAGAAAAAAGGCAACTGAGGCTCTTAAAGCCTTCCTTTATACTTCTGACCTCAGATCTTTTTCACAAATCGTGAAGGACCCCTCGACAAGTTGGGGAGCACTTCACATGATTTCGCAGGAACCACCAAAGGAGACTCCCAAAGCGCACGACATGAGTGGCGCTGGAAGGATGCGCATAAAACTCCTCCTTAAAGTACACTCAGAAAAATTTAACCTCTTAAATTTTTTTTGAATCAAATTTAAATAAAAAGTTGAAACACTTTTAAACAAAAAACGAATCTTATTTGAATTAAATAATGCCCCACATTCAATAAAAATGTTTCAACTTTATTATAAAAATGCTATTTTCATATCAAAATTTTCATCATTGAATGAAAAAACAAAACATTAAAACAAACAAGACACACTTTGTTACAGTGTTATTGAAATGAGGTCAGATTATCATATTTGAATTAAAAAGAAACGTATAAGACGCCAGATCAAAAAATTTCAAATATGATTTGGCACCATATACGTTTCTTTTTAATTCAAATAATCTGAGCTCATGTCAATAACGTTGCATCAAAATGTGTCTTGTTTGTTTTAATGTTTTATTTTTCATTCAATGATGAACATTTTGATATGAAAATAACATTTTTATAATAAAGTGGAATTCAAATAAGATTCGCTTTTTATTTAAAAGTGTTTAAACTTTTGATTTAAATTTGATTGTAGGCACATATACAGAAGAGGCTAGGGAAAGGCATTCCAACAATAGAAAAGGAGATAGGAGAAGGTCCACACCTGAGGATGGTACTGTTGCAGACTGGCTGCCAAAGCAAATAAGGGGCACTGATGTGCCCCAAAACATTCTCAACCCAACAAAAGACAGCGAAAGCAAGTCTATAGTAAAGCCTTGCAATGGTGAAAAAAACTCCCCAAGGACTTCTCATGAATGACCAAATAGAAAAGGTACAAAATTCTCTTGAAGAGATGATACTGGCGGACATAGAGAGGCACGCAGTTGCAAAAGTATGCTATGGTTTTCAAAAAAGGTTGAAAAAGTTTTGATTGAAAGGTTGTGAAAATAAGTTAGCTGCTTATGAAAAAAATAAAGACATATTGACCTTTGTGAGTTTTTTATAATTTCTTGTTTAATTTAAGTAGCCCTCTGACAAAAAAATCTGGTCATCGAATAGATCGCAATTGAATTGCCACAGACACATAAGGTAATCACAGCTTGAATTGAAATCTCATTCCTACTATGTTTTTGTTACGTTAGCGCAAGTTTTTTGCAATAGGCGTTCATTTTCATCGCAAGAAAATTGATAGCATTTACTATAAGCCTTGTAAGGAAATGGATCAAAGGATATGGATGTTGAAGGCATATATTATCAGGACCTATCTGATAAATTTTTAAGGATAATGGATAATATATGCCTGTTGAAGGCATATATTATCAGGACCTATCTGATAAATTTTTCTGTTTGTATAAAATGTTTGTATAAATGGACAAAATGTCACCATGCTCAGCATTGTCAGTTTAAGCTTTGCATACTTAAGTTTTTCAAGCTTAGCTTCTCTATAGAAATGTAGAGCTATCTGAAAATAATTGATGAAATTAGCTCGCAACCGCTAAATTGTTAAATATATTTAGCTTTCATTAAATGTACACCTTTTTTTGCATCCGTCAATATTTCCTGAGAAACTCAGTTAAATCAAAAAACGTGATCATGAGTTATGCTCACTGAACCAAGTTGAGCATATTTATACATAATTCAGTCCATTGAACTAATTATTTCGAATGATCTAACTATAACGTTACACCAAATTCGAATGAGATCTCCATTCAAGTTTCAAAACCACAATGGACACATACTCGTATAGATATGAAAGAAAATCATGGATGTAAAACAAATCGACACGAAATGATCGTGTGCCCTTACGTCAGCTGGTTATTTTTCAATACATACCCAACGATTCTCTCTCACGAAAACTCGACTCGATACACCCACTCTCTCACCCTTCCGTACTCTCTCACAATGATGTGCTGACCAAAAGAAGAGTACTAGCGGCAAAAACAGAGAGGAATGTCAAATTTTCAGGTGGATTAAAGGCAGGGGCGGATTTGACCATTTCGCCGCCCTAGGCCTCAGAAATATTTGTCGCCCTATTCGTGAATTATATTATATGTAACAATGCGCGATTTTTTTTCGATTCACTAGAATACTTCGCTGTTTTTCGTTGCGCCCAAGCTCCCAAAAAAGGAATATCAGAGCAAAACCGGCACCGTTTCGTTCGTAAAAATTCTCTATTATTGCGCCCTTGCCACACAAATACGTATTAAAATACAAACACGGTAAAGAACTTAAACAAACCTAAAAAAAAAAAAGAATCCAAAAATACCAATTTTTAACAGTCCAAAACCGTATACACCTTTGGATCGCATATAATTCCAAAGTCTTCGCTAAAAATTTTATAAGTAAGTTTACTACTCCGTTCAAAGTTTGCTTCCGCATTTGACTGGAGATCAACTATGAGCTCGACTATTGTAAATTAATGTTCGATATGTTATTATTGAAAGATGAACCCGAAATATTTTGACGTATGCTCTAGATTTCATGTTATAGAAAGTTTGATATAGAAATTAATTTCAGTAATGAAGTACAATTTAAAAAACACGTCAAAAAGAAAGAGATTCGCATGTAGTTGATATACCCTGTACCATAAAAATAAATAAAAAATTCTCTGAAAAATCAATGCACGCAAATATTTACCTCTGATAAGCTTTTCTTAAATTGAAGAGGTATTATTTGGGTTCTTTTTAGGACCTTTTTAGGTCTTTTTAGGCTCTTTTTAGGTATTTTCAGATACTTATTAGGTACTTATTAGGTATTTTTGAGTTTCTTTGGTCCTTTACCGTGATTGCATTTCGATATTTATTATAAGTCAAACTTTTTAATGTCCGAAAAAAATTATTAGAGGTGAATTTTCGCGTGCATTGATTTTTTAGAGAATTCGGTTGGCTTGAGGTGTTAGGCTCATTCGACCTTACGACGTGTCTCAGTCACCAAAGATGTGCTTTCAGAGGACATGATGACAGTGGTGCCAGTGATAACCGTGAATTTTGTTTGAATTTTTTACATTATTCGCGAAGCATGATTCAACTTTTGCAAATAATTTTAAAAACAAGGTTGCGAACTGCTGTAGTGGCTAAACACAAAATGAATTAATAAAAATATTTGCTGAAATCGTTCGCGAGGATAATACAGCTGAAATAAAAGAGTGCGGACTGATATCCATTATGGCAGATGAAGCAAGGGTCCTCAAAAAGGAACAACTCGCCGTGGTTGTCAGATTTACTAAAGAACTAGCAGTCGAAGAAAGGATCTTAAGCTTTGTAAACTGTTCAGGAGCTAGAAATGCCTCGTATTTAACAGATATAATTTTCAGCCTGTTAGCTAGCTACGGATTTAGTGAATTGCCTGTTGTTGGACAGTCTTATGATGGTGCTCGTGTCATGTCAGGACAAAAAAGTGGTGTACAAATCTAAATTAAAATGAAACACCTTGCAGTCACATTTGTAATTATCCTTGATGTGATGGACACATTTTTCACAATCGAAACGTGTACATCCTTTTTCAATGCCATCAAATCCCTTTAACTACACTTTTCGAAGCCATCACAACACGAATTGTTGAAGCAGCTTGAAGAGGCAGTTGGTCTAAATTCAAGGCGTAGAATGAGAAGTTTAAGCTCGACTCGTTAGTCAATGAGATTTCACAATTGCAAATATGTGGTAGATAGCTATGGGACCATGAAAGAGGCTTTAGAAAAAGAAATGAATGAGGGAAAATACAACGACTCAGTTTATTCATTGGGGATCTTTCATTCAATCAGTAATCCTAAGTTTGTAGTGAATCTTTTCATCTTTCACTATGTTCTTTTTATAACGAACATGTTAAGCACATATTTCCAAACTAAAAATGCAACTCTTAGGGATGGGATACATCTTGTAAATGGAACAGTTAAAACACTACTAAGTGAGCGAGAAGACTTGTATGTAGTTTGGGAAAAAATTAAATTATTCGCAGAGAAGAACTGTCTCGATCTCACATTTCCCAGAGAATCGTGAAAACGGAAAACAGCAAAACGCACTAGTTTCAAAGTTTTTGCTGTTCCATCTAGCCTTGGACACGCAGTTGGGGCTACGAAGATATCCCTGCAAACCAAATGGCTCGAAAAGAGTAAGTTACAGCACTTTTCCATCTTGCCAAATTATTTATGCTTTTTCTAGGTTTTCTAGGTAACAAAAGTTTGAAGCAAGAGGTCAATTTTTTCCTTCTAAGCTTAAAATATTCCAATTTCTTCAAAGATATTTTGAAACTTAGATATCCTCTTCTTCAAGTATAAGTTGAAATATATTTAGCTTCTCAACGAAAAAATAGTCTTATGTTTCTAATTATTTCCATTCTATTCCCACATAATTTGTACAAGCGTTCATTTCTTAGTGATCATAGATAATTCGTGTGTAGTTCGGACCTACCGTTCACATTATATGCATGTCGTTGTAGCTCATACGTATTTACAAACAAGAAGTTTATTTGATAATGCATTAAGCATAAGCAAATAACAAAGAATAAATTAACAAATATGTAATGTATGAATAAATTATGTAAGTTGTATGAACAGTACGTCTTGAACCTTTTGGTCCCTGGCCCCTGCCAGATTTTAGGTCACGGCACGCCTATGAACTTCCTCCATACAATAGGTTCGAGGTATGGTTACCATGTTCTTTATGGTAGTGTCATGGATAACTACAACTACAAGCATTTTTCAAGTATAATTTTTTTTGGCTTTAGCTGATACTGATTATTGTTTTCTGTACGTAGATATTGGTTGTTTGGGAAGTGGTGTTTTCAGGAATACTAACTTATAACATACTGTGAAAGTCCCCCACTATCTGCACTTCAAGTCCCATATGCTGTCAATGGCAATGTACACGATAAAAAATTGGTGGAAGAATGATTTTCTCTCGACTTATCAGTGGCTCATTAAAAATATTTGCTCCTCCTTCTACCATATTTTCGCTCAGAGGCCAGACCTTTCTAACTAGAGTTGGGTCGTACTATGATTTTCACATACTAAGTGTAACTAGTGCCAGTACAAAAAACACCTGTTCCAAATACCTGTTCTAAAAATACCAGCAAGTATTTTCTGAAGTATATACATATATACATACAATACATACGATTTGCAGTGATGTATTGAAACGGTATGCTATGCCCTCCCCCACTCTCCAGACACAAAGTTCCCAAGCTAAAATGATGATGGTGCAAGATGACCTTCAAAAGATACCAAGCCTTTAGTCCGTGCAGCTTGTTCGGAACTTTCCAATGTTAGGTCATATATTTGGTAAGATTTATCCAATCTAGGAGCCAATCTAAGATAAAACAATGAATTTCAATCAATTTAATTTGGTTGTTTTACCTTATGCATGAAACACCTCGTTTATTCGTTCATATTACCAATAAAAAATTACGTAAATTTTCAATTTTGTCCACCATTCTCAAAACACCCGAATCAAATATCCAAAGCAAATCAGTCAAAGTAAGATTACTCAAATACAAACTTTTTTCAAGTACAATATCATATCAGCAAGTGTTACTTACTCTCAAATATCAAATGCTCACAAGTATGCATTAAATATTATATTAATAATATAACATTAAATACTCGCACGTACGAAACACTAGCTAGTACGAAAATACTAGGTACTAGCAAGTACGAAAATACTCGCTACAAAAATACTTGCTTGTACAAAAATACTTGCAAGTCGAAAATACTTGCAAGTTCACTAATACTCGTGAGTATCAAAGTATGAAATACGAGTATGAAAGCACTTGCAAGTATGATTACGAGTATGAAAGCACTTGTAAGTATAAAATACGAGCAAATATTTATATAAGCATCCTATTATGTCACTATTTGATTGAAATGAATCAAACGGGGGAAATTCATTGGATAAATTCTTGATTACAAGTGTAGTGCACAAAAATACTCCTACATAGTATTTTTGAATTTCGTACTAGGTACTGGTTGTTCAAAAAAAAAAAAATACATGTTCCATATACCTGTTCTAGTATATACGCTTCATCTCTATTTCTAACTCAATGTTCATTTGTTGTCTGACTATCTAAGAGACAATGGAAAATGGGATGTTTAATATATTCACTTTGTTAGCCTAGTAAAAAATGTACATTTTCAAGTCTACTCATAATGACCACTGATGTTGTGCGTACGAAATCTTCTTCTCCAAGTGTGATAGTATGTACATTTAGAACCAAAGCAAATTTATTACCATTGTGCAATAATACACATTTCAGACTTCTTTTTGAGCTATCTAGAAAAAGCAGCCAAATACACAGTGAACATTGGCATTTGTCAGGGACCTATACTGGACCCCCTTTAGTTCCTTTTGTACGTTAACAATATTCAAGGTATCAATTTATCAAACAAAGTAGTCATATTTCTGTACGATACACTACTTTTATGTTCAATACAGGATGAATCGACTTTGGATCGCTTAAATATTGACTTGAATAAATACTGGAATTGGCTTTTACAAAGTAAAGTAATCATAAATGTTCAAAATGCCTAATATATTTTATTTCTGCAAAACATACAACAAATTAATCCATGCATCCGCATTTATGGAATACCATTGTAAAACTTAGACTCGTTCAAGTATTTTGGATTTACTTTAGATGAAGGTGTAAAGAGATTAGTAAATTTTGCAATATGGAAGAAAAACAGCAAATTTAAGTGTTCGAAAATGTTAAATTCTTGGCTGCGTTAAAGTTCAATTGAAAACCCATAGAACGAACTTTTCTAACATCTTTTTCGCATGTTGAAATGTGATAAACGAATATCTTTCAGGCACATTACTTGATAAATTTTAGGGTGGTATCGATTATATCAAGGATCGAAAATTTCGTTCACAATTTCATCTTCAATAAATTTACAAACAAATCAATCAAATATAATTTTTTTAATTTAAAAAAAATTGACAAAGTGACTTCTCTTTGATTTGAAAAATCCCCAATATTTTGGTTTGAAAAACACCGAAATTCCCCTAAATATATGGCATAATCTGGCTTCCCCATTTTTTCCACCTCATCAGTTTGTGGGGGAAAATACGCGTACCTGGCCACCCTGGAGTAAATTAGAATAATTATAAAGTCATCTCAACTGAGCGCGAGCATTTTTTTGCCGCACTTCCTTTTTTTTCCCACAGTTCATGATCCTAAATTCGTCAAAATCCTTCATCGTATTATTAAAATTTCAATTTTTACATTTCTCTCTGCAGTCATTTGGTATTTTCGTGTAACTGAAAATCTCCCCTCACATGACTCTTGTCACTTTATGTGACTCTCAGAATAGCTAACAGATAAAAAATGTCAATTGAAGTGATATGAAGTCACCTCACGTGACTCTCAGAATACGAGATCAAGACAATCGCTTCATTCGTCACGTGCGGTGACTCTCAGAATAGGGAATTATATTATATATCATTTCTTTGATTGTATATATGTTATTTATACGTATATATATATATATATATATATATATATATATATATATATATATATATATATATATATATATATATATATATATACATATATATATATCTATATATATATATATATATATATATATATATATATATATATATATATATATATATATATATACATATATATACGGAAGTATGAGTTTTTGTCTGAATCGATTTTAATACAAATGTTCTTCGAATATTAGTCAAAATTACCATTACAGGCAGCTCGAACGAAATTTTTCTATCGAATTGCACGTACTGTAAGAGTTTCGTTAAAATGCGGTGACTTGATCTTAATTTCTAAATATTTGTTTTAATTGATTTTTCAAAAAGGCACCACTGCTAAAGGGCTGCCCAGTTTTCAAAATAACTGCTATTAGACCTGGTCCTAATGTCCGCTATAGAAAACCAAACGTTTCATTTTGACTTTTAAAAGGCGAAAACTTTTCAGGAGGGTC
>OX376374.1:80778941-80818589 GCA_947369275.1 Nemotelus nigrinus
CGGGGGATATTCTGGAACACAGATTCCAAGGACTCTTAGATTCCGGCGCATCTTGCCACAGTATTGAGAGCAGAAGGTTGGCGAATCTTGGAGAACCTGGGAGTAGAGTTTTTGGAGACTGGCCCAGCGGACTATACACACATGGCCTATGATCCAGGTTGTCCAGTCACGGGAATCGGTGGTTATCCCATTCAAATTGCAGGGAAAGTTGGAGTGGCTGCGGGTGTTGGTAGTTACCTCCCTACCTCAGTCTCTAATTCTGGGCGTGGACTTTTCTAAAAGATTCGGGCTGGTGGTCAGATTGAGTGAAGATAGTTGGGGACTTCGTACGCGCAATGCCACGGGCAGAAGGAGAACAGTTTAAGGCTCTTGATCGGCTGAATAATGCCAAAAAATACACGCTACATAAACTACTGACAGAGGAATTCAGTCTAATGGCTGAAGGGATGGGCTGCACAACACGGGTAGAACACGCCATAAAGACAGACTCTCCACCGATAAAACAACGCTATTATCCAGTCTCCCCAGTGGTTCAGAAGCACATCGATGCTGAGCTGAATGACATGTTGAAACAGGGAATAGTAGAAGCCTCGGTAAGCCGTTGGGTCTCACCCATACTCTTGGTGAAGAAGAAGGACGGCACCTATTGCGGTGCGTGGATTACCAAAAACTTAATCGATTTACCGAACATGACGCCTACCCCATCCCATATGTATCAGCGACGCTGGATAAGCTGAGAGAGGCCAAGTTTTTGTCGTCTCTCGACATCAAGTCTGCCTATTTGGCAAGTCCCCATGGCTGAGCAATCGAAGAAGTTTATGGCCTTTACCGTACCACATCGAGGACTTTACCAATTCCAGCGAATGCCTTTTGGGCATTTGGGACAGCGATTGATCGACTAAGTTCTAGGCCCCGATCTAGAACCGTACGTCTTTACGTATTTGGACGATATAATTGTGGTGACCCCGACCTTTTCAAAGCATATGGAAATTTTGCGGGAAGTTTTTGAGCTTCTGAAGAAAGCTGGGTTAAGGGTTTATCGCAAAATATGCGAATTCTGTCGTCCACAATTAAAATACTTGGACTATGTGGTGGATGAAAAAGGTTTGAATGTGGACCCTGATGAAGTCAAATTCGTGATGGAAATTCCTTCTCCTGCCACCGTGAAAGGAGTAAGGCAGTTTTTAGGGATGTTATCCTGGTATTGGCGTTTCATACTGGATTTTGCCACACTTACATCGCCACTAACCAGCCTTTTGAAGAAGAATCGAAAATACGTGTGAACACAAGAATGCGAGAATGCCTTTGCACAAGCAAAGATGAAATTAGCTACCGCACCGATCATTACGTATCCGGATTACCACCTGCCCTTTTACATTCAGACCGATGCCTCGGAACATGGGGTTGGAGCTGTGCTTACTCAACAACACTCCGAGGGGGAGAAGGTCATTTGCTACCTTAATCGTTCATTGACAAAGGCGGAACGGAAATACTCCACGACCAAGAACGAGTGTCTCGCAGTACTATGGGCGGGCGAGAAATTAAGGCCGTAAGTGGAGGGGACGAAATTTCCAGTGATCACGGACCTTTACTCGTTGGTGTGACTACATAATTTAAAAGACTCTACGGGACGTTTGACTAAGTGGGCAGTACGGCTTCAAAAATATAAATTCGAGATCGTTCACAGGAAGGGTAAAGAACACTTGGTACCCGACGCGTTATCCCGAATGCTACCCCGTGTAGCCATTGAGCCTTTAGGATATAAATGATATATAGTGCCAGCCTGCACGTCATTGAACCTTCCTTGTTCGTTCTTCCTAAATTTGACGGAGATTATATGAAATGGCAACAGTTTCATGATTTATTTCATCAAATGGTACACCAACAACCATTAGGAAATACTCCAAAAATTTGGTATCTGAAAAATAATTTGTCGGGTGAAGCTGAGCGGCTCATCAGACACTTGCATCTTTCAGACAGCAATTATGTAACAGCATGGGACATACTAAATAGGAGGTATAACAACCAGCGTGTATTAGTGTCTGCCCTGCTGGATAAACTTTTGTCACAACCAACAATAACGACAGAGTCTGCCGTGGCCATAAAGAGATTTCATGATGCCACAAAGGAGTCGTTGCTTGGACTTACGAATCTAAACATTAGCACGACATCCTGGGATCCGATTTTACTTCACCTATTGGTGAAACGAATGGATAAAACGACCCATTCGCTTTACGAGCAATCGCTCAAAAATCCACGAGAATGTCAGAGTGTCAATGCCTTCCTGTCCTTCTTAGAACAAAGATTTCAATCTTTGGAGGCCTTAGGCGGTGAAAAACGGCAAGCATCTCTACAGAAGACACCACAATCGAAGAGCACTCTCTCAATGATATCAAGTACTACTAACCTAGGGTGCAAAGTCTGTAAGGGAAATCATAAAATTTTTGCATGTGAATCGTTCTTAAAACTCAACCCATGTGAACGATTTCAGAAGGTGAAGTCACTGAGACTATGCATAAACTGTCTGAAGGATGGCCATACATACAACCAATGCAAGTCCAGAAACTGCCTCAAGTGTAATAAAAGTCATAACACCTTATTACATGTAGATACAAACCTTGTCAGCAGAACCGCCACAACCGTTCAGGGTCTGGCAACCAATGTAGCAAGCGATGTATCTTTAGCAGCTCATATGCCGAAGAAGTCACAGAGCAGCTACGTGCTATTAGGGACGGCTCAAGTAACAATCAACAAACAAGACAACACCACAGAGTCTTGCAGAGCCATATTGGACTCCGGCTCACAGATCAATTTCATTAGCGAGCGTATGTACAGGAAATTGAAGATTCCCGGCAGTAATACAAACATCGAAGTCGCAGGTATTGGAGCTACCAAAACTCAGACCACTATTCGAGTCAATATCCAGATTACTTCGAATCATTCTGGTTATTCCACAAGGCTGGAAGCTTATGTCATACCCGACATTTCGTCCGTACAGCCATAAATGCACATCGAGATTTCATCTTGGCCGATTCCTCAAAACAAAAAACTAGCCGATGAACATTTCAATAAACCAAGGCGTGTTGACCTTTTACTTGGAGCTGAGTTCTATTGTGAGTTAATGGCTGTGGGACAAATCAAACTCGGCAAAAATCTACCGACCCTCCAAAATACTGTACTGGGATGGGTAGTATTAGGACGGGCATCAAGTGAAGCCGAGCCCAATTTATTCTGCGGTATCAGTAACATTGAGTTAGATCGCAACTTAGAAAAATTCTGGGCTATCGAAGAAAGTTTGCCGCCAGCAACATCAAATCCAGAAGAACCTTTTATTGATCTTCGACGCAAAGATGACGGGAGATTCGAGGCACGATTACCATTGCTGCAAAATCCAAAGGCTCTTGGGCAATCAAGGGAGCTAGCAGTTAAGCGGTTTTTAGCTGTTGAGCGTAAGCTTAACAAAGATCCAAAAATGAAAAGGCAATATGCGGAATTCCTCAACGAATATATAAAGCTGGGACACATGGAACAAATTGACGAACGAGTAGTTCCTGAGGTGAATTATTTTCTTCCACATCATTGCGTCTTGAAACCAACAAGCAGCACCACGAAACTCCGTGTGGTGTTCGACGCTTCCGCTAAAACTTCCTCAAATTTATCATTAAATGAAATCATGATGAAAGGTCCTACCATCCAGGATGATCTTTTTTCAATCCTATTGCGATTCAGGACACATAAGTATGTTTTCTCTGCAGACATAGAGAAAATGTATCGCCAGGTTAGTATCAGCCCAAAGGATCGCAATCTACAATTAATTGTTTGGAGAGAGAACACCAACGAGTCCCTCCGTTATTACCAATTAAACACCGTCACGTATGGAACGACGGCGGCACCTTATATAGCAACTAAATGTCTCGCAGTGCTAGCTGACTCGGCGAAGAAAACACATCCACTAGCAGCACGAGCCATACAAGACTTTTACGTTGACGATATAATGACAGGTAGCAATAATTTGCAGGAGGCTATAAAGATTCAACGGGAGCTTAAGGAATTACTACAATCTGCCGGGTTTACTCTGCGAAAATGGTGTTCAAACCATCCACAGTTACTTTCAAGCGTACCAATGCAAGACGTGGAGCTACAACTTGAAGTAGACAGCAATACTGAAGAAAGTGTGAAAACGTTAGGACTTTTATGGCGTCCACGCTCAGACAAATTCGCAGTAACAACTTCATGCGACGAACTGAAACGCGTAACCAAGCGAACAGTGTTAAGAGACGTATCACGATTATTTGATCCACTGGGATTTATTAATCCGGTAGTAGTTAATGCAAAAATATTTTTGCAGCAGTTATGGGCTTTGAAACTCGATTGGGACGCCGCTATACCAATTAAACTCCACACTCGATGGCTACAGTTTCGTGAGGAGTTCAACCAACTTAACACAGTGCGCATTCCTAGATATTTAGAGACAAAGGATGCAACGATTAGCTTACATGCATTTTCGGATGCAAGCGAAAGGGCATATGGTGCCGTAATTTACGTCCGAAGTGTAGATAATAGTGGACAAATTAAAGTGACTCTTCTTTGCGCAAAATCCAAGGTGGCTCCAGTACGTACCATAACTCTTCCAAGGCTAGAGTTATGCGCAGCTAAACTGATGGCCAACCTTGTTGCACGAGTTCAGAAAATTCTCCGAATCAACATATGTGACACTCATTACTGGACTGACTCGCAGATAGTTCTAGCCTGGATCCAGTCATCACCTTCATCATTTCACACGTTCGTTGCGAACAGAATTTCGTCAATTCAAGAGTTGACGAAAATATCTGAATGGCGATACATTAACACAAAATTAAACCCAGCCGATCTCGTTTCCAGAGGTACTCGCCCAAGTGAACTAATTAAACGTAGTACATGGTTCAAAGGGCCCGAGTTTTTATCGCAACCAGAAAGCTGTTGGCCCTGTGACCCTATCATACCATCAACCAACCTACCAGTAGGAAGACCAACCCGAAGAGTACTGACAGTAACGAAAGCAAGCGATAATTTCCTGGATGCTATTGACCATAAGAATTCATTCGAACATCTCAAAAGAGTTACGGCTTACGTCTTACGAGCAGTCAACTGTTTTAAAAAGAAAAAAACAGGCAAGGAACTCTGCGCACGAGAAATTGTTCAATCAAAAATGGTGATGAAAAACCAAGCATTCCCAACACCTAGTGAATTAAGTGACGCTGTCACAGTCATTGTCAAACACATGCAATCTATCGATTTCAAGGCTGAGCTAAAAAGTCTGAAAGAAAAAAAACCGATCGATGAAAAGAGCAAATTAATCGATCTCACTCCATTCCTTGACGAACAATCAGTGATTCGAGTCGGGGGAAGATTACAAAACGCTAACATTCCGTTCGAGACGAAAAATCAGGTATTACTGTCATCATCACACCCGTTCACGAAGCTGCTATTAACAGACCTCCACGTAAAAAATTTGCACGTTGGGCCACAAGCTCTGCACTCGCTCGCACGTCATTAATTCTGGATACTACGCGGAAGACGACTGGCAACATCGGTAGTTCATGGATGCGTACGGTGTAATCGTTTCAATCCTCAGGTTTTCAGACAACGGATGGGAAATCTGCCAGACGTTCGAGTTCAATCAGCCAGACCGTTCCTTAATGTTGGCATAGATTTTTGCGGTCCCATATACACGCATTATAAAATACGCGGGAAAAGACCAACCAAATCTTACATCTGTGTGTTTTGCTGTATGGCTACAAAGGCGTGTCATCTGAAAGTAGTGTCCGATTTAACCACAGATGGTTTCATCGCTGCTCTTAAACGATTCAGTTCCCGTAGAGGATATTGTAAAAATATATATTGCGATAACGCTACTAATTTCGTTGGGGCCCAGCGGCAGCTAGTCGAACTGCAGATGATATTGGATGAAAGTAAGTCACAGGAGAAAATAACAAAAGCTACTACTGGCAACGGTATTCAGTTCCATTTTATACCCCCACGAAGCCCTCATTTCGGTGGTATTTGGGAAGCCGCTGTAAAGTCCGCAAAACATTTATTGCAGAAGACGATAGCGTCTGCATCATTGACTTATGAAGAGCTTTGCATCGTAACAGCTGAAATTGAGGCGATTTTAAATTCACGGCCTATCACGCCTATGTCAAATAATCCAAACGACTTAACGGCACTAACTCCAGGACATTTTTTGATTGGCGAGCCACTCACTTCAATAATTAGCGACAAATCAATTGAAGGGAACCCAGATTTACTCACCGGGTGGAAACTTGTCCAATACATTCGCAATGAATTCTGGCGCCGCTGGTCCAGTGAATATCTGGGTGAGCTACAACAACGATCAAAATGGAAAATGGGGTCCAAGAACATACAGCCAGATATGCTAGTTCTTATCAAAGATAAGAATATGCCCCCTCTAAAGTGGCAACTAGGCAGAGTAGAGAAGGTGATTGCAGGAGAAGATGGGCTCGTTAGAGTAGTTGACGTCAAAACCTCAACAGGAATATTTCGAAGAGCAATACACAACCTCTGTCCGCTGCTCAAAGATGAAGAAGAACCACCCAAACGCACATGCTTACAAACTAATCAAAATGTACCTCAGATCAAACAGACCCGCGGGGTTAAGCGACATCGAAATCAAGGCAGATTTTTGCCAATCAACCCAAGGTGGCATTGAAAATGAAACGCCAACATTGCCAGCAAAGAAAGTCCGTGTACCATCCACACTTACCATGGCGCTAATTACTTGTCTACTAGTACCAGTTTTGTGCAAACAACCGACACCGATAACGGTTGAGCCGTTTACAGAGAGTCCAGGAATATACTTTGAAACTGTAGGCAAAGCAAACCTAATCACTAGCGAGTGGGTCATTATAACGTACTATGATCTGAAAACTTATTGGCAGGAAGCAAAGGGCATTCAGAAAGGTATATCAGACATGAAAGCCTTCTGCAACAATGTGTCAGTTCAAGGTGCGATATGTTGGCAGCTCACAACTCAGTTCGAGCATCAATTATCACGATTACAACAGATCGACGAATTCCTTCACGACAAAAACAAAGAGATGAAAGGCACTACTAGAAACCGAAGATCTCCCTTCAATATTATAGGAAATATTGCGAATAAGTTATTCGGCATTCTTGATTCAGACTATGCTAACTACTTGGAAGAAGAAATAAACAAATCAAGAGAAAATGAAAGTTATCTACAAAAACTTCTCCAGAATCAAACATCAATTATAGAAACCGCATACCAGTACCAAACCCACTCCAGTCCCACGGACCACTAAGCCAAAGGATCCATTCACTTTCGAACTGGAGCAGTTCAACGAGGGGGAGAATGTTCAGGTCAACGTACAAAAAGCATGATACAAGAATTTCTTTATCAACATATAGAAATTCCAATGCATGCAAATATGTACATATTGATCAAAGTTGAATGCAAATGCATATCATGCAAATATGTACAAATGGAACAAAGTTGAACGCACATCAAGTACATGGAATCAGCAGATTGCACCATCAACGAATACCTGAACTGACCTACTACTTCATTTGTTGCTGATTGATTTATCGCGTACTATTTGCTGACATGCAATACGTTGACTTATGCAGAATTAATCATAATATAAGCAGAATTATGATATACAAAAATTATGATATAAACAGAGAGTTCTGTAAATAAATTATTCAGTTTTGTTACAATCATTAACTGCATTATTATTGGGTAGTGGAAAGGCCCACTATCCCGGCACAAGTCCATACAGAGGCTATGAAGAAAAAAGTGGAATGCGCACCTGGACGCTACGTGAATTAGCGGGTAACGGATACCACTTTGTGGAAACATTTGCTGGGCGATACCCAGAACTGGGTATATGAACAAACAAACAAAAATGTACAGCCCTCCCTGGGGAAGGCTGAACAATCATTACGGCTCCACCACTCCACTCCGTCAATAATAATGTACCCACCACTCGATAAAGCGACAGGCAGGGCTGTTGTAGCATCCGACTTGTGTGGTATACTCGTCGGATGCTTACAACATAGATGGTAAGGTAGCTTAATACAGACACGCGTAAAAACACTACAATCAGGGCACCGTCAATTACCAACTCCAAAGTTTTACGACAGACAAACGGAACGGTAGCGCCAAATGAACCGGAAAGAATGACGTTATGAAGAAGACACATTCTTACCGTTCATACGGCCCACTGAAAACGTCTCCTTGACATCCGGGTCTCCTGGCAGCCTACGGCGACACACAAATCGTGTATCCATATCGTCAGTGGTAACAGAGTCCCAACAGCAGCGACAGCATCACGTTAACCAGGAAAATCAACAATTTCACCACAAACTAACACATTCTATCGATCAAGAATACTTATCTGACACGAAATCCAAACGCAGTTCAGCATAAAAACAATTCGACTTCATCAGCTCATTCCTGTCCACCGATGCGGCCACCAACAACGAGACATAGTGCAAAGTTTGTGGAAAGAGAAACCCCCCGCACCCGAACCTCATAAGCCACAAACGAGCGGGTAGTATTTGGCCAAAAGGGAAAGAAATGCCCTCCCGTTGAAGCGATCACAAGAAGTCCATTGAACACAGCACCTAAAAACAAACGAGAATTAAGATACGTAATGACAAGAAAGAAAGCGATGACTTGGTAAAGATTAACGCTGTAAAAGAAGACGAGCAAGTGAAAGCTGGATCCACTTTTTTGTTAAACTGGCGAGTTTAGAAACATTCGATACACCATTAGAATAAACTACTTGCAAATTGAAGAACAATAACAAATCACTTTAACTACGACAGTTCGAAACGTCACACGGAGGACTGTCTGAGTCAGCTGCTGGAACAACACCCACTCAATCCCAGACAGGTTCGTGCAATGACCGCTGGTTAGTGTCTCGGGTGGCAGATGTAGTCATAGCACTGGACGCACTCTCGTGGCGCGTGCATGGGAAATTCACCTGAAATTGCGGAAAAAGGGGAAAAAACTGTAAATAAAAAAAGTACCGTAAGTCTGATGGAAAGCAGCGGTACGAGACAGACGCAACAAGGCATTTTTGATACTGGCGTGGAAGAACCAAGTCGAACTCGTGTTACATCTGGAAATTTAAAACAGGTGAATTTCATGAATTCTTGAGACTGGAGTGGAAGAACCAAGACGAAGTCGTGGTATATCTGGAAGTTTAAAACAGCAATTCTTGATGCTGTTGTGGAAGAGCCAAGTCGAACTCGTGGTACATCTGGAAATTTAAAACAGTTAAAACAGCCGATTCTTGGATACTGGCGTAAAAGAACCAACAGTTAAAGTCGAGACGAACAGTCGAGACGAACCAAGTCGAACATTTGGAAAGAAATTCGTTGCAGCGAGGAAGAATTTTTCTATATTGGTGCGATCGACATGCGACAGAACACGGCGGAGTCGGAGTCGTCATCGTTCCTGTGCTTTCGTCAGCGGAAGGGATTAAGGTTAGTCAGACTACATTTCGATAAACATAAAAGTTCATACATAGCCATAAATTCATTTTGAGTACCTTGTTTCGCTGTGAAGCCAAGCAGGGTGTAGTTAAGATTGTGAATGAATGCAGTGGTGGAGAACCGTAGGCGTGAAGTAAAATCAACTCGTAACTTAAGTTTTAACGAATATAAGAACGTTGAACGTGGGTTAAGAATAGATGGTGTAATTTTTTTCGTTTCCAAGAGAGTATAAGAATATTAAGCGTGGTTTAAGAACAGCAGATGACCTCCGTTTTCAAGAATACAATTTTGTTAACTGCCAATTAAGAATAGTTTTCTATTCCGTTTCCAAGAATATAGATTAAACCAGCGCGGATTGGGTACGACGTGGTAGCATCGTAACGGGTACCTAGATATATAGTGGTCGTGAATCGCTGCCTTTTCGGTCGGCACAAGGCAGGTGAGAGTTATCCTGTTTGCAAGGTGTACCTCCTGGGACCCAACTATATAAGCGCGGGGAACTGGGTAGGGTAGAGTGCCCGGTTTCTTTTCAGGGCCCCACCAACCGGCGAGCCGTAAGCTCACTCGGCGGCTCGTGGTCCTCCCTTTTGGTGAGTGAGTGGCGCCCACGCCCAATCTTCATTGAGCAACCCGGGACCCAAACGGACCAAGCCGTGTGTCGCTGTCCTCCAAGTAGGCCGGGCGGGTAACAATGTTTACATGGTTTTGGCTACTTTATTGGCCCACCATAAAGTAATCACCTTCATGATTTCAATTTGGTAGCAGAAACGTTCCAAATATTGTTTGTACACCACAATAGAATGAGCTTTTCAAAAAATGAGTTCAATTATAACATATATTCCACTAACAGTGTAAAATGTCGCACAAACATTAAACACACAAACATTAATAATTAAGGAATTCTTTAGAAATTATTTTCATTCTGAAATAAATTATTTTTCTTAAGCCAACATGTGTATTCACATTTTCATGGGACGTTTGGTGTAAAGTTTTAGTGAAGAGTTGTGAATTGTATATGCAAAGATGTGTATTTATGTAAGTGCATCCACAGGTTTTACGCATTTTTGCGACGCGTTGGAGATTTGCACTTTTGTGGTTCTACTAGCCAAAGAGACGTGTGGTGCAAAACAGCCTTTCTTCGTTGAACCTCTGCCCGGAGCTGAAGACAAAAATGGTTCGTTTCATAACCTTATCTGAAGTTTTAGGGAAAATGCTTGGTTTTACTAAGCAAATAAACGGTATTTAGGTAACAAAACTTACCATAGCTGGCATCTCTCTTCTACTTTTTCAACCAAATTTCGGCCAATATGTCTCAGAGTAGGGTTCAATTACTGTGTGAATTTCATTGAAATTTGTTGGCTGAATCGGAAGTTATAGGCTAAAAAACAGTTGTTTTCGCAGTGAAGCTTCAAGATGGCACCACTGCCATAGGACTACCTACATTTCAAAATCATTTGTATCAGACCTGGTCCTAGTTAATACCAACATGTTCTGTAAATTCAATAGTGATCTGATTGTCCGTAAACAGAACTTTCGAATGCTAAACACAAAGGTAATTAAGTGATGGATAGCCGTTCTTCTGCCAATCAAAATTGTGAAAATTTCAAATTGGTATGGTAAACAAAGATTTAAGTTTATAGTTAAAACTTAATAATTTGAATTTTTTGTCAAAAAGCAAAACTTCCGGAGATTGATACATTAGTTAAAGCAACTTGCTGCAAACATTAGTTAAAGCAACTTGCTGCAAATCTATTAGCAACTTGCTGCGAACGTCAGTTAAAGCAACTTGCTGCAAATCTATTCGAATATGTTATAATAGATTCAGTTACGCGAAGAGACCTTTTATCGTTGCTGATTAGTCGAAGCGAAGAGTAGACGGTATATGAAGTAACTATCACTTTACTATTTATTGTATTCAATATTTAGGTACTTGATTTCATCCACCTCACGTTCATAACAGTATTTGACATCTGTACTGTAATTTCATGCGTATAAAGTAGGTTCTCAGAGATTCGTTAATAGCAAAATTATTTGATTTAGGTGGTAATTGCCCAGATCCAAGCAAACTTCCTCAAATTCTTTGTTTTCGAAGCTATAATCCAATCAAAAATCAATTGCATTATTCATACATATATACATATGTACATTCTGAACTCATAAGCTTCAGACACAGAACATCCAGTGATTTCTGTATTTGTCTGTATTCCGAAATGCTGTCATTGCCATTGATTGAGTAAATGTTTGAACGTTTTTTCACGCATTCCATTTCATTAAACGCATTTTTTTTAAAAAATAAAGGTTGCTGGCGAAAGCTCAAGATACTTAGATCATTTTAATAAAAAAAAAAGTTGTTCCACATTACTCGACAAATAAGGGTGGTTCTTCCAAAGGTGGGCCACCTGAGTCCTAAAGTTTTGCCTGGTGCTATTCTTGTTTTAAGCCCTTTTCTGTCTTAGCACATGGATCAAACTCGTTAAAAAAGCATCTATCAACTTTTGCGCTCTAGATCTCCTTTTGACGAGTCTGATTCTTGTTATGATACAAAAAACTTTTGGGTGGCGGACTTATTGAGTAGGCCGACATTTGGAGATGTCACCCTAAATAGGCTTGAATTCCCCATTGCTGTAGTTAGTCATGACATACATAATTAAGTCATAATTCGAAAACATTTTACTTCTGGGAAATTACCATGCAAGTTTTTAAGATTTCAAATGGGCAAAAACTTCCACACTTCTAAAGGTCATGCATAAATATGGAAATTCACGAATTTTCAAGAGAAATTAGTAAATAGTAGGCTTCCGCGAGTCGAATGTTAATTTTTCAAATGCGGCAATTAGAATTTCACAGTTACATGTGCAGAATAGTATTGCTATTGTAATTCATGAAGTTTTTTTCGAAGTCGCTTTAACTAATTCGGATTTAATCGAACTAATTGCCTTCATAATGCACTTGATTAAAATAATATGGGGAAGAGAAAAACAGGCTTCGATGCGTAATGATGTGAATGTATTCCACTGGCAGCCGTTGGATTAATTAGTTGCGACTTGGCCGTGCAATATTTTATTTATTTTTTCTGTAACACATTCAATAAATGTTTTTAGTTGGGAAAGTAATTAATTTGTTGCCAACATTTATCTTTATAGCCCTATTTAACTTTCTAATTTGCTACTTTGTTACTTCTGGAAAGATCTTTGCGAAGTAGCGGTTGGCAGTTATTTCGAGTTTATTTGGTTGGATTTTCGACGCAAAACATGTTATCTAAGCGATCATATAGATTCGGTAGCACCTTCTTTTATGAGCCATACGCCAAATATTGGTGAATGAAGGAAAGAAACACTGCTGTATTGAAAGAAATACTGTTATAGATATGTTGCCTAGTTGGTTAATTGTAGGCTAAAACGGCCCACAGACACGGAGATCAAAAAATCAACAATTTTCCTTAGTTGTTTTTGCGTCAACTACGGGCTATAGTTAAAACAACCATAAAAAAAATAGTTGATTACTTCTATGCACGATGACTCGTGGTTGATAAACAACGTCCGTGGTGCAAAAAAGGTAAGCAACCACAGACAATGGTATTCCAACCATATACATAGTACGAAATATAGGCAGGGGAGGCGTGAATGCCGCAGTTGAATTTGGTGAATCACAATGCAGCGACAATGTCGCTGTCAATGCAACCAAGGCACCAACCAAATTCATTTTTTTTTCTTTTGTATTGCTAAATCCTGTTGTACGAGGATTAGGTTGGCTTATCACAATACACATCAGCCAGTTATGGCACCGTCAGCACCTAACCCTCAGGTACCGACATCCGGTCTAAGTCTTTATCCAACGGTAGAATGAAGAAATTCAATACCTTTCAAAATAACAATTCAATACTCTTCAATCTTCATATAAACAAATCCATCATATCAATTCAATACTCTTCAATCTTCATATAAACAAATCAACCTTCAGATAAACATATTTGTTTATCAAAATAAAATTTTTAAGATCAAAGCGAAATACGCACAGATCAATTTCTGCAACCACAGCAGTCCTAACACTATAAAATCAAGAAGATCAGATCAGATCGAGGCAGATCAGAAAAAGAAGAAGTGTGTACCAAGTGTTTCTCAAACTGAGCAAAAATCAAGTGAACGTGTTAATACAAAAAGTGCAAAGTTAAAATCATTCAAATAATGAAAAATAGAAAACTAATTATTGTAAAAAGAAAAGATCGAATTCTAATTAGATATAATGATCACATAATAATTTTGTACAAAAACTACTACAAGATGAATGACGTGGAATTTATATATTCAAATTTATAAATTAAGAAAATGAAATACAGGAAGTGAAAGTGATAACTTGTTTTTTTTTAATCAAACTCGACCACGAGAACTTAACTGGCGCAGTCGGTAAAAATAAATTTAAAAAAAAAAAAACAGTGAAAACAGTGTAATTATAACACTAAAAAAACACTAAAAAAAAAACCCTTAGCATTGGGTTCGAGCAGAATTTTAAGAGAATTCGCTCGCTGGACTGTACACTTCACATGTAATGATTCAGCTTAACAAATATAATAACTAATCTTAGTTATTAAAAACTTACAGTACATTTAAAAACACTAAAAAACCCTTAGCATTGGGTTCGAGCTGAATTTTCCGAGAATTCGCTCACTGAACTGTACTAAGTACTGATTCAGTCTAAAAATAGCTAGCTAAAGTTATTAAAAACATAAACACTTACAGCGTAACGCTAATACACTAATATAAAAAACCCTTAGCATTGGGATCGAGCAGAATTTTTCAAGAATTCGCTCGCTGAACTGTACAGAGTACTGATTCAGCATAACAATTGCAATAACTAAAAAGTTATTTAAAAAAAAAACACGTTAACAACAAACTACACGCAAATTGATGTCAAGTGGACGAGGGAGACATAGCAGCTCATCAGAATCAGAATCAGAAACCGATACAGTAAGTACACTTATAATGCTAAAAATGGCAGAAGAACCACGCAAAGTAAACGAGATGAACGAAAAAAGAGCATTCAACCTATTAGGAGCACTTCCCACATACGATGGAAACCAGCGAGACCTACACAACTTTATTTTAATTAAAGACAGCATACTACCTATTATAGAAACTCTTGAAACACCTGTAAAAATAGCAATTCAAAACATAATCAGATCTAAAATAATTGGTAAAGCTAAAGAAAGAATAGATGCTCATCAAACAAATAATTGGGAATCAATTAAAACATTACTAATTCAATATTTTGATAACCCTAGAAGCAAAAGTCAATTATACGAAAAACTTGTTAACGCTAGGTTTACTACTCTTTCTCAATATTATGACTACATGATGACATGTTTATACCATTTAAATAATAAAATCAAAAACGAGATTTGAAATTTAGTTCAGCAAAATGAAATTATAAATACCAATAATAGTATGGCATTAGATATATTTCGTGACAATTTACCGGAACCATTGAGATGCATAATTGCTACTCAAAAACCTGTAACTATAAATAGAGCATTTTCTATACTAGTAGAAGCAGGATATTTACATTTCCAAGATCATAGAAATAAAAAATAAATTCAACAAAAACCACCCTAATAAAAACCAACATAATAAAAATATCAATTATAAAAATAACAACAATCGACAAAACAATCATAGTTACAATACACAACATAGCAGTAACAATAATCATCATAAATACAACAGAAATGATTATAGAAATAATAATAATCCCCGTACAAATCAAAATCATTATCAACCGCGTTCATATAATGCACCTAGAGATAGAAATTAGAAACAACCATATTATGCAAACCCAAACTACTCTTATAATAATAACAAAAATTATAATAATCAACAAGCACCAGAACTAATGGAAATTGATAATTCAGCCACTTACAGGCATAATAACATCGTTGAAGTCAACGATCCCTCTAAGAATGGAGGAAATTCAAAAATAAAAACTAAAGCACAAATCCATCACCCTATTTCAAAATCAGAGCCAAGTACTTCGCAAAATTTTGAAGAAATTATAAATTTTTAAATAATGGCCTCGGACCAGGTTTACCATGTATTAAAGTAACTACAATAGGCAATCAAAGTCTTAAGTTACTAATTGACTCGAGAGCATCCCGTAGTCTTATAAAGGAAAAATTTATTCCTAATAATTGTAGTGGAGTAGATAATATACCCACAATAACAATAAAAACCTTACATGGAGAATCATAAATTAATCATAAAATAACAGTAACTTTATTCCAAAATTTAAAATTAAAAAAAGCAATTGAACTTCTTATCGTAAATTTTGAATCCAATTATGACGGTATTATAGGAAACGATGTATTAATAGAAAACAACGCTATAATTAATTATTCCCACCAAACAATTAAACTAAATGATCAAATTCTACCATTAGAAACTGACTACAATATTCCAGAAGAAATATATTCAATACAAGAAAAAACACCAGAATTTAAAGAAACTAACAACATTAGAATGGATCATTTAAACCCCGAAGAGAAATATCAGTTATCAACCTTAATAAAACAACTAAAGCGTATGTCTTATAAAGAAAACCAAAATCTCACATTTACAAATCAAATTAAGCATCAATTGAAACTTACAGACAACCAACCAATATACACTAAAAGTTATAGATACCCGATAATTTACCGAGACGAAGTTAATAGACAAATACAAGAAATGTTAGATCAAAAAATTATAAAAAAATCAAATTCTCCATATAATTCACCAATATGGGTTGTTCCAAAAAAAATGGACGCAAGCGGGAAAAGGAAATTCCGTATTGCAATCGATTATAGAAAATTGAATAATGTAACTACAGATGATAAATATCCAATCCCTGTTATAAACGAAATTTTAGATAAACTAGGCAGATGCCAATATTTTTCAACAATAGATTTAGCAAAAGGTTTTCACCAAATAGAAATTGCGGCAGAAGACCAACGTAAAACAGCATTTTCCACCGAAAATGGACATAACGAGTTCATGAGAATGCCATTTGGTTTAAAGAATGCACCTAGTACCTTTCAAAGGCTTATGAACGACATCTTGGGAGACTATGTTAATAAAATTTGTTGTGTCTACATGGATGACATTATCATTTTCAGTACATCATTAACTGAACATATAAATTCACTTAAAACTATACTTTCAATACTGGAAAAAGCAAATTTGAAAATACAACTGGACAAATGCGAATTTTTAAAAAAAGAAACGGAATTCTTAGGACACATTATTACAACAGAAGGAGTCAAACCTAACCCAAACAAAGTAGTTGCAATAAAAAAATTTCCTATACCTAAAACTCAAAAAGAAATCAAATCCTTATTAGGACTAACTGGATTCTACAGAAAATGCATCAAGAATTATGCGAAAATTGCAATACCAATGACCATTTATTTTAAAAAGAATAGAAAAATTAATATCAACGACCAAGAATATATTAATGCATTTCTTAGATTAAAATCATATTTGCAAAATGAACCCATGCTTAAATATCCAGATTTTTCAAAACAATTCACCCTTACTACTGATGCATCACAATATGCTATAGGAGCTGCTCTATCACAACTCGGACACCCTATTGTCTTTGCATCAAGAACACTATGCGAAAGTGAAACAAGATATTCTACAATAGAAAAAGAACTATTAGCCATCATATGGGCCACTAAATACTTTAGACCTTACCTGTATGGGGTTAAATTCATTTTACAAACAGATCATAGACCATTAAAATACTTATCAAACCTAAAGGAACCTAATCAAAAACTTCAGAGATGGAAATTAAAATTAGAAGAGTACAATTTTGATATCAATTACATTCCAGGAAAAGAGAATCAAGTAGCAGATGCCCTATCACGAGTAGAAATTCACCATTTAAATAATAGCGAAGTAATCACACATAATAACACTGAGAATACCTCAGAGCATGCCACACAACATACTGCTAACGAAGACAACACAGAATACATTTTCATTTCAGAAAAACCACTGAACGCCTTTAAAACTCAAATCATTCTTAAAAAACATAAAATTAATTCAGCAATGGTTATTAGACTACAAAATAATAAAAAAAAGGATAATATTGTCATATCATTCACCTGACGACAAAACTTATGAATATATTTTGAAAAATCATTCACCAGAAAAGGGAAATGTTGGAATATATATACCAGACATTCAAATATACAAAACGTTTCAAGATGTTTATGTCAAATGGAAAAAAGATAATCCCAATGTAAACTACTTAAAATGTAATTATTATCTATTAGATCTATCAGTTGAAGAAATATCAGAACAAATAGCATCAGCACACAAAAAACTAAATCATTTAGGAATAAATAAAATATATGACATTCTACGAAGACAATTTTACTTTCCAAATTTAAAAGAAAAAATAACAAAATACATTAATAACTGTACAATTTGCATGAAAGGCAAATATGAGAGAAAATATAATTAATGCCATTGAAAAATTAGAAAATAATCAACAAAACCTACTGAAAAACGAAAACATTATAGTCGCTCAAAACAACAAGCTTAACGAGCAAATTAAACAACTTGTAAATGAAGCATCCACAAACTTTCAAAAAATTTCCACCTATGTAAATGAAATGAACGAAAAATTCGAAGAACTAAATAAACACTTCATAGAAACAGAATATATCAAAAACATACAATACGATGTAAATTTAATAAATGAAAGCATAGAAAAAATTAAGGAAATAATTTTAATGTCAAAAACAAATTACTTAAGCAGATATACTTTAGAAGATGCAGAAATTGATAAATTTAAGATAACGCTTGAACAATTAAGCAATATACAATGTAATATAATAATAAAACCTACCAACATTATAATTGTCATTAAAATACCTCATTATTTAGAAGAAACATGTACAAAGTATTCCATACAACCCATACCAAATCACAACAATTATGAACTACTCACTATTAATACATATCTCAAATGCAATAATTCATTGTACTACTACACAGAATATTCAAAAAACCTTATACCTCTAAAAGATGAATGTATCGTGCACTTACAAAACTGTTCAGATATTCAGAATGATAAAGTAAAAATTACAGAAATATCACTTGGAATAATTACCGTCACAAACAATAAAAATTTCAACATACTAGTAAATTATGATTGTAATCCACAAAAGAAAAACGAAATTACACACTTACCAACACATGCATTAATAAAATTTACAAAATGCAAAGTAATAATCAATAATGATATATTTGAAAACTACCAGGAAGAATACACACCCCATATTGTTTTACCTCAAAATATCGAAAATTATAACCCAGAAAAAATTAATCCACTTACCCTAGAAGAACTACACTGGAAAAACAATGAGGTAAACAAACTTCATGAAATCGTAAACACAAACATTAGAGAAAACCTGAAACACATATCAATAGGAATACCCCTTTCATTCATGTCAATAATCATTTTAATTATCATCATATTTCTAATTCGGAAATACAAAACAAAAAGTTTACCATTCAATTGAAAAATTCAAAACCCAAAATCGAATATAGCCCAGTGAAATTCGACATAAAAAAGGCGAAACTTCGAAAAAATTAGGGGGAAGCTGAATTTTGGTGTGAACCTTGGTACTGGCGTGTTGAACAAAATGTCAAAAGTCCCCATCGATCCGAGTGCTGCGTCACTTTTTATACGGGGTCAAAGGTCACCAAAAGTGACCTTTCCTTAATATCTCAGTAACGGTCACGTCTTTAGAAAAACAATGTATGACAAATTTATAGCTTAGTAAATTTACAACAAAAAAAATTATATAGCTTTTTCCTGTAACCATAACCGTTTTTGAGATATATTGATCTAAACATTTGTTACTAACAGCACCCTCATTCTCATCGGCATGTTGATATTATCCGATTTTGATTACGACTTGGCATGTTTGTGAGTTTGTATTTCTAAGTTTAAGAGGCGCATAAAAAAAACATGTATACAAACTTATCTACCAGACTCCAGGGTAGGTGGAAAAGTGTACTCCGAAAAGTTACCACCACCCCCAGCCCCCCTTTGCCATAAAACTTGTAGGGGCATCTGTTCGCTACTCTCTTCTCCGAAAAAACTGTATTGCTGCATCATTTATGGGATATCCACGAAAGAGCAGGGCAAAACAAACAAATTGCAGGTAAAAATAAGTTTTGTAACATATCATGGGCCTAGGAGCATGAAAAAGCAAGATAATGTCATGGCATAATTCTGTAAACGCTCATTCCTGACATTATAGGAGCTCAATCCGATGCAGATTATCCCCGAATAATCCGTTTTTTTACCAATCCTGTGATGGCTGCATAACGTCAAAGGGATATGACAAGTCTCGACACCAATTTGCACCTGAAATTACGTGACCTTGCCCTGATCGTTCATGGGATAAGACGGAAGGGAAAAAAAAAACTAAAAAACCGGGTATTTCGGGGTGGTACGTTTGCGGGGGTGGGTAGGGTGTGGGAAGGGTGGGGATGTAGGGCTGGTCGTGCGATGTCAAGAATAGGCAATTAATAGGATAAAAAGTGGTTCTACCTTGTTTAACAGTGGGCAAAGAGTAGGCAACGAGCTCATTTCTGAAGATTTGGGATGGATGCTCAGGGATACCGTTTTATGGCAAAGGGGGAGGGGGGAACTTTTCGGAGCACACTTTTCCACCTACTCTGGAGTCTGGTAGATAAGTTTATTTATATATTTTTTCTATGCGCCTCTTAAATATAGAAAAACAAACTCACAAACATGCCAAGTCGTAATTAAAATCGGATAATATTAACATGCCGTGAGAAAGAGGATGCTGTTAGTAACAAATGTTTAGATCAATATATCTCAAAAACGGTTATGTTTACAGGAAAAAACTATATAATTTTTTTTGTTGGAAATTTGCTAAGCTACAAATTCATCATACATTGTTTTTCTGAAGACGTGACCGTTACTGAGATATTTAGGAAAGGTCACTTTTGGTGACCTTTGACCCCGTATAAAAAGCGACGCAGCACTCGGATCGATGGGGACTTTTGACATTTTGTTCAACACGCCAGTACCAAGGTCCACACCAAAATTCAGCTTTCCCCTAATTTTTCCGAAGCACCATGTTAGATTTCCCCGGACTAATATATATACCTGAAAAAGATAACGTAAAAATTGAGGAAAATTTTCATACTAAGGATGGAGGAGTTCTGGCACCGTCAGCACCTAACCCTCAAGTACCGACCTCTGGTCTAAATCTTTATCCAACGGTAGAATGAAGAAATTCAATACCTTTCAAAATAACAATTCAATACTCTTCAATCTTCATATAAACAAATCCATCATATCAATTCAATACTCTTCAATCTTCATATAAACAAATCAACCTTCAGATAAACATATTTGTTTATCAAAATAAAATTTCTAAGATCAAAGCGAAATACGCACAGATCAATTTCTGCAACCACAGCAGTCCTAACACTATAAAATCAAGAAGATCAGATCAGATCGAGGCAGATCAGAAAAAGAAGAAGTGTGTACCAAGTGTTTCTCAAACTGAGCAAAAATCAAGTGAACGTGTTAATACAAAAAGTGCAAAGTTAAAATCATTCAAATAATGAAAAATAGAAAACTAATTATTGTAAAACGAAAAGATCGAATTCTAATTAGATATAATGATCACATAATAATTTTGTACAAAAACTACTACAAGATGAACGACGTGGAATTTATATATTCAAATTTATAAATTAAGAAAATGAAATACAGGAAGTGAAAGTGATAACTTGTTTTTTTTTAATCAAACTCGACCACGAGAACTTAACTAGCCATCGCTTGTCTAATCCACCAGACCATTCCACCTAATTCAAACAGATTTAATTCAACCTAGTGGTGATGCCAACCTATGGTAGGTATCACCGCTAGCGGTGCGGCAAAATTAGAAATTTGGCAAATTCTGCCGCTGCCGCAAATTCGGCCGCAGCCATTGTGCGCGTTACCATACAAAACAGTGCATTCTAATTTTTTGACTGCGCTTTGCCGCAGCCCACTGCTTTGCCACAGCGGAAAACGCTGTATTGTGAACAAATTAGCGTCATACAACGTTATATAAAGGCTTCACAGCATAACATGAATATCAATTATATCGAACAGCAAGCCGAACACAATTTTGCCATGTATCTTATGAAACTTCTATGATAGAATATGAGCATGAGTATGAGGAGTATGAAAAATCAACAGTTTTCCTTAGTTGTTTTTGCATCAACTAGGGCTATAGTTAAAACAACTATAAGAAAATTGTTGATTACTTTTGTGCACCATGACGCGTGGTTGATAAACAAAAAAAAATTTCATTCGGGGCATGAAAAGCGTCCAAATGTTGAAACCATTCTACTTTGCGTAGAATAATTCCAAAGACGTTGCTCACTGAATTACGTTTGTTGAAATCAACTATTGCAAAGTAGTTTAAGTACCATAAAAACTGTTGATAATTCGAAACGTTGAAGGTTGAACTATTTTTCGTGGCTATGAAACAATTAAAACAGTTGATTTCATGAACCTTGCGATATTTTTTGTATAACCAGAGCCAACTACTTTTATATCGTTAAATTAACTATATTAACATAGTAAAAATAACTATTTTCCGTAGTTCGTTTAACGATTTTGAATGAATCGTTGCAATACTATTAAAAATAGTTGCACCAACCAAGAGTTTTTCTTTCAGTGTTGCCGACTTGGTTGGAGACTTGCGATATTTGCAAACTAGATCTGAGACTAGCCTACAGACAGTGAATTTGGTCGCAGATATTGCATATCTGCAACCAAGTCGACGACCAGATCTCCGTGTATGTGGGCCGTTTAATTGTTTGCTGTCAAAAAATAAAATCAAATACTTTGAGAGTCATAAGCGATGATACATTCATTTTTGAACTAACATATTTTTCTAATTAACACATTTGTATATAGAAAACAGTTGAATGTCTCAAATCAAAGTTTTATCTGTTCCCAAGAAATTATAATCATTTCATAGCAATGCAGGCCGTACTAATCATTTTACATGCAAAAACATTGTAAAAGTACTATTATTTTCGGTCAAAAGTAAAAGTAATGTTTTATACTTGTTCCTATCAATTGAAAAATAACAATTCAACCTAAAACTGGTATTTTGTTTCATATACCTAAAACTGGTATTTTGTTGGTATTTTGTTACTGGTATTTTATTTTGTTTCAAGGCCTCTTGTGGGCGAGTTTGCGCTTACACAAGAGGCTATTATTGAAGTTATTCATGAGCTTAAGATTAGCAAAGGATTAGATCCTTGCTTAAACTTTTCTTCGTCGCACAATTTGCTGACTAATTGGCTACACCGTTGCACATGATTTTCAATAAATCCTTGTCAGGTGTTTTTCTTTCTTTCTGGAAATCTTCATACCTTATGCCTAATTTCAAAAGTGATGATAAATGATCAGTCGATAACTTTTGGGGGATCGCTATTTTATCTAACTCTTTGAGAACTAAGTTTGTGTAAACTTACTCGCATAATCAACCCTCTTCGAAATAAACAACAACATGGATTTTGTAAGGGTGGATTGATTTCCACCAACCCCATGATCATAGTTTCTGACGTGCTCTGTGAAATTGAAAATGAAAGCCACATTGACGAGGTCTATATGGACTTTAGCAAAGCTTTCGACCGGGTTGACCATTAAACTCTAGTAAACAAGATTCGCAACTTTCTTATATCAGGGTATCTTTTTAATGGGCACCTGTCTTATCTTCACAATCGACCTCAGCTTGTTAAATTCTAAAACCACTTATCTAAAAGAGTTTTGGCATCTTCTGGAGTACCGCAAGATCCTCTGCTTTTTAACATTTTCATTTCTGATCTTCCTGAGACACTGCTTGGTATACCCCATATCTTTTATGTAGACGACTTAAAAATCTACCGCAGCGTAAAAATGCAATTTGTCGTAACTCTTCTACCATCCAAACTTCAATCTCTCGAACAGTGGTGCAATGAGAATAACTTAAATCTCAACATTCACAAGTGCCATGTAATAAGTTTTTCCCGTAAGAATTCAATCAACATGTATTCATACTGCCTTAACAACACCGAATCGAATAGGGTTGATCATATTATAGATTTAGCGGAAGTATTGGACAACAAGATGCGCTTCAACCTCCACTAGGATAAAATCCTTGCCAGGGCTAAGTAACAGCCCGGATTTATTAAGACACGCGCTAAAGAGTTCAAGAACATATGGGCTACCAAGTCATTATACATCAGTCTGGTGGGGTCTCATTTGGAATATGACTTCAAAATATGGAAACCAGCTTTTGAGCTACATAGTGATAGAGTGGAATTTGTTTATAAACAGTTTTTACTTTTCGCTTTGAGAGACCTCTATGATCCAAAAGACTTCCAACATCCTCCATCTTACAATTCCCGACGGAGCATTCTTAATTTCTCTTGTATGAGCATACTGTTAAGCGCTTGCCTAACTGTTGATATTATAAGCGTCACAGTGAATATTAAAGTTCTCTCCAACAAAATGATTTTCAATGACCTACTAAGACGCAATAGATATGCAACTCTGCTCAAGTAGTACAGTCACCTCATTACCTATGCATATAACGTGTCGAAAATTAAATGTTGTAGGATATAAGCAGCAACTACGCTTCGGAGATCTCTAAATACACTTTCAAAGCAAAACTTATCAAAAGCCTTATCCAACATCCTAGTCCCACTTAATTTCCCATCAAAATAGCTTAAATAAAAATATAATAACGTAAAGTAACTACAATAAAAGTTGTAATGTTTATGTTTTTTAATGTGTTGGATAATGATGCCATGCTTGGTAAATAAATAAATATCCAAACAATAAGTTTCTGCCCTTAGTATTTCTTATATCAAATTTCAATGAAAAGCAATCGGTTTAATATTATAATTTTATTTTAAAGAACACACATAGGGAAATATATATTGAGCATGAAGTATGTCATCTTTCGTTTTTATGCACTCTAAAATCCGCAACCTGAAACTTTCACATAAACTTCTTAGATACTTTACTGAAATCGGCACTCACTCAACTTGTATTCGTCGAATCATCTCCTGCCTATTTTTTTGGTCTGGGATCTCTAAAAACACTCTCCATTTAACTGGACCGCCCATTTTCAATGGGGTTTAAATCATAGGAACTACCAGGCCAATCAATCCGCACATTACAAAAGTGCTCGTAAATCTCCTCATAAGTTTTCAAAGTTGGATGCGCCATATTGCACCATAACATAGATGCATGAACCTTATCTGCGCGTGCTCCCGGCTCTAGCGATTGTTCAACTTTCAAATGTGGAGCGAACTTTGACATGAATTGATTTTCTTATGACCGAATTTGTACCTACGCTTGTTTTAACTAATACAACTCAATGAAAGCAAACGCAAATTGAAAACTCTAAAAAATAAAGCCCTAGATACACTGCTGGTATGGTAGCCGTTATTGTAACCACTATATACAAGCCGTTGAGCTAATAAACTGTCAAAGTCGAAGTATTATAGATTGGTGGCAATTATTTTGTGTTATAAATTGAACATGGATTTAGAAAGGGAAAAGTTGTTGCATTTGCTTTTATGTAAAAACAATTTGATACTTTTTTTTCAATTCTTGGTACATTTCTATTAATATGTGCAAGTTCCTCCGGGCACTTCTGAGCGCCACAGCATGAACCCGCCACGCATCAATAAACAGTCTTGTTTCGTTCGTCGATAATATTGTTCGCGGCTTCTTACTATGCTCCAAAATTAACAAATTTAGTTTTGCAATTGTTTACACTAACTGAAATGACATTTTCTGCACTGGAATATTTAGTTGTGGGTAGTACCACAGACTGAAAAGTGGCGCTATTGGCATGGTGTACTAGCTAAAATTATCGAATTTTGTGACGTCAAAACTATGAAGAGACTATATAATTTACCTAGTTAGAGGATAGTTTTAAGTGAAACACTGCTAGTATGTACAATACTATAGTATTTCAACCAGCAGTGTATCTAGGGCTTAACACAGTAAACCAAAATTGTTTAACTTGTCCTTTCTTTAGTTTTGTCTCTATACGTCAAATTTTTCTTATTTTGGTCGTACTGTTGTTTTCACTTAATTTTCAAAGACCGAAAATTGATTTTACAAATCAATCAGAAACTTATTGAATAATTTCCCATCTCCCATCTAAGGCTATGGTTACGAATCAAGCGAGTAGACGGTTGTGGCGAGTGAGAGTGTACAAGAGGGTTTTCAAATGTACGCGAAGTAATGATAGTGGCTCTCATACACGCGCTTGTTGAAACTTGTGTTTCATAGCCACTATCATTACTTCGCATACATTTAAAAACCCTCTTGCACACTCTCACTCGCCACAACCGTCTACTCGCTTGATTCGTTACCACCGCCTAACACTTTTCCATAAGCAAACAAACGAATTCACTCATAATTCTCTTAATATTGAGCAGCAGAATATGATCTCTGGATAGTCCAATACCCAGGCCCTCTCAAAATCAAATGGATGCGTGGACCTTAATATTTCTCCGGAAATCCTTATATTAATGTACATATTTACATTTTTCATCAACTAAAAATTTCATCGTCAAAGTAATAATTAAAATCACTAGCCACCACTTTCCAACCGAGAAATCTTTAGTAATGGGCTCAAAAACGCCAAACTGTTTGCAAAAAACGTTTGGCTGCAAAAAACGAACGAACATTTTGCCCAAATAACGACAAACATTTTTTTTTAAACGATCATTTTTTTAAAAACGAACAACATTTCTTAAACAAACCGTTTTTATGAAACGAATAATTTTCCTACAACGAATAGTTTTTCTAAAATCAATCGTTTTTCTAAAACAAACCGTTACTCTACAATGAATAGTTTTCCTACAACCAATCATTTTTCTAAAATGAACAGTTTTTCTAAAACGAATAGTTTTTCTAAACGAATCGTATTTTGTTTTCCTAAAACGAATCGTTTTTCTAAAACGAGTCGTTCTTAAATAAATCGTTTTTCGTCTTTCTAAAACCAATCGTTTTTCGTTTTTCTAAAAAGAACCATTTTTATAAAATGAAATGGTTTTATAAAACGAATCGATTTTCTTAAACGAATCGTTTTTCGTTTTTCTAAAACGAATCGCTCTTCGTTTTTCTAAATCGAACCGTTTTTCGAATTTGCCGTTATTATTCGAGTTATTTTTCAGCACTTGCAGTGACTACTACGTTCGTTAATAAGTTAAAGAGTCTTAATTATGTGTATTATGTTTCCATCGATGTTTCAATACTTTCGATTTGAAACTTCATCGGGAACTAAGAATTAAGAAAAAATCCAATAATATTAGCAGAAAACAATTTATGCCGAAGATGCAGGAAAAATTGGTCCTAGAAATACTTGCAATAATTAAAAAAACCAACTTGTTTAAGAAACGAGAGTAAAATTGTAAAAATGATGAATTAAATTCATTTTTCCATAAACAAATATTTTTTTTTACATTAAGTAAATAAACATTAGCAAATTTTTCATATTTTAACCTCTATATGAGTTCTTTAGTTGCAAATTGAGACTGAAAGGTTTTTGAAAATCTTTCAGAAACAGCAAAAAACTATATTTTCTTTCCTGGTCAATATATCAAACCCATTTTTTTTTAATAATTTGAAAATAAAAAACTACACAATATTACAAATTTTCATTAACTATGGATTATGTTAATTATTAATTAATTGAGTTCTTTAGTTGCAAAATGAGACTCAAGCGATTTTTTACGAAACTGAGTTAAACACCATTTCTTATAGGAAATCTTCTCAGGAATCGATTTGTGCACTTTATTTTATCCCAAACCCAGTCTAAATGCCTTAAAAAGTGATTTGAAAAACAGCCTTATTTCCAAAACGCGACCTGAACAGAGATTTTTTCTTTCAAAATGGCGTCTAATATTTTGAACGGTTTGGTTCCAAAAAGCGACTCAAACCTTAGCAATGTCGGAAACGGTTCTTGTTATTTTTCCAAAAACCGACCTAATGATCTAACTTTAAGAAAAAGCTAAACTTCTGTTCGTCACATATTTTTAAATGGTTATTTTTATTATTAATCTTGTTTTAAATTAAGCGGACTTTTTCTAGAATGATAAGAAATATTTCAAAGTTGGCCATACTGATTGCGACTTCACATGTTTGTTCTTAGAAATCGTGCGCCAACACATTAAATGTGTGCGTTGACTGAAGTTGTGTGATTTTGCTTCTATGCTGATTGATTGATTGTTTATCTTTTTATCGTTGTGTGTTTATTACTTTTTAATTTGATTATGTTTGAAAGAGAAATCAGAAGGATTCAAATTGTGAAAGCTTATTTTGGGAAAAGACGTAAAAAGATTGCACAACCACAGAAATGGCAAAAAAATCTAGAAAAACGAGAAAGGTGAGTTTAGTTTTAATAATTCCCGTAATTACATAAGTTTTTACATAGTAAATTTTCACGTTTTACGATCTAAACAATAAATAAAATACTCAGTTTTTCTATATCTATTATTAAAACTTGTAACTAATTGTTTACTAATTGGAACTTGTTTACTACTTATATAAGAAGTTTAGTAAAGAAATGTAAGTACTTATACTTTGGTTTTTTGTAGGTATCACTCCCAAGTTTTGTTTTACTGCATAACTACAACTAAGTATTTTTAATAAAATTTATCAACGTTGATTTCATTATTCTGTTTGACAAACTAAAAAAAATATTTCATTCTAATTATTGTGGTTTTGCAATTTCAGGTACAATGCCAAGAAGCTACTCAATAAACCGAAATGCAAACATGAGAAGAGAAATTTATATCAATGCAGTTTGGTGTCAATGACTGATATTCGAAAATTTCATGAACTCTTCTATAAGGAGCCCGACCGCAAGTATCAAAACGATATAATTCTCAAATACGTCCAAATTCATAGTACATCAACAAATAGAGTAAAGCAGCAACTCACTAACTATTTTATACCAGTTAAAAAAGAACAACGAACTACCATGAAACGGGTATGTAGGAAGCTTTTCATTGAGATTTTGGGAATAAAAAAAGACAGGTTGCATCGGTTATGCAAACAGTTTTTAACTTCGGGCAATTCGCCACAAGAAAACCGTGGTGGAGACCATAAAAAGGCGAAGTACGAGCAAAAACGTCTCTCAGTTAAACAATTCATTGAGGGCTTGTCTTCAGTAGAGAGTCATTATGTAAGATCAAAAAATGTTACACGATATTATCTTTCCTGTGATCTCAGTATTTCAAAACTGCATAAAATGTACTCAAGTACTCCGACGCTAATTTAGATGTTACCTACAACTACTTTTATAATATATTTGTAAAGCAGTTCAACATAAGCACAGGATCTCCTGCCACTGACGTTTGTTCTACTTGCTTAAGCTTAAATGAAGAAATTAATAGAGCTAACGAGACAGAAAAAAAGTATCTCTAATTACGAAATTAAATTTGCAGAAGTATAAAGCTGCAACGTTTTATAGAATGTTAAAATATGAAAACGACGAAATACTCATTTTAAGTTTTGATTGTCAAAAGAACTTGACATTTCCAAAAGTTCCTGACCAGTCCGTTTACTATTCAAGACAAATGCATTAGTATAACTTAACAGTGTGCGTAGGACCTTCGACTTCACAGATGACCACAGATAACACTTTCTCTTATGTTTGTTTGGAACACAAATTCCCAAAAAGTTCCAACGAAATTTCATTAGCTGTGTATGACATGCTTAACAAAATAGATTTACAAGGCAAAAAACTTATTCGCTTATTTGCTGATGGCTGTGGAGGACAAAATAAGAATTCCATTGTTATTACTATGCTTCTTCATTGGCTTGCAATGAGTAACGATCCCTCACAGATTGAAGTGGTTTTTCCAATTGTGGGGCATTCGTTTATGCCACCGGACAGGATTTTCGGAATTGTTGAAAGAAGGATTAGAAAAATGGAGACAATCATAACTCCTGAAGAATATATTGATGTGATTAAACAAAACTCGACTGTTAGACGTCTTGGAACCGATTGTTGTGTATTTGACTTTAGATCTATGGCACAAAACATTACAAAAAAACCAGGAAATTGGCATTTCCAATTTCAAAAATGTAAGCGTTTTATTTTGGAAAAAACCAAAGAACGGAATTCCTCTTCATACGGTGCGCGGAGAAATACATTATAAAACTAATGCAGGAAAAGGACTTTCAGTGCTTAAAAAAAAGAAAAGCCTTTATTCTTCCCCTGAACTTATTAATAAAGGTGTAACTACTATAAAGCAGGAAAAACTGAAAGATGTTGAATCTCTCCTCCTAAAACATTTTGGCGAATCTTGGAAAAATGACAGTTCACTTAAGTTTTATGTTGATCTACTCAACATTCAAAATCATTCAGACTTAAATGATCAAGTACTAAATGATGATCTGGAAGATGTTGGTATAATCCCAGAAGAAGAGGATGAAGACAATTATATGATGTCCACATCCATTGAAAACCAAGAATTGGACGGACCATCAGTTGTTGAAGATAATGATAAAGTTATTTTAAACGCTGAACGCGACAGTTTTTTAGAAAATATAGATTCAGAGGATGAAACTGATGAATCCAACAAGTGTTTTTATCGTCGTATAGATTATAATAATCTTACAGAGAACGATATTTGGGATGCGGAAGTAATTATTGACGAAAAAAAAAATGTTTAACACAATATTTTTGCTGCTCATTTTTCCATGTTTTTAAACTTATTTTTGTATAATTGTTTTTTTTAAGTTATGTTCTAAGGTAGGTACCTACTTTCTGTAAAACAAAAATTACAGGCAAAAATAAAAAATTTAATAAATATAATTGTTTTTGTTTTGTTCCAAAACCCGACTCCAACATGAAGTTTCGTTCCAAAACCACACCTGAAGGCGATTTTGTTCCAAAACGCGACCTGATGAACTATAAATGCTAATTAATTAATATTTAACATAATCCATAGTTTATGAAAATTCGTAATATTGTGTAGTTTTTTATTTTCAATTTATTAAAAAAAAATGGGTTTGATATATTGACCAGGAAAGAAAATATAGTTTTTTGCTGTTTCTGAAAAATTTTCAAAAACCTTTCAGTCTCATTTTGCAACTAAAGAACTCACATGTTTGTTCTTAGAAATCGTGCGCCAACACATTAAATGTGTGCGTTGACTGAAGTTGTGTCATTTTGCTTCTATGCTGATTGATTGATTGTTTATCTTTTTATCGTTGTGTGTTTATTACTTTTTAATTTGATTATGTTTGAAAGAGAAATTAGAAAGATTCAAATTGTGAAAGCTTATTTTGGGAAAAGACGTAAAAAGATTGCACAACCACAGAAATGGCAAAAAAATCTAGAAAAGCGAGAAAGGTGAGTTTAGTTTTAATAATTCCCGTAATTACATAAGTTTTTACATAGTAAATTTTCACGTTTTACGATCTAAACAATAAATAAAATACTCAGTTTTTCTATATCTATTATTAAAACTTGTAACTAATTGTTTACTAATTGGAACTTGTTTACTACTTATATAAGAAGTTTAGTAAAGAAATGTAAGTACTTATACTTTGGTTTTTTGTAGGTATCACTCCCAAGTTTTGTTTTACTGCATAACTACAACTAAGTATTTTTAATAAAATTTATCAACGTTGATTTCATTATTCTGTTTGACAAACTAAAAAAAATATTTCATTCTAATTATTGTGGTTTTGCAATTTCAGGTACAAGGCCAAGAAGCTACTCAATAAACCGAAATGCAAACATGAGAAGAGAAATTTATATCAATGCAGTTTGGTGTCAATGACTGATATTCGAAAATTTCATGAACTCTTCTATAAGGAGCCCGACCGCAAGTATCAAAACGATATAATTCTCAAATACGTCCAAATTCATAGTACATCAACAAATAGAGTAAAGCAGCAACTCACTAACTATTTTATACCAGTTAAAAAAGAACAACGAACTACCATGAAACGGGTATGTAGGAAGCTTTTCATTGAGATTTTGGGAATAAAAAAAGACAGGTTGCATCGGTTATGCAAACAGTTTTTAACTTCGGGCAATTCGCCACAAGAAAACCGTGGTGGAGACCATAAAAAGGCGAAGTACGAGCAAAAACGTCTCTCAGTTAAACAATTCATTGAGGGCTTGTCTTCAGTAGAGAGTCATTATGTAAGATCAAAAAATGTTACACGATATTATCTTTCCTGTGATCTCAGTATTTCAAAACTGCATAAAATGTACTCAAGTACTCCGACGCTAATTTAGATGTTACCTACAACTACTTTTATAATATATTTGTAAAGCAGTTCAACATAAGCACAGGATCTCCTGCCACTGACGTTTGTTCTACTTGCTTAAGCTTAAATGAAGAAATTAATAGAGCTAACGAGACAGAAAAAAAGTATCTCTAATTACGAAATTAAATTTGCAGAAGTATAAAGCTGCAACGTTTTATAGAATGTTAAAATATGAAAACGACGAAATACTCATTTTAAGTTTTGATTGTCAAAAGAACTTGACATTTCCAAAAGTTCCTGACCAGTCCGTTTACTATTCAAGACAAATGCATTAGTATAACTTAACAGTGTGCGTAGGACCTTCGACTTCACAGATGACCACAGATAACACTTTCTCTTATGTTTGTTTGGAACACGAATTCCCAAAAAGTTCCAACGAAATTTCATCAGCTGTGTATGACATGCTTAACAAAATAGATTTACAAGGCAAAAAACTTATTCGCTTATTTGCTGATGGCTGTGGAGGACAAAATAAGAATTCCATTGTTATTACTATGCTTCTTCATTGGCTTGCAATGAGTAACGATCCCTCACAGATTGAAGTGGTTTTTCCAATTGTGGGGCATTCGTTTATGCCACCGGACAGGATTTTCAGAATTGTTGAAAGAAGGATTAGAAAAATGGAGACAATCATAACTCCTGAAGAATATATTGATGTGATTAAACAAAACTCGACTGTTAGACGTCTTGGAACCGATTGTTGTGTATTTGACTTTAGATCTATGGCACAAAACATTACAAAAAAACCAGGAAATTGGCATTTCCAATTTCAAAAATGTAAGCGTTTTATTTTGGAAAAAACCAAAGAACGGAATTCCTCTTCATACGGTGCGCGGAGAAATACATTATAAAACTAATGCAGGAAAAGGACTTTCAGTGCTTAAAAAAAAGAAAAGCCTTTATTCTTCCCCTGAACTTATTAATAAAGGTGTAACTACTATAAAGCAGGAAAAACTGAAAGATGTTGAATCTCTCCTCCTAAAACATTTTGGCGAATCTTGGAAAAATGACAGTTCACTTAAGTTTTATGTTGATCTACTCAACATTCAAAATCATTCAGACTTAAATGATCAAGTACTAAATGATGATCTGGAAGATGTTGGTATAATCCCAGAAGAAGAGGATGAAGACAATTATATGATGTCCACATCCATTGAAAACCAAGAATTGGACGGACCATCAGTTGTTGAAGATAATGATAAAGTTATTTTAAACGCTGAACGCGACAGTTTTTTAGAAAATATAGATTCAGAGGATGAAACTGATGAATCCAACAAGTGTTTTTATCGTCGTATAGATTATAATAATCTTACAGAGAACGATATTTGGGATGCGGAAGTAATTATTGACGAAAAAAAACATGTTTAACACAATATTTTTGCTGCTCATTTTTCCATGTTTTTAAACTTATTTTTGTATAATTGTTTTTTTTAAGTTATGTTCTAAGGTAGGTACCTACTTTCTGTAAAACAAAAATTACAGGCAAAAATAAAAAATTTAAAAAATATAATTGTTTTTGTTTTGTTCCAAAACCCGACTCCAACATGAAGTTTCGTTCCAAAACCATACCTGAAGGCGATTTTGTTCCAAAACGCGACCTGATGAACTATAAATGCTAATTGAGTTCTTTAGTTGCAAAATGAGACTGAAAGGTTTTTGAAAATTTTTCAGAAACAGCAAAAAACTATATTATCTTTCCTGGTCAATATATCAAACCCATTTTTTTTTTAATAAATTGAAAATAAAAAACTACACAATATTACAAATTTTCATAAACTATGGATTATGTTAAATGTTAATTAATTAGCATTTATAGTTCATCAGGTCGCGTTTTGGAACAAAATCGCCTTCAGGTATGGTTTTGGAACGAAACTTCATGTTGGAGTCGGGTTTTGGAACAAAACAAAAACAATTATATTTTTTAAATTTTTTATTTTTGCCTGTAATTTTTGTTTTACAGAAAGTAGGTACCTACCTTAGAACATAACTTAAAAAAAACAATTATACAAAAATAAGTTTAAAAACATGGAAAAATGAGCAACAAAAATATTGTGTTAAACATTTTTTTTTTCGTCAATAATTACTTCCGCATCCCAAATATCGTTCTCTGTAAGATTATTATAATCTATACGACGATAAAAACACTTGTTGGATTCATCAGTTTCATCCTCTGAATCTATATTTTCTAAAAAACTGTCGCGTTCAGCGTTTAAAATAACTTTATCATTATCTTCAACAACTGATGGTCCGTCCAATTCTTGGTTTTCAATGGATGTGGACATCATATAATTGTCTTCATCCTCTTCTTCTGGGATTATACCAACATCTTCCAGATCATCATTTAGTACTTGATCATTTAAGTCTGAATGATTTTGAATGTTGAGTAGATCAACATAAAACTTAAGTGAACTGTTATTTTTCCAAGATTCGCCAAAATGTTTTAGGAGGAGAGATTCAACATCTTTCAGTTTTTCCTGCTTTATAGTAGTTACACCTTTATTAATAAGTTCAGGGGAAGAATAAAGGCTTTTCTTTTTTTTAAGCACTGAAAGTCCTTTTCCTGCATTAGTTTTATAATGTATTTCTCCGCGCACCGTATGAAGAGGAATTCCGTTCTTTGGTTTTTTCCAAAATAAAACGCTTACATTTTTGAAATTGGAAATGCCAATTTCCTGGTTTTTTTGTAATGTTTTGTGCCATAGATCTAAAGTCAAATACACAACAATCGGTTCCAAGACGTCTAACAGTCGAGTTTTGTTTAATCACATCAATATATTCTTCAGGAGTTATGATTGTCTCCATTTTTCTAATCCTTCTTTCAACAATTCCGAAAATCCTGTCCGGTGGCATAAACGAATGCCCCACAATTGGAAAAACCACTTCAATCTGTGAGGGATTGTTACTCATTGCAAGCCAATGAAGAAGCATAGTAATAACAATGGAATTCTTATTTTGTCCTCCACAGCCATCAGCAAATAAGCGAATAAGTTTTTTGCCTTGTAAATCTATTTTGTTAAGCATGTCATACACAGCTGATGAAATTTCGTTGGAACTTTTTGGGAATTCGTGTTCCAAACAAACATAAGAGAAAGTGTTATCTGTGGTCATCTGTGAAGTCGAAGGTCCTACGCACACTGTTAAGTTATACTAATGCATTTGTCTTGAATAGTAAACGGACTGGTCAGGAACTTTTGGAAATATCAAGTTCTTTTGACAATCAAAACTTAAAATGAGTATTTCGTCGTTTTCATATTTTAACATTCTATAAAACGTTGCAGCTTTATACTTCTGCAAATTTAATTTCGTAATTAGAGATACTTTTTTTCTGTCTCGTTAGCTCTATTAATTTCTTCATTTAAGCTTAAGCAAGTAGAACAAACGTCAGTGGCAGGAGATCCTGTGCTTATGTTGAACTGCTTTACAAATATATTATAAAAGTAGTTGTAGGTAACATCTAAATTAGCGTCGGAGTACTTGAGTACATTTTATGCAGTTTTGAAATACTGAGATCACAGGAAAGATAATATCGTGTAACATTTTTTGATCTTACATAATGACTCTCTACTGAAGACAAGCCCTCAATGAATTGTTTAACTGAGAGACGTTTTTGCTCGTACTTCGCCTTTTTATGGTCTCCACCACGGTTTTCTTGTGGCGAATTGCCCGAAGTTAAAAACTGTTTGCATAACCGATGCAACCTGTCTTTTTTTATTCCCAAAATCTCAATGAAAAGCTTCCTACATACCCGTTTCATGGTAGTTCGTTGTTCTTTTTTAACTGGTATAAAATAGTTAGTGAGTTGCTGCTTTACTCTATTTGTTGATGTACTATGAATTTGGACGTATTTGAGAATTATATCGTTTTGATACTTGCGGTCGGGCTCCTTATAGAAGAGTTCATGAAATTTTCGAATATCAGTCATTGACACCAAACTGCATTGATATAAATTTCTCTTCTCATGTTTGCATTTCGGTTTATTGAGTAGCTTCTTGGCATTGTACCTGAAATTGCAAAACCACAATAATTAGAATGAAATATTTTTTTTAGTTTGTCAAACAGAATAATGAAATCAACGTTGATAAATTTTATTAAAAATACTTAGTTGTAGTTATGCAGTAAAACAAAACTTGGGAGTGATACCTACAAAAAACCAAAGTATAAGTACTTACATTTCTTTACTAAACTTCTTATATAAGTAGTAAACAAGTTCCAATTAGTAAACAATTAGTTACAAGTTTTAATAATAGATATAGAAAAACTGAGTATTTTATTTATTGTTTAGATCGTAAAACGTGAAAATTTACTATGTAAAAACTTATGTAATTACGGGAATTATTAAAACTAAACTCACCTTTCTCGTTTTTCTAGATTTTTTTGCCATTTCTGTGGTTGTGCAATCTTTTTACGTCTTTTCCCAAAATAAGCTTTCACAATTTGAATCCTTCTAATTTCTCTTTCAAACATAATCAAATTAAAAAGTAATAAACACACAACGATAAAAAGATAAACAATCAATCAATCAGCATAGAAGCAAAATGACACAACTTCAGTCAACGCACACATTTAATGTGTTGGCGCACGATTTCTAAGAACAAACATGTGAAGTCGCAATCAGTATGGCCATCTTTGAAATATTTCTTATCATTCTAGAAAAAGTCCGCTTAATTTAAAACAAGATTAATAATAAAAATAACCATTTAAAAATATGTGACGAACAGAAGTTTAGCTTTTTCTTAAAGTTAGAACATTAGGTCGGTTTTTGGAAAAATAACAAGAACCGTTTCCGACATTGCTAAGGTTTGAGTCGCTTTTTGGAACCAAACCGTTCAAAATATTAGACGCCATTTTGAAAGAAAAAATCTCTGTTCAGGTCGCGTTGTGGAAATAAGGCTGTTTTTCAAATCACTTTTTAAGGCATTTAGACTGGGTTTGGGATAAAATAAAGTGCACAAATCGATTCCTGAGAAGATTTCCTATAAGAAATGGTGTTTAACTCAGTTTCGTAAAAAATCGCTTAAGTCTCATTTTGCAACTAAAGAACTCATATGTAAGTTATATACTGATATATAATAGTTTTACTACAAATGTTTTGTTTTCACACTCATTAGCTGTCCCAAGCAAGCTCTCGGTACTACGCCTCATACGACTTGGACGTATTGAAATTCTCCTACCTCCTTAACTACTGGCCATTTCATTCTAAAACTTTTATCATACAATAAGTACACTTTAAGTTTTGTTTCGATACAATAATAAACAAAATTAATCTGGTCCAAATTATTCAAATAACGAGTTGAAGTGTTCACACATACCAATCATTATAATTTATGTTTTTCATATGTTTTTTTGAGTTTCAGAATCGGCTTCCAAAAAAACCTTTCACCAATTTTGTCAATTATTCAAAAGCCCATAGCTCGGCAACTAAACCTAAAGGCGGCTTTAGATATGCGGTGTTTGTCAAATACCGAGCATCTAGTTTGGCAAACTTCGCATGTGTGGTTTGGTTGCTCGCCTAGTGCTTGCCCTAGGCCAAGCACAAACATTCGGGTGCTCGCTTTTCCCGTAGTTTGTCGAACTTTCAACTCACATCAAAGTAGACGAGCACTGTGTCGGATCCCCGCAGCTTGTTCATCTTCCAGTTTTGGCGAACATTCGGCAATGCCCGAATGTCTAACTCACTGTTCTTGTCATTCCGCAAGCACCAAGCCAAATTACTTGACTAGGTGTTCGGTATTTGGCAAATAGGAGGTGTATGACAAACACCGCATGTCTAAAGCCGCCTTAAAATAAATATTGCGTAACCACGTTTCTATTCTTTAGAAGTACCATTATGCACAATTTGAACGAAATCCAGAGCCTCGACCTTTTTTTTCGTTGTCCGCTTCACGTGAAATGCCCCACAAGCTTGGTGCGTATTTTTGCATCTCGATCAAGAGCTGGTTAGGGTGTATAGCATTAAAAACAGCAACAGTTCCTGTTTTTTTGAATGCTGATTACCAGAATCAGCTCTTGATAGCATACGACCACGTGTGTTGATTCTTTCCGACCATGTGTACTGATCGATGTATGATTATACGGTTGATCAAGTAGATAGTATACTGGAAAATTGGGACAGTAAAAGTATCAATTTAGTTTGGAAGCACTTAGTATTAGCAATGAATATTTACGATACGATGGTGGAAGAAATAATACATTAAATACATATAAGAAAAACATAATACGTAAAAATTCGTTTTACTGAATTGATTGAAGATTATTTAAACTATGAACGATGTTTCTGAATTGAACTGCATACATTTCAAATATTTATTTTGTCATACAGCATAAAACTTTTTCTTGTTGTTAGCAAACGGTTTTTTTAACAGTTTTAAAAAAGTATTGTTTGTTTTAAAAAAAAAAACAGTTCATTTTCGTTTTTTGAAAACAACAGAAAAGCCCATCACTAAAAATCTGAACGATAACAAACTTTTCTTTTGATCATATATCAGTCAGCATTTTCCGTCTTAGTAATATCAAAAACAGGAAACTCTATTCAATGTTATAAACAAAGTAATAGCGTCTCCTATTCAATTTTAGATTTACATATTATTTTTAGTATTAGTTCACTGTCGAAGAATAAACGTCATTTAAGAATTGAGAAGATTTTAAGAAGAGAACATTTAAGAATTGAAAATTAAGAATTGAGAGTTTCAATTCAACACTATAGTTTTTTTTTGGTACTAAGATAGTACCATCACTTATATGGCGTAGTCACGAGTCTTTAGGAAGAAAGGCTTATTTCGAACTAAAAACGCGTTTTATTCGATAAGTCAATCGAAGGCAACAACCGAAAAAACGAAAAGTTGCGGTCCCAGTAAGTATTAAATTAATGTCATTGCAAAATTGAGCAGCAACTACAGCCACTACAACAACAGAAACCATCATACAAATCGACAATCGAATCAACAGGCCGAGAAATCAAAAACCTGGAGATTAACGATAGTATAAAATTAAGCATAGAAAATAAAATTAGAGAAGTCCACAATTTGCCAACACATAATGGCGACAACAATGAAGTCCGCCTTCTGTTATGGCTTGATAACTTCGAATTTTTCTTCTTACAGAAGAAAAATTTGAAGTCATCAAAGTGGAAACGAACAACAATGTCTACCTAAAGTAATATCATCAAAGCTCCAAGGGGAAGCAATGAACGAACTTAGCAAATGTTCAAAAACAACACTTGATCGGAAGATGCTGATGCAGATCCTAGTGAAAGGTTTCGGGATTCGACGATCATTCGATAGCATCGTAGGTGACTCAATTAATATTAGACATGTAAATAATTTAAACAACTTATTTATTAGTTTTAACTGTATATTAAATGATCTGAATACTAAATATCAATTTGAAAAAAAAAACGAAGAATTCAATCCACAAAAAACGAAACATTTATCGCATTTTATAGACTATCTTCCTGAATATGCATCACTTTGTTTAATATCTAGATTCCCTCAAACACTGTATGACGCGTACTGCATTCTTTCTGAATACTATAAACACGAAGACCATGACACTAATAAAAAAATGCAATAACGCGCGGGGAAACCTATCTAATAATTAAAATCGTAATGACCGAAATCATCAAAATCAAAACTTCGTACCACATCAAAAATTTAATAATTAGAGGGCATACAACAAGACTTTATAACTAACAAAGATAATAGACATAATCATAATCAAAACTTTTTTCCAGTCCAT
>OX376374.1:80818789-80895182 GCA_947369275.1 Nemotelus nigrinus
AACGCTTGTGAAACGAGCTATAGCGTGTATTCAAAATGAAGGTGGCCATTTTGGAAATTTACTGTAGCTCAAATATGTTGAAATAAAGCATAAAAACCATTATTAAATTCTTTCAGTTCAAGCAAAGAGTGTAGATTGAAAACGAGGGCCACTTTACGGCATATTCAGTTTTTAAGCGATATATATTTTCGCTTACTACTTGCAAAATGATAAAACCTAAGTCATAAATATGTATGCAACTTTTGTAGCCAACTATATCGCCTATAAAAATATAAAATTAAAACGGCATATTTCAATGAGGTTTTCTGAGAAAAATGACATTGAACACAAAATTTTCGGAGTAGAAGTGCCAAAATTTAAAGTAAATATCTCAAAAAAACAAATATCTCAAAATTGCTAACAGTTAAAATCAAGGACGTTACATCAAATTAAAGGTAATTTGATTCCATAAAAAAACAAACCACAAAATTTTGCGTTATGATTATTAGTTTTCAAGATACAAAGACTTAAGTGAGTCAGGGTACAGGTCCGAAAAACTTTTCTTGACCACCCTGTAACTCCGCAGATTTTGAAAATCGGACCACCCTGTAGAAAGATTTTTTGCTCAAAATATATCAAGGAATGTGTCCTTACAAAAGTTTCCAACGAGTACCAAACACCCTAAATATATATATATATATATATATATATATATATATATATATATATATATATATAAATATATATATATATATATATATATATATATATATATATATATATATATATATATATATATATATATATATATATATATATATATATATATATATATATATATTTATATATATATATATATATATATATATATATATTTATATATATATATATATATATATATATATATATATATATATGGGGCATTTCACGTGAAGCGGACAACGAAAAAAAGTCGAGGTTCCGGATTTCGTTCATATTATGCATAATGGTACTCCTAGAGGATATGAACGTGGATACACAATTTTTTCTTTCTATCAGGTTCAGTTGCCGAGTTATGGGCTTCTGAAGAATTGAAGAAGCTGATGAAGAGTTTTTTTGGAAGCCGATTTTGAGATTGAAAAAAATTTATTAAAAACATTAAACATATTGATTGGTATAGAAAATCAACTGTTCTTTTTAATTTTAAAATTAGATTTGGAATAAAAAAAAATTTCCTGTTTAAAACCGGAAGTAACCATTTCAACTCGTTATTTGAGTAACTTGGACCAGGTTAATTTTTTTTATTTTTGTAGTAAAACAAAGCTTAAACTATACTTGTTTTATCATAAAAATTTTAGAATGGGATGGCGAGTAGTTTGGGAGGTAGGTGAATTTTAGTACACACAAGTCGTATGAAGCGTGGCACCCGGAGCTTGATTAGGATAGCTAATGAGTGTGAAAACAAAACATGTTCAGTAAAATTATTGCTATATCGTTAAAATATTATATATAGAATTAATATAGTTAAAATATAGCTATGTAGTTTCAATATTAAAAGTTGCTAATGCTAATTTATTTAATAAAAAAACAAACTTGTTTATGGAAAAATGAATTTATTTCACAGTTTTTACAATTACATATATAATTCACCTACATATAGAGGTTAAAATATAAAACAATTGCTAATGCTTATTTACTAAATGAAAAAAAAAATGATTTATGGAAAAATGAATTTATTTCACCATTTTTACAATTTGACACTCATTACTTAAACTTGTTCTTTTTATAAGAAGGCCTTCAGTAACTGGAATAAAACAGTGAAATTTCTTAGTCCCGGGAATAGTAATAGAGGAATCAAACCGTGGTTTTAAAAATATTCTCTGGCGTTGAAGTTCCGCCGACTTTGCTCAATGAAAAAAACGTAAAGGTGTAGTAATAGCTTTACTAGGAGGTAATTGTAAACTCGCACGTGTTGCAAGTCGTTTCAAATTACCACCGAGACCATCACATGGGCCTTTTCCATGCGAAGTCGCGTGAAAATGAAGTTCAGCTTCTGTCTTTAAATCAGCTTTATAATAAAATAGATTCACAAAATTAAATCTATTTTTAAAATATTGTGGGGCCCCATCTGTTATGTATATAATTTTTGACACAGCTATTGTTTCTTCAGACAGATGTTTGTGAAGGGTTTCTTGGAAAGCATATAAGGCTGCTGTATCATGTTTCATATCATCTGAAATCATAGCATTACTACCATGTTCGATTTTACTTCCAACTTTATAATGATAGACTGATGTCAAAAGTGTTTCCTGGTCATTCCAATGAAAAGTTTGAGTTGCATCTTGTACAACAAAACTATAATTCTCAGCAAAATCGCATTGTACTCAAATTTCCCCATTCGTTTATATTTTCTTTTAGATTTTTAAAATAAAGAGCCTGTTGCTCTGCAATATAAGCATGGGTTTCAAGGCATCCAACGCGTGACAAAAGCTGTCTACAAAATCATCGGATGCAAGCAGATGAGTAGAAATGGTTAATCTGTCTGAACAAACCCATTTTTCAAACTGAACGGTTGTCACTTGATTGTCATCAAATATCATTTTCAAATGATCACGAATTGCACTTACACCAGGACAAGATTTGCAACTTTCATTTGGGGTTTTTGTTGAAATTGTTAAATGACATATCGGCGTAGGATTGGGACACATCATTTTGCGAAGGCAATCCTTATAAGTAGAAAGTTCCAAAATAGTTCCAGATGTGAGATTGTCAATGTCTCCTCCACTCATCATTAATTTCACATTTTGGTGATATATACATACACAGACCATATGTGTTCCAGAGTCACCAGCGAGGATACATTGTTTGGGTTTCAAATTGAAAAATTTTGTCAGGCCGATTTTGATATCCGGATATTCACTTTTAAACGTTTGTTACACATTAAAAGCTGTTTTTGGGTTTGCGTTCTTTTTCCGTTATCTAACTTAATAGATACACAATCCTTTTTACCGGGCATTATTCGACTAATGTCTTCTCGCAGATAAAAGCACTTCACTAAGTTCATAGTTTCAACTGCTAGCTTAGGCCACCTCGTGGATTTGGAGATGTTAATATACCAAACTAATCCACAAGTTGCTTTGCTTTTCTCGCTTGCCGCCTGGGTGTTCCGAATTCTTGTGCAAGTCTGTTTTCGGTCCATGACTTAGGTGTTATAGTCAGTATCGTAGTTTTCATAGCATTAGATGTAGACGGATTGCTAAATTTTGCTTTTAACTGGGTCAGAATATCTTGGTCGTATATTGTTGAATCAGTTTACTTTGAGCTATGTTTATACTTCTCTTCAGGAATGAATGGTAAACCCGGGGAGCACAAAGACAAATCAGTTGCTGATTGGCAAGATCGCTGAAAATTTGCAGGTATTTCCACGGTCAGTTTTTTCCTGCAGCTTCCACACACGTACATATCAGAAGAATATCTCCACTTCTCTGCTATTTTTTTTAATTTTTCTTAGGTCTTTAGCCTTCCGATGAAATCTCAAGTCGAAATGATTGAAACATCGGTAGCCGCAAGGAGACATAATACACACAATTCAACTTATTTATGTAGTCACTTCAAGCGCTGAAAAAGAACTAAAACAAAAACAGAAAATTCGAAATGGCTCTTTCATCACACTTTCATCCCTTTCTATTACATAGCTTTGACCTCCTTCTATTATATGGGTTTTTTATGAAAAAATAATACCTTTTTCAATTAAAAAATGGCGCCACTAATAGCATTTCTGTAGGGTAGTCGGTTAAGTATGAACACAATTTAAGTTTGTATTTTAAGTATTTTATAAAAACTATTTATATACAGGATATAGTATCAGGGCAAACTACTTATACTTTCCACACTAAAATTTTTTATATCAAATAAGTATAGTTTTAGCTTTGTCTTGTTACAAAAATAAAAAAAAATTAAACTGGTCCAAGTCATATAAGTTCAAGTAAAATTTTTTTTTCCATAAATCATTTTTTTGTTTTCACTTCGTAAATAAACATTAGCAATTGTTTTATATTTTTACCTCTATATGTAGGTGAATTATATATTTAATTGTAAAAACTGTGAAATAAATTCATTTTTCCATAAACAAGTTTGTTTTTTTACTAAATAAATTAGCATTAGCAACTTTTAATATTGAAACTACATAGCTATATTTTAACTATATTAATTCTATATATAATATTTTAACGATATAGCAATAATTTTACTGAGCATGTTTTGTTTTCACACTCATTAGCTATCCTAATCAAGCTCCGGGTGCCACGCTTCATACGACTTGTGTGTACTAAAATTCACCTACCTCCCAAACTACTCGCCATCCCATTCTAAAATTTTTATGATAAAACAAGTATAGTTTAAGCTTTGTTTTACTACAAAAATAAAAAAAATTAACCTGGTCCAAGTTACTCAAATAACGAGTTGAATTGGTTACTTCCGGTTTTACACAGGAAATTTTTTTTTTTATTCCAAATCTAATTTTAAAATTAAAAAGAACAGTTGATTTTCTATACCAGTCAATATGTTTAATGTTTTTAATATAGTTTTTTCAATCTCAAAATCGGCTTCCAAAAAAACCCTTCATCAGCTTCTTCAATTCTTCAGAAGCCCATAACTCGGCAACTGAACCTCATAGAAGGAAAAAATTGTGCATCCACGTTCATATCCTCTAGGAGTACCATTATGCATAATATGAACGAAATACGAAACCTCGACTTTTTTTCGTTGTCCGCTTCACGTGAAATGCCCCATATATATATATATATATATATATATATATATATATATATATATATATATATATATATATATATATATATATATATGTATATATATATATATATATATATATATATATATATATATATATATATATATATATATATATATATATATATCATCAAAAAATTTCAGTGAGATAATCTCGGGAACACGCCATCCGATTGAGCTGAAACTTTCAGGATACATTGGTGTATATGCAGAATTCAGTTCAGATCTCACTAAATGTCAATTATTGTTCACCCTTTGGCGCCGGTGGCCATTTTAGTGATATTTATAATATACCTATTATTCCTTACACAAATAATTTATGCAAAAATAAAGTTGGCGAAATAAATTTCGAATTATTAAATTAAATGCAAATCGGATAATGTTTTGAAGTTTTTCAACCCCATGTGTGCGCTAGGTGCCAAAAAGAGAACGGAAAAATTTGAAAATTTTTAAATTGGGATAACTTTTGACAAAGCTATTTAATTAGTACGAAATTTTCAGAACATATTGGTATTATTTAGTTGTAAATCTTTGTTGCTTTGAATGAGCGTGTTGACAACCCTGCAGCTAGGGCAGGCACTGAAAGTGAAAACCTCCAAATTATCGTTTCTCTTGAAAAAATGCCGCTTCTTAAAAAAAAAAGCCACCCATATGCAAATCTTGTGCTTTGTTTACATAACCAAAGTAAAAAATTTGATATGGTATAACGGGTACGCCTGGTTACCCTAACCCAATTTACCTATATTTTTAGCATCGAAAACTTCTGTTCACGGAAACTCACGATCCGATAAGCAGAATCAATTGAAATTTACAGAATGTAGTGTTCTTAAATAAGACCAGGTGTTCCGTCTTATCTGAATTGATGTTGATGTTGATGTTAATGACTGACGTTTGCAGCCCATCAACTAGCAGCACTAGAATCCTCAGCTCATTAGACTTACGAGTACAGATTCTCAAACCTCTTGTTAAGCTTTAATAAAAACTAGTTTCTTTGTTTGAAAATAACGGAAAAAGGAAAACCGATAGTTTTTGGAAAAATATAAAAGGTTAGTGGTACATCTTTGAAGTTAAGTTCGTTTGCAATTGTCATTGAAAATAACGGAAAAAGGAAAACCGATAGTTTTTGGAAAAATATAAAAGGTTAGTGGTACATCTTTGAAGTTAAGTTCGTTTGCAATTGTCATATCTTGCGCATCTCTTTTTCGTTTTCGTGAAATAACTCTATTCTTTCATTTAATTTTTCGATTCGCTGTTTTTTGAAGTTTGCATTAAATATACTTGAATTTTTAAATAGTTTTCCTACAAAAAAGTTTTTCGTTGAAAGTTTCGGAGTCTCATTTTGTTAAGAAAAAACGGGGTTTAGAGAAAACATATGGTCCTTCGAACCGGATCATGAAAATTAATAGTGAAAAGTGATTTATCGTTTGGTAGTGTGAGAATTGTGAAATTGAATTCTGAAGAACTGATAGACAAGTTTACTATTGCGAGTGTTTTATTAAAAGTAATTATTAGTGCGGTTTGCGAATCGGGTTAACGCTAATAGTGAAAAAAATTAATTAAATTGAATGCTGCAAGCCGGGGTAAGTCCCAATTATTTCCTTTTTTCTCATGTTCAACTACTGTTGAATATTTTTTCCTTTCATTTACTTCCTTTTCCTTTGGGTTACTATTTTCAATAATATTCAATATCGGTGAGACGAGCTGCTTTCGTTACGGTAGAGAGAAGAATTGTAAGATCTACACGCAATTCGTGGAAAGAAATATTTGGTCTAAAACATAGTAAAACATAGAACACCGATCAACATTATAATTTGGTCAAGCGGACGGAAATTTATACGGCTATTCCGCTCCAGAATTAGTTTCCGAATTTATGCATTGTTGCTAGGTAGCGATCACAGATTAAATCGGGCCATAAAATCGTGAACGAAGCAACAATCGATTGATTTTTTGTTGAGATGGAGAGTTTAATGATTCAGCAAAAATTATCTTTGGTTCAGTTAACCAAGTTGCGGGTTAACTATAAAAAAGACTCTGTCGCTCGTAAGACCATTACATATTATGAGAAACTCCGTAGTCGGTTGCAGAATATTTACGATGTGTTTAATAATAACCATCGTAACATACTGGGCCCGGACCGGAGTGCCAGCTGCTGGAAATGTGGACAGGTTAGCCACCGGGTAGCAGACTGCTCTGCGCAGGCTCAGTGTATATTATGCACTGAGAAGCATGGTGTGAATGGTGCCAAGCATTTAATGGGATCGAGAGCATGTAGAGTTTTCAAAGACGCACTTGATGCCAAGAAAAAGCAGGGAAGGATATGAGAGTCCTTCAAGGCAACCTGCAGGGCTGTAGAGCTGCAGACGACCTCCTCACGCAGCTGGTCTGCGAGCATAAGGCTCAGATCGTACTGATCAGCGAGCCTTATAGGGGGAGGCATTCGTCCGTTTGGCTGGCAGATGCTACGGGGTACGCGGTGATTTGGATCGCCGACGGGCAGAGGGCCCGTATCGGCAGCCGTGGCTCAGGAAATGGTCACGTGTGGGTGACATACGGAGAGGTCACCTTTGTGAGCTGCTATTTGTCCTTCAACGACTCAATGCAGGAATTCGGAGACAAGCTTAGCTCACTAGAGGACTCTCTCCGTGGCATCGTCGGCAACGTCATCGTAGGGGGTGACTTCAATGCAAGGGAGTGGGGCATGCCCACCGAAAACACTCGCGGGCGGCACAAAGTCGAGATAGCATCGATGTTGGGTTTGTTGGTGCTGAATACGGATTCAACGCCAACATTCAGAAGGCCCGGATTTGGTGAATCCATTCCCGATGTCACTACGGCATCGGAGAGACTAGCGGCACTCGTCAGCGATTGGAGGGTGATGGAGGATTACACTGCGAGTGATCATAATTACATCATTTTCCAAATCGCGGAGGACAGGCAAAGACACCGCCGCTCTCCCTGTAAGTGGCTAGGATAGAATGCCGCGAAACTTCACAGGGACGCGATGACCGCATCGCTCACTTCGAGCTTGGAAGTGGAGCCTCTAGCATCTGGGACCCCAGTGACCCGTGCAGCAGCAGAGGCCACTGCTGACAGAACCATGGGGTGGATTGGCAGGGCATGTGCGGCTTCAATGCCCAAACGTAAACCCTTCCGTAGGAGGCAACATGCATACTGGTGGAACGATGAAATCGCCGAACTAAGACGCATCGCTTTGGCGTGCAGGCGCAGGGCACAGCGAGCCAGGAATAGGCCGAGAGCGGCTGAGCTATCTGCTGCTCACATTGCGGCAAAGAGGGAGCTGACCAAGGCCATCACGAGGAGCAAACGTGCCAAATGGCAGGCTCTTTGTGAGGAGGTCAACTCAGACCCCTGGGGAGATGGCTACAAATTGGTCACTCGTAAACTTGGCTGCATGCAACCTTGAACTCTCATGAATGCGATATCCATGGAGCGTATCGTTGGTTCGCTGTTCCCGGTGCATTCGTCAAAGGCTGACGGTCCCATCATCGTTAACCAGGCGGATGTTCCTCCCTTTACGGACGAGGAGCTGAACAATGCAGTGTCCAGGATGAAGAACCGGAAGGCTCCGGGTCCTGATGGGGTACTGGTCGAGGCGCTTAAAGTCGTGGCAGAGAGCCAACCGCGTCTATTATTGGACTTGTAAAATTCATTTCTAGTCGCGGGGGTCTTCCCGTCGCGGTGGAAAGTAGCTCGACTGGTACTTGTTGACAAGGGGAAGGGTAACCTGGGCAATCCATCAGCATACTGCCCACTGTGCAGGCTGGACACTGCGGGGAAGCTTTTCGAGGGGTTGCTCAAGCCAAGGCTGCTGTCAGCAGTGAGATCTGCTAGTGATCTCTCTGCCGGGCAGCACGGCTTCCGAAAAGGGCATTCAACAATCGATGCCATCTCAGAGGTTGTTGGGGCTGTAGCAAGAGCGGAAGAGGCATGCCATCAAGCCAGACCGGTCGTCCTGCTGGTAACGCTGGATGTACAAAATGCCTTTAACTCGGCGAGGTGGACAGACATCCTTCGGGCCCTTGAGCAGACGTTCCGTATCCCTGACTACTTGCTAGCCATGATGCGGGACTACCTCAGGGATCGCTGGTTACTCTACGAAACCGACGAAGGAGTCAAAAGAAGGCCTGTCACTTCAGGTGCGGCACAGGAGTCGATCTTAGGACCCGACCTCTGGAACATCATGTACGATGATCTGCTGCGCCTGGAAATGCCTGCGGATGTGATTTTGGTAGGTTACGCTGATGACGTCACGGCGGTAATCACTTCCAGGTCTGACGAATTCGCTCAATTCAGACTTAACCAAGTCATGAGGAGGGTGGATCGGTGGATGACCGAACACGGCCTCCAGCTGGCAATCTCTAAATCAGAGATTGTTCTGCTGACGAAGCGGAGGATACCAACTGTCATACCCATGACAGTTGGCTCCGTCGAGTTCCAGACCAGCAAGTCGGTCAGGTATCTGGGAGTGACCCTGGACACCAAGCTGACGTATTGGGATCATATCCGCAGGGCATGTGACAGGGCTCTAGTAGTTGTCACTTCGCTGAGTAGGCTAATGGCCAACCTCGGTGGACCCAGTGAGACGCGACGGAGGCTGCTGATGGTAACGACCGATTCCACCTTGCTATATGGAGCCGAAATCTGGGGAGATGCGCTCCGAACTGAAAAGTTCCGGAAACGCATTGCCATTGTCCAGCACAGGGGTGCCCAGCGTATCGCCTGTAGCTACCGCACAGTCTCAGAAGAGGCTGTGATGGTGGTACCGGGAGTAATCCCGATCGATCTACTAGCGCGAGAACGCAAAGAAGGGTACCTCTATCGCTCAGAGCTGGGTAGAACTGAGGCTCTGACGCACGCGCGTACGCTTACTCTCCAACTCTGGCAACAACGTTGTAGTTTAAGTGCTAAAGGACGCTGAACGGCTAAGCTTATTGGCTCATTGAGCCTTGGCTTAACCGGAGCCACGGAGAGGTAAACTTTTACCTTTGTCAATTCTTGACAGGGCACGGTTACTTCAGGAAATACCTGAACAGAATGGGTAAGGTGGTCACACCGTACTGCCAGTACTGTGTGACTGAGCTCGATGATGCTCAGCACACATTCTTTATGTGCAGTCGCTTCGTAAGTTTGAGGCGCACCATTGAGTCCACGATTGGCCTGGCAATGCCTGAGACGATCGTGGAAGCAATGCTGCGAAACGAGGAGAACTGGCGCGCAGTCTCAACATATGTTGAGAAAGTGCTGCGCATAAAGCGGGAGGAGGGTTGCCTTACTGACCCATGAACTGTGGTAGTTTCTGAAGTCCGTGGTTCCCGATGGGTGAGTCAGCACGACCGGGTCGAAGCAGTGCTTAGGCGGGTCCCGACTCGGAACTTCGAAGGCTTGTAGATGGTCCTTTTTTTAGTGAGTCAAACCTCACACACCCCGAGGTGATAGATCACCCGGGGATCTGGTATGCAGATTTTTTTTTGCCATCTACACTAGGGGGGAAAAAAAACATACTATCGTTGTTGAAAGGCGAGGAAAGTGAGCTCACTTTGGACTACTTTTCAAGTGACTTATACAGTCAGTTTGATGATATGCAATTGAGTTTTGCGTTCGAAGTTGAGGAACAGTTAAAAGAGGCAATTAGGATGCAACAGGAAGCAGAAGAGCAAATAGCACGAGCCGTAAATAAAGGAGTCTTGGAGCAACAGTTATCACAACCAGGAGAAAAATCATCTGTGTAAGCCGAGGCACAAGAGAGCGAATCACGTTTTGATGACATTAAGCTACCTCGTATTGCAATTCCAAAATTCAAGGGTGATTATAATTTGTGGGTCTCGTTTCGCGATTTATTCAAATCGCTCATACACGCTCGCGGTAACTTATCAAAGATGCAAAAATTGCATTATTTAAAAAGTAGTTTGACTGGTGAAGCTGAAAATTTGCTTCGACAATACGCAATCACGGAAGCAAACTATGATATTGCCTGGCGTATTTTGAACGATAGATACGATAATGTCAACATTCTCTTGAACAACCAATTCAAGCGATTGTTCTCCTTACCAAACGCACAGGAGTCTGCTTTATCTTTAAAAACTTTGCTTGATCAAATCATGGAATGTGTACAAGCCATTGAGAATCTGGGAGTTGAGAATCTGTGGCACGCAATGCTGGTGCATGCAATCTCCCAACGCCTGCCCTCATCTACTAGGCAACTCTGGGAGCAAGAGCATGTGATAACTGCTACCCTTCCCTCGTTGAGCCAACTTTCAGAATTTTCGCAGCGTAGATTCCGAGCGTTAGAAGCTGCAGGAGTAGAACAATCACGAGTTTCTCGGACTACTGGTGCATTTCGTTTGCGTAACTTGCAGAATTATTCAAGTCAACTGTCTCCAATGTGCGCAGTGTGTCAAGCTGGCCATCATATTCGACAGTGTCTTACCTTTGGTAATATGGCGTACGATGTGAAATTCGAATTAGTGAAACGCAATCGACTATGCATCAATTGTCTGGCGCAAGGCCATAGGTTGATAGATTGTCCAAGTCGCAGTAGATGTGATTGTCCAAGTCGCATCACACTTTATTACATAGGCAAACAGCCACATCCACAGCAACCATTTCTAGTCCACTGAATGCTGGTGCATTAGAATTTCCATCTCGTCACACATCTTCACCTAACTCATCTCAACTCCAAGCTTACATACAGACTTTGAGTGCTGTTGCATCTCAGCAAGTGCTGTTGGCTACGGCTCTCGTAAGAGTAGAAAGCTCAAAGGGTAGCTGTATCCTTCGAGCATTACTAGATCAAGGATCCCAAGCGTCATTTGTAAGTGAAAATGCCATGAAGCGACTAAACATAAAAAGAAAACACACAAACACCACTGGCAAATCGAATCGTTCTCAAGCTAAAGGGATTGTGTGGTTAACATTAAAACTCGGCGACGGACAGTCACTAGAATTTGAAGCATACATCTTAGACCAACTAACCAATTCACTACCAACTTGGAGGGTCACGTCTAATGTTCGAGACCAGTTAAAGGGCTTTGAATTGGCGGATCTTCACTTTGACCAACCAGGGAAGATCAACATGCTTCTAGGAGCCGATGTCTATGCTCAAGTGATAACGGGTGATATGCACAAACTTTCGATAGGACCAATCATACAAAAAACCCGTTTGGGATGGATTGTTTTACGGAGCGTTGCGTACACCATTACAACACGATCTTCAAAGTTTCAAGGTTGAAATAATTAACCATGATGATTTAAATAATCAACTAAGGAAGTTTTGGGAATGAGAAGACATCGGTGTAACGCGGCCAGAAACAAAGGAAGAACAATATTGCGAAGAATTTTATTTGAAGACAACTGAACGAGATATAAACGGCAGGTTTGTTACTCGCCTTCCATTTAGAGAAGATGCCAGCAGACAGTCACTGGGAGCGTCAAGAAATATCGCTATTGCTAGTTTGCTCTCATTGGAACGGAAATTTACAAAAAACCCTGAATTATACAACGAGTTGTTACGTGGTAACAATAGGCGCGTTTTTATCTTGAAAAAAAAAAAAAAAAAATACAGCCTTCCCCGGGGAAGGCTGAGTCATGGTAAGGCAATCCACCACTCCACTAAGTAGGAGTTTGTGACCACCACTCAGTAGGCATGCTAGTTAGGGTCGTGGTAACAACCGACTTGTGTCATATACCTGTCGGTTGCTAACCACCTAGCTGCTAAGGTAATTCTGAACATACCTACGTTACACACCGGATTGGAGATGTATCCAGGCGGTCTCCTCCCAAGGAGCTCATCGGGCCGTCAAACGGCGTAATCCTCAAGATCAGACCTGACATCATCGTCTCGAGATCAGATCTGTTATCACCGTCCGACGAATAAATCGCCACTCCCGGCTCCACAGATGAATTCGTACCATCGTGAACTTGCTATTGATGGTAGCAAGCGAAACGTCACTCGAACGACCTGGAAAGGACAGAGTAACTGATCACAAAGCATCGTGTCCTGGATGCACAAGGAGGGATGCAGGAAGTGAAATACTTATCTGATTAACACCCGCCAATGTCCACTTCAACGAGCCCGGATGGGCCTTCTAACGCTGGAGCTGCAGGATATCGCTGAATACGTCCGCCACCGTTCATCGAGGGAATCCTCCAATATTTATATCCCGCAGAGTCATGCCCGATCACTTGTTACCCGAAGATACTAAATACACTCGTCAAGCCACGTAAAATTCACATTGACGATCACAGATTGATTGTTAACTTGATAATTACAACTAAAATGACAGTTGAAACGTCAACCGACCTCGGAAAAACACATAATCAAATTGTCAACCAAATCCAGGGGTGGATTAACGACAACCACAGTAAAGTATTGGATTGGTGGAAATCCTCGATCGGCACGTGGAGAAAGTACATTCACCCGGTCACTTTGTGAAAGGAGAAAGTACGGGATCGGGATGCGAACAGAAAAAGTAGCGGTACCTGATGGAGGATAAAGTGGTCATTCTTTTTGTGACGGCGAAGGCGAACAGAAATTGAATTTGAAAATTATCAGGTGCGTTGAAGATTCTTTTTGTGACGGCGAAGGCGAACAGAAATTGAATTTGAAAATTATCAGGTGCGTCGAAGATTCTTTTTGTGACGACGAAGGCGAACAGATATCGAAGTTGAAAATTATCAGGTGCGTCGAAGTTTCTTTTTGTGACGGCGAAGGCGAACAGAAATTGAATTTGAAAATTATCAGGTGCGTCGAAGATTCTTTTTGTGACGGCGAAGGCGAACAGAAATTGAATTTGAAAATTATCAGGTGCGTCGAAGATTCTTTTTGTGACGGCGAAGGCGAACAGAAATTGAATTTGAAAATTATCAGGTGCGTCGAAGATTCTTTTTGTGACGACGAAGGCGATCAGATATTGAATTTGAAAAGTATCAGGTGCGTTGAAGATTCTTTTTGTGACGGCGAAGGCGATCAGATATTGAATTTGAAAAATTACCAAAACGTCGAGGGAAGTCCTTGGTGAGGCGGTGGGTGTGTCAAAAAGGACCTCCGTGCGAAAAGAAAAACGGTAAATCGAAATCGGGTTCCGGCGGGGATCGAACCCGTGTTCCTCGTGACGCACGAGACCGACGGCGAGACGGTCAAGTGGCAGTAAGATTGTTCGTCTCGTACCGGCCCTGTAGTGCAGTGGTTAGCACGTCTGGCCGGGAATCGGGCGGTCTGGGGTTCAAAACTCCACCCGTGCTGATGTAACTGGGAACCGTGGAAGATTCTTTGTGTGACGGCGAAGGCGAGCAGTAAACGAATCTGGCCTTGAAGAAATTCACCCACTACTGAACCGAGACTCGGCTGGAGTCGGGGTTGGACTTTTTGTTTTGCATCTGATACCCGCGCGACCAACAAGGAAGAAGGAGGTTAGTGCCTAGTTGAAAATAGATGTAAGTTTTCTTCATTTTGATTGCCTTTCACAATTAAAGTCAGCATAGAATAAGATAAACTTTCGATAGTAGTGGGTAGAAAATTTTGTGAAGTTGGATAGATTGTCATGGTGGAGTGGTGGAATTTACGAATAACTAAATGGTAGAGGAAATTAAGTGACGCGATAAACGCTAAGATTCGGGAATTGTCTAAAATAAATATTAAGATTCGGGAATTGTCTAAAATAAATATTTAGATTCGGGAATTGTCTAAAATAAATATTTAGATTCGGGAATTGTCTACAATAAATATTTAGATTCGGGGATTGTATAAAATAGATATTGTTCTTTATGTTCGAAATTACGGTGTCGTTCATACTCGTGAAACGGGGAGACAGAACGGTCCGTGTTACGTGATTGCTAAGTTCAGGATTGGTAGACATACAGGGGTCGTGCCGTCTGCAGCAGCGACGCTCCTTCTCAGATTTCTTGACCTCGGTGAGCCGTAAGCTCACTCGGCGGCTCGTGGTCCATAATTGGGGTGACTGAGTGGCGCCCACGCCCAGTCTCCTGAGCGACCCGGGACCCAAACGGACCAAGCCGAGAGTCACTAACCCCTCGAATAGGCGGGGAGGGTAACAAATTGGCGCCCAACGTGGGGCCTAAAAGGCGCGAATGGGGTGCAAATCGTGGGGTTATAGGTTGCTTAAAGTTATTGGGTTAAGTAGTAAGTGAAAGTGTGAGAAATACGCTAGTGAACTACGGGAGACAGTTGGAACCTTCGGACACGTAATCGTGGAGGATAGTTCAGCCCAGCAAAGTTCCAGAGACGATCAGTGGAAGACCGCTGACTGAGGTTGACGACTTTGGAAAGGGAGCATCCTAATAAGCGACTGAGACCGCGGTGAATCCTCGAATCGGGCAACAAGAATCGGGAACGGATAATTGGAATCGAAAATTGAATTTTGAATTGTATATTATAAACGAAAATAAAATAGATATCATTACTTAGTAAATACACAGTCTTTTTTATTCTCCTTAATAGTTAGTGAAATAATAATTGTATAATAGTTGGATTTAGCAAATATTTGGGAATAGAACTGCAGCAGAAACGGAATGTCGACCACAGCCAAAATCCTAATTGATCGGCTCAGCAAGGATGAGCTGGTTTACGAGCTGGAAATCAGGGGACAGCCGACTGGAACCGTGGAATCAATGCGGAAAACGCTGCGCGTGGCGCTGCGAGCTGAAGCTTCGATGGATACCTCGTTGATTTCGGTACGAGACTATCCTTATACACTGGAGGAGGATTTAGAAGCAGTTCAGGAGAAACTGACCGAAATTCAGGCCTTGATCGAAGTATTTCGGGGAACTCCACAGTCATCCGACTTTCTCAAAACTAAAACCAAGATCGAGTTTGGGATGCGGCGCCTCAAGAATGCTCAACATGAGAAGGGAGTAATGGGCGAGGAGGCTCACAAGTTGCGAGTGCGTCTAATAATGGCGATGGGGGAGTTGCTGGTAAAAGCAGAGGGTGAGGAAGGACCGGGCGAGACGGAACCCGACCAGGAGGACGACAGCAACAGCGAGCGGGAGGCGCTAGGCGCGGATGATGCCATAATACAAGGACCGGCTCGGGTCAGCGAACCAAATCAGTTAGTAGAGAATCTTGGAGAACCCGTATTTTCCACGCCCAGGTCAACTTCGATAGTAGCAAAGGGGCAAGAGTTAGCAAAATGGGGCCTTCGCTACAGTGGGGACTCGGGATCATTGAGTGCGTTCTTGGAACGGGTTGAGGAGCTCCGGGAAGCTCGTGGGGTATCTACCAGGCAACTATTCCAGTCGGCGGTGGAAATATTTGAAGGCAAGGCTCTGATCTGGTTCAGGGCGAATCGCTCTCGTGTGAGCTCGTGGCAAGAGCTGGTTACCGAGATGAGAGCCGAGTTTCTACCGCCGGACTACGACGACCGCCTGATGACTGAAATCGTGAGGCGCACTCAAGGACCCGAGGAGTCCATGGGAGTGTATGTGTCGGTCATGGAGGGGTTATTCAGGCGCCGGGCCCAACCCTGCTCCGAGGAAGAAAAATTGAAAATCCTCCGACGCAATTTAGCGCCTTTTTACCAGACGCAACTGGCTTTAACGACGGTCAGGACTATCGCAGACCTGGTCAGAGTGGGACGGTCGTTGGAGGCTACCCGCGTTACCGTGGAGGCCTACGTGCCACCCCCTACCCGGAAAAACCAACGGCTCTTGGAACCCGACTTGGCGTATGTTGGGAGTACCGAAGGGTTGAGTCTAGCTACTGTACAAAGAAACGACCTTAGGTGCTGGAATTGCCGAGGCATAGGACACACCTCGCGAGAGTGTTCTGAGCCTCAAAAGTGCTTCGGTTGTGGTCGATTGGGAATGAGGAAGGCCACCTGTCCTAATTGTCGAAGGATACCGAATCGGGAGAGGGATCCAAGAAAACAATTTGAGATAGGTTGTAGAGAAGGGGGTATACCGGGGGGTGCCAGAGGAGGGGAAACGCGAACAACTCAGCCATCCACGTCGGGAAACGACCGCCGTGCTCAGTAGGCGGCAGCCTGAGCACACTACCAATACAGGGGAGAGCCGCTGCAAACGCACAGATACATTACCTGCTGACTAAGAGGCAAGGAGACAACAGGCCACATCTGGAGGTGGATATTTTGGGACGCAAGTTCCTGGGACTGGTAGACTCCGGTGCCTCTAATACAGTAGTGGGTGGAGAGGGATGGCAGGCTTTGCAAGAACTGGGAGCGGAACTCTTGTGTACCGACCAACGAACCATCAGGATGGCCAACAACCAAGGGTGCACAATTGCTGGAACGGTGGCTATCCCGGTGAGGTTGAAGGGGAAGTTGGATTGGCTGCGAGCCTTAGTGGTTCCCGAGCTACCGCATGCTCTAATTCTAGGGGTGGATTTCGTCAAGCAGTTTGAGTTAGTCCTGGCGCTGAGCGAGGAGAGTTGGGATTTCGTAAGTGCATTGGAAGGAGGTATTACGGACCAATTAAAACCCAGGAGCCTATTAACACAGGCGGAGGAAGATGAGCTCAGTCAACTCGTCAATGAGGAGCTCGAACGGATGGGGGAAGGTATTGGACGCACGAATCAAGTGGAACATGTCATCCGAACCTCAGCCGTACCAATAAAGCAGCGCTACTACCCTGTTTCCCCCGCGGTACAGACCCATATAGATGCGGAGCTGAATGAGATGCTGACGCAGGGCATAGTTGAGCCATCTTCAAGTCCCTGGGCTTCACCCATCATTTTGGTTAAGAAGAAAGACGGTACCTATCGGTTTTGCGTCGACTATCGCAAGTTAAACGCCGTCACAGAACATGATGCTTACCCGCTGCCCTACGTAACTGCCACGCTCGATAAATTGCGAGATGCGAAATACTTGTCGTCGCTCGACGTGAAATCGGCCTACTAGCAAGTGCCCATGGCCGAACAATCAAAAAAATTCACAGCCTTTACTGTCCCGCATCGAGGACTATTCCAATTTCTTCGAATGCCATTCGGACTTCAAAATGCTCCTGCTACCTGGCAACGGCTGGTAGATCAAGTCTTAGGACCTGATCTGGAGCCTTATGTGTTTACATACCTCGACGACATTATCGTGGTAACTCAAGACTTCACCAAACACCTGGAGATATTGAGGGAAGTATTTAAACGCTTGAGGCAAGCGGGGTTGAAAGTCTCTAAGGACAAATGTGAATTCTGTCGGCCACAATTAAAATATCTCGGCTATGTTGTCGATGAAAAAGGATTAAATGTGGATCCGGACAAAGTCAAAAGCATGATAGAGATACCGCCTCCAACCAACGTAAAGGGGGTCAGACAGTTCCTGGGAATGGTCTCGTGGTACCGAAGATTCATCCCGGACTTCGCCACGATGACGGCACCATTAACAAACCTCCTTAAAAAGAACAAAAAGTTTGAATGGACCCAGGACTGTGAGACTGCCTTTGCACAGGCGAAGCTAAAGCTATCCACTGCACCAATTCTGACTTGCCCAGATTATACGCTACCGTTCTCAATCCAAACCGACGCATCAGATTTGGGTCTGGGAGCAGTACTGACTCAGAAGCATGAAGATGGGGAGAAAGTAATCTGCTATCTGAGTCGGTCCTTGACGAAGGCGGAGCGCAAGTACTCTACCACAGAGAAGGAGTGTCTGGCAGTACTGTGGGCCGTCGAGAAGTTACGTCCGTATGTAGAGGGAGCACGCTTCTCCGTAGTCACTGATCACTACTCACTCGTATGGCTGAGTAACTTGAAGGATCCGACGGGACGGCTGGCCAGGTGGGCGGTACGCCTCCAACAATATCCTTTCGAAATTGTCCACCGCAAAGGAAAGGAGCATTTGGTACCCGATGCGCTGTCACGACTAATGGCTGGGGGTGAGGTAGCAACTATCGAGACAGAGGAAGATCTGTGGTACAAGACCATGAAAGAGAAGGTCGTACAAGCGCCCGAACGCTATGCGGATTGGCGGGTGATGGACGACGTACTTTGGAAGCATATGCCTGGCCGATATCCTGAGTTAGAGGGAACCGAAGCGTGGAAGCGAGTAGTACCGAAGGCCGGTAGAATGGAGGTGATGTTTCGGTGCCACGATGATCCAAAGGCTGGACATATGGGTGCGAGTCGCACGTTAGGTAGACTTGCGGAAAGACATTATTGGCCAAAGATGTCTGCTGATGTGACACGATATGTGAAAAGGTGTAAAGTATGCCAGGCCAATAAGGTGGAGAGAAGAGCCCCGGCTGGGTACATGGTTACTAGGAGTGGAGAGCCTCAACAACCATGGGAGATGGTTTGCGTGGACCTAGTGGGCCCCTTACCACGATCGACACAAGGGCATGCCTATATACTCACTGTATTAGATTATGTGAGTAAATTCTCCCTATTATTCCCATTGCGACAGGCAACCGCATCTGCCGTGAGCAAAATCTTAGAGGAGCAAGTCTTTTTGCTTTTTGGGGCACCAAAATGGCTGGTTTGTGATAACGGCGTTCAGTTCCGGGGAACCAAGTTGAGACAACTGGCGGAATCCTATGGAACAAGGATAAAATTCACCGCTTTGTATCACCCACAAGCTAACCCAGCTGAACGCAAGAATCAGGATATAAAGCGTATGTTACGGTCATATGCAACCGAAAACCACCGCGTGTGGGATAAAAATCTATCTAAGATTGCATGCGCTCTGCGCACCTACAAACACGAGGTAACACGCATCACACCATACTTTTTCAACTTTGGTAGGGAGATGGTGACGCAGCATGAGGGATGGGAACAGCCCGGAGGGGGGCAGAATATGCTAGGGCCCAAGGCCAGAGCTGAAGAACTCGTCAAGGTACGCTCGGAGGTAATGGAGCGCATGAAACACGCAGCTAGGCAGAGCGCCCAAAGATATAATCTACGGAGGCGGGACATCTCGTTCGAGCAGGGAGAGGCCGTGTGGCGTAAAAATTACACCCTGTCGGATGCGGCGAAGTACTACTCCGCGAAGCTGGCGCCGGAATACATTGGTCCTTTCTGGGTTCGCGAGAGAGTATCGGGTTGGACCTACCTGTTGGTAGATAGTAATGGTAAGGAGGCGGGGGTATGGCACACGAAAGATTTGAAGCCATACGTCACCTAATTAATTAAGCGGCGGGGAGAAGGTCGAAAACCAATTGAGGTGGAGAAAATCGCGTAGAACCCGAACATTACCTAAAAATAATAGACATGTACGATTTCGATTACTTGTAATCACAAAAGCTGATACCTAACAAGATCCAACGACGTTGTCCAAACATGATGGATTCCAGGCATCCACGGGAGTTGTACATTTTAAAACACATGCCCGGCGGCGTTCCAATTCGCTCAACAACCTGGTGGGAGGGCTGAATGTCCTCAGGCATACTTGTTGACATCTCGGTTGTTGGCTCTTATATTGAATTTACATCCAGGGCGACTAAAATAAAAGGTGAAAATCAGAATTACTATAGAGTAACTGCGTGTAACTATCTAGGAGATAAGAATTAGTTAAGACAAGGGTAGGCACAACGCCAACGAAATGTTATTGGGAGTGGGAGTTGGAAGTTAAAGTTAGGGTGGCGATAGAAACGTATATAGAATTTTGGATTAGACACCAAATCAGCAGAATTTTATTGGAATTAAAAGTTAGAATTAATGTTGATTAGTAAACATACATATTCCAAATAAAATAAGATCTCGGATTATATATTAATTCAATGAAAGTTTCATTTAAGCTAGGAGTTAGGAGTTAGAATTAGAATTACTTTATCAACATACATACACGAACTAGAAGCTAGAAGAAGGCACCCAGCTAAAGAAGTGTTATTTATATTGCGAGTTAGAGAAAAGAGTTATGTGTTGCTGTATGAACATATCTACTCAAAGTAGAATAGGAAGGGGGGTTGGAAATTATTGATTATAATTAGAGAATATATATAAAAGCGCGTAAACAATCGCACAGTGCGACAACGATGTTTTAGGAAACTACTTTCACGCTGCGTCAAGCAGACCACCCAAAACCGACTACGGGGAAAAACGTATGGCATATCCGATGCAAGATTATCACGAATCCGTTAGATTAGAACACTCGAGTTTATAATTACCGGGACAGTCGCGACAACGATATCGGTAAAGGATTCCGGGGAAATCCTTTTCGGGTAAGGGGGGAGTTGTTACGTGGTAACAATAGGCGCGTTTTTATCTTGAAAAAAAAAAAAAAAAATACAGCCTTCCCCGGGGAAGGCTGAGTCATGGTAAGGCAATCCACCACTCCACTAAGTAGGAGTTTGTGACCACCACTCAGTAGGCATGCTAGTTAGGGTCGTGGTAACAACCGATTTGTGTCATATACCTGTCGGTTGCTAACCACCTAGCTGCTAAGGTAATTCTAAACATACCTACGTTACACACCGGATTGGAGATGTATCCAGGCGGTCTCCTCCCAAGGAGCTCATCGGGCCGTCAAACGGCGTAATCCTCAAGATCAGACCTGACATCATCGTCTCGAGATCAGATCTGTTATCACCGTCCGACGAATAAATCGCCACTCCCGGCTCCACAGATGAATTCGTACCATCGTGAACTTGCTATTGATGGTAGCAAGCGAAACGTCACTCGAACGACCTGGAAAGGACAGAGTAACTGATCACAAAGCATCGTGTCCTGGATGCACAAGGAGGGATGCAGGAAGTGAAATACTTATCTGATTAACACCCGCCAATGTCCACTTCAACGAGCCCGGATGGGCCTTCTAACGCTGGAGCTGCAGGATATCGCTGAATACGTCCGCCACCGTTCATCGAGGGAATCCTCCAATATTTATATCCCGCAGAGTCATGCCCGATCACTTGTTACCCGAAGATACTAAATACACTCGTCAAGCCACGTAAAATTCACATTGACGATCACAGATTGATTGTTAACTTGATAATTACAACTAAAATGACAGTTGAAACGTCAACCGACCTCGGAAAAACACATAATCAAATTGTCAACCAAATCCAGGGGTGGATTAACGACAACCACAGTAAAGTATTGGATTGGTGGAAATCCTCGATCGGCACGTGGAGAAAGTACATTCACCCGGTCACTTTGTGAAAGGAGAAAGTACGGGATCGGGATGCGAACAGAAAAAGCAGCGGTACCTGATGGAGGAAAAAGTGGTCATTCTTTTTGTGACGGCGAAGGCGAACAGAAATTGAATTTGAAAATTATCAGGTGCGTTGAAGATTCTTTTTGTGACGGCGAAGGCGAACAGAAATTGAATTTGAAAATTATCAGGTGCGTCGAAGATTCTTTTTGTGACGACGAAGGCGAACAGATATCGAAGTTGAAAATTATCAGGTGCGTCGAAGTTTCTTTTTGTGACGGCGAAGGCGAACAGAAATTGAATTTGAAAATTATCAGGTGCGTCGAAGATTCTTTTTGTGACGGCGAAGCCGAACAGAAATTGAATTTGAAAATTATCAGGTGCGTCGAAGATTCTTTTTGTGACGGCGAAGGCGAACAGAAATTGAATTTGAAAATTATCAGGTGCGTCGAAGATTCTTTTTGTGACGGCGAAGGCGAACAGAAATTGAATTTGAAAATTATCAGGTGCGTCGAAGATTCTTTTTGTGACGGCGAAGGCGAACAGAAATTGAATTTGAAAATTATCAGGTGCGTCGAAGATTCTTTTTGTGACGACGAAGGCGATCAGATATTGAATTTGAAAAGTATCGGGTGCGTTGAAGATTCTTTTTGTGACGGCGAAGGCGATCAGATATTGAATTTGAAAAATTACCAAAACGTCGAGGGAAGTCCTTGGTGAGGCGGTGGGTGTGTCAAAAAGGACCTCCGTGCGAAAAGAAAAACGGTAAATCGAAATCGGGTTCCGGCGGGGATCGAACCCGTGTTCCTCGTGACGCACGAGACCGACGGCGAGACGGTCAAGTGGCAGTAAGATTGTTCGTCTCGTACCGGCCCTGTAGTGCAGTGGTTAGCACGTCTGGCCGGGAATCGGGTGGTCTGGGGTTCAAAACTCCACCCGTGCTGATGTAACTGGGAACCGTGGAAGATTCTTTGTGTGACGGCGAAGGCGAGCAGTAAACGAATCTGGCCTTGAAGAAATTCACCCACTACTGAACCGAGACTCGGCTGGAGTCGGGGTTGGACTTTTTGTTTTGCATCTGATACCCGCGCGACCAACAAGGAAGAAGGAGGTTAGTGCCTAGTTGAAAATAGATGTAAGTTTTCTTCATTTTGATTGCCTTTCACAATTAAAGTCAGCATAGAATAAGATAAACTTTCGATAGTAGTGGGTAGAAAATTTTGTGAAGTTGGATAGATTGTCATGGTGGAGTGGTGGAATTTACGAATAACTAAATGGTAGAGGAAATTAAGTGACGCGATAAACGCTAAGATTCGGGAATTGTCTAAAATAAATATTAAGATTCGGGAATTGTCTAAAATAAATATTTAGATTCGGGAATTGTCTAAAATAAATATTTAGATTCGGGAATTGTCTACAATAAATATTTAGATTCGGGGATTGTATAAAATAGATATTGTTCTTTATATTCGAAATTACGGTGTCGTTCATACTCGTGAAACGGGGAGACAGAACGGTCCGTGTTACGTGATTGCTAAGTTCAGGATTGGTAGACATAGAGGGGTCGTGCCGTCTGCAGCAGCGACGCTCCTTCTCAGATTTCTTGACCTCGGTGAGCCGTAAGCTCACTCGGCGGCTCGTGGTCCATAATTGGGGTGAGTGAGTGGCGCCCACGCCCAGTCTCCTGAGCGACCCGGGACCCAAACGGACCAAGCCGAGAGTCACTACCCCCTCGAATAGGCGGGGAGGGTAACAGAGTATTCAAAGTGCATTTAAGATTACGTAGATTTGAACCACATACATATATCTAACAACACAATTGATGTACAGCTTAATGAAGACGGTACCGCCGAATGCAAAGCCAATTATCTACCCCATCATGTCATATACAAGGAGAGCAGCAGCACAAGAGCTCGTGTTGTGTTCGATGTATCACGACAAACGAGTTCAGGATTGTCTTTGAATGACACGTTGTACGCTGGGCCTGCTCTGCAGGGTAGCCTTGATCATCTCGTATTAAAATGGAGATTTTTGCAATTTGTTTTCGTCGCAGATATTCAGAAGATGTATCGCCAAATACGTATGCATCCTGAAGATGCCGATCTCCAACGTATCGTTTGGCGCAATAACCCAAACGATCCAATCCAGGATTACACTCTAGATACAGTAACTTTTGGGGTGACCTGTGCTCCATTTCTAGCAATTCGTACGCTTCGAAAGCTCGCTGAGGATCATCAATCATCTCATCGCATGGCACACCACGCAATTTTCAATGAATTTTATGTGGATGATATTCTTTCAGGTGGTACCAGCATAGATCTCGCATTAGCTAAAAGAGACGAATTGAGAAATTTATTACGTTCAACAGTTTCAATTTGAAAAAAATGGGCAGCTAACCACGAACAGCTTTTGGACAACATCCCTATGGAAGATCGCGAAACCCTTCCCACTCTGGACATGAATCTCGAATCTGGTCTTAAGACGCTTGGCATTACCTGGCATCTCACTTCGGATGAGTTTGCCTACAAAATAAATATTAATATGACTGATGTTATATAGACTAAACGCAAAATATTATCGGACATTGCAAAATTATTTGACCCCCTTGGATGGATTTCACCAGTCATAGTTATAGCTAAAATAATGATGCAGTCTCTATGGCTGGATGGTATAGCTTGGGATGACCGGGTTCCAGTTGATATCTCAAAGAGTTGGGATGATTTTAAATCAGAATTACAAACCCTGTGCAACTTACGAATACCTAGATGGTTGAAGAATGGGCCTAATGACATTCTTGAAATACACGGATTTAGTGATGCTTCTCAAAGCGCGTATGCCGCAGTTGTTTACATTATTTCTCGGAGTCAACATCAGTTCAACTCATCCTTACTAGTAGCGAAAACAAAAGTAGCACCGGTGAAAGCCATTTCCATTCCACGTTTAGAGCTTTGCGGAGCGCTCTTGCTGGCTAAAACCATACAGCGAATAACGAATGCATTAAAGGTAAATGTGAAACATACATACTTATGGACTGATTCGACAATTGTTTTATCCTGGTTGGCAAAGCACCCATCACACTGGACTACTTTCGTGGCGAACAGAACCACACATATCCATGAAGTAGTAAAAGATATTCCCTGGAGCTATATCCCATCTGAACATAACCCTGCCGATGTCACTTCACGAGGTGCCTGCCCAAGTCAACTAATTGATTCTAAGCTATGGTGGAGAGGTCCTTCATTTTTGAAAAAACCAAAGGAAGAATGGCCTGTAAACCCAAAATTGCCAGTATGCACTACGGAACAAAGGAAACAATCAGTCATATCATTATAAATATCTAACTCTGAACCTAGCTTTGTAGATGTTTGGCTCAGCAAGTACTCTTCATTGAATCGGCTTATAAGAATAACAGCATATTGTTTCCGTTTTATCGCCTCGTCAAAGAGTAACCGCTCCAAACAGTTATATTTGAGTACTTCAGAACTTAACGCAGCTTTACAGTTTTGGGTGAAATATACACAGCAAATGGATTACAGGGAAGAAATTGAAAACCTAAAACAAGGTAAACCTATAGACCAAAAAAGGAGTTTGTTGAAGTTAGATCCTTTCTTAGACGAAAATGGAATACTGCGAGTTAGCGGTCGGCTCAGAAATGCTGATGTTCCATACGATACCAAATGCCCAATCATTATTTCGAGAAAAAATTGACTGGTCCCTCTTATATTTTTGAAATATCATACTCTTACATTGCATGGAGGAGCACAGCTTATGTTGAATAGTATTAGACAAAAATTTTGGATTATTAACGCTAGAAATTTAGCACGCCAGTTCACACAAAGGTGCATAACATGCTACAAAATGAAAGCTCAATCTATGATACAACTCATGGGTAACTTGCCTGAGCCAAGAGTGACTCTATCCAAACCATTTTCACATTGTGGCATTGATTATTGCGGACCAGTTGACTTAAAGGTTGCTTAAGGCAGAGGATCAAAAACATCCAAGGGATACATAGCTATTTTTGTATGTCTCTCCGTGAAGGCAATACACTTAGAACTAGTAGGGGATTTGACGACCCAATCCTTTTTGGCAGCTTTTTGACGCTTCGTGAGCAGAATAGGATTATGCAGCGATGTGTATAGCGATTGTGGCACAAATTTTGTATGCCAATAAGGAATTGATACAAATTTTAAAGCGAAATCAAAATCTGTCCCAAGAGTTGGCTAATGAAGGCATCACATGGCACTTTAACCCTCCGTCATTGCCACATTTTGGTGGGCTTTGGGAGGCTGGTGTGAAGTCCACAAAACATCACCTGAAAAGGATTATCGGAAATGCAGCTTTGACATACGAAGAATTCAACACCGTACTGATTAAAGTAGAAGCGTGCTTGAACTCAAGACCTCTTTGTCCTTTGACGAACGACCCTAAGGATTTGAACGCCTTAACGCCAGGACATTTTCTTTTTGGAAACACGTTATTAGCAATACCAGAAGACAATCTCATGGATTTACAACTCAACCGTTTGAGTCGCTGGCAATTCACCCAACGGCTAACGCAAGACTTTTGGAAAAGGTGGTCCCTAGAATATATAACAAGATTACAAGAAAGGCCAAAGTGGAATCGTCGTCAGCCTAATATTGAAATAAATGATTTAGTGCTCATTAAGGATGAGCGTTTGCCATCATAGAAGTGGCCAATGGGCCGAATTATAAAGACACATCCTGGAACTGATGGATTAGTTCGCGTTGTGACAGTTCGCACTTCCCATAAGGAACAAGATAGACCAATCACGAAAATTGCGTTGCTACCCATCGAAAAACCCCAAAATAACGAACAACATTCAAATGAATTATTGAAAACCATACATTAGAAGGCAAAACTATCATTACACCACTTGAATTCTGTACTAGAATCTTCGTTACCCAAGTTAATTACCTAAATTTTCTGATAGTTACTATCCTTCTCCTATAACTTTGTTTACCCCGGTCTTATTATTGCAATGGAGATTCCAGCTAGGCGAGCCAAGGCGCCTGAGATCCTCACGTTCCTGGGCAAGGCAGTAGGGTTGCACGGAGGAAATGCCGCGCCTTATTACCTTGCCTTCTTCATCTTGCTGAAGCAATATGTTGCAGAACTCTGGTTCAACCAATTGAGAAAAGCTGAAATTTATATTTATTAAGTACCAAAGAAATTCATAAAGTTTACTTCCAGAAAGATATGAGAGCTGCGCCTCATCCGGGGGGGCGAATGTTCCGTCTTATCTGAATTGATGTTGATGTTAATGACTGACGTTTGCAGCCCATCAACTAGCAGCACGAGAATCCTCAGCTCATTAGACTTACCAGTACAGATTCTCAAACCTCTTGTTAAGCTTTAATAAAAACTAGTTTCTTTGTTTGAAAATAACGGAAAAAGGAAAACCGATAGTTTTTGGAAAAATATAAAAGGTTAGTGGTACATCTTTGAAGTTAAGTTCGTTTGCAATTGTCATATCTTGCGCATCTCTTTTTCGTTTTCGTGAAATAACTCTATTCTTTCATTTAATTTTTCGATTCGCTGTTTTTTGAAGTTCGCATTAAATGTACTTGAATTTTTCAATAGTTTTCCTACAATAAAGTTTTTCGTTGAAAGTTTCGGAGTATCATTTCGTTAAGAAAAAACGGGGTTTAGAGAAAACACCAGGTCTATTAGAAGTGATTTTGAAATGCGAGCGATTCTGTGCCAGTGGTGCCATCTTGAAAAATCACTAAAACAGATAATTGCTTTTAGCCCTATAAATTCTGATTCAATCGTTGGATTTTGAGGAAATTCACACAGTAGCTGAACCTTATTTTAAACCACGTTTGATAGAAACCACTTTGTTGGTTGAAAAATTCGGTTGAAACTGCCAGCTGTGACAATTTTGCTGTCTTAAATTTGAAAAAAAATTAAAATTTGGAAGTTAAAACATTCAAACCATCGAATATCCTAAAAAATGTCCGCTTTTAACAATAAAACCAATTTGTACAAGAGTTTTATGCTTTATCTAAGCGTTCAAAGTAAAACTTTGAAAATTTCATGTCGGACAAGAACGGTAACCTTTTCCCAGTTAACCCATATTTTTAGCATCAAAAACTTCTGTTCACGGGAACCGTGCCAATAATCAGATACAGCTGAAACTTTCAGAATACATTGGACTTAAAAAACACCAAGTCGGATAAAAGCGATTTTGAATTGTAGGCAACTCTGTGCCAGTGGTGCCATCTTGAAAAATTACAAAGAAAACAACTGCTTTTTGCCCTATGAAATGTGAATAAGTTACCAGATTTTCATGAAATCGACACAGTAGCTGAACCTTACTCTAAACCCTATTTGGTAGAAATTTGGTTGAAAAATTCGATTGGTGCTGCCTGCTATGGTAATTTTTGTGTCTTTGGTTTTGAAAATTCGCTCAGGAAAATAAAAGTTTTTGTCCTATAACTTCCAGTGCAGTCCTAAAATCAATACGAATTTCAAACAATCAATGGAACCTATTATAAACATTATTCAGGCCAAATTTGATTGAAAAGCCACGATAAGGTTGCCAGCTATTGTTCGTTTTTTATTTAATTGCAATATCTTTATTAAGCGATTTTATCGTCGAATTTTCAAATGGCAATGATATTGTAGTGAAAATAAACAGCAAATTTTAAGCTTTCGATTATTTGAAAAAACTCGCTGCAGGTAACCCTAAATTTTTTTTATGCATTTATAACTTCGAATGTTATATAACAACGTGAAGCAGATGTGATATATTCTTGGCTTTGATACTGGCAGAAGGTTGACAGCACGAGTCGGTTGTGCTACTTTTGTATCAATAAATGCTTACAGTTAGTATTCATACCGGAACAATTTACAATGAAAATAAATAACCAATGTTTCAATTCCAAAAGTTCTGCAAATTTTTCGGATCGCAGCCCCAAACACCAACTTCAGTTGCAGTGCTGCAGGCACTGAGCATGTTCTTCATTGATGTTATATGTGATGCTACTTTCAAAATTTTGTGAAATAAGCAACTGATGACGAATATAACTAACCCGTGTTTTGCTCTCGTAAACGTTGAAATTCATGCCAGTGGTAATATCTGAAACCTTTCCACCACATGCGTTATAATGCATTCTTGAGACCAAAGTAAAACGTGGCGTTTGAAACAGTTTGGCCGTAATAAGCAGCTAATGTGGTGAAATATGCACCCAAAACCTGCACGATTCTCCTACTGTTTTTCGAACATAAGTGTTTCTAGCGGTTCAGGTGCGCTAGAGTTTTTTTTGTTCAGTTATTGATATCTTACTCATACTGTTACCAAGTTACACCATGTGTCCTGCCGTTAGGTCGTCATGCAACCGGCTGAGGATTTTGCTTCTTTCCGTTTTTGGAATTACTCGTTTCCATTCCTCACACCCTTTTGTTCTGGGCACCGACCCAGCACCAGCTTCCATAAGGAATCATCTACCACTCGCTAACTCGCGTATCGTTCAGGTGCCCTTAAGACCTTCCATTTCATTGACTCGACTTAACTATCTCCTGTTGTCGCTAGAGCCTCCACCTGTTCTCATGGTAACATTCGCGATAGCGCATCTGGTACTAAAGGTTCCTTTCCCTTCTGATGAATTAATTCGAAGGGGTACTGTTGCAAACGAATTGCCCACCTCGCCAACCGCCCCAACGGGTCCTTCAGATTACTCAACCACACGAGCGAGTAATGGTCCGTGACAACTGTGAACCCTTTCAACAGCCCATAGAACCGCGAGACGTTCCTTCTCGGTGGTTGAATATTTCCGTTCCGTCTTCGACAGCGATCGACTGAGGTAACAAATTACCTCTTCTCCATCAGTCTGGGTTTGCGACAACACGGCATCTAGACCCGAATCTGATGCGTCCGTCTAGATCGAGAAGGGGAAAGTGTGGTCCAGACAGGTGAGGATTGGTGCTTTCGATAATTTGATCTTCGTCTGGGTGAAGGTGGTCTCACGGTCTTGTGTCTACACCAATTTTTGGTTTTTCTTCAGCAAATTTGTCAGTGGTGCCGTCATCGTGGCAAAGTCGGGTATAAACCCCCTATACCACGACATCATGCCCAGGAACTGCCTTACCCACTTCATATTCGTAGGCGATGGAATCTGCGACACACTCCGGACCTTGTTCGGGTATACGTTCAACTCCTTCTCATTTACCACATATCCCAAGTATTTCAATAACTAATTATTTCAATTACTATTACTCAATTTCTATTACTATTTCAATTACTAAAATCGACTCCTAGGGTGAGGCTTTGCGGAATCGTTGGAACGACTAGAACACGTAACCGCTCTACTTTGCCTTCCAAAGTTAGTGGGATTATGACAGACCTAGCGATCGCACACCCCTGGCTTTTAGCCAGCTAAATTGTTTGTTGCTTGGAAGCCATGAGTTCTACACCCAACTTTTCTAGGGCCATCCAACCTTCTTCTCCTAGCACGGTGTGCGTCGCGCCCAAGAACACAAGACCAAGGAACTTCCGACCATGTATATCCACCTCTAGGTGTGGTTGACTGTTCACTTCCTTTCTAGCCAGCAAATAATCCACTTGTGTCCTTTGCGCGGCTCCATCTCAGTCATCTTTAGTGTCCAGGCGGCCACCTACTAGACACAGGGCCCGTTTCCCGGGGCTGGCCTTGCGAGTCTCCTATTCTCTCGACCCTCCCGAGGGTTTCTCCCAGGACGGACCACGTTTTGTGAACTCCGTGAGTTTCGGTGTTTATTGGTAGAACTCTGGCAATTTGGGTAGGTCGCCCTCTGAGTTCCCAGTCGGCCACTTCCATAACACCGTTGTGGCTGCCTTCAATCCCTGGACAAATGCCGGTTCCCTTTACAATTCCAGCACTGAAGGATACTCTTCTGTAGAGAGGCTACGTTCCCACCATCGGGACAACCTACATAGGCCAGATCCGGCTTTAACAGACGGTTTGCTTTGCTGACGGGCTGTGGGAGGTACGCCTCCACAAAGACCCGCTTCGCCTCCAAAGAACGCCCCATCCGAATTAGGTTGGCGATCGTTCGAACCGAAGTGAGCGCCAACTGCGTCTGATAGAACGGAGAAAAATTTTTACGTAAGATCTCTTCTTCGGTGCAAGGAGTAGCTCTGCGTCAAAATAAACCCTCCATGGCCGACAAGCACACTCAAATGGACTCCTCTGGACCCTGTGTCCGTCTGATTATATCCATGAGTAGCCGGTCGTCATAACCAGGCGGTCAGAATTCGGAAATAATTTTTCTGACCAACTCCTGCCATGAGTGCATTCGACTTCGATTTGCCCGGTACCAGATCAACGCATTTCCCTTGAACATCTTTACTGCCGACTGAAACAGTTGCCGACTTGATACTCCTTGGGCTTCCCGGAACTCCTCTATTCACTCCAAGAAGGAGCTCGGCGAGCCAGAGTCCCCATTAGAACGGAGCCCCCACTTGAAAATTTCCTACCCCTGCGAAGTCGTAACCGCTAGCCTGGGTGTCGATGATATAGGGCCGTTGAACTCATTCAGCTCCCGGGCTGGTTCCACGTTTCCGACAACCATACGTTCCATCTCAACGCCCGCGTCATGCGTCGTACTCTCCCCTCGTCCTCTTCACCATCATGCCTGACGTGTGGCCCTGCCTCTACTCCCTCGTCTCCACCACCCCCTTCGGCTTTCACTAGAAGCTCTCCCATGGCCATGATCAAGCGCACTTTCAGCTTTCCGGCTTCCTCCTTGGTTTTTCCGTTCTCCTGCTGTGTATTGTGCAACCACCGTATCTCAAATTTAATTTTGGTTTTGATCTTCTCAAATTCAGAAGTTTGCGGGTTTCCAACGAAGACTGCGATAATTGATTGAATCTATTCTAGCTTCTCCTTGGCGGCAGAAACGTCCACTTTCGTGGAGTATGCATAATCTCTTACTGAAATCAGAGAGGTGTCCATGGAGGCCTTTGCCCGTAGTGCCACTCGAAGGGTCTTCCTCATTGCTTCCACCGTCCAAGTTGGCTGCCCTCTGATTTCCAATTCACAGGCCAGCTCGTCCTTGCTGAGCCTCTCAATTTGGATTTTGTTGGTCTTTGGTGCAATTGTAGCCCTCTAATGAAATATGAATTCAACACATTTTAACCCATACTATTTAAAATGAAACACCAGATTATTTTCTGCTGTGATTGATTAATTTTCTCGACTATGAGAATTGAAAATTAAAATATAATTATATCCTCTGTGCACGCCTCAAGTGAGGCGAGAATGTTCCCGTTGGTCGAACGGCAGCAACCTCTCCCGATTTAGATTATTTTTCCTGCCATATGAAGTTTCCGCTTGGCCTGTTCGGTCTCTAAGGTTCTTTTTCACCTGCGTCGGGCTGGAAACACTAACACTACGCGCGTATACGATGTCAAAATTAAAAAACCAGAACTGCTCGAAAATTAATTTTCGAGGAAATTGTCTTTGAGTGACAAAAAAATGTGGAAAGACGTAACACACTTTTTTGTACAACCATTCCTTATCCCAAGCAACAAAACTCAACTATAACACAAATGATGAAAATGTTCAGTGCTGGCAATACTTTTCCAATGAAGCAACAATAAGTTAACCTTAACAAGCTCATACTTAAATCAACTTATCCTTTGAATTTCGTTCTCATCGGAGGATTTCATCGAAAGTTTCAGTGGTTAAACGTTGTTTGAGGCTGCCATCCGAAAAATGTTCAAAACTCGGAAAATTTAAAAATTTGTTTCTTATTTTTATCGCAAATGCTTTGCATATGAGTAAGTAATTTGGAGCATCTGTTGGTGCAGTATTTACGAAAATGGCTAATGCTGGTTAGCCTGTGTCAGCAGCAAAACACAAAATATACCAAATCTGCTTCACGTTAAGTTAAACCCAACCAGTAAATTACGTTTCGATTGAATCACTGCGCTGGAAGGTATACGGGTGAAAGAGTTATAGGGTTACCATCCTCAAAACTTTTCAAATTTTTAAAACGTTAATATTTGTTGTTAATTTTCATTGCAGGATCATTGTCAATTGCAAATCTAATGACATAATCGCTCAGTAAAGAAATTCTACAAAATTACAAAAATTGTCATAGTTGGCAGCACTTTCATGATTTTTATACGAAATTCTTAAGGCATTTGGTCTACATTAAGGTCCATTTACTACATGAACTTTGTTTTGATTTATTCACTGGACCGGAACTTATAGGGAAAAAAGCTTTATTTTGCTGAGCAAATTTGCAAGATTTATGAGACAAAAATCACCACAGCTGCCAACCCTATACTATGTTTTCAACCAAATTTTCACCAAATATTACATAGAGTAACATCCAAGTACTGTGTGAATTTTGTTAAAATTTGATGGCTGAATCGGAAGCTATAGGCCAAAAAGATGTTTTTTTTTCAGTTATTTTTCAAGATGGTACCACTGCCACAGGGTTGCCCGCATTTCAAAATCACTTCTATCAGACTTGATCCTAGTTAATACCAACATGTCCTGTAAATTTCATTATGAGCGGATAATCCGGTCGTCAGTTCTCGTGAACAGAAGTTTCGAGTGCCGAAAATAGAGGTAATTTGGTGATGGGTTGCCGTTCTTATGTAAATCGGAATTTTGAAAATTTTATCTTGAGATGAAGGTCAATCATTTGAAGGATTTTGTTTCAGCAGACTGCCACAGCTTCAGGATTACCTTCTTTATGCTGAAAATCAAGACGTGTCAAATTTTAGTCAACATCAATACGCTCTGTAATTTTCACGATGATCCATTGTTTTTATTACAAGTAATGACAAATCAAAATTTGAAAAAAATTCCTTGCTTACTTTTAGGCACCCTGCACCCACACACGGCTCAAAATTTCCAATTTTTTATCATAAACAAGCTTCAAACATAATTAGTTTTCATTCCCAATACTTTTCTTTAAAATATAAAAATATAGGAGAAATATAGGAGTTCCTCAAAATTCACTAAAACGCTCGCGGCTGCCAAAAAGTTTAGGATATCCGAATTCATGGACCTACCTATTATATACATCTACGTTCTCCGAAAATTTCAGCTCAATCGGATCGGCCACTCCAGAGATTATCTCCCTTAATCATTTTGCTGATATATATATATATATATATATATATATATATATATATATATATATATATATATATATATATATGTATATATATATAAAGAAATATGAATTTTCGGCAAAACGAGATTAAAACTATTGTTCTTCGAACATTAGTAATAAACCTTTTGGCGGCAGCGAGCGTTTTAGTGAGTTTTGAGGTACTCCTATATTTCCAAGCAGTGTACATCTTTGCTAAAAAAAAAGTATTGGGAATGAAAACGAATTATGTTTGAAGCTTGTTTATGATAAAGAATTGAAAATTTTGAGACGTGTGTGGGTGTTAAGTGCCTAAAAGTAGGCAAGAATTTTTTTCAAATTTTGATTTGTTATTTCTTCTTACAAAAGCATTGGATCATTGTGAAATTTGCAGAGCGTATTGAAGTTGGCTAAAATTTAACACACATGAATTTTCAAGATAGTGCAGGTAACCCTGTAGCTACGGCAGCTTCCTGAAAAAAAATCCTTCAAATCATTGACCTCCCTCAAAAATTTTTGATTTATGGTAAAAACTTCAAATCATTGATAAATTTTAACTTTTGTGAATCATGTCAAATTAAAATTTTTAAAATTCCGATTTATACAAGAACGGCAACCCATCACCAAATTACCTCTATTTTCAGCACTCGAAAGTTCACGAGAACTGACGACCAGATTATCCGATCATAATGAAATTTACAGACCATGTTGGTATTAGCTAGAACCAGGTCTGATAGAAGTGATTTTGAAATGCAGGCAACATTGTGGCAGTGGTAACATCTTGAAAAATCACCCAGAAAAAAACGGTTTTTGGCCTATAACTTCCGGTTCAGCCATCAGATTTTAACAAAATTCACACAGTACTTGGATCTTACTCTATGTAACATTCAAGAAAATTTGGTTGAAAAATTAGAATAGGGCTGCCAGCTATGGTGATTTTTGTCTCATAAATCTTGCAAATTTGCTCAGCAGAATAAAGCTTTTTTCCCTATAATTTGCGGTCCAGTATAGAAATCAAAACGACGTTCATGCAGTAAATGGGCCTTAATGTAAACCAAATGTCGTAGGAATTTTGTACAAAAATCATGAAAGTGCTGCCAGCTATAACCAGTTTTGTAATTTTGTGGAATTTCTTTACTGAGCGATTATGTCATTAGATTTGCCAATGGGAATGATCCTGCAATGAAAATTAACAAAAAATATTAACGCTTTGAAAATTTGAAAAGTTTTTAGGGTGGCAGCCTAGAACATTTGGTTCACATTAAGATCCATTTACTGCATGGAATTGGTTTTGATTTGTACACTGGACCGGAAGTTATAGGGATAAAAGCTTTATTTTGCTGAGCAGATTTGCAAGATTTTGGAGACGAAAATCACCATAGCTGGCAACTCTATTCTAATTTTTCAGTCAAATTTTCATAAAATGTTATCTGAAGTAAGATTCAAGTACTGTGTGAATTTTGTTAAAATTTGATGGCTGAATCGGAAGTTATAGGAAAAAAACCGGTTTTTTTTCTCAGTGATTTTTCAAGATGGTACCACTGCCGCAGAGTAGCCCGCATTTCAAAATCACTTCTATCAGACCTGGTCCTAGCTTCTTTTAACATTAGTTCAATGTTTTTCCTTGAACATTAGTAAAAACGAGCTTGTTTAGGAAACGAGAGTAAAATTGTAAAAAGGCTTTGCGGAATCGTTGGAACGACTAGAACACGTAACCGCTCTACTTTGCCTTCCAAAGTTAGTGGGATTATGACAGACCTAGCGATCGCACACCCCTGGCTTTTAGCCAGCTAAATTGTTTGTTGCTTGGAGGCCATGAGTTCTACACCCAACTTTTCTAGGGCCATCCAACCTTCTTCTCCTAGCACGGTGTGCGTCGCGCCCAAGAACACAAGACCAAGGAACTTCCGACCATGTATATCCACCTCTAGGTGTGGTTGACTGTTCACTTCCTTTCTAGCCAGCAAATAATCCACTTGTGTCCTTTGCGCGGCTCCATCTCAGTCATCTTTAGTGTCCAGGCGGCCACCTACTAGACACAGGGCCCGTTTCCCGGGGCTGGCCTTGCGAGTCTCCTATTCTCTCGACCCTCCCGAGGGTTTCTCCCAGGACGGACCACGTTTTGTGAACTCCGTGAGTTTCGGTGTTTATTGGTAGAACTCTGGCAATTTGGGTAGGTTGCCCTCTGAGTTCCCAGTCGGCCACTTCCATAACACCGTTGTGGCTGCCTTCAATCCCTGGACAAATGCCGGTTCCCTTTACAATTCCAGCACTGAAGGATACTCTTCTGTAGAGAGGCTACGTTCCCACCATCGGGACAACCTACATAGGCCAGATCCGGCTTTAACAGACGGTTTGCTTTGCTGACGGGCTGTGGGAGGTACGCCTCCACAAAGACCCGCTTCGCCTCCAAAAAACGCCCAATCCGAATTAGGTTGGCGATCGTTCGAACCGAAGTGAGCGCCAACTGCGTCTGATAGAACGGAGAAAAATTTTTACGTAAGATCTCTTCTTCGGTGCAAGGAGTAGCTCTGCGTCAAAATAAACCCTCCATGGCCGACAAGCACACTCAAATGGACTCCTCTGGACCCTGTGTCCGTCTGATTATATCCATGAGTAGCCGGTCGTCATAATCAGGCGGTCAGAATTCGGAAATAATTTTTCTGACCAACTCCTGCCATGAGTGCATTCGACTTCGATTTGCCCGGTACCAGATCAACGCATTTCCCTTGAACATCTTTACTGCCGACTGAAACAGTTGCCGACTTGATACTCCTTGGGCTTCCCGGAACTCCTCTATTCACTCCAAGAAGGAGCTCGGCGAGCCAGAGTCCCCATTAGAACGGAGCCCCCACTTGAAAATTTCCTACCCCTGCGAAGTCGTAACCGCTAGCCTGGGTGTCGATGATATAGGGCCGTTGAACTCATTCAGCTCCCGGGCTGGTTCCACGTTTCCGACAACCATACGTTCCATCTCAACGCCCGCGTCATGCGTCGTACTCTCCCCTCGTCCTCTTCACCATCATGCCTGACGTGTGGCCCTGCCTCTACTCCCTCGTCTCCACCACCCCCTTCGGCTTTCACTAGAAGCTCTCCCATGGCCATGATCAAGCGCACTTTCAGCTTTCCGGCTTCCTCCTTGGTTTTTCCGTTCTCCTGCTGTGTATTGTGCAACCACCGTATCTCAAATTTAATTTTGGTTTTGATCTTCTCAAATTCAGAAGTTTGCGGGTTTCCAACGAAGACTGCGATAATTGATTGAATCTATTCTAGCTTCTCCTTGGCGGCAGAAACGTCCACTTTCGTGGAGTATGCATAATCTCTTACTGAAATCAGAGAGGTGTCCATGGAGGCCTTTGCCCGTAGTGCCACTCGAAGGGTCTTCCTCATTGCTTCCACCGTCCAAGTTGGCTGCCCTCTGATTTCCAATTCACAGGCCAGCTCGTCCTTGCTGAGCCTCTCAATTTGGATTTTGTTGGTCTTTGGTGCAATTGTAGCCCTCTAATGAAATATGAATTCAACACATTTTAACCCATACTATTTAAAATGAAACACCAGATTATTTTCTGCTGTGATTGATTAATTTTCTCGACTATGAGAATTGAAAATTAAAATATAATTATATCCTCTGTGCACGCCTCAAGTGAGGCGAGAATGTTCCCGTTGGTCGAACGGCAGCAACCTCTCCCGATTTAGATTATTTTTCCTGCCATATGAAGTTTCCGCTTGGCCTGTTCGGTCTCTAAGGTTCTTTTTCACCTGCGTCGGGCTGGAAACACTAACACTACGCGCGTATACGATGTCAAAATTAAAAAACCAGAACTGCTAGAAAATTAATTTTCGAGGAAATTGTCTTTGAGTGACAAAAAAATGTGGAAAGACGTAACACACTTTTTTGTACAACCATTCCTTATCCCAAGCAACAAAACTCAACTATAACACAAATGATGAAAATGTTCAGTGCTGGCAATACTTTTCCAATGAAGCAACAATAAGTTAACCTTAACAAGCTCATACTTAAATCAACTTATCCTTTGAATTTCGTTCTCATCGGAGGATTTCATCGAAAATTTCAGTGGTTAAACGTTGTTTGAGGCTGCCATCCGAAAAATGTTCAAAACTCGGAAAATTTAAAAATTTGTTTCTTATTTTTATCGCAAATGCTTTGCATATGAGTAAGTAATTTGGAGCATCTGTTGGTGCAGTATTTACGAAAATGGCTAATGCTGGTTAGCCTGTGTCAGCAGCAAAACACAAAATATACCAAATCTGCTTCACGTTAAGTTAAACCCAACCAGTAAATTACGTTTCGATTGAATCACTGCGCTGGAAGGTATACGGGTGAAAAGAGTTATAGGGTTACCATCCTCAAAACTTTTCAAATTTTTAAAACGTTAATATTTGTGGTTAATTTTCATTGCAGGATCATTGTCAATTGCAAATCTAATGACATAATCGCTCAGTAAAGAAATTCTACAAAATTACAAAAATTGTCATAGTTGGCAGCACTTTCATGATTTTTATACGAAATTCTTAAGGCATTTGGTCTACATTAAGGTCCATTTACTACATGAACTTTGTTTTGATTTATTCACTGGACCGGAACTTATAGGGAAAAAAGCTTTATTTTGCTGAGCAAATTTGCAAGATTTATGAGACAAAAATCACCACAGCTGCCAACCCTATACTATGTTTTCAACCAAATTTTCACCAAATATTACATAGAGTAACATCCAAGTACTGTGTGAATTTTGTTAAAATTTGATGGCTGAATCGGAAGCTATAGGCCAAAAAAATGTTTTTTTTCAGTTATTTTTCAAGATGGTACCACTGCCACAGGGTTGCCCGCATTTCAAAATCACTTCTATCAGACTTGATCCTAGTTAATACCAACATGTCCTGTAAATTTCATTATGAGCGGATAATCCGGTCGTCAGTTCTCGTGAACAGAAGTTTCGAGTGCCGAAAATAGAGGTAATTTGGTGATGGGTTGCCGTTCTTATGTAAATCGGAATTTTGAAAATTTTATCTTGAGATGAAGGTCAATCATTTGAAGGATTTTGTTTCAGCAGACTGCCACAGCTTCAGGATTACCTGCTTTATGCTGAAAATCAAGACGTGTCAAATTTTAGTCAACATCAATACGCTCTGTAATTTTCACGATGATCCATTGTTTTTATTACAAGTAATGACAAATCAAAATTTGAAAAAAATTCCTTGCTTACTTTTAGGCACCCTGCACCCACACACGGCTCAAAATTTCCAATTTTTTATCATAAACAAGCTTCAAACATAATTATTTTTCATTCCCAATACTTTAGAAATATAGGAGTTCCTCAAAATTCACTAAAACGCTCGCGGCTGCCAAAAAGTTTAGGATATCCGAATTCATGGACCTACCTATTATATACATCTACGTTCTCCGAAAATTTCAGCTCAATCGGATCGGCCACTCCAGAGATTATCTCCCTTAATCATTTTGCTGATATATATATATATATATATATATATATATATATATATATATATATATATATATATATATATATATATATATATATATATATATATATATATATATATATATATATATATATATATATATATATATATATATATATATATATATATATATGTATATATATATAAAGAAATATGAATTTTCGGCAAAACGAGATTAAAACTATTGTTCTTCGAACATTAGTAATAAACCTTTTGGCGGCAGCGAGCGTTTTAGTGAGTTTTGAGGTACTCCTATATTTCCAAGCAGTGTACATCTTTGCTAAAAAAAGTATTGGGAATGAAAACGAATTATGTTTGAAGCTTGTTTATGATAAAGAATTGAAAATTTTGAGACGTGTGTGGGTGTTAAGTGCCTAAAAGTAGGCAAGAATTTTTTTCAAATTTTGATTTGTTATTTCTTCTTACAAAAGCATTGGATCATTGTGAAATTTGCAGAGCGTATTGAAGTTGGCTAAAATTTAACACACATGAATTTTCAAGATAGTGCAGGTAACCCTGTAGCTACGGCAGCTTCCTGAAAAAAAATCCTTCAAATCATTGACCTCCCTCAAAAATTTTTGATTTATGGCAAAAACTTCAAATCATTGATAAATTTTAACTTTTGTGAATCATGTCAAATTAAAATTTTTAAAATTCCGATTTATACAAGAACGGCAACCCATCACCAAATTACCTCTATTTTCAGCACTCGAAAGTTCACGAGAACTGACGACCAGATTATCCGATCATAATGAAATTTACAGACCATGTTGGTATTAGCTAGAACCAGGTCTGATAGAAGTGATTTTGAAATGCAGGCAACATTGTGGCAGTGGTAACATCTTAAAAAATCACCCAGAAAAAAACGGTTTTTGGCCTATAACTTCCGGTTCAGCCATCAGATTTTAACAAAATTCACACAGTACTTGGATCTTACTCTATGTAACATTGAAGAAAATTTGGTTGAAAAATTAGAATAGGGCTGCCAGCTATGGTGATTTTTGTCTCATAAATCTTGCAAATTTGCTCAGCAGAATAAAGCTTTTTTCCCTATAATTTGCGGTCCAGTATAGAAATCAAAACGACGTTCATGCAGTAAATGGGCCTTAATGTAAACCAAATGTCGTAGGAATTTTGTACAAAAATCATGAAAGTGCTGCCAGCTATAACCAGTTTTGTAATTTTGTGGAATTTCTTTACTGAGCGATTATGTCATTAGATTTGCCAATGGGAATGATCCTGCAATGAAAATTAACAAAAAATATTAACGCTTTGAAAATTTGAAAAGTTTTTAGGGTGGCAGCCTAGAACATTTGGTTCACATTAAGATCCATTTACTGCATGGAATTGGTTTTGATTTGTACACTGGACCGGAAGTTATAGGGATAAAAGCTTTATTTTGCTGAGCAGATTTGCAAGATTTTGGAGACGAAAATCACCATAGCTGGCAACTCTATTCTAATTTTTCAGTCAAATTTTCATAAAATGTTATCTGAAGTAAGATTCAAGTACTGTGTGAATTTTATTAAAATTTGATGGCTGAATCGAAAGTTATAGGAAAAAAACCGGTTTTTTTTTCTCAGTGATTTTTCAAGATGGTACCACTGCCGCAGAGTAGCCCGCATTTCAAAATCACTTCTATCAGACCTGGTCCTAGCTTCTTTTAACATTAGTTCAATGTTTTTCCTTGAACATTAGTAAAAACGAGCTTGTTTAGGAAACGAGAGTAAAATTGTAAAAATTGTGAATTAAATTCATTTTTCCTTAAAGAAGTATTTGTTTTATCATGAAGTAAATTAACATTTTCAGTTTTCGATCTATCGTTAAATCACTCTCTTGTTGTCTTCACTCTTGACATGACACCCCATTTTGCTTGCGGTAAGCGTATATATTTGAAAAAAACCCAACATAAATACTTTCAGACGATACCTCACCAACTCATTACTTTCAAGAAAACTGCTTAAATCACCGGAAGAAATAAATTCTGCGTTTATCCTTTTTAACGAGCATGTCTTAGGACATTCAACAGAGCAACACCTCAAATTAATTTGCATTACTTAGCTCGGAAAAACACTTACTCTACATCAATCAGAATCCTAGTACAGAAAAAAAAGACAGGCATGAAGGAATTGGCAGCTGCAAAGATACCCCTTATACAAGAACGGCAACCCATCACCAAATTACCTCTATTTTCAGCACTCGAAAGTTCACGAGAACTGACGACCAGATTATCCGATCATAATGAAATTTACAGACCATGTTGGTATTAGCTAGAACCAGGTCTGATAGAAGTGATTTTGAAATGCAGGCAACATTGTGGCAGTGGTAACATCTTAAAAAATCACCCAGAAAAAAACGGTTTTTGGCCTATAACTTCCGGTTCAGCCATCAGATTTTAACAAAATTCACACAGTACTTGGATCTTACTCTATGTAACATTGAAGAAAATTTGGTTGAAAAATTAGAATAGGGCTGCCAGCTATGGTGATTTTTGTCTCATAAATCTTGCAAATTTGCTCAGCAGAATAAAGCTTTTTTCCCTATAATTTGCGGTCCAGTATAGAAATCAAAACGACGTTCATGCAGTAAATGGGCCTTAATGTAAACCAAATGTCGTAGGAATTTTGTACAAAAATCATGAAAGTGCTGCCAGCTATAACCAGTTTTGTAATTTTGTGGAATTTCTTTACTGAGCGATTATGTCATTAGATTTGCCAATGGGAATGATCCTGCAATGAAAATTAACAAAAAATATTAACGCTTTGAAAATTTGAAAAGTTTTTAGGGTGGCAGCCTAGAACATTTGGTTCACATTAAGATCCATTTACTGCATGGAATTGGTTTTGATTTGTACACTGGACCGGAAGTTATAGGGATAAAAGCTTTATTTTGCTGAGCAGATTTGCAAGATTTTGGAGACGAAAATCACCATAGCTGGCAACTCTATTCTAATTTTTCAGTCAAATTTTCATAAAATGTTATCTGAAGTAAGATTCAAGTACTGTGTGAATTTTATTAAAATTTGATGGCTGAATCGGAAGTTATAGGAAAAAAACCGGTTTTTTTTTCTCAGTGATTTTTCAAGATGGTACCACTGCCGCAGAGTAGCCCGCATTTCAAAATCACTTCTATCAGACCTGGTCCTAGCTTCTTTTAACATTAGTTCAATGTTTTTCCTTGAACATTAGTAAAAACGAGCTTGTTTAGGAAACGAGAGTAAAATTGTAAAAATTGTGAATTAAATTCATTTTTCCTTAAAGAAGTATTTGTTTTATCATGAAGTAAATTAACATTTTCAGTTTTCGATCTATCGTTAAATCACTCTCTTGTTGTCTTCACTCTTGACATGACACCCCATTTTGCTTGCGGTAAGCGTATATATTTGAAAAAAACCCAACATAAATACTTTCAGACGATACCTCACCAACTCATTACTTTCAAGAAAACTGCTTAAATCACCGGAAGAAATAAATTCTGCGTTTATCCTTTTTAACGAGCATGTCTTAGGACATTCAACAGAGCAACACCTCAAATTAATTTGCATTACTTAGCTCGGAAAAACACTTACTCTACATCAATCAGAATCCTAGTACAGAAAAAAAGACAGGCATGAAGGAATTGGCAGCTGCAAAGATACCCCTAAACTAAAGCACTATCCAACAAAACTTCTAGGGTCCGGCTGGCACCTGCAAAGGACAATAAACTTAAGCTTTAGTTGTTTTTGGAAAACCTCGCTCTCACTACAAATACAGACTATTCGCTGTGAAAAGCGGTCAACAAAATTAAGAAACCTACCAAGTCCGACTAAGAACTAACAACGGAAAATGGGCCAGAAGTGACGCACACAAAACCACCGCCTTCGTAAATTACCTAGAACTGGTGTTTGTACCTTTTGCCACTTCAGCATGCGACTTTCCACCTATTATGAATGCTTAGGACTCACAACTAATAAAAACTTCGGCTAAGGAAGTGCAAACTATTTTTATCCAGCAATCCTCTGCAAAAACATCTCTAGGTATAAGTCTTATCATCAACGGTATGCAAAAACAGTTACCCAGGATCGTATTCTCTTGGGTATTTAGCCTCTTCAACGTAATTTGTTCGAATCGGATATTTCCGTAAAGCTTAGAAAACAGGCGAGATCATAATGATTCCCAAGCTTGGTAAAGATTCTTGCTAAATGAAGTTGTACAGACCTAGTAGTCTTTTGTCCTGCGTGTCCAACGTTTTTCGTCCATTGAATCGAGTCAGATATCCAAATAGCATGTGTAAGCAGCAGTCTTTCTAGACGTAACTCAAACTTTCGACAAAGTTTGGCATGAAAATTAGATCTTCAAACCTAAATCAATGTTTCCGAAAAGCATCAATGAAACACTCTCCACCTACTTAACCAGCTTAACAATCCAGGTTGGATACAAAAGTTATGCAACCACAAACTACCGAACACATGCTGGTGTATCTCAAAGAAGTGTCTTAGACCTTAAGTCTACATAAACTTCACATCTGATCTCCTAATAAGTGACAAAACCACTACAATCATCTTTGCGGACGACATCGCCATTCTATGCACTGATTTGAATCCAGTTATGGCATCCCGAATATTGAAAACCTACATCTAAGTTCTAGAAGAATAGCTAGCGTAATGGAGGATCAAAATGAACAAAAGCAAATGTGTCGTTGTTACGTTTACATCGCTCAAACCTGTCTTCAAGTATATCCAATCAATGTACCAAAACTTCAAATCAACGAAGTTAAGTATCTCGGAGTGCACCTTGACATGAAGCCCACCTGGAAACAGCATACCTATTGAAGCGATAAATTAGCAATTGAAGCTCAAATTTAACAACTTCAAATGAATCCTCAATATCTTGTCAAAACTTTCTCTCGACTCTAAAGTGCTCGCCTTCAAGTATATCTTAAAGCCAATCTCGATTTATGGCTTACAGCTTTGAGGAGCATCCCACCCATCAAACATTAACATCATTCAAAGGACTCAGTCAAAAATGCTTAGATCAACCACCGGAGACCCGTCATACTTCCATAACGCTAATCTCCACAAGGACCTGCGTACCGAGACGGTTGGAGAGGAAATTAAGAACCGCAGTGGGAAATAGATTGCAGTTCTTGCTCATCATCCCAACAAGTTAGCCAAAAAATTATTAACCCATTGCAAAATCCAGCAATTGAAAAGAATTGACCCATTAGATGTTCCATGTCCAACGTAGAACGGACTTTTTCTAGTCACTTTCTTTGGTTAAAAATCTCTTAGGACTCTAGAAACCTGACGTAATTGTATATCTAGAAAACTAATCTTGACTTTGCTTGAAAGATGCACATCATTTGCCCCAGTAAGTAAATTTCTCAAACTGACTGAAGCTTTTTGTACGAAGGGAATAGTTAAATAAAATTACTATATAAGAAAAAGAGAAATAAACTCTCACGCACTAAAAGCACTAGAAAAACTGATTTTCCATGAAAAATCAAAGAAATGATTGCCAAATAAGCTCTTCATTATAGAAGCATTTCACGTGAAGCGGACAATGAAAAAAAGTCGAGGCTCTGGATTTCGTTCATACTGTGCACAATGGTAGTTCTAGAGGATATAAACGTGCATACGCAATTTTTTTATTCTATGCGGCTTAGTAGCCAAGCTATGGGCTTTTGAATAATTGACAAAATTTTTTCCTTTGTTAAACCGGGAGTTAGCACTTCAACTCGTTATTTGAATAGTTTGGACCAGGCTAATTTTGTTTATTTTTATATCAAAACAAAGCTTAAAGTGTACTTATTTCATGATAAAAGTGTTAGGATGGGGTGGCCAGTAGTTTAAGAGGTAGGTGAATTTCAATACATAAAAGTCGTATAGAGCGAAGTATCGAGAGCTTGTTTGGGACAGCTTGTGAGTGTGAAAACAAAACATTTGTAGTAAAACTATTCTATATTACTTATATCACTTACACATATGGAATAAGATATGAAAAATTGCTTATGTTAATTTACTTAATGAAAACAAAATACTTCTTTATGGAAAAATGAATTTATTTCACAATTTTGACACTTTTACTCGCGTTTATACTAATGTTCGAGGAAGAACATTTTACTAATGTTCGAAGAAGAGCATTAGTATTAAAATCACTTTGGCCAAAAATCCATATATATATATATATATATATATATATATATATATATATATATATATATATATATATATATATATATATATATATATATATATATATATATATATATATATATATATGTATATATATATATATATATATATATATATATATATATATACATATATATATATATATATATATATATATATATATATTCTATATATTCTATATATATATATATATATATATATATATATATATATATATATATACATATATATATATATATATATATATATATATATATATATATATATATATATATATATATATATATATATATATATATATATATATATATATATATATATATTAATTTTTATTTTATTTAATTTTATTTATTCACCAAACAAGGTACAAAATCAGATATAAAATAACAAATTAAAAAATAGATAAATAAAACAAGTTAAATAATTAACAAACAAAAGAAAAAAGTAACAAATACATTAATAAATAACAATCAATAAATGAAAACATTGACATATAAACCATGGCTTAAGGTTAAGGGGTATGGATGGCATGCAAAAGAGAGGATTTGAAGGATGATTTGGAAATCGTAGGGGAATATAAATAACTTATGCTGTTGAATATTCTGCAGCATCTATTTATTGGCTCATTTGCTGCATATATCCTCGAATGTGAATATTCTTTCAGGAAACGATTGGACCTGGTGTTCCTCACAGGGATATTTATCGAAATTTTACTATTCAGGAATTCTACATTAATAGCGCCTCTAATGACGTCGAATGTGAAGCAGGCCGATATCATCATTCTTCTGGAGGCTAGTGTCGATAGGTTTAAATGACCCAGTCGAAACTCATAAGGGGGTAGGCTATTAAAATCATAAGGGTTGTACAGTTCTCTCAAGGCAAAAAGTAAAAACTGTTTTTGTATTGACTCGAGTCTGTCACTGTGGGTTTCAAAAGCGGGATTCCAGCTAATGCAAGCGTATTCGAGAATAGGCCGTACAAGTGAAGTGTATAAGGATCTTGTGACCCACAGACTACGGAATTCTTTGGCACGTCTTTTGATGAAACCTAGCTCTTTGTTCGTACGAGAAAGTATTTTATCAAAGTGTAAGGTGAAGCGGAGTTTTTCATCTAAGATAACACCGAGGTCAGCAATGTTATCAACTCGGGTTAGCATGTTATTGCCGAGGAAGTACGTATTGTGTGCGACCGTGCATTTCCTGGAAAAACTAATAACTTGGCATTTATTGATATTGAAAGAGAGAGCTTGTTTATATTGCACCACTGATCAAGTGAATCAAGCTTGGATTAGAGAAAGGGGGCATCCGATTTCGATTCAATACACTGAAAAAAATCCACATGGCGCCCACAGCCATGTAACATAGCGCATTATTTATGGCCCCATACGCCATGTACATAGTACTCTGAGCCATGCAATATGGCTCCCAACGCCATAATGTCAGAATCTACATGGCGCGTGGTCCCATGTAAAATGGCGCAGCATTTAAGGTTGCACACGCTATGTACATAGTGCCCTGAGCCATGCAGTATGGCTCCCAGCGCCATAATTACATGGCGCAGAAATTATGGCATCACACGCCATATTACATAGTGCCATGAGCCATGTAATATGGCTCATGGCACGCCAATTATAATTCGCAGCCATACTGTGTGAGGAGGTGTATAAATGTCAGCAAGCTTCTTGAGTATAGGAGAGATTTTATTGTAGTAGATTAGTTGCCTACAATAAGATTGTTTATTTAATAACTGAGAAAATTTCGATAATCAATCGAAAAAACTGAGACTGGGTGTTCAATAGTTTTTGTAAATGAATTTTAATCGAATGAAACTTCAATTCGAAAATAAACTGCAAATCAATTGTAATCATTCCGCTCGAAAAGCATGTTATTGCACTGAAAAAACACATAGCGCCGTCGATTTCGGTCGATTTGTGATAAAATATAGCATCACACGCCATAGTACATAGGAGCACACGCTATGCTTATAGCCCTCCACGCCATATACTATAGTCCTCCACGCCATTATTATAGTCCGCCACGCCATGTACTATAGTCCTCCACGCCATGTACTATAGCCCTCCACGCCATCTGCATGGCGTGGAGGACTATGTTACATGGCGTGGAGGACTATAAGCATAGCGCCTGCTCCTATGTACTTTTCGCCATGTATTATGGCGTGTGGCGCTATATTTTATCACAGTCCCCAAATCGACCATGTACATGGCGCCAGAAGTCTATAAATTATGGCGCCTGGCGCTATGTGTTTTTTCAGTGTAGTCTGATAAAGTTTAAGATCGTCTGCATAGAGTAAATGAGGTATACCTGCTAGGACGTCAGATAAATCAGAAATAAATATATTAAAGAGATGGCTACCTTGAGGTACACCAGAGGTAGGACTAACGTTTTTCGATAAAAATCCTTGAAATTTTACACATTGTATTCGATCACGAAGGTAGGAGGTCAGCCAGCTGAGTAAAGACCCGGCAAAACCGAATTTCTGAAGCTTTAGAATCAAGGTAGAATGGTCAACTCTGTCAAACGCCTTACTGAAGTCAGTGTAGACTGCGTCAATTTGGTATCCTTTTTCCATTTTGCATAGAACGTCAGATATTAGAATTGTCAAATTCGTGGTAGTTGAGCGACCTTTTCTAAAGCCATATTGTTGCTCGTTCAAACGGGAATCAACAAGCGGAGAAAGTTTATCGTATACCACCTTTTTGAAAAGTTTCGGAATTGAAGACAAAATAGCAATGCCCCTATAATTTCGGATACAGCGTCGATCACCATTTTTGAATATGGGTGTGACATACGAAAGCTTCCAACAGAATGGGAAAATTCCCGACGAAAGTGATCTATTAAAGAAAATATGCTAGGGATCTATAAGCTGCTCTACACACTTGCGCAAGAAGGTCGGAGGAAGAAGATCAGGCCCAGGACCTTTGTTGCAGTCGAGATCCAAAATAGCTTTACGTATTTCATCACGGGAAATTTCTAAATGGTTCACAAAAGCTGTTGAAGCTGAATCAGAGGAAGAAAGGTGTGAGTTTGATGGGTCTGGTGCATTGAAAATTTCTTGGAAACTATCAGCGAATAGGTCAGATATCTCTTTAGGAGAGGATATATTATTAAAAAACATGGACGATGGATAGCCAGTAGTTTTTCGCTTCACATTAACAAAATCGAAGAATTTTTTCGGGTCGCGGCCTATATTTTCGCCGGTTGTTCTAATGTAAGTGTCATAAGCCTCATGAGACTTTGCTAAAAATTGCTTAGCAACTTCATTATATTCTTCCTGAATAGCAGGACTAACATCGGTATTTTCTTTAATAAGCTTATAAAGTTCGTTCCTACGATTTCGCATATGCCTAAGGTCCCTATCAAGCCATGGCTTAGATAATTTATTCTTTTTGTTTTATCTTTGGAACATATCTTTCAACGGCGTCAAATATTTTATTGTAAAAAGAGGAAATGGCTGTCTCGAGATCTTGTGTTGAAAGAATAGTCGACCAATCAGTAGTATCAAGAACATGTTTAATGCTTTCATAATCAGCATTACGAAAGTCAAATACAATTGAGTTATTGTAAGTTTTTGAGCAGGTGGAATCTGGAGTGGAAAGTTCCACTGACAGTGCTGTATGGTGTAACTGTTGCAAAAAAGATGCTCTGCGTCACTAGTTGGACTAACCACTACTTCGTCATAAGCATTTGTGAAAACAAGATCTAACCAATTACCATTTTGGTTAGGAGTTTGGGAAATCTGTTGCAAATCATTACCATAAAAGGCACTCGCAAGATTGAAATCGTTGGTGTCTACAAGGTTTACGGGGAGAAGGTAAGAGTCATTTTCATCCGGTACAAAGCAAAGATTCGGACGATTGAAATCACCCAAAACTATTATTTTATCTTTTTCGCTAAGTGATGTCGCTAATGAACATATTGTGTCACAAAAATTGCTGTAGATGGATTCGTCAGATCGAGGGGGGATGTAGGCAACAGCGATGTAAATTGAGTTGTTATTAGTGGAGATCCGAACAATTATACATTGGAAGAAAACATTTGGGGTGGTATCTACAAGCTCACTTGAAAGTTTGTTGCTAACAGCAAGTAAGACACCACCTCCTCACGACTGACCCGTAGAACAATAATCGCGGTCGCTTCTGTAAATAGTCCAACTACTATCAAGAATTTCCTCATTCTTGTGAGAGGCATTAAGCCAAGTTTCGGTGATGGCGAGTAAATTAAAATGGCAAGATTCGGCGTCAAGGTATAATTTACTTAGTTTGCCTCTCATACCACCACAATTGTGGTAAAAAAGTTTGAGGCTTATCTGAGATCGGTTAGAAAAAATGCCTAACAGGGTTGACTGATCTTCGAAAAGATTCAGATGTCATATTACTACCATTAGAAGAATAATTTATATTGCTCATAGAAGGAGCTAAATTTACGGCGGCCTGACTGGAAACTTTGGAGGAGTGTTTATTAACAACGTTGGTACACCTGCTTGGGGAGAAGATGCCGTGTTAACTGCTGGGGGTATCAGTGCATTATTATTATTATGAGTAAAAGCATTGGAACAGTTAGATAAGGAAGAATTATCTGTTGTCACTGTAAATTGGAACTGAGTACGTGATGAGCGAGTTTTATGGGTGGAAGGAAATTGGGTAAAGGTGTGACTAGGGATACAATTTTTTCTTACAATTTTTTGTTTTTTCTTCTACCTAGTTTTGTCGGTGATGTTTCTCCAGGGGCTGAATGTCATTCCTTTCCAATTGATGGTGCTGTTGTTTCCACTCAAGCAAGTAAAAAGCCAGGCATATTTTGATGGGACGAATACCTTACACCATCTTGAGGATATATGTTCACGCTGGGATAAAAATTTCACTTCGTAGTCGTTTATATGAAAATCAACTTCGAGAATCTTTCCCAACCATTCGTCGTCAGCAGAATAAGGGATTCCTTTCACAAAGAATGCACTTTTGTTTACTGAAGTCGTTAATTTGGAAGACGTGCTCTTATTGTAAAGAACATCGTTCGTTTTTTTTATTTTTTGTAGACGATTCTGCCAATCGTTTTGGGACCAAAAAGTACCGAACTTGTAAATTGGGGTTTCACCGTTGAGGTTTGAAAACTTTTGCTGAGTAGATGGAGTTGTACCCTCAGCTGGATTCCTTAAAGGTGATGTTGCTTTGTCCTGCGTCCTCGTTTTCATAGCCGTTGTGTTATTATTTATTTCCAACGTTGTGTTAAGGAGCTCCTGATGGAGTGTTATCTCGTTCGCCAATAAAACTTCGTCTGCATCATTTCTTGAGGTTTTGCAATGACGGTCTAAATCCTCCAATTTTCTACTGATATCAGCTAATTTTAGTTGTTGCTCAGAAAAAGCGTCTGTGAGTCTGTCAGTTTGCATTTTTAAAGTTCGTGAAAATTGTTCAAAATTTTCAAGCGTACCTTTGTTGTTTGCTTGGCAAGTATCATTAGCGTTATTGAAAGTGGACAAATTCAATGCAATGGAACCCATTTTATCAATTAGAGTATCCATTTTCTTACCTAGAGTGTCAAAAGACTTTCCGTGGTTAATACTGTTCGATTTAGAAAAGGTAGGCGCCAGACCATTGAAATTATTTGATATTTCTGACTGGAATTCTTCATTTGCTCGCGCTTGTGCAAATTGCTTGGATATGATATTGTCTTTTTCCGAATTAAGTGTCCCAATATAGCTAATTAAGTTGTCTTACATAATTTTTAAGAGTCTTTCAATATTTTGGCAATCCGTACAAATAAAATGACTCTCGAGATACGGGTGGAATCAATCTCTGGGAGCACCCATGCAGGCACCGTGCCACTTTCTATTGCAGAAAGCTTTGCATATCACGAATTTCATCGTGTTGTCGAAGGATAAGCAATTTTCGAGGCTGCACTTGAAGCTCATGATTAGCAATGAATACGTCGATTCGATGCTCAGAAGTATCCAATTTGATAAGTGCCCGAAAGTATGCAATTATTTAGACTTGGTATCATAGACAAAAACCAATTGGTTGGTAGGTAAGTGGAATATATATATGTATTTTTTTTATCAAAAATGCGGGCTAAAATTTGGCACCGTGTGGATTCGATCGTCGTGTGGATTTGATCGTCAGATCGGCAAGCGGTTGCTAATATAACGCTGCTACCAAAACTGATAAGTTATGTAATTAATTTTAAAAATTTTATGTGTGTTTATTATATTGCATATGTATTTGATTTATTATTGTTTCAAATTATTAATTACAAAATTACTAAAACAAATGTTCTGTTAACATATGTGAAATTTACTTCTTTGTTTGCACTTCTCGTTATAGTTGTATCAATTTATTCACTTTTACTTATGAGGAACATAAAAAAAGGGAAATATGCTAATAGAAATAAACTAAATGACCTTTACTGAATTGTCCAAGGTATATATACAACAGAAAAGCGGGTCGACCCCTCAGAGTTTTACTGTTGACGCGATTTAGAGGACGACGCGACGTTACGCGACCTTGTTTTCTAGCTGGTTCGTCACAGGGAAAAGAAGAAGGATAAAGATTGTATTGTCAAGAAAGAAGGCACCCACGTAAGCACCGCACATAAAATCAGCGCGTCGGCACAGAGTAAATACACAGATAAATAAACAATATAATGGATTATGGTTTAAAAATATACGGAAATTTCATTTAATTCTGACGCACGTCGTCAGACGACTTCACGCACGTCTGACGTTTGTTTGATTCCAACTACAATGATACATATATATATTTATATATTTTATATATATATATATATATATATATATATATATATATATATATATATATATATATATATATATACATATATATATATATATATATATATATATATATATATATATATATATATGTGTGTATATATATATATATATATATATATATATATATATATATATATATATATATATATATATATATATATATATATATATATATATATATATATATATATGTAGTGAATTTGGAAAGTTGCAATATTAGCAAAAGTGCTGCTTTTCAACCGCTACAGGCAACTGCTTTATAAACATGAATGTGTGATCAGGAAACCTTAACTTCCAATTTGTTACCAGAGACAACTACCGCGCCAAAGTTATTGGTTGCTTGGTTGTTGGCTCAACTAAGACACATCTTACCAGGTTTTCATTACTGGTTGTTGTTTTAAATAAAACATTATTTTGAGCTTTTTCAAAATATATAGATTAGACGTTATCGAATCACATTCACCTATTGCGACAAAGGTAATGTCTTTAATTAACATGAATATGTGTTCTTCATGCACGAAGGATCTCAGAGCCTCTGATGACTATCTAATATGCAATAAATGTACTCGATCACAACACTCTACGTGTACTCAATTGACTAGAATAGCAATTTTATCTTTGAAGACACCGAACAGCAAGTTGATATTCCTATGCACTCATTGCACTAAAAAAGAGACACAGTGGGAAAATCTCTTTGAGTTGGTGAATAAACTCAGAGAAGAGTTCGATGTATTGAAGGAGGAAATTAAGATACTTAAATTTGATAAACCAGTGCAGCTAAATATGGAAGATGTATTGACGGAAATGGAGGATAGACGGCGCCAATCGGCTAATGTGATAGTACATGGTATACCTGAATCTCCAAATTATTCTGATCAATAAAACACTAGACCCAATTTCACTCGCCAAATATGATGTTATAGTTTCTCGACTCGGTAAACCTAAGTTGGGGGCCATAAGACCGATGAAAATAGTCACGGCAAGCTGGGATACGGCTTTAAATATACTGCGCGGGAAACACAAAATTACTGACGCTTTAAAATTCAAAAATATCAATATAGTCCCGGATAGGACGCTACGGCAACGTGAATACTGGAACAAACTGCGTGCCGAGCTTGCTGATACAAAGAAGTCTAATCCATCTGCCACAATCAAATACGTTAATGGAACACCAAAAATAGTAAATACAGCGCCAAAAAACCATCATTAGAATATATATTATCAGAATGTCAGAGGCGTATCAACTAAACTTGATGAGCTACGTGAATCGAGTACCTCGTTGAATGCTGATATTATAATATTTACCGAAATATGGCTGAAACCAGACATAGCTTCCTCTGAACGTGGGCTTAAAAATCATAACATCTATAGACGTGCTCATGATAGCAGGACTTCAACCAAAACGAAAGGGGGAGGAGTTTTAATTGCTGTTTCTAAAGCTTTGCACTCTGAAATGATTGTCACCACAGTAAGTTCGGAAGTGGAACATCTGTTTGTAAAAATAGACACAAATACCTCAAAAATCATTACTTCCGCCGTATACTTACCACCGGACTCATCTGTTGAGAAGTACATTAAACACACAGAATAAACTCTACATATCTCTAGACTGTATCCAAAGGCAAATTATATAACAGCGTGGGTTGAAAACTGTGACAAATCTTTTTGCGTAATAGACACATTCACATTCTTAAATTTAAGGCAATGTAACAATATTGTTAATATTTTTTAGAGACATCGTTAGACATCTATCACTCTGCTCTTGATATAGAAATTGCTATTCCAAAGTTTGAACGTGGTCAGAAACAATATATTAATCATTTTATTAACTTTAAAAAAGCCAATTATGAAGCAATGAACTCTGCTCTGTAGCAAACCGACTGGTTGGTCGAATTCGCAAACAAATCACTCAACGATATACTTGACTATTTTTACATCTTGAAAAATATTATAAATTCGTTTGTACCTAAAAATCGCGCATGTAACAATAGCTTTCCCAATTAGTTTTCATCTAGCTTGAAAGAAGCCATTCGTGATAAAAAGATCGCACATTTGAATTATAAGACTTCTGGAACATTTGAACACTACAAAATATTTTCTAGTTTACGGGAAAAATGCAAAGTCCTTCAGAAACAAAATTATCACTCTTATATGCAGAGATTAGAGTCTCTTGTACCACAAAATCCGAAACACTTTTGGAATTACATCAAATCTCTTAACAGCGATAAATCATTTCCATCAAATATGTTTCTTAAGGACTTTCATAGCTCCGAACCTTATATCATTGCTAATATGTTTGCTACACATTTTTCAAAAGTTTACACTAACTCTGCTAACAACCACGAGCCTCTTGAATTAAATACCAGTGTCAGTCTAAGCCCAGCATTCATCGAGTGCAGTCAGTGCGGTATACGACTTGTGTAGTTTATTGTTTACTTTTTACTCAGCTCTAAATCTGAGCTCTGATCTTTCCTTGATTTGTTATCTCCCCCAAAAGTCTTTTTCATTCATAAAAGTGAAAACTAGTGTGCAAAGTGTGGAAAAACGCAAACGGGATAATTCCCCAAGTGAATTACTCCTCCGGGATCGTTTAAAGTTCCCTAAAAACCACGCTGACTCGCTGATGGCGAATGCTACGTATTCAAACCGGTATACACCGCTAGCCAACCTAGAAAATACTGACGATGGGAAGCCTGATAACAGCAAATCAGTCTCCACCAGGGTGAGAATACCTCCAATAATTCTTCCGAACCTGGGAAAAGACTCAATTGCTGCGATGCTAAACTCTCTTGACATAAAAGCATACAATGTTCAGTTCACTAGTGTTGGACGTAAAGTAATTCTTACCAACATGGACTGCTACGAAAAGCTTCGCTCTCATCTAATAGCTAAAAAGGTGCAATTCTATACGTTTGCTCGAGTTGACCAGAGACCGATCAAATATGTTTTGAGCGGTTTTTATAAAACTGAATGTGCACAGCTAAAGAAACTTTTAGCCGAAGAGCACAATCTGGTATGTGAGGATATTAAAATCATACAAATCCCCACTGAAAACTGTAGGTAAACGCTTTACCTCTGCTACTTTGCCAACGGGTCTATTAAATATTCAGACCTGATGAAGATCACATCAATTGATCATACGAAAGTCAGATGGAACTTTCAACGTAGGAAAGCCCAACATCCAACGCAGTGCCGCAACTGCCAAGCCTACGGTCACGGCACATCATTTTGCTACTTGCCTACCAAATGTTTGATTTGTGGGCAAGCACATAATAAAACAGATTGCCCGTCCAAAAATATAAGCGATATCAAATGCGCACTGTGCAATGGACCTCACTTATCAAACAGTCGCATTTGCCCCAAACGAGACGATTATCTCCGCATACGTAGTCTGGCATCCAAACGGAACGCAAAGAACATTACCAAACATCCAGACGTTAGGCATGAACAGCCTCCTAGCCGCGATTTCACAAACTTTCCGACACTACCAGGCAACGGCCCGAATACTTCAAGAAACATCAACACCCAAGGCATGCCACTATCGTTCAGTGCAATTGCTCGCAGTGCTCCACTATACAACAACGAGTGCTACAATACTAGTTCTAAGTCAGATAATGTAGGAAACTTGCCTTCTTCTTACAATCAGCTATTCTCAGCGTCAGAGCTCATAAGCTTAAGTCACGAACTCATCACAAAGCTTTCTTGTTGCAAAACTACAAATGACCAGTTCAATGTGATCGTAGATCTTGCTGTTAAATTTGTCTACAAAAAAAGAAAACATTAGATGCATACTTTGGAATGCTCAGAGCATTCGAAATAAATCCCCAGAAACCTTTAAATTTCTATCGGAAAATAATATAGACGTATTCCTACTATGCGAATCGTGGTTAAAAGAAGAAGATAAGCTAAGTAATCCTAGCTTTAATATTGTCAGGAACGATAGACAGAATGCAACTGGAGGTGGTGTTGCTATTTGCATTAAAAAAGGTATCAAGTTCAATCGTGTGAATAACCTCAATAGCAAAATTTTAGAAACGGTTGCGATTTACCTGGAGGATATAAATATCACTATTGTTGTGGTATACTTCAGTGGCACCAAACTGAACGCTCACAAACTTTCATTGTTTAAAGACGACATTAAAATGTTAATCAACCTTAACTCTCCAACAATAATTTGCGGTGATTTTAACGCACGCCATCGCCATTGGAACTGCATTAGATCCAACAAAGCGGGAAGCATTTTATTTGAGCTAGCGATGAGCAATAATGTACTTTTTCATATTCCCGATGGCCCTACGTGTTTTCCTCCCAGGGGAAACCCTTCTACAATCGACCTGATACTGAGTAAGGGAAATTTTTCCTTAACACAGCCTATAGTTATTAACGACCTGTCCTCCATTCACTTACCGGTATTCTTTGAAATAAATGAGCCCATCTCAATATCAACTCAATCAAATTATATATATTCTAAAACTTCCTGGGATCTTTTTCGTAAATACCTGCATGAAAGTTTATCACTTGCTGATTGCGACTTATCCAAGACATTAAACCATGCTCAGATTGACGATAGAGTGTCTAATTTTGTGGCTGCTCTTATGTCAGCACGTAACGCTGCCACTCCGAAAATTCAACACAAGTATCCCCAAATGAAATTCGATAGCTCAATAACAGTACTCATCAAGCATCGAAACAAAATTCGCAGGCAATGGCAAAGAACTCGGTGCCAACACCTTAAAGCATACCTCAATGAGCTGAATAATCAGATCCGTTTCACTTTACTCGCTCTGCGTAATGATCGATGGAACAAACTCCTGTCAACTCAGGAAACTGGTTCTCGCAAACTGTGGCAACTTCATAAGTTATTAAAAACCAAATCGAGAACGGTCCCCCCATTGCAGCGCGATGATGGATCAATTGCCTATTCCGAGAAAGAAAAAGCTGACCTTATAGCCTCTAAACTTCATGAAGCACATACACTCACGTTACACTCTCAAAACTATGACTTTTCCGATATAGTCAGCAACGAAATCGCCAACCTGAATGTCCAACCATTTGATTTCCACCCAAATTCCTACTGTAAACCTTCCGAAATTCGTTCTATCTTGAAAACATTAAAATTAAAATCCTCCCCTGGTATTGACGGATTGCCCAATATTATACTCAAGAATCTTCCTAGAAAGGCAATTGTCATGCTTTGTTATATCTTCAACATCTGCCTAAAATATGGACACTTTCCCTTGGCCTGGAAAAATGCGTATGTTGTTCCAATATTGAAACCTGGTAAAAATCCTAAGCACCCTACGAGCTATCGCCCAATAAGCTTATTGCCGTCATTAAGCAAATTATTTGAAAAAATTATACTCTCCAGAATCCGATCATCCATTGAGTCGACCGCAACAATACCTGATTTTCAATTCGGATTTCAACCCAAGCTTTCGACAACGCATCAACTGTGTAGAGTAGTGAAATGTGTGCAAAATAACTTCAGTGACAAAAAATCTACCGGCTTAGTTGCATTAGACATCGAGAAAGCATTCGACACTGTCTGGCACGACGGACTCATATACAAGCTTATAAAATCTTCTGTTCCTACTTACTTGTGCAAGATTATCCAATCCTTTCTCTCGGCCAGGACCTTCTCAGTCAAATCCAAAACCTTCTCCGATAAATACGTAATACCAGCTGGAGTTCCTCAGGGGTCAGTCTTAAGCCCCACTCTCTACAACATTTATATGTCCGACTTAGAAAAAGCACCCCATTGCCACATCGCTATGTACGCGGACGACACTGCCATATTTGCTAGTGGGCACAGTCCAGATGTGATAATTAACTCCCTGCAACAACAGCTTTCAATTATGGATAATTTCTGCATCAAATGGAAAATAAAAATTAATTCGGACAAGACTCAGGCAATATACTTCACGAAAAAGCGAGCATTAAGACACTTGCCGAATCCCCAGGTAAATATCTTGGGATCCACCATTTCTTGGAAAAAAGACATTAAATATCTTGGCATCCAACTCGATCAGAAACTTACTTTTCACGCCCATGTCGAAGCAATAAAGTCGAAAGTTTTGAAGAGCATTTACTACTCTTATTCGCTTATTAATAGGAAATCCAGACTCTCAACTGCGAACAAACTGCTGATTTTTAAGTCTGCAATGCAGCCAATCATTCTCTATGGGTGCCCTGTATGGAGTAACTGTGCAATATCACATATCAAAAGTCTGCAAATATTACAGAACAATTGTTTAAAAATTATTCTTAACAAACCCTTTTATTACTCAACTAATCGGCTGCACGCTTCTGCAAAGCTAAAGAAAGTACTGGATCTCTCTAAACACTTGACCCAAAAATTTCTCAACAAATGTGCAACATCCAATAATCCTCTGGTTGCATCTCTGATCGTTAATTTGTAACTATAATTACTGTATACACAGTTGGCTTAAATCATGAGCCTTAGTTTTTAAATTTTAGTTTTATTTTATTTAGGTTAAGCACAACATTAGGTTTTAAGCTTATTTTTCCTATATTACTAGACTATGCACCTCACAATAAAACTTACTGAAAAAAAAAATCTAATTTAAAACCAAAATTTAGATGTAAAGGCTTTGCCTAAACACTAACCTTAAGATATTGTACTACACAACACATAAACTAATGCAATAAAGTTATTATTATTATTATTATTATTATAAATACCAGTGTAAGCTTATCTCAATATGCTATCGGTTTAGACTCACCTATAAATAAATTGAACGCCGTTGACATTAGTAAAAGTGCTAGACCTGATGGTATTCCACCCATTTTCGTAAAGAATTGTTCACTTAGTTTAAGTAAACCTCTCTTACACATTTTTAATGAATCTTTGTCAATTGGCTGTTTTCCACATTTTTGGAAGTCGTCTTATGTTATTCCTGTTTATAAATCTGGTAATAAGTCTAATGTGGAATACTATCGCCCGACATGCATTTTATCTGTCATACCCAAACTATTCGAGAGCCTGGTAACTGACTACATTTCACCAATTTTGAGGCCCCGAATAATTCCTAACCAACATGGTTTTTGTAAAGGACGTTCAACTATTACAAATCTTTTTACTTATCATAACTATATTAATACGAGTTTCGAATCTTCGCTTCAAGTGCATTCCATATATACGGATCTATGTAAAGCATTTGATATCTTTCGACAAAGAAGATCTTTTGACAAAGGATCTTTTGACAAAGAAGATGAAAAATATTGGTATACATGGATTATTACTTGCATGGCTTTGCGATTACATTCGTGGTCGTTCACTATTAGTCTGCATTGATAATAATTATTCTAGTCCGTTTAACCCTTCATCTGGTGTTCCACTGGGCTCACATTTAGGCCCTCTTTTGTTCTTAATATTCATCAATGATATATCCTATATTTTCCAAGATGTTGAGTTCTTATTATTTGCTGATGACCTCAAAATTTTTAAGAGAATTGCTTCATTATCTGACAATCATATTTTGCAGATAAATATAGATAATTTTTATTCTTACTGTGTTCAAAATGGTTTAGAATTGAATGTAAGCAAATGTCATTATATGAAGTTTAATCGTACATTAGCTAGATCTTCTTATGTCTATACCATAAACGGAATCGCACTAGATCATGCTGACTTCACAAAAGATTTTGGAATTAGATTCGACACGACGTTAAACTTCACAATTCATATTCATGAGATTACTAATCAGGCAACTCGAATGCTGGGCTTTGTTATCAGAAACACGCAGAAGTTTTACAATTTGAACAGAATTAAAATGTTATATTTTTCATTAATTCGCAGTAAATTAGACTACGGCTCAGTAATATGGAATCCTTACTACAAAGCGCATTCTGATACTATAGAAAAAGTGCAGCACAAATTCTTACTTTACGTCAACTACAAGTTACACATGCCACTAGAAAACTTAAGTTACGTATATTTACAAAATTAAATGAATATAACAACCTTAAAAGTAAGAAGAAACTATACTGATGCAATTTTCTTGGTCAAGATACTAAATAATCGATTAGATGCATCCAAAATTTTGCAATTGATTTCGATAAGAGTTCCATCTAGAACTACACGGTTTAAAGAAATATTTGCCATTAATACAAGTTAAATGAATTATATACTTAAGGGTACGGACAAGACGGAGCGACGAGAGCGTCGAGTCGAGCATAGCGTCGAGTCAAGTATGGAACAGCTCATTGAATTGTGTTCATGTAGACGCGATGAGACGCAAAATTGTAAACGAAATTTTACAGTGGTGGTCGAAATAATGAGTTCTTCAGTGTCCGATGAAGAGTTTTTCTCACCACAATACGCCAAATTGAAATCAATAGACTGCTGTTATATTAAATTAATAGATTTTCCTAATCACTGGTAGAAATCTAATTGACTGTGTGCAATTCTGCACCATTCAATCATAAAAAATGTACCCAAAATGTCGAATTACCCACGAAAAACCCATTAACGCAGTTCGTCTACCTACTGTATGCCATTAAAACACATTTTGCAACAACAACATACATTACCGCTGCGAGCAGTCGAGCAATGAAATCGGTTCGAATCGATGTCGTCGCTACTATCAAATTTTCACTCTTTGGTCGCTGCTTCGACATGGCCACTTCCATTTGAAAGCATAGGACTGATTTCGACGCGTTGCTTGACTCGACGCTCACGACGCTCTCGTCGCTCCGTCTTGTCCGTACCCTAATTCTCCTATCGAAAGATTAAAACGAATCGGGAACGAACTATGGAAACATTTTGATTTATTCGGTCTAGATATAAACAAATTTAAAAGAATCGTTTCTGACTACTTCCAAACTGTGGAATCAGATTAAACTAAAATGAATTACATTAGTACAGCTTTTATTTGAATTTATTTGTTATTTATAGCTATTTATTATGCTAATGTATAATTTTCTTTTCTCTTCTTTTTAAAATACTATTTTAACAATTATATACATAAATTTTTTTTCTTTCTTTCTTACTTTATTAACGTAAATTTGTTGTAAAAGGACTTGGTCCGTGGAATTAAATAAATAATTAAATAAATATATATATATATATATATATATATATATATATATATATATATATATATACATATATATATATATATATATATATATATATATATATATATATATATATATATATATATATATATTGCCCATTTCCCGTTGTTAGTTCTTAGTGGGACTTGGTAGGCTTCTTAATTTTGTTGACCGCTTTTCACAGCGAATAGCTGTTGTTATAGTGGGAGCGAGGTTTTCCAAGAACAACTGAAGTTTGAGTTTATTGTCCTTCGCAAGTGCCAGTCGGAGGACTCTAGAAGTTTTGTTGGGTAGTGCTTTAGTTTGGGTGTATATGTGCAGCTGCCAATTGCTTCATGCCTGTCTTTTTTTCTGTACTAGGATTCTGATTGATAAAGAGTATGTCTTTTTCCGAGCTAAGTAGTGCAAATCAATTTTAGGTGTTGGTCTCTTAAATGCCCCAAGGCATGCTCGTTAAAAAGGATAAACGCAAAATTTACTTCTTCCGGTGATTTAAGCAGTTCTCTTGGAAGTAATGTGCTGGTGAGGTATCGTCTGAAAGTATTTATGTTGGGTTTATTCGAATATATATGCTTACTGCATGCAAAATGGGGTGTCATGTCAAGAGTGAAGATAACGAGAGAGTGATCTAACCATAGATCGAAAACTGCTTCTGATTTAACAGAGTTCGGAGGGATTCCCTTCAAGATTGCAATATCAATAAGGTCCGGAATTTTGTTGATGTCCGAAGGTCAATACAATGAAAAAAATCCACATGGCACCCAGAGCCATAGAACATAGCGCATTATTTAAGACTCCATACGCTATGAATATAGTAATCTGAGCTATGCAACATGGCTCCGAGCGCCATAATGTCAGAATCTACATAGCACGTGGTCCTATGTAACATGGCGCAGCATTTATGGTACCACACGCTATGTACATAGTGCCCTGAGCTATGCAGTATGGCTCCTAGCGCCATAATTACATGGCGCAGAAATCATAGCTATACACGCAATATTACATGGTGCCATGAGATAGTAATGTGGCTTCAGTCAAAGAAGATAACTCCAATTATAACTCGCAGCCATACTGTGTGAGGGTACGTATAAATGTGAGTATCAACGATAGAAGCACTGTGGGATATGAACGAGGCAGACGTGCGAGGAGCGAAGATCGATTTTATCGTGGATTCGAGCCAAGGACGATTGAATTCGAAGCCGATTGATTGTGGATTATGCAGCGATCGTATATGTGGTGTAAGTAAATTGAATATCTTAGTGAAAAAACATATTTTTGAATATTTATATTTTAAAAAGTGTATTTTGAGACACGTTTGGCACGGATCGCGGGTGGATTTGTGATTTCAATTATTTTGGAAAATCGCGTTTAGTTTATTTTCATTTTTAATTTTGTTAAAAATATTAAAGTGTTAATTGATCGAGTGTGCAACTGGCCGCGATGACGGATGGGGGAACGGAAACCATAAGGCTAGAGAAGGAGCGCGATTTCTTCGCGAAGAATACAAAGCAGAGGCTGGGGAAGCTCTGCATAAAATTTAATTCTGACGTCCGAGAAGAGATCCTTTTGGAGCTTCTTGAACAATGCAAGCTGTCTCTGTGTGCCGGTTAACTTACTGGCGACGAATAGACAGAAGATATAGTGGCAGACCTCGAAACGGACGTGGGAGAAACCACGATCGAGCAAAGCGAGAATGAAGACAAAATGGATACAAGCGATGTCCATAATAATAGTGACCTAGGAGCACAGGTTGCCGAAAAATTAGTTGACTACCCTTTTAAGGCCCCAACTTCAATTCCTGGTGGAAGTAAAAGTGTCATCAGGTAGTCAAAAGGGCTAGTTCTGCTGCCCCTAAACCTACTCTTCCAGCCCCACGTCGAATGGCCCCGAATCCTGTAGGAAGAAAGGTTTCGATTCAGCTCAAGGCCAAGCCACCAAAGAATCCCCCCATAGTATGCCAGCGATTAGAATTTAAAGGCTTCAGGAAAACTCTTGAAGCAATATGCGCAAGCAACGGAGAAAAAACTCCTGAATTTAAGGTGAGGGCTACAAACCTCAATAAAACGACTGTCTTCCCTGGTAGCCTAGAGTCGCACAAGCGGCTGTTTGAAATTTTAAAAACCAAATCTGTACCTTGTTTTACGTACACGCTACAAAACGTTAAGAGGAAAACTATCCCCCTAAAGGGAGTACACACTTCAAACGACGAAGAAGATGTCTCCGTTGAGCTCACACCGCTCCTAGGAGCACAAGTTTCTAACGTGAAACGGTTTTCTACTGTCCACTCACGGAAAGAGGCTAAAAAATTTGGGATATTTTTAGTCCAGCTCGCACCTGGAGTAGATGCAAAGGTTGTCCTAAGCATCAAATTCCTGCTGCACCTGCGGTTTCAATGGGACCGCTTAGAATAAAAGAATGTTATGCAGTGTTTCAACTGCCAACATTTCGGGCACACTGCGTCCAACTGCGGACTTGACACACGCTGTGCCAAGTGCGACAAAGTACACGCAACTAAGGAGTGCAATATACCAAAGGGATCAAATACAGTTTACTGCGTAAATTGTAAAACAACTGGCCACCCAGCAAGCTACAGAGGCTGCCTTGAGGCCAAGAAAATCGAGGAGCGTCGCAATGCTACTAAAGCAGCGAAAGCAATTAAGCAAGCACGCAAAAGTGACTTGGTGGCTGCAGCCATTCAAAATACTGTCCAACCTGGTGTTTCCTATGCCAGTCACTTTGCGGCAGAAAATAATAATAATCATAAAACTAAAAATATAGCCTCAAGAAAACTCTCTGCTCCTACTACTAAAAAAACTTGTACAGCTAAAAACAAGTCACAGCCAACCATCGACTCAGTAGTCTTTGGTGAATGTCAAAATCTTTTTGGATGTAATCTCTTCGCGTTGGTTAACCAGATTAAGGATTTCATCCCAACATTTGGTAAACTATTTTCTCAATCAGAGAAACGAGATGCCTTTATTCCACTCGCCCTTTGTTTAGCCGGTAATGCATCCTCTTAAATTCGCAGCTTTAAATATTGTTAACTTAGCTCATATCTATTAAAGGAACTTCGTTCAGGAATTCCTGAACCATGAGAATCCTGATATTCTTTTTCTCTCTGAAACAAAACTAAAAACCCGCCACCGTGTAGCCATGGATGGCTACAAAATCATACGAGAGGATGTGTCTGAGGATCCGAATTCCTCTAAACTGGGTACCGCACTATTAGTAAAAGAACAGTTCAAAACTCAACGGCATCTGATCCCAGCACTCACAACCATGGAAGTGATCTGTATCAGTCTTCAACTAGGGAATTACCACATAGTGTTCGTAGGTATTTATGTCCATCATCATAACAGCAGTTTGATGCTAATTCAGGACCTCGACTGCATTCTGGCAACTGCATCATCACTAGGGCTGGTCATCCTCGGAGGTGACTTTAATGCCAAGTCACAATCATGGGGCAATAGCACTAACAACCCATATGGCGAGGCAATAAGGAAATGGCTTACACAGACCCCAAGCCTTATCAAGCCCAGTTTTCCACAGGAACCCACCTTTCGTCGATCTTCATCAATAATTGACTTCTTCCTTGTATCTCCAAGTCTGGTCAGCTCTCTCCCAAAATTTGGCAGTTGCGAATGCCAAGTCCACGATGCTGAATCTGATCATCAATTGATCCAGTTATGCATCAAAAGGAAACGTGGCCTAGACTTTCTAACCGTTGACCCCGAGTATTTCATCCCCTTTAATAAAATCAACTGGTACCGATTTGCAACAAACGTTGCAACTCAAATTCAAAACCTTGGTCTTGACTGCTCCTGAAATCTTTGCTCACAAGAAATCGACGAGGCTCTTGAAAAGCTCAACCATATCACCTCCTCGGTCATTGATAGTTTAGCTATCCCTAAAAAATCAACAAACGTTGCCTTCCGTGACTTACCGCAAAATATCATTCAGCTCCATAATCGGCGGAAATTATTAAGACGACGTCTTACCAGAATTTACCACAGACATCTAAATACGGAAAATAACCAATACAAGTATACCTCTGCCCTCATTAAATACCTAAACATTTTAATCATGGTCAAAACCAAATCCCATCTTAACGGAAAATTCGAAGAACGTCTCCAAAAAATAGTACCTGGTAAAGACATGTTCCAGGAAATTAATAAAATCACAGGTCGGAAGAGACTTAACTGTAACTTCACTTCTAATGGCAGCCCACTTCCTGCTGATAGAGCCACTGCTGACGCTATTGCTGTTACCTTTTCTCTCATCTACCGTGGTAAGGAACATAGCTCTGATCCCAACTTTGCTTCAGTCGTCAAGACTTCTATCTCCAACCTTCGGCAAGAAAATCAATCGTTTACCCTTTCTAGGTTCAGTCCAGCAAATCCTTCCACAAATTCCCAAGGCCATGGTTCCTTCGTGGATAAAGGAACCCTTGTTACTCTGGTACCGACCCTCTCCTCTAAAAAATCTTCCGAAGAAGATAAAATTTCCAATTTCATCTTAAAAAGGCTCCCTACCTGCTTCTTTGATCACCTCTCCGTCCTATTCAACTTTTGTATTAATATTGGATATTTTCCCACTGCGTGGAAGCGTGCGAAAATATTTCCAATCCCAAAAGAGTCAGGATCCTGTGATGTCCTTAACACCCGTCCAATTTCTCTCCCCTCAAACTTGGGAAAACTACTCGAGAGGATCATTAAAATTCATCTAAACCACTCCATAAAAGAGAATAACATCATACCCAGTAGACAATTTGGCTTCAAAGCCAAACACTCCACAGTGGATGCACTAATGAAACTAAAAAGTGCCGTTGAGGAAGGTATCCAAAACAAAAGGGTTTTGGGTGCCTGTCTCATTGATCTGCAGAAGGCCTTCGACTTCGCTTGGATTGAAGGACTTCTGTACAAAATGATCAATTTTGGTTTCCCAACATGGATAATTAAAATTGTTCCTAACTTTCTTTGTGGCAAAAAGGTTTTCGTCACCTTTAATGGGGCTCTTTCGGACGAATATGAAATCAACTCAGGTGTACCTCAAGGCTCCGTTCTCAACCCTATCTTACTCAACATTTTCACAGCAGATATCCCAGAAATTTCAAATAATTTTCCCATAGGTGTTTCTGTCAATCTTTACGCAAATGATCTCCTCTTTTTGAATTCGCAGCATAACCCGAACTTCGTAACAGCGGTGTTACAAAGGTACGCTAATCAGCTCGTTCGATTTCAAGAGAAGAATAAAAGCAATCAAAAATTCAAAATTGTAATTAATGGGCAGTCAATCACCCCTTCGAAAATCGTTAAATACCTTGGCATAAAGCTCGACCCTCGCTGGAGTTGTAGTCAACACATTCAGAGAAGCTTTAACAGGGCATCCAGTGCATGCCACCACATAGACTGTATCTTCAAGCCGAACTCCATTATCTCAACTCGAGCAAAAACAATCGCCTATAAACAACTGATTACACCTATACTTACTTACGGTACTCCTATCTGGTCCTCCGCCCCTCCTTACGTACTTGAGAAACTGGCAAAATTTGAACGCCGCATCCTCCAAAACATCACGTCACTCTACTTTAAGGCAAATGGCCACTACTATAGGAATAGTAACCTATACCACCAATCAAAAATAGCACCTCTTTCCTCTTACTTGGTTCACCTAAAAAACAACTGTATTCGACGCGCCATAGAGCGCCCCAATCCTATCATCCAATCGCTCCATCCTAGACCTGGATCTTAACGATCAAAGCATCATCTTAGGAATACCTCATAGGCAATGAGCTTTTCACTCACAACAATTGAAGTTCCCAAGTGAACTTGTTTGTTTTGTTTTACTTGATCAAAATCCAATCATCTCATAAAATTCCATATTTCTCTTCAAGGACACCTTAATTCCAGACACGAACCGACCTTATCCCTTTCTTTTCCTTAAAACATCCAAGATAACTAAGTAGATGAGCTTAGCTACAAACATATACTGTATTTGAAAAATTCCAAAAAGGTTAGAATTTCGAGCCACAAAAAACTCAAACGTCCATCTATCATGTTAAAGAAAATCTTTTAGGTCATCTATCAATTTCAAATTCCTCACCACTTCACTACCACAAAAACCCACCCCCCTCAGTCAGAAGCACTGTGGCCAGATTTGGCTAATTCCCGGCAATTGAGCTATTTAAAAGTTAAATTGGTGGGGGAAGATTTTTGATTTCGCGGGTTGGTGGATTTAAGGCTATATAATGTGTTTGAAAAACTGAAGTTAGGCTATATATTGTTTATGAAAAACTATATTTGGGGTGTATATTGTTTTGAAAAACTATAGTAGGGGAGCCCAAGCGGGGATTTCTCGCGTTACTTGAGCGCGTCAGAAAATCATATGGGGAGAAGCCCTGCACCCTGCAATGTACCCTACCATATATGAGCCCTTAATATAGTGGGGTGCGTTGAGGGAAGCCCGTCAGATTAGTAAAAAAAAAAATGATCCTCAGAAAAACTCGAGCGCGTCAGATTAAGACAAGGTAAGTTAAGTACATCCAGAAAAGAGTATATTTCAATAATCTGACAATTTGAGCGTGGCTTAAGGAAATGGGCGAGTCACAAAGTTGTAAAAAAAAAACCTCACCTCGAAATACTCGAGCTCGATTAATTTTTTTTTTATTTTGAAGAAAATCCTATCAGGATTACGAAAAACATATAATCTGACGGTTTTCATGGGGCGATGTAACTAAAATCATCAATAAATGAAAAAAATTGCTGGATAAAAACTGATCTTATCTTGTTTAACAGTAGGCCACAAGCAGGCAACGAGCTCATTTCTGAATATTTCAGATGGAAGCTGAGAGATACCATTTTATGGAAAGGGGGGGGATAGCTTTTTGGAGCACACTTTTCCATCTACCCTGGAGTGTGGTAGATAAGTTTGTTTGCATGTTTTTTTCCTGCGCTTCTTAAACATAGAAAAATAAACTCACAAACATTCCAAGTCGTAGTCAAAATCGGATATCAACATTCCGTTGAGAAAGAAGATGCTGTTAGTAGCAAATGTTTAGTTCAATATATCTCCAAAACGGTTATAGTTACAAGAAAAAGTTAGCAGATATTTTTTGTTGGAAATTTGTTAAGCTACAAATTCGTCATACTTTGTTTTCTGAAGACGTGAACGTTACTGTGATATTTAGGAAAGGTCACTTTTGGTGACCTTTGGCCCGTATAAAAAGTAACACAGCACTCGGATCGATGGGCACTTTTGGCATTTTGTTCAATACGCCAGTGCCAAGGTTCACACCAAAATTCAGCTTTGCCCTAATTTTTCCGAAGTTTCGCCTTTTTTTATGTCGGATTTCACTGGACCAGACGCGTTGGTTTGTTTGTTGTGTTTTTTTTAAATAATTTTATAAATTAATAATGAGTGATGTAAGTGTGAAATGTGTATTTTGTGAAAAAGAAACTTGTGAAAAAACTAAAAAGTTTACACATGAAACATTAAAAAATGTATGAATATCTTGCAATATCGTAGAGTGAAACGTGTTCGAAGAAAATCCAGCAACGCTTATGCTACGGTCGTAATTTCGGATGTAACATCTTTAAACGATATATATATATATATAAATATATATATATATATATATATATATATATATATATATAAATATATATATATATATATATATATATATATATATATATATATATATATATATATATATATATATATATATATATCATCCAGTTATTTCATCCAGTAATAAAAAGAAGAAACGATTTTTTTTTTTCAAATTGTCAGATTAACAATATCCCTCCATATAATTGTCAGATTATCATTTAGGACAACTAAGACATCAAGTTGAACCCTCGGTATAAAACTCTGACGCGCTCGAGTATTTCAAGGTAACATTTTTTTTTTACATTTTCAGAAATCAGTCATGTCTTTTGGTCACGTCCAAATCGTCAGTCATTTAAATAGGACACTTTTTTGAGTTCACTTAACATTCCCTCTGAATATCTGACACGCTCGAATAACTTTTTTTTTTGTGTGTTTTTTTACCTCTTTTTACGCCCACCCCCCACCAGTTAATCGTCAGATAAATATCTATCGGCTATCAGAAAGACAAAGCGCGTATACACTATAAATGTCACTATAAATCTTTAATCGAACCACCTGAATAATCGAACTACCTGAATAATCGAACTATAAAAAAACCGTGCATACAATTTCTTGAAGAAAATAAACTCTGCACTGAAAAAACACATAGCGCCAGACGCCATGTACTATAGTCTATAGTCCTCCACGCCATGTACTATAGACCTCCATGTACTATAGTCCTCCATGCCATGTAATGGCGTGGAGGACTATATTACATGGCGTGGAAGACTATAGTACATGGCGTGGAGGGCTATAAGCATAGCGCCTGCTCCTATGTACTTTTCGCCATGTACTATGGCGTGTGGCGCTATATTTTATCACAATCTCCAAATCGACTATGTACATGGCGCCAGAAGTCTATAAATTATGGCGTCTGGCGCTATGTGTTTTTTCAGTGCTCGTTGGCTGATCAGTTGAATTATGTCTCAAGCAATTGGTTTGTATTATTTCAAATATTTTTTGCCCCTAGGAGTAATGAGTTGAGACCCTCCAAAACGTGTTTTGCGTTCAAGTCGCCAGTGATGATGAATTTGGTTTCCAGCAATGGGATTGATAACTTGTGGCTCTAAAAATTGATGTTGCTTAGATATAATCTTCGCTTAGTTCTTCTAAACACAGATGTTGTTTAAGAAAGATTTGTTTGAAAATAAGCTGTTTTTTTAAAAAGTCATAAGTTTTGGAAGTACTTTTTACTTCACTGAAGGCAATTTTGTTTGGGGCAAACTTTAATAATTACCATTGTCTAATTGTGTATATTTTAATGTTCAAAACGTCAATTACCACGTTAATGTCTTCTGCAGACTTTCCTATTCAGATTTTGATTATATATCGTCGAAAATCAACTGATCAGATACTTTTACATCGTTGTATACTCTGAGCATTCTTGTTGTAATTGAAAATAATATCGAGTTTAAAACGAGTAGCATTTTGTGGGTGACAGTTCATATCACAGAATATTTTGCCTAACTTTGCTGAGCAGCGTCAACGATGTACTTAGACACTCGATGTCGTCTCAATAGTGTATAATTTGGGACTCAACAAGTTTTCGTTCATATGTCATCTGAGTAGTTTCTTGGTCTCCCTACAAATAAATAAATTAAATAAATAAATTAAAAAAATAAATAAATCACAAAATGACAAGCTTCATCAAGTTCTCCTCGTGCTCCTTTCGGGAAATAGTGAGTTCAGAAATGCTTAGAAGTTTAGGTTGAAGTATAATATGATTTGTGAAATGGTCTGAATAAAAATAGTAGCAGTAATTTTCTATCTGAAACAAAAGCAGCTTTCTTTGTAACAGCATATGACTAAAAAGTTTCTTGACATTTCAAAATTATAGGTATATGAATTGTAATGAAAGCTAAGTTTCCAATATCCGTTTTCACTGTTGCTACTCACTCATTCACTGCACATAAATTCATTATAATAACCATTCATTGATCAAATCAATGCAATAAAATATACTGATTTTGGGTGATGAGCTTCTAAGATACAATAAACACATCAGTAGATACATATCTACCCAATAAAAACATTACATCTCATTCACCTACAAAAGTGGACATTTACGGATGGTTTGCTGACGTGCTTAGCGTCCTAATTTTGCTTATTGATATAAAAGTCCAACCCAAGTCGTATCAGTTTATGCGAAAAGTTAAAAAGTATACTTCTCAAACATACTAGGAGCCTGTCCTGATTTTGTGTGCTGAAAAGCATTGTTGAAATCATCACATAAATGTTAAATATACTAACAGTTATTTCAAGGTACGGTTTACTATTTTTACGGATTTGACGGCTGACCTATTGGATTTTTAAAATTTTTTCAGAGATTGTTGCAGTTGGTTTGAATAGGAGATAAAACGGGCCAAGATCGTTCTACATTTCTTAGCGGTTTGTAATGTTCTTGTATTATGCCTGCAATGTTCAGATAACTCTAATCTAGTTTGAGCCAACAATGCGTTAATCTGGCATGCGTATGCATACATAGGGTAAATCATCGTTTATTTTCAATGTTGGGCCTTTTATTAACTGTAGCATTATTTCAATACATAAACAAGAACTTAATGCTAGTTACTTTATTCGAGCAATACTATATATTATTGCCAGGAATAGTTTCTGTTGATTTTTCTATCAATTTTGATGATGTTGTCTGTTTCAAGATAATTACAAATTATGATGTGTATTGCAATGATTAATATTTTTGGAATTTAAATTCTAAATTACAGCTGAAGAAAAAAAATGTTGAACTTGATGACACAAACAATAAAGAAAATTAGCTAGACTAAGGCTCAGCTTGATTTTAATATGCAGTCAACAATATTACAGGTACAAATACTTATCAGGAAACTAATGTTCACGGCGCCTCATGTTAACTACACTTTCTAATCTTCACATTTTTAATTTTACAAGTATTCATTTTCAGTTTGATAAAGACGTCTAAATATTGGAATTCTAACAAGGTTAGTGCTTTTGTACCACTTCTGCGTGGCATATATTTATGTTATCATCTAAATATCTTTTTACGTCTTAATATATTTCAAAATTCTTAATGCGATTAATTAAATTCACAGCGTAATTGTCAAGCAATTATTTACTCAGTGAATCCAAGCGATAGCTGTTTATCTTAAATCTAGGGGCGCAAGGTTCGTTTTATCCAACTTTCATAGCTAGCTACCCTAGTGTAAACTGCAGGCCAACCTTGCAGGCCACATCGGTTTCCAAATGAGATGACACCTTCAATGACCCAGTAGTTTTTCACGAACCTCATCAATGGGCCGCCGGAATCTCCATCGCAAGTATCTTCAGTGAATATACCTCCTGCGCAAAGTTGTGTGTCGAGGATGTTTACATTCTTGGTTGCGAATTTGCGACTGCACTCAGTTTGATCCGAAACCGGAATGGTAAGCTTTTGCTTGATGGGACTTTGACTAACTGTGAATAGAACCTCGGAAATGATGTTGAGCTCAGATTGGACCAAGGGATTACCTCGTAATGTTCGTCCCCAGCCAGCCACAACGACGCTTGAGCCAAACGGCGACCTCTGGAAACCAAGCGCTGACGGAAGGCAAACGGGTTTGATGAAATCTGTGTAAGTAACATCTTGATTGAGTCTAATTAGGGCAATGTCGTGATGGCGGTGAATTGAATTCGGGTCAAAATTATTGTGGGTTATTACGTCTTCGAATTCCACTTCTAGAACTGGCTCTGCGCAATCACCATTGACACAGTCCATATCTTTAGAAGTATCGTATTCACCCAATCGTATTGCATGTCTAGAAACAGCTGTTCATTAGTTACAAATACACCTTCATCACCCGAATACTTACAGAGATCCTACTTCTGTTAATATTTCACCCACAACGCAATGAGCTGCAGTTAAAATATACCGCTGGTTAATGAGGGAGCCCCCACAGGCAAGAGATAAAGTGCCAGTGGCTGGAATAAAAATATTTTAATAGTGTCATTTGAACCCTCTGGTCCAAACAATTATGTGCAGCCATTCATATTTTTATAATATGCGAATGAACTTTATATGTTCAGACATAGTTTTGAACTGGATTTCAATACTGTTCAAGACAGAGGTGTTTCTGAGCTAAATTAGCTATTTAGGCAAAAAAAATCAAAGGATTTCCGAGTAGACAAGCTGCATACCAGATCTGTAAATCAGAAGGGCCATCCATGGGAATTCGTCGAGCTCGGTTGCATTACCACCATATATCTTATTGCCTGTAGTCTCTTTGCCGCAGACTGGAGGTTCTGGAAGAATATTTCCTTGCTTGTTGCTTGTAGATACAAGGTTTCTTCTTGTTGTCTGTGTTATCCGAGGTGCTGCAGTGGTTGTAACGAATCCAATGTCCTCATTACAGCACACATGCGGTTGGTCCCCTACACCTCCGCTGCACTGCGAGGCCAACAGAAAGCTTCGGTCGGTATCCGGAAAGGGCTTCCGAGTGATCAGTCCCAACAGTGGTGGACAACTGTAAATAGATACGCACACTCCACTTCGCCGATTAGGGTTAGTGCAACGAGCTAAAATTGAATTTTGAAAATGTTGCCCAAGCTAACATCCAAGATTAATTACATTGTGCGTGAAGTGAACAAACAACCGCCACCAAAACAATGATCACTGCGTAGACCTTCACTGCGGAAAACATGTCTGTTTCGTTGAACTGCTATGAACTCGCGTAAGAAGACGAACTTAACTCTTGCAGTTTTACAGCATATCACTTTATAAGTCGCGCACAAAAAGTCGCTATTTATACTTGATATACACTCAGTGCTTTAAAATAATCAAAACAAGCTTTACATAAGAGCTGACGCCGCAGCAGATTCATCTGACCGACTGAACCTCGCGTTCGACGCCAAGCAATCTCAAGTTGCGACAACACACTGATTCATGACGCACTTGTTTGAATCCAATATAATAAATCGTTTTAAACTGACCGTGAATGGTGTTTCCCATCTATCCACAGGAAGCTTGAATGTTTTCGTAGAGTTTGCTGGGTTTTTACAAAATCCAGCAGAAAAATTTTCGCTCAAAGAAAGATAGTAATTTTAATCAAATCGATTGCTTGTGGTCTTGGTAAAAATCAAGCTGATAAAATGCAAAAATACATCACTGTAACTAGCATTATCAGTGCTACCTTGTTTGACACTGGATGGATAGATGCATGATTCGTACATCACTATAGCTCGACAATATAAAAAATAAGAAGAAAAAATGCAAATACTCATTTTATTCCTCCACAAAACCTTATGTACGCAAAAAAAGTTCGTTTAAAATCTATGGCTGAGAAATGTAGGTTATTAAGAGTTATTTCATCGCATTCCAGCAAAAACGTTGAAAATATAATCTGTTCATGGAATTTACAAATTATATTGGAAATATCTTATTTTAGCTATCAGCTTGTCAGTAAAGTTTTCGTAATAAACGACCGAAAAATTTGCAGCTGGGTTGATTCTTTATATGAATTTGCATATAAATTTATGCAGCATACATAAATTTTTAGAAAATCAATAAACAAATATAATAACGTTAAAGCTAAGAACATTATGCTATAGTTTTTTAGTTGTTTGATGTTGCTGAAGAGGACAAATTCAGGGACAAATTTAGGGTCTACTTACCTGGATTGCAATGTTAGGAGTGTTGCTTGATATACATATATTGCCTCTCAGCACAGCGTCTACGAGCCGTCTCTTCATTTTTTTTGGCATTATATTACATAGTTCGCGAGTGACAATCAGTAACTAATACTAACGACTAGCTTTTTATTCTCCTTTTCGTTAACCTTTGCCGTGGATTCGTCAATACTTTGACAATCTGACGTACTTTTTGTAAACGCTTCTCGGGCAGTCAATTATTTAAGCAGAAAAAGATGGAATTGTTTTTGAGAGATGATTCAAAATTGAAATTTAAGTAAGTGGTTTCGAAAGCAAGGACAGTTTCTCATCAGGCGTCAGCTCATAGTGCATATCTGACTAAGGGACCACTAGCAGTGGGAGATTATTAATATTACCATCACTGATTAGCTCATTGTACATATCTGACTGATTTGAGATTATTAAAAATTTCCCATCTGCGAGTGGTCACATCAGTCGGGTATGCACTATGAACTGATGTCTGACGTCAGCAGACAGATAGCATAAATTGGTTGGAGTGTGCTGACTGGATGCATTAATATCTTTCATTCGTTCATGGGTTTTTTTTTTACTAATGTTCGAAGAAATTTCATTTGCCCGAAATTTCATATTACTATATATATTTATATATATATATATATATATATATATATATATATATATATATATATATATATATATATATATATATATATATAAATATATATATATATATATATATATATATATATATATATATATATATATATATATATATATATATATATATATATATGTATATATATATATATATATACAGTGGCGTGCATAAACAATTTGCACCGGGTAGGCAGTCACATACTCTTTGAAGTAAACATAACAGTCAAACGAAAAATTAGAATTTAATTCAAAATATTTTTTATTGAGAATGTTTTTTTTTAATTTTAAATATTTGTATTTATGTTATTCTTAGTTATTCTTAGTCTAACTTAAAGTTCAATTAACAAAGAAAATTTCACCATTTTTGCCTGCTGCTTCTTTTGGTGTTATTTTTTTTATATTTTTCTGGCCCAACGTTTATTTATTATGCTCTAATGGTATTACTTAGCCTGTACCGCAGCTACACCGATTTTCCATGTATTTTATTTTCTTGCCCGATATTTACATTTCGAGGATAATCTGCTGTCTGCTTCAGTGTCTATCGGTCTTTGAGAAATCTACATATTCAGTGTCATTCCACATATTTTTTGTGCTGGCGAATATAATACACGGTAAACAAACAAAAAACGGTTACTGTGTTTGCAGGCATTCAGTCAAGTAAATTTATCATCATACTTGTGATTAAACTGATGAATAGCATTCCCTTTTTTTAGTTAAATCTAACTCTGGCGTCATTGGGCCTGCTGAGACAATTCGATATTTGTTTCCGAATGAAAGGCTTAAGAGCCTAAACTCCATCAACTTTGATGCGCATACGCTTTCACACAAACGACACACTGATGCTGAAAACTCTGAGTTTTAGTACACTTCATTTATTTGTTGATTTAATTTTCTCAATGTATAATAACTTTTATTATATTATAACCGTTGTCACGCAGTGCAAATACGCTTT
>OX376374.1:80895382-80923111 GCA_947369275.1 Nemotelus nigrinus
CTTCCACTTCGTTTCAAGAGCCAGGAATGTATCAGATATGAGTAGAGAACTTTGAAATGAGGTTTAACTGTCTAACTTGACGAAGAGATGCTTAATTTTACTAAAAGTGATGATGTCCCACGTTCATTTATAAAATAACCCAGATGAAGGTGATTCCGTATTTGATCAATCGTTAAAAAAACTCGAGGTGTTCAATATTGATATTTTTACGTAATTAATATGTCTTCAACTTTGCATATACAAAACTCGAGTCCATGAAACGTTGAAAAAATTGTGCGGCATTGCGTAAGTCAAACGTCAATACGTTGAATTCAAGCAACTCAAAAGCGTGGCAACATCCATTTTTGGAAAGTAATTTCCTACGATTGGTATTTGATGGTATGATTTGAATAAATCAATTTTTGAAAAATCGGCCTACCAGTCATATTAGTCGTTATGTCTTCGATGGGGGGCGCATGGTGGCGTTGGGATGAGAACGAGAACGAGATGCAAGGGACTCGACCAGACAGTAACCCTTATCGAAGCGTAAGCCACTTTCAGCTTCTCGTGCGGGAGCCTTTGAGAACAATACACCAAAGGAGGTCCTAAAATTGAAATGTCTGCTCTTTTCATCGGAGCTAAGTGGCTCGTTTTGTTCATTTCCATGGCTGAGTTGTTAAACCCAGGGAATTATCGTAAAAGAGTCTGATACGGCAAACTAATACTGATAGTTGAAAAAAAATACCCGCTTTCTATTATGGGCTTCGCGTTATGTTTTTCCATATTGACAATGACTTCTTCAACACACTCGAAAGATTCAAAAACCCAAATTTAAATTATACTATTGTAGCGGCTATCTTCTAATCAAGGTTGTATGAATGTCTAGCGAGCTCTGTGGTAGGCACTGCAACCAAATAGATTTATATATGGAATTTAAAAGGTTTGCTTTTGCCAGCGCTTGCATATGTTGTATCAAATAAAAGTGGCGTTGGATAGTAAGGCAAAGGTTAAAAAATTTCTTCCTCTTTTGACTGCCCGAAAACAGTAAGCAGTCTTTGCTTAAAAGTTTCATAGTAAAAGTAATCCTTGTTATGCTTGAAAAAGTAAACTATAAATCAACACACAAAATATTCGGACTGTGATGAATTTTTTATATTATTGTAAAGATCAATTTTTGCCATTATACCTGTATGTAAAACACAATAGGCGTGTTTTTTTGCTCCGATACGGTGTTGAGAATAATTATGCCGCAAAAACAAAGATCTAGTATAAAACAGCAGTGCATCCGCTAAGACTGACATAGGTTGCTGTATTTGCTGTGGTAGTACACAACAGCTGAAAATAAAGGTAGAAAATAACGAATATACACTACCACAATCGATAGAAAATAGAAAAAAAAACTAACAGAAAATTACTTCTTTTAACTTTCTGCACATTATGAGGGCTTTTTGTAATTTCTTAACTACCAAAGCATTCAACATAACCATGGAAAACCCAAAGCTATCTCACAGCAAAAAAGACAGCTTCTCATGAGTATTTCTTTTTTCTATCAGCACATTCTATAGTTCAGCACGTAAACTACCAATGAGGAATAGCACTTCTGTACAAGTGAACTCACTGGTACAGGAGTGTTGCTGTTTTCAATGCGTAAACTCTATTCTCTGCTGGATAGAGGAGCAAAAAAACACGCTTAATATTGATCAAATATTTTCCACAAGATTTTTTCAGGACTCAATCATCTTAAAGTAATAAAAAACTTTTCGGTACATTTCGAGCAATATCTCGGCCATGACTTCACGATTATTGGCTTTCAGTATTCGGTATAAATCGAGAGGCATCAAACCGCAGGATCTTGGAGGCTAATTCACATCAGCCAATCCCGAAATTACACGTCCTGGAAGTTTATGTAGCAAAGGAGCTCGATTTGCTTATGTTACGTGACTTGTTGCCTCGTCCTGCTGAAAGCACATATCGTCAAGATCATTATCTTTGACTTCCGTGCAAACAGATTTGGTTCTCATGCGGTCAGAATTGATGGTGGTAGCTCGTCCTTGATCGTTCTCTAAAAAATATGGCCCAATCATACCACCAGACCATAATGCGCACCACACAGCGACTTTTCCGAATGTAATGGCCTCTCAACGATGATTTGTGGTATTTTATGTAATCCCCAAAATCTACAGTTCTTGTTATTAACGTATCCGCCAAGTGAGAAATGGGCCTCATCACTGAAAAAAAATATTTTGGAAAATTCAGGATTAATTGTCCATATACTAAAATTGCCAATCTTCAATTAAATAGATGAAAGCATGGTTACACATAACCAGTGTTAAGAATTGAAAACAGCTTATTACTTCGCAACAAAACCTAGCTTTTATTTCTGGAATAGCAATGAGAAAAAGAGTAATGACCTAGTGTACGGAATGTCAATCTTCGTGTGGGAGAGCAAGTTATGTACGCGACTTGGCCGTAGTAAAAATATATACTTTGCAAAAAGAAGGAAACGGCCAAATAAAACGAACGCTGACGCGGTGTCTGACCGCCTTCGTGTTTACTTCGTGCCACATATTTTCTCACGTGGCGTGTTTACTAGATTCAACATAGTTTCTCACGTCTTGCCAGACGGAGTCATGTTCACTGTTGCTAAGTGCAGCAGTGTCCCATTTTACTGTCTGGTATGCAACTGGATATGATACTAGCACTCAAACTGTTAGCCGTAGTGAAAAGCAATACCAGATGCTGAAAGAGCTAGTGCAATTCGAGTTATATGGAATATTCCTCTGCAAAAAAGTTTGAATATTTTAAAACGCTACAAAGTAGAGTGCTAGAAGTGGTACAAAATAAGGAAAATTCAATTCATTATTGACTGTCAAAATTAAAAATAAATATGCATTGAACTATCCATTCTTATTTCTAACATTCCAAACCCTTACCTTTCTGTAGCAACCAGCTATCAAGCATCTTAAAATCTTCTTTAGAAGTAATTAAAGAATAATATTACGGTAACACTTCAATAGTCTTTCATTTGTTTGATAATACAGTTACTTGGAGTTTACCGTTCTTTGCAGTTTCTAAAAGCGTAGAAAAGTTTAAGGTATATATATTATGGTATAAGGTCTTTATTCTGTGGAACTTGGAACGTTAAATCCAATTATGTACGAACAGTCAATTCACGAAGAATCGGCAAATGCCAATATAAACAACTCTTTGAACGTTAACGCGCCAAAGGAAATGGCTACTAATGATGCAGCAACCTCGCCCATTAAACAGCTGTTAACTTACATGGAAACTCATGCAAGTTCTTTTCCACGGACATTACAGTTTCAATCCCTAGCAGAAGAATCTTTTAAAACCATTTTTAATTTCAGCACATATTGGTCAGAAGACGATTGGCTAAAACGCATCGAAAAAATAAAATGCTCCAACTCAGGTCACTACCATTCTCAACATGACCACTCATTTTCCAACAAAAAAAGATTGCCATTTTTCGTCAAAAGAGTCACATTTAGGGGGTCGGTAGCTTAGCTCGCTAACGCGTCAGTCCGAAGCAGCGATCTACTGCCCGCGGATTTGAGTCCCGCCGTCACATTAAAGCTTTAGTAGCGACTAGGCATAACACTAGTGCTTTAGAAAAATAAGAAATAAATGTGGCACTTAAAAGAATAATGGAATAATTTATATCGGCTTCTCCCATATGTGTCTCCCTACCGCCATCGCTAAGCATTCGCTTCAAAGGGCAATTCCCTGAGCTTTGGCATTATCATAGAAATAAAAAACCTCTCTCGGCTTGGAGTTATTTTCGTATCAACGGGTTCCGTATTCAGCACTTTCTTCAGCATAGAAATGGAGTACCTAAGCACTTTAAAGTCTGGATCCCCGAGAAATACGCCTGACTTTTTACCCACGTGGATGGAAGCAGCAGAAGTTATGAATCGAAAGGCATCAAGTTTTCTCCTTGGAAATCAGCCAACAGCAGCAACAATTTTATGAATGTAAGTAATAATGCCAATGAAAACAAAAATTGTACTGTACGCAAATTACCAACCATCCAGAAAACTCCCACTAATCTTCGTACTAAAACCATACCCATATCGGAAGTCTCCACCACTGATTTTGTGAATATTTCACTTCACGGACACATCTCCTCATACTCTGACGTATAGCTTTAGAGCGTCTGCTATTAATAGTCCCTCGTCTTCCACTATCTCAAATACAGTTTGGGATTCAAATCATCCGACTCCTAATTCCTTACAAGAACCCCGGTATAATGTTAGGTATCGCTTGTTACAAGTAATGCTCTTCCAATGGCCTCAGAATTTTTTACCACAATTGCAGTGGTATGAGGGGCAAATTAAATAAACTCTACCTTGACGCCAAATCATGCCATTTCAACGTACTTTCCTTTACTGAAACTTGATTAAATGACTCCCATATTAATGAAGAATCCTCGATAGTAGCTGGACAATATTTAGAAATAACGGTGATTATGTCTCTACTGGCCAGACAAGAGGAGGTGGTGTTTTACTTGCTGTAAATAGGACCGTCTCAAGCGAAATTGTTCACTCAACCCCGCATAAATTGTTTCAGCATAAAATCATTCGAATATCATTCGACAGCACATCGGTAAATCTTGGTTTATTTTGTGTCCCGCCTAGATCTGACAGCTCTATGTACAATTATATATGCGAAATTATAGCTACTTTTATGGGGTTTCGATGCCCGGATTCAGTTTGCCGAACATGCCAGTGATGTTATCTGCGCTCTTGCGAGGACCAGAGATCCAACAACTGACATAATAGGGCTTGGCCAGGTCGGAGTCCAAAATGGTAAATTTGGGCCGGCTGCCAGTACCCAATTTAAGAACGATCTGTGTTAGCCACTGCTTAGATGTTTGATTGGAGCAGGCGACTTGAAGGTGACCGTCCACAAACCTCGCTTGCGTGAAGTTGTAAACTGGTTCCGACTCCACTATCTCTCGCCACAGTTCATCCTTAATGATAGTGAACTGACCTTCGGTCAGTTTGCCACCCTTATCAGACACACCTATCACAACAACGAGCGAAGAAGACGCAGCTTCTGCGTACGTCTTCTTCCCTACTTTCACGGATGATGTGTTTGTGCCAGAAAGGCCAGTCTCTGCAAGATCTCTCTCGCAGATTTTGACACCTTTCGGCACCTTGCACTCAGAGACGCAGGCATCCGCTTTCGCCTCAACCTTGCGTTTCTTTCGTGCGCCACCGCTGGCAGATTTGGCATTTTGGATTTCTGGCCGGCTGGGAGATCTGCAGTGTAACCGGTCCCTCTTTACCTTTCAACGTCGTCGCTGAATCCCGATTTGCATCAGGAATCATCGATTTCTTGAACAGAGTCCTCTTCTGTCAACGGCTGAGAGCTTTCCCTGGTTGACAAAGTCCAGTCGGCGTAGCTTTGCATCCAGCCACCGGTCCAGAACATTTCTGCTCCGAACATGCGACCAGTATGACTTTGTCTGTTTGTACCCTGCAATTTGAAAGACCGACGTTTTACCCAATCATCAGCAATTGCTTCTAATGCTCGGAAGCGGTTATCTAGGAATTTATTTAACTCATCAAGTTTTGGGATTTCCCGTTTAGTAGCCGTTTCTTGTTCCCATATACTGCAATTTTCATTTGGTTGTTTCTGTATCAAAAAATATGCCACTACAGCTGCCCATAAATCATCTGCCTTCAAATTTTAGATTGATTTTAGTCTTTCGAAAGATATATCTATTAGTTTACAAACAGCAAAAGACGACACTGACGTGATTGGGAGAAAAGACGTTTGAAATGGGCATGTAAAAGAGCCCGTTTGTTTGAATACCATTCTTCTAAAATCCTACAGGCTGTCTCGCAATTGTCGTCCGTAATGATTTACGGTCTCAAAAGAAGCTCAGCTTCGGCTGCCAGACTAGCTCTTAAACACAAGACAAAGAAGTTTTGCTATGTATCAACGAGCTAAATAAGTCCCTAAAGGACACCCACTTTTCATACCACCCACTAAATGCTGGCATTGACATTTTAAGCAATTTTACATCATTTAAACCTTTCAATATAAGATTTTCATAACAAGCACAATCTTGTGTCTACTCGATACTTCAACCTTAGTTATTTAAACAAAATTTTCACTCAGTTTTATATCCGCCAAAATCACATGCCAAAATCACATAACATGCCAAATCATATAACTTTTCCAATCCGGTTCGAAGCACCAAAACACAATATGTACAATATATTAATTTGTAGTTCACCACTTTTAAAATTTCAAAAAAAAAAACCAATCTGTGTTTATATATATTCACTTGTTACTTAACTAGACTCACAATGTTCAACTTTAAATTCTAACTTGCAACTCTCTCAAATGCATGCTAACCACTTTTTAAGTTCAATGCAACTCCATAGCTTCTTACTCTACAATTCAAAACTATCAAAATTTTGAAAAACATGGTACCGCTGCACTAACGGTAACTACATAAACTGCCAGAAGTCATTGGTTTGTGTTTTTTTGGTTTGTGTTTTTCTAGTCAAGAGCGAAATAATTGTTGACAAGTTTAATTGCATTTACGTATGTATATCCAGTAAAAAATAATTTAGCGAAAAACCTTATCCCTAAAAGAAATCAATGCATTGCTAATATAATGAAATCAAAAGAAGCTATGTGTAATGAAGCAAACAGTTTAAAAGAAATGAAACAAATGTTCGATGGCATTGTCCTAAATAAAGATTTTCCCGAAACATACATTGCTCATAATTGTACTCAAACAAATATTAACGTAGTTGGAAATTACCTGATGATTTAAATTACCTTACCTAATGATTTAAAATTAGAAAGCATTAAAACAGAAAATATTTAGGGAAGTTTAGGGAAGAACATAGAGATCATACACACATTGTATCCAACTATTGTATCAATGTAGTTTTAATTATTATTATAGTAGTAATCTTATGTATGAAAATTTGTTGTAAAAATCAAATACTTAGCTTGCATTTAATTTAATACAAGATCTGCCAGACGGATCATATAGATAAAATTCCAAACCTAACTTCAACTTTGCTGATCCAATAGATATATAAAGAATGGACACGCAATCGCAATGCATGAACCCGTACGTGAATGAAGCAATTTTACTGCACATACAATGTCCTCTCTGTACAACAGTTTTCCTTTCAATGCCGCACGCTCTATCGCTCAGCGCTGTAGACTCTGGGTGTAAACATACATTTCTATACATTTCTATTATTTTTGACATGGTCGATTTACGGGGTAGTTATGGCCCAGTCATTTTAGCATAAAAAAGGGGTCAACCTCGGAATGGGAGATAATAAGCTGGATTTTTGTATATACCTTCACTTTGGGGTTTTCAACGTTGCCTCAAAAGTCTCATAAAATCTCGTGTCTGCGTCGAAAGTTATTCAAGGTCAAAGGTGAGAAAAAACAGTTTTTTGCGATTATCTTGGTTTCTATTGCTCCAATGATGTTAACACTTAGGATCGAAATTGTAGAGCATAAAATTTGCGACACATTTTATTTGAAGCATTTTTTCCTGCGCTCAACCGTTTTTCCGATAGAGGGCGGTAAGCGCGCAGCACTCAGCTATATGTACTGTAATGCAAGGTCAACTGTGAATATCTGTGAATACTACCTTCAGTTTTGAATTATTTGTATTATTTATCAGTAAATACATTGTATTTAATAGCATTTTACCTATTTTTAATATTTTCATTTAATTATATTTACCTTCTTTGTGTGATTAAAAACTAATTAAATGAAATACTATTTGTATATGTAAGTTTATTGAAAGTAGATTTTAAGTAGTAAAATAATTATGTATTTTATATTTAAAATGTGGAATTTTTTAAATATTTAAATACTTATCATAATTATAACTGGGAAGACGGTTTTTACGACCTTTTTATATCATCGATGGCGGATTTTTCTGCATCGCGTCGTTTGGAGTAAAGACGATGCTTTTTCTGTTGTTTTAGATAAATACGTTAAGTATTTAGAAACACATTATGCATCAAAAACTGTTGTTGTGTTTGACGGATACTCAGGCTACACTAAAAACATAAAAACATAGAAGAAATGCTGCTTTTTCGAAATGTTATGAAGTTTGTTTCGACAAAACAATGATTGTGCCAATTAGCCAAGAAAATTTTTTGCCAAATCGATGTAATAAGAAGAAACTTATTGGTATGCTCATTGAAAAGTTTGAGAATGTAAATATCACAGCAAAGTAAGCAAGAGATGATGCTGATGTTCTAATTATAGAAACAGCAATCGAAGAATCCAAACATGAAAGGACTGCCATCATTATCGGAGAAGACATAGATTTACTAGTTATTTTAATTGGACGCACCCAATTACATCAAAAAAGTTGGCAAATGCAATGTCAAAACACAAATATATTCTTCAACAAGTTTTGACAAATATCCCATTTCTTTCCCATTTCTTTCTATCCAATTTCAAACATGTTTTATTTTTACATGCATTCAGTGGATGTGATACAACTTCTGCGCTGTTTAAAAAAGGAAAAAAAAACTTTCATAAAAGCACTAGAACAACTTGCCAATTTCGACGAACTAGCTCAAGTTTTTCTAGAAGAAAACTGCCATGTCCAACAATTATACGATAATGGCATTCGGATCTTACTAGCGATATACAATGCTCCAAAATCTGAGGATAATATGGATCATCTTCGATATATTCAGTTCATTAAATGAACAAAACTTAATAAACCTGTCCAATTATCTAATCTTCCGCCGAAAAATGCTGTTTCATTACAAAGTGACTGTGAGCAAGAGAGTGCTCTTGACCATGAAATTCAGGAAAGTCTGGTCTGGAAACACCAATTCAAGGCAACGAAGATGATGACAATGATACAGAAATTCCCGAACGCCCAGAAGATGACGATGAAGAAGAAGAAAAGTAATACTTTTGTTATTAAAATTTTTAAAGAATGGTAGATTAAAAATATGTAATTTATAAGTATATATATATTAAAATAAATTAAATATATGTAAAATGTTATTAAATACAATGTATTTACTGATAAATAACTCAAAACTGAAGGTTTCACGGTTGACCTTGCATTACAGTACATATGGCTGAGTGCTGCGCGCTTATCGCTCTCTATCGGAAAAACGGTTGAGCGCAGGAAAAAATGTTTCAAATAAAATGTGTCGCAAATTTTATGCTCTACAATTTCGATCCTAAGTGTTAACATCATTGGAGCAATAGAAACCAAGATAATCGCAAAAAACTGTTTTTTCTCACCTTTGACCTTGAATAACTTTCGACGCAGACACGAGATTTTATGAGACTTTTGAGGCAACGTTGAGGACCCCAAAGTGAAGGTATATACAAAAATTCAGCTTATTATCTCTCATTCCGAGGTTTTATGCTAAAATGACTGGGCTATTATGGTAGCGGGGAAAATAAAACATGGACACAAATTTCCAAATTAATCAAATTTTTTGAATGAAATTTGCTGTTATTTTGTAAGGGGGGTGCAAAAATGTTGCTTGCACACATTTTTCAACTGTTTCTTTTCACAAGAGGAAAGCTTTCTATGCTTAATCCGGTAAAAAGAGATGCATTGGTTTGAATTGAAATTGTACTCACATTATATATCCTAGGGCGAAATCCTGTTTATGAGTGATGCACAACGCTTTTCATTATTACAATGTTTAATCACAAAGTTAGACAGTTACACTTTTGATTGATGAAAACACGAAAATAAAGCATGCTTGAAACCGCTGGATTGAAACTTTAATTGATCGCTTTTGGTCATAGGCAAGGAAACTTGATAGCGTGTAGGGTGCTAAAGTTTGGCCAACTCATAGATGTGACGTCATTTAGATGAAGAAAATTACTCTAACAATGAAAAGCGATGTAAATGAACGACTTAATTAGCACAAGCAAACTTTAAAATTGAATTGGGCTGCTAGTTAGGAATGCTACGCGCAGATTTTGATGCTAAATGGTCAATACGCGTCGTTTGTATATATTTCATGTGTAGATATTTTATGTTACGTTGGTAGGCAAACCGTGTGGTTAAAATTAAATTAGCAAGTGTTGTGGTCGCAAAAATTTAATTCGCAATTTTAAACGATATTCAGTTTGATTTCAGATACTTTTACGCTACTTCAACATTTAGGAATGCATGATTTTAATTCGAAGGGAATTTAAGATTTGATGATCATGTTCATACGCAAATTTACTTTTTCAGATTGGTATTTATTATACAACAAGTTGTTGTCGTTTCCATGTAGAACATTTCAAGAACTAAAAGCTTTTTTTCTATTTCATTAGCCCCTAGGACACTAAAAAGTTTACTGTTTAATCGGTTGGTTTTAACTGAATTTAAGCACTACATTAGTGTTGGCTGTTGACACATGTAAGCACAAATTTACATAAAATAGGAATGTTGCGAACTTTTAGGAGTGTATATGTCCAAACCGGTTTTTAGAAGGTTGAAGTGAAGTGGAAGAGGCCGGGTATTTGGATTTGCACTTTCACTTTACTTCTGCCTTCTAAATAACCGGGTTGGACACAAGGATGCATGGACTCATGTGTAAACTCTCCTTTAACTTGTAAGAGTCCATGCGATTAAACCGGTTTTTAGAAGCCTTCTAAATACCGGTGATCGCATGGACGCGTGTGTAAAGTTCACCTTAATGTCAAGAGAAAAAACCTTGTTTAACGCAGGTAATTCAGAAAAAAACACTTATTCTCTTGCATTATTTGCGTCTGCTCATAAACGAATATTTACAAAAAAAAAACGTTTTCCTTTATATCAGCAACGACAACAAACAATTTATGTCTATTCAGGAAGCACATCCGATCGCACTAAATAGCAATGTGAAATTCGTTAATTCACTTTTGGTGTGAAATACATGGTATCAATAATAACATTTGTGTATTTGCACCAAAAAAATTGGCCTCTAATTTTACACCGCCCTCGTCATAAAACACATTCTTGCCTCTCGGTCACACAACTATGCCAGAGGTCGAAAATTGCTTCATTTCTCTCGGTCTATTTCGTGTCCATTCTTCTCATATCTGTGGCTGATTACCTTGCATTTTAAAGGTTTGCATCGGAGTACATTGTTGGAATTACACGTCGCGACAATTACGATACATTCCCACGATAGAACGAGGTCACAGCATAAAAACTAATAAATAGCACGGAAAGAACGGTATTGTGCAATATTTGCCTGATGGAAGAGAATAGCAGGGAGTGAAGGATTTACCATTGCTGGGATCTTAGAAAAACCAAAATAAGTTAACTTTATCATATTCAAAAGTGAGAAAAGCATACTCTCAAACGACAGGTGAGAATGCATAACTGTGTAAGCTGATAGGTGAGAGTGTGTTGGCGTGCATATAATCCCATTAAAAAACAGTAAGCGCAGCGAGCATTCGCTGGCAACAAACGAAATTTTCTGTAATGGATTGCATTAAAATGTCGAAAATATTCTTTTTACTAATTTACTGGTGTCAAAAATAGTATTCTGCGTTCATAAAATGAATAGGGGGAATAACACGGAGAAGCAATTTTCACGTGCCGTAACTATTCAGGCTGATGGAAGTGTGGTCTGAACCTCCTCGCGGAGCTGCCGGCAACAATCTTCCGTGAAAGAAAGATTGGCTAATATTATTCACGCTTTGGGGAGTCAACCCCTAAGAAAAAAACCCCAAGCCAGTGGTGGAACAGCATATGCCAAGGGCTGAATGGCTGTTGGGTGAAGCAGTCACTAATATGCGAATTCAGGTGTCGGATGGCAAGAGCCCGTCTAATTTAATGCCTAGGCCGAAATACAGTGAATAATACGGCTGGTCTTTTATATTCCTCTTACTCGTGGGACCGAAATTGAAGGAACCAAAGCAAAAAAAAAAGGGGGGCTGCCTTAAGTGCCCCAAATGTAAAGGACCCAGAGCCTTCCATCAGCGGAGCTGCAGTGGTCCCCAGTGAATCCTAAAAGGAATTAAGAGAACTTATGAAGCCCAAATCCCAAGATGATTCCAAGCGACAAAGGCACAAGAAGAGCAAAAGCAAGAGGAGAGTGGAATATAGCTCCACATCAAAAAAAAAAAGGTGAACAAGGTGAGGACCAAATATCCCAGCTAGCTTCACAAAATGGGAGAGGCAAACCGGAAGAAGTAAAGGCAGCAGAGACTCCCGCAGCCTCCCCCTCTACCTCTGACGGCAGATCCTCGGCACAAATCGTGGAGGAGCTCTCGTGCAGTATGGAAGCATTTAACATGACTTCGCAGGAGGCATCGGAAGATACTTAAAAAAAGAAGAACATGAGCGGTGCAGCCAGAAAGCGCATGAAGCTCTTCATACGAAAAAGCATGTCTACAGAAGAAGCTAGGGAAAAGGCCCTCCTAACAAAAGCACCAGAGGCCAATAGGAAAATACCTAGACCCAAGGATGGCACTCCTGAAGATAGACAGCCAAAGAAAATAAGGGGCATCGACGTGGCCCCAAAAAACTCTGAACCCAGCAAAAGGCAACGACAAGTAACCTACAGCGGAGCCTTGCAGGGTGTGAAAATGGCGGTCATGTGAAAGATTTTTCCCCGGGGACTTCTCACGACCGATCAAATGGACCAAATACAGAATGCCCTGGAGGAGCGGATACTGGCCGAGATAGAAAGAAGCATTGCCCCTCACTTCCGCAGCATCACCTATAAAGTAGGTTACGTGTCCCTCCACTGTAAGGACAAACCAACGGTGGAATGAATAAAGGTGGAAGCCCAGAATATAAGGCCGTGGGAAGGGGCCAACCTATGCGCCACGGAAGAGACCCCGATTTCTTATCCTAAAACTCTTGTTGGCTACTTCTCAAATGCAGCAGATCTGCCTACGGAGAGGATCCTGGCCTTCGTAGAACGCTAAAATGGGGACCTCTAATTTAAGTCCTGGAGAGCCCTCTTCAGGGAAAATAAAGGCAAGTGCGCCATGCTAGTAGCAGCGGCGGACCAGGCCTCTGCTACCAAAATAGCAGACGGAGACGGCAACATTAGCTTCTGGTTTGGGCAAATTAAATTGAACGTCAAAAAGTCAGGCGGGAAAACACCGGAGCCTGTGGTTACTCCAACAACCAATACGGAGGGCAGTGGAACCAGTATGGAGGGAACACCAGGTCCCAGCGGCTCCCAACTAAGTGAAAAAAGGAATGAGGTATCAACAGGTGAACCTGCATCATGCCAAAGCTGCCTCGGCGGAAGTAAGCAGCATGTTTGCCTCGGGCACCTATAAATTGGGGCTTATACAAGAGCACTGGGTAAATAGAGGCAGAATAAATGGCCGGAACACAAAAAATAGTAAGTTAATTTGGGCCGCAGTGGAAGAAAACCCGAGGGTGGCGATAATAATTAACACAAATATTAACTTTCTTCTGATTCCAGAATACACAAATAGGGACACAGCGGCAGTCCAAGTACAGGTCCCAATCAAAGGAGAATTAGTGGAGGCGGTATTTGCCTGAGCATACTTCCCAGGGGACGAGGATCAAGTCCCAAGTAACAGTGTCAAAGAACTCTTAGCCACTTCAGAAGGAAGAACAAAATGCTGATCATTGGATGCGATGCCAATGCTCATCACACAGCATGGGGGAGTAGTGACGTCAATACTTAAGGTGAGTTACTTTTAGACTTCCTCTTGAACAGCAATTTGTCTGTAGCAAATAAAGGCAAAACGCCAACTTTCGTGACAGCTATTAGGTAAGAAGTACTAAACCTTACGTCGGTGTCAAACAATGCAGCGCATTTAGTGAAAAAGTGGAATGTCCTAGGAGTCGCTTCTTTCTCTGATCATAAGCATATAAACTTTGAGCTAGGAAAATATATTGTAAAAGGGGTAAAGTACAGGCAACCAAAGTGTAAGAACTGGGAAGGCTATCATAATAGCCTTACAGTGGTACTTTACGGCCTGCACCCGAGGTTCAATACGAGGATGGAACTGGAGGACACTGTGGAAAAGGTCACCAGAATAATCCTCCAATCATACCACGATAACTGCCCTGAGAAAACCAGTGCTTCCAAGACGAGGGTGTGATGGTGGAATAGGGAGTTAGAAAAACTTAGAAGAGCCGCAAAAACGGAGTTCAACCGAGCTAAAATCACATCAAGCTGGGAGGCCTATAAAAAAAAACTCTCAGAATACAACAAAGAGTTAAGGAAATCCAAAAGAAAGGCCTAGAGTGCCTTCTGCGAAAGTCTCAATAGTATCCCAGGGACTGCAACGATCCAAAAAGCTCTATCCAAAGGCTATCAAGGCCATATAGGACTACTAAGAACTCCAGATGGGGAGATGGCGACCACTTTTGACAAAACACTGGAAGTGCTGCTTAGAACACCCTTTCAAGGATGGGAAATAAGCAATGAGGCTGAGGAAGAAGAGAACAGTCCTGATTGGATACGTCACTCACCTCCTCTGCTCAAACAAATCATCACGTATGAAAAGGTTGAATGGGCGATAAACTCCTTCAAACCCTTTAAATCACCAGGACTAGACGAAATTTACCCAGCTCTGCTACAAAGAGCGACAGAGAAACTAAAACCATTCTGGTACACATATTTAGAGCGAGCTTGCAATTCAGCTATATACCAAAATTGTGGAGACTGGCGCAGATTGTGTTCATCCCTAAAGGTGGCAACAGACCGGCCGACCTGCCGAAATCATACAGGCCATTAAAGACCATGGAAAAACTGATTGACCTATACATAAGGAATTATCTTTTGACAAAGATGCCATTTCACAAATTTCAATTTGCCTACCAAAAAGGCAAATCAACTATATCTGCTACACATAAGCTGACACAAATAATAAAAAAGGCATTGGAATGCAAAGGAAGTTGCACTATGTGCCTTCATGGACATAGAAGGAGCCTTTGGCAATGCAAGACATGACTCGCTATACGTCGCTCTCCAGAGGAGGGATACTCCTCAAGAAGTAGTGAAATGGGCGAGCAAAACACAAAGGAATCAAAGTGTGGTTGCGGAGCTGGGGGAGGCGAAGCTAAGGGCGGACACTAAGAGGGGATGTCCGCAGGGAGGGGTATAGTCCTCCCTGCTATGGTCCCAACTAGTTGATGACCTTCTCGTGATCCTCAATAGTAAGGGTCTAACTGCTCTCGGCTACGCGGACGACATTACGGTAATAATAAGAGGCTCAAACATTGATATCGTGTGGTTTAGAATGCAAAAAGCCTTAAACCAAACAACCCAATGTTGCAAAAAAGAGGGTCTATCCATTAATCCTCAGAAAACTAGCATAATAATATTCACCAGAAAAAGAAAAATCGAAATAGGACCCCTAAATGTTAGGGGTACAGCCGTATGTCAGCAGGAAGAGGTAAAATATCTAGGAATACACCTAGATAGGAAACTTACCTGGGACAATCATCTAAACAAAACGACAATGAAGGCCACTAAGGCACTCTGCTTGACAAAACAAATGCTTGAACGCAATTGGGGACTATCTCCAAGGCAGACCTTATGGACATACAAACAAATTGTGAGACCTATCCTCCTATATGGAGCTGCAATGTGATGGAAGAAAACCATACAAAAAACTGCTATTAATAGGCTCAACAAGCTTCAAAGGATGGCCTGCCTTCTAATTACAGGAGCAATGAGCTCCACTCCAACAGCAGGAATGGAGGCCTTTCTAAACTTTAAACCACTGCACTTCAAAATTCAGGAGGAAGCAGCGAGACAAGCCGTAAGCCTACAACAGCCCTACAGGTATAAATCAGGACACCTTAAAGGCCACCTAAAAAAACCTGGAGGATGTCAGGCCCATAGTGGAAATGTTAAACCTCAGCGACCAAATAAAAACTGAAGCAGCGTTCAAAAAGAGGTTCAAGGTCACAAGTCCATCAAGGGACAAATGGAGGGATGGACCACCTCCCTCGTACAAAGGAGCGCAAATGTGGTATACGGATGGTTCAAAGATGGGTTGTGGAGTAGGATCAGGGATCGTAGGTTTCAAGTGCAAAATTCATTTCCCCTTCCCATAGGAGGCCACAATCTATCAAGCAGAACTATCTGCCATACTAAGAGCCTTACAAACAATAAAAATAAGGAATACTAAAAGGGTCAGAATTAAACTCCTATCGGATAGTCAAGCGGCTCCCATGGCTATAAATTGCGATCAAATAAATTAGGCTATTCTCCTAGAGGTAAGAGAGGCCCTAAATGAAATAGGGGCACTGAACGGCCATGAGGGGCACCGAGAAAACGAGGAAGCTTATACCAGAGCCAAAAAAGCAGCAAAAACGCATCTCATAGGTCCTTCTTCGTATTAGGGTTTTATAAAAGCAGATACGGAAAAGGAAATTAAAACATGGAACACGAAGAAGATCGAAGACTACTGGCTTAACATTGAGGGTTAAAACACTCAAAAAAATACCTTGGCTTCGATAATAAAAGAGCGAAAGAAGCAGTGACTCTGCAAAAGTGGCATAAGAGCCCTATGCGGAGCATTGACAGGACACTATTCATGCAAAAAGTTCCTCCACATGATAGGTGAGGAGCAAGACGACTGATGCAGATAGTGTGGGGAAACGACAGAGTGTGTAGAACATCTGCTCACAGTCTATCCAGCACTAGCTAGAAGAAGATACGAGCTACTTGGCTCTGCTCTGCCTTCCATCAGGGATATCACAAATGTCCCGTCAAGGAACATATCCAGGTTCATTAGAAGCCTGGACATACTATAGGACATAACGCAAAGGAGGCACAATAGACCCAGGCGGTCGCAGTGCTAGGGTCCCTCTGGACCCACTCCAGGCCATCATCATCATCATCTTATCACTTACCATTTAAATACTCTGAATAGGTTTTCAGGAAATCAATATTGCATAAAATAGTCTCTGTGGCAAAGCACATGTATATTGCCTAGTGGGAATGAGAAACGTATTTGATAGTATATCTTGGTGGGGTACTTTCTGTCTTTTTTCAACTTGGACTTGGATACTGCTATCTATTTCTCGCAATTAGTGGGGAAATATCGCAAATTGTATCGCAAAGTACGTACTTTCCGAGCTATATATAGTTCTTAAGCAATGACACGCCCCTTTTATACGATCAGATACGTTTCTCATTTCCACTAGGCAATAAACATGTGCTTTGCCATTTTAACGAATGGCAATTTATGCAATATTGGTTTTCTTAAAACATTTGCTGAGTATTAAAATGGTGAACGATAAGGTAGTTAGCGTGGAATATTACTTTCGATACCATTTGGCGAGTAAAAGGAATATCTCCGACACTTTTATGCAACCCAATACAGAGAATTTCGTTTGTTGCCAGTGAATGTTCGCTGCGATTACTCTTTCTTGAGAGGACTATACGCACGCCAACACACTCTCACCTTTCAGCTAATACGGATATAAACAGTCTCACTTGTCGTTTGAGGGTATGCTTTTCTCACTTTTGCATATGATAAAGTAAACTTATTTTGTTTTTGGTTCTTATTAGGTGCCAGCTGATGGTAAATTCTTCACTCTCTGCAAATCTCTTCCATCAGGCAAATATCGCACAATACCAGTGATGTCAATTTTGCTACATTGTAGCTAGATTTTTTTTGCTCATTTAGCTATTGGCTACTAATTTAGCTACTATTTTATAGATTATAGATAATTTAAAATGTTTGCTTTGATTGCATTAATTTTTATTAGTGTATTAATATTTAAAGCACAAAATAATTTCCTCCAATTCTAAGGTAGTTATAATTTAATGGTAATAATTTAAAATGTTTGCTTTGATTGCATTAATTTTTATTAGTGTATTAATATTTAAAGCACAAAATAATTTCCTCCAATTCTAAGGTAGGCGCTAATGTTTTGTATAGATACAATAAAGGTAAGTATCCACATGTTGCATTGCGTGCGTATCGTATCCGTAATGCATATCATCATGGTGCGTTGCGAAAAACTCGATATGCAGCTGCAACACTATTATTCACTAATCTATAGTGTACAACGCAACGTGTCCACATATGACTCCACTTCGTATCGTATCATCTCTTTGATGCGACGGAAAGAAATCGTCAAATGACCGATCGAGTTCGTTGCGTTTGTTTGTATCATAGTTTGATACGCAACGAGGATACATTTGTCGTATCCACTGATACGCAACGGCGATACGATACGCAAAAAATGCAACATATGGATACCTACCTTCACAGTGGCTTTCAATTTTCTCGGTAAGTTTCATCATGCCAACATACCAGTCTCTGCTGATCGAAATATCGCAAATATGTGGATTATATTTATTATTTATATTTCGAGCAAATTTCCTCCCCCGGTGAGTTGTCACAGTTCAAAGCAAGTTTATTTGTATAAAAACGCGGCAATTTCTCGACAGCTTTTTCAAACTTTAACATAATACATATCGTTCAAACTCAACTCGTTGAAATATATGCGCTTCACTGCCGAAATGCTGCTAAAGTCTAATGCCGTAAATTATGCAATGATGTGCATTTACGATATCACTTTCTACCATCGTTTTTACACCAAATCATTTCGACCAAATAGTTATCTTTCTTGACATCAATGTTCTTTGTCTTTCTGGATATAGAACAATAATAATCTTCCACGAACAGTATTATTTATAAGAGCCGAAAAATTTCCGCGTAGACATAAAGTAGCAATATGTAAAACGTAGACAAGGTGCTCGCACAAAACCCTAGAAGAAATTTGGAATGGTGCTCAGAAACCACACATTTCCTGGCAGTAAGATATTTTCGATGTATTTTTGATTAATATAAAAAAAATTAATTTTGTGAGGAAAATATTAAAAGTTTTGATCTTGTAACTGTGCGATAACATCAGTTTTAAAACATTGCTTTTCTCTGTTCGGTTTTGGCTCAATAACGAACATGTCTGAGTGTCTGACGCAGTTTCGAGCCAGTTCTTCAAAAAAGACTAAATAGATGTATATCTAAAAATATCAAACGATAGAATTGTTCTAGTTATGGAGATTTTCAACACAGCGAAAAATAAAGACTATATTTTCTCTGTTGGAAGCAACACCTGGAAAACATCGACGGCAAATCGAAGCTTCCATGCGTCTTTCCGTTTTAAACCATTGCGCATTAAGATCAATTGACCATTTGAGTGAGATGTGCAAGAAACTGGCAGCTGAGTCCAAAAGTTGGAGCAAGTGTAGGATTCATCGATCAAAATGCAGGGTCAGATATAGGTAGCTCTAGTTCCAGCATTTTAATTGACTAGTCTACGGACATTTGTCTTATAAAGTATTTGGGTATAGCAGTGAAATATTTTAATGATATTCGGCAAACAATTTGTCACATTTTACTTGGCTTTGATTGAGCTAGAAAGTTACAAAAGAATATACACGAGAACATAAGTTTTAATTGATCAATCAGAATTACTAAGGAACTTTTTTCCTTCAGGCTATTGACTCTATCTCATATTTCGTTTATGCTTGATGTCTTAGCATTTTCAAGAATAAGATCTTATTATTAGCAACAAACCCGGAACTTTATGTAATAAGTTTTCACTGCAAAATCATAAAGTAAATATTTCAGAGCAGAAAATAGTTATTTAGCAATAGTGTTTATGTTTAGGCAATGACAAGCGCAACCAGCTGAGTGCCTATGAACATTATGAAAAGTATTAATTGGCGATATGGTTGATTCCACAACTCAACAACCGAATACCGTATGGATGGAATCAAAATGACATCGAGGTGTAAATAAGACAGTCGTATTAAATCAACAGACGACTGCTGAGTGCGAGACTTTCACTTTCTACCATCACGATTCGACGGAATAGTGTTGTCTTAGTATGAAGTAAATTTTCTTTCTCAAAAATAATTTCCCATGCCACAAACGATTGAATGAAATGAAAGCTTTTGCATAATATTTAATTTTACATTTTCTATGATAAAGTTTGAGGTGGTTTCAATAGGTCCAAAATTATAAATTTATCTGATGTAAAGTAGTAATGACTTGAGTTTTTGAATAGTGCTTTAATTGTATATTTTATTGTAAATATTATATTTTATTTTATATTTTATATTTTGTGTATAAAGTTTTTTTTCAATACCATGATAAGATCCGGTAGAACAATACAAATACATGCATGCTTTGAAATTCATGCTTTGAAATTCTTTGATACGGTAGCAGTGTGCGCGTACGTAGCGTTGCGTGGTCGATGATCTTTTTTATGCCGCCGTGTGACACCACATTATCAAGTTTGAAGTAAAAATTTAAGTTCTATAATATATCATGACAATAATTATCAAAAGTACATTTTTTTTTGTAATAATATTTGCAAAGTCTCTAACACTTTGTTTGTTTTTGTTTGTTTGGAAACTCTTCATTGCAATTAATTAGCATAGTTACACGTATTTGACATTATTATTATTGCAAGTTTCCATTTGCACTTGAAAGAAGAGTCAGTCAAGTATCGTTTCCATTCAATGCAGCTACAGTTATAAGCAGATACGATTGGTAAAGAAATTATGGAGTACTTAAAGCAGCTAGGTCATATCGTTGGGTGTACACCAAAACCATGAATGTGCTTTTTTGGTGATTTTCAGTTTTTCATGTCATTATACGCGGAATTCTTGTATAAACAATTTGCCAAAACCGGAAATATAAAATTCCATTTTATGCCTACACAAAATCAAAATTTCAATTTCATGAATCACCTAAAAACTAAGTATTAGCAAAATGCGCTACGCCAAAATCATGAATGTGCAAACTCACAAATGCATTGGTTGGTTAAGATTGTGGTTTAAGGGGGGAAATACATGTAAAATCGAAAAAAAATTGCTAATTTCAGATTGAATTAAAATATATATATTGTTCATTCAGAAAATGTTTAATATTAAATCCTTAAAATACATGTCTCACAGTAAATGAAAATCTTTTTTTAATAATTTTTCAACGCAAAATGGCGGCGGTGTGAGCGAATGAAAAAAACACATCAAAAACTGCCTCGTACAACTTAACGCCTTTTCCGGGGAACTTGCAACATTCAGAGAGAGAAAAATATGCTAATGAAATATGTAATTCATAGGTGAACCAATAAAATTTATAAAAATATTTTAAATTTTTACATTAATTTTAGATTAAACATAAAAATCGATTATTTTTCAAAAAAATCACACTTTAAACATTAATAAACAAATTATTTTTCTGAAATTACAATAACATTTAGGTTCAACGAGGAGATAATACTCTTTTGTAGAGGTGGTATAAATTTGAGCCGGATCGATTCAATATTTTTTGAGATATCTTGTACGGCAGTTGAAAAAGTACTACTTTGAGAATAACGCGTTTAAAGTTTTAAAGCTCCACCGACCTGGGGAACGCCGCGCTGCCTTTAACTGACTATAACTCGAGAACTAATACGAATATCGCTTCAAAACTTTTTTTGGTTTATTGTAAGAGCATTTCAAACATTTTGATGTAATAAAAAAAACCGATTTTATTTTTAGCAGTTACATGTATCTCCCCCCTTAAACATTACAAAGTTCTTTTGCTGTCTACTTTATATCTTCTTACCTTGAAAAGATGCAACTAAGTGACTATTTATTACTTTTCTTTGAGCTGCGTTCACCAAACTATTCTGACGTTACATCCAGGCGCATAATCGTTTGTGTCAATGTACATAGCTGCATTTCAACTGCTTAGGTACAAAGATAATACCAGCTGAACTAAAGTAAAATTTTTGAATATTAATATAGTCACAAGTCACTTAACACTGAAAGATTCAAATTTAAGTACTGCTGGTTAATATTTGTTTTGAAATTAATGAGAGAACATTAAGGAACTTTTGAAATTATGCCAAAATATTAAACATGCAATATTTCCAAGCTGCTAGGTGTGTCCGCTTTTGAAAGATGCGTGAGATTTGGCTTTCAGCGAAAGAAGATATAAGTCATGCGCTTTTCTTTTCTTTACCAATTACATTTAATGAGTTCGCAGTTTAAGAGAAGTGGCGAAAATATATTTCTTATGGAAATATTTTATATACTCGAGCAGTGGAACTAAATTCAAAGTTTAACTGAAACTGAGTGAATGCCAGTTGTACAATGAGCTAACAATATTTTTAGAAATCAAAATTTTAAGCATAAATGGGTAGTAATATGATCGTATTGATAAGCTTCGAGTACCAGCTTACATTCTACAAACTCTATTTTTTCTTAAGATAAATTTAGACAAGTCTTTGTTAGTTGCTCATTCTTTCATTGTCGGCTCGTGCAACTTTCGAATGGTTTGGCAGTTAATAAAATAAAATTACGTTTTTCCCGTAGTTTAGATGGCAAAAAAGAATCTGCATTTCAAATCCCCGAGTATCCTTTTGGTACGGAGTACATGAGGTTTGACTCACTAAAAAAATAGGACCATCTAAAAGCCCCCAAAGCTCTGAGTTCAGACCTGCCTTAGCACTGCTTCAACCCAGTCGTGCTGATTCGGTAATCACAGACTTCAGAAACTACCACAAATCATGGTCCGGCAAGGCAATACTCCTCCCGCTTTATGCGCGGCACTTTCTCAGTATATGTTGAGTCAGCGCACCATTTCTCTTCGTTTCGCAGCATTGCATCGCCGATCGTCTCAGACATTACCAGGCCTATCGTGGACTCAATGGTGAGCCCCAAACTTACGAAGCAACTGCACATAAAAAATGTGTGCTCAGTATGATTGAGCTCAGTCACTCTGTACCTCCAGTACGGCGTGACCACCTAACCCATTCTGTATTTCCTGAAGTAAAAGTTTACCTGGTTGAGCCAACGCTCAATAAGACCAATAAGCTTAGCCGTTCAGCATCCTCTATCACCTTCACCCCAACGTTGTTGCCAAAGTTAGAAAGTAAGCGTACGTGCGTGTATCGGAGCCTCAGTTCTGCCCAGCTCTAAGTGAAAGAAGTACCCTTCTTTGCGTTCTCGCACTATTAGATCGATCAGGATTACTCCAGATACCAACATCACAGCCTCTTCTGAGACCGTACGTTAGCTACAGACGTTTTGCAAGGCATCCCTGCGCTGGACAATGGTAATGCACTTCCGGGACTTCTTTGTTTGGAGTGCACCTCTTTAGATCTCGGCTCCATATAGCAAGATGGAATCGGTCGCTACCATCAACAGCTTCCATCACGTCTCACCGGGTCCACAGGCTTTGGCCATTTGTTTTATCAACGAAGTGTCGACTATTAGAGCACTGTCCACAGCTTGGTATCCAGGGTCACTCCCAGATACCTGACCAACTTGCTGGACTGGACCTCGACGGAACCAACTGTCAAGGGTATGACAGTTTGTTTCCTCCGCTTCGTCAACATAACAATCTCTGCCTTAGAGACTGCTAGCTGGAAGCCATGCTCAGTCATCCACTGATCCACCCTCTTTGGTTAAGTCTAGGTTGAGCGAATTCGGCAGATCTGGAAGTGATTACCACTGCGATGTCATCAGCATAACCTACTAGGAACACATTTGCAGGCATCTTCGGACATAGCAGATTATCGTACAAGATGTTCAATAGGTCAGGTCCTACGATCGACACCAGTGCCGCAGCTGAGCTGACATGTCTGCTTTGGACTTCTTCGTCGGTATCGTACAACTATCATCGGTCCCTGGGGTGGTCCTGCATCACGGCTAACAAGTAGCCAGTGATACGGAACGTCTGCTCAATGGTCTGGAGAATTTTCGCATACTTCACCGAGTTGAAAGAGTTTTATACGTCCAGCATTGTCAGTAAGATGACCGGTCTGGCTAAATGACATGCCTCTTCTGGTCTTGCTACACCTATAACAATAACTGTTGAATGCCTTTTTCGGAACCTATGCTGCCCGCAAAGAAAATCACTAGCAGATCTAACTGCTGACAGCCGCCGCTTGAGCAGTCCTTCGAGAAGCTTTATCGCAGTGTCCAGCATGAACAGTGGACGGTATGCTGATGAACTTTCCACCTCGATGGGAAGAGCCCTGTAGCTAGACATGAATTATACAAATCCAAAAATAGACGCGCCACATTTTCAACTCACCAGGTCTTTCCTCTCCAGCCATCCATTTGATGGTGGATGCCACCTCCTTTTTGCACGTTAGCGTCCTGAAACATTTTCCGGAGGATATGTTGGCGTTTCTAAAACATATCCTCATCAGCCACTCGTTTTCACTGAATGTACTCCCTGCTAGGGGACACTCGTTCTGGTGGGAGCTGTTGCGGTGCTACATCCGCTCCCTCAAACCCGTGTCAACGCTCTCACGCTAGTGACTTCTCGGAGTCTCCAGAGCACTACTACTAGAGTCAATAATTTCACCACCTTGCGCATCTGCTGTGCACTCGAAACTGATCGCTCCCTCGCTTCGCGTTTAGTTTTCGTCGGAAGAGCCGTCCTCTGGACCTTCGGCCACCTCGCGAATGCAAACCGGTCGATGACTGTGCTTCCTTTGCCCTGCGTTGCCACTGTCGTCCCTGCGTCCAGTTTTCCATCAGTCTTGTCGTTGTATGTTTCATCATTGCTTATGAGTCTCTCAACCCGAGTGTGAAGTCACCTTAATGACCTAGTAGTAATCTTTGCATTGCAGGGAAGTCCACGCAAGAGCTGATCATCAGCCTTCATGGGGCTGAATCTCAGAGCCAGGTCAGCGTTAATCAGTAACAAAGTGAACCGAACCTACACTACCAAATTAACCTCGCGAGTTACAAACGTAATCTGAGACCTATCAGGTTTTAACAGGACTGGAGCCGTTTGAGCTCGGATTTCAGTTCGGCAGTACCGCGCATAAAGCGACTAGGTTTAGAATGGCATAACATAATCATTTATTATAAGTTCATATAATATTAACATGAGAGTGGCTGTAATGCATTCAAGAAGAATGCATGCAGCAAACATTCATAAAAATGCAGATGTAAGGCCTGAACGCTGTTTTCCAAAAAGTTCATGATTCACCTGTGAACATCATTCACCAAAATAAGAGGAAAGAAGCTTGAGAGCACGCATCGGGTTTGGGTAACGTGTGCTTTATGAAACAGGAAATGTGCATTTCAGAGCTTTGCAAATAATCACTAGTAAGTAAAATGTTTAAGTTACTATTCATTAGGAGTCATGCAAGAGCAAGCTTGGCTGCTGGTCCGAGTAAGAATTGCTCACAGATAACGTGTGATGTGAGAATATGCTGTTGCGATTTCCAATGAGCTTCGCAATGTCTCAACAAACATTGTCTACACATTCTCCGGGTCATGCAGAGTTATGAGCAGCCGCCAATCCAAGCACAATTATGCATTCCCACTAGATGGCTAGAATGCAAGAAGACAACGTCGGGTTTCCAAAACGCTCTGTTTATAAAGCTATAAAGCTATAAGTTGCCCGTGTATATTATCTGCCAGCCTAGGACATACAATGTTTTAAAAAAATTAGCCAGTTATGGATCTGTAATGCTTCCATTCATTTTATGGAATACTTATGGAGAATATGGTTACGCACTACTTTTCCCGTTGGGACGCTATGTACTGACTTTTTCACTGCATCATATAGAAACCTTATGAAGCATTGATTTCTGACCTAAACAAAATAACGCATGGCTGAAATATCGTATGCCTGCTGGTGCACATTCATGGCATAAGGAAATAGAATTGAGCATAGCAGTGAATAAGATTTTATTCAGCAGAAAGTAGACTTCAGTCAAATGTGGCAGTAAACGTTTTTTTTTTAATGAAACCGCAAGTCACAGGGAAAGGGTTAATATGTATTCCCATTCTCCTTTGTATGATCCCACAAAGGTTTTTACGTGAAGCTTGAAAACTTTAATACTTCTCTCGGCCAATTTCTAATCTATTTTCTCTCATATTTATGATTTGCTCTCAATTTGCATTAATACTGCCACCAAAACTCGAGTTAGTTTATATCCACAAAAAAAAATTTAAAATTTAAAGTTTGAAAAATGAAAATGGCAAAAATAATATTGAGTATTTCTCCAGTAATATATAAATGAAGAATAAGAATCATGAATAATCGTCTAATTACAATAAATTACATAAATAGTTTTATTCTATAAAGCCACTTGATTTACTTCTTTATAACACTCGATATCCAGTCTAAATACTCAGCTACGTTAGTGTATACAGCAGGATAGCCTTTGACTCCGCATTGTGTAAATCCGTAGCTCACTACACCATGTGTGACCCATCGCAGCATGTTTTCGTCAAACCGCATCAAAGGACCTCCACTGTCACCGAGACAGGTGTCTTTTGAGTTCTCTCCTCCCGCACAAATTTGCTTCGGTCCAAGATATACTCCGTGAGGCTGTAGAACTTCCGAACAATGTTCATGGTCAACTATTGGGACGCGTAGTTTTAATTTAATTGGACTTGCCATGTTCCAACGAAACTTGTTAACTGAAACGATTAAGAAAACAATTAAAAAATCGGCAACGAAGCTGATAGTTTAACAATATAAAAAAAAACCCTAGCGCATCAGAACCGCTAGAAACACTAATGTTTGAAGAACAGTAGAGGATTTGTGCAGATTTTGAGTGTGTATTCTGCCACTAGCTACTTTTCTAACTTAAAATTTATTAGCTCCTAGTAATAGCAGATCCTAGGGCAATTAAATTTCGATGACTTCATCGAAAATTACAGCAATAGAAACGTGTTTGGGGCGGCCATCCGACAAATGTGCAGACCTTAGAAAATTTAAACATTGTTTACTTATTTTCATTGCAAATGTTTGCGATGTGAATACTTAATGCAAGCATTCATTGGTACGAAAATAACAAAAACGCCTCGAGCTGGCAGCTCTTTGCTAGCACTGAAGCCAAAAATATGTCACATCTGCCTAACGTTGAAGTCAATCTGCTCTGGCAAATTTTATATTGATCCGATCACTGCATTAAAAGTTATAGGGATACAAAAAAATTTAAGGTAACCAATCGCAAAAATTTTCAAATTTTCTAGATCTTAATATTTGGTGTTGATTTTCACTAAAAGATCACTTAGATTTGAAAATTCTATGATAAAAACGCTTACTAGAGATATGCCAAAAAAGTACAAAAACGACCATAGCTGGCAGCCTTATCATTATTTTTCCAACTAGATTATTACTGAATATTGTCTTCAGGAAGTTTAATTTGCCATTTTAATTTCGTTGGGATTCCATGACTGTACTGGAAGTTATAGGGCAAAGAGCATTATTTTCCTGAGCGAATTTTCAAAATTTAAGACACCAAAACTACCATGGTTAGCAGCTCCAACCGAATTTTTCCACCAGATTTCTACCAAACGTTGCTTAAAGTAAGGTCTGTGAATTTAGTTAATATCGAATGACTGAATCATAATTGTAGGGCTAAAAGCAGCTATTTTTCTTATTGATTTTTTCAAGATGGCACCACTGGTACAGAATTGCCCGAATTTCAAAATTACTTCTATCAGACCTGGTCTTACTCAATACCAATACATGCTGTAAATTTCAACTGTATTTGACTAGATTAACGTGAGTTCCCTTGAACATAAGTGTTTGATGATAAAAATATAGGTTAATTGGGAAAGGGTTAACGTTCTTGCCCGCAGTAAAATTTCAAATGTTTTACTTTGGCTATGTAGGCTATGTATTGTGATATTTGACCTTGATTGAAACAGGGAGCACGTGTGGTAGAATAATCTGCATGGTTCTCCTTCTTCTCTTCGGAAATCAGTATTTCCAGTGGTTTCTACGCGCTAGTTTTTAATATCACTTTGACCAAAAATT
>OX376374.1:80923311-80925811 GCA_947369275.1 Nemotelus nigrinus
CGCGTAGTAAACTATGCATGCGATTTTTTTGAAATATCGTGTAAAAAATTAATTAGGTATTTCTATGCTGACCATATTTGCATTAAAAGCTCATTATTGATTGTCAGCAGCTTATTTCAGCGATATTCCTACTCACTTAGATCAAAAATCTCACAAAAGCTCAAATTATGTATAGTATTTGAAACATTTTGCAAACAGTTGACTGAGAGAAATTAGTGGTCTTGGTTGCTAAGACTCAAAAGATCCTCAATGAAAAAGACTACCGCAGTAAATATTCTATGGCACAATCACATCAATTTTGGTTTTGCACATTAAAATCCATAATAAACGCGTAAATATTAACTTGTCGAAACATAATCTATTCAATACGCTCTCACTTTAACTAGCTTTAAGTTATAATTTACTTTAAAAACTTTCCTTTTATATAACCGACTGTATCAATACTGACAATACAAAATCATTCAAATCAAAAGTCACACCTGTTAAAAACAGGTGCGTTTTTTTGCGAAGAAGTCATACAAAAGCGCACCTAATGTAAATTATAAATGCTTAAGAAAACACTTCAATCAAGTGCTCATTTAACCCAAAGCACCTGAACCGAGAAACTAATTTTGCGAAAGTAAACCCAAAACAGATACAAAAAAAACTCTAGCGCACCTGAACCGCTAGAAACACTAATGTTCGAAGAACAGTAGAAGAATCGTGCAGGTTTTGAGTGCATATTCCACCACATGTGCTGCTTATTACGGCCAAACTGTTTCAAATGCCACGTTTTACTTTCGTCTTAAGAATGCATTATAACTCATATGGTGCAAGGTTTCAGATATGACCACTGGCATGAATTTAAACGTTTATGAGAGCAAAACACGGGTTAATTATATTCGTTATCAGTTGCTTATTTCACATAATTTTGAAAGCAGCATCTCATATAACATCAATGAAGAAAATGCTCAGTGCCTGCAGCACTGTAACTGAAGTTGGTGTTTGGGGCTGCGATCCGAAAAATTTGCAGAACTTTGCGAATTGTAACATCGGTTATTTATTTTCATTGTAAATGTTTCCGGTATGTATACTAACTGTAAGCATTTATTGATACAAAAGTAGCACAACCGACTCGTGCTGGCAACCTTTCGCCAGTATCAAAGCCAAGAATATATCAAATCTGCTTCACGTTGTTTAATTACATTCGAAGTTATAGGAGTATAAAGAAATTTAGGGTTACCTGCAGCGAGTTTTTTCAAATGATCGAAAGCTTAATATTTGCTGTTTATTGTCACTACAATATCATTACCATTTGAAAATTCTACGATAAAACCGCTTAATAAAGATATTGCAATTAAACACAAAACCAACAATAGCTGGCAACATTATCGTGGCTTTTCAACCAAATTTGTCCTGAATAATGTTTATGACAGGTTTCATTAATTGTATGAAATTCGTATTAATTTCATGACTGCACTGGAAGTTATAGTGCAAAAAGTTTTATTTTCCTGAGCGAAACCAAAGACACAAAAATTTCCATAGCTGGCAGCACCAATCGAATTTTTCAACCAAATTTCCACCAAATAGAGATTAGAGTTAGGTTTAGCTTCTGTGTCAATTTCATGAAAATCTGGTAACTTATTCACATTTCATAGGGCAAAAAGCAGTTTTTTTTCTTTGTAATTTTTCAACATGGCACCACTGGCACAGACTTGCCCACAATTCAAAATCGCTTCTATCAAATCTGGTCTTACTTAAGTCCAATGCATTCTGTAAATTTCAATAGTATCTGATTATTGGTTCATGAGTTTCCGTGAACAGAAGTTTTTGATGCTACAAATATAGGTTAACTGGGAGAGGGTTACCGTTCTTGTCCGACATGAAATTTCCTAAGTTTTATTTTGAACGTGTAGATAAAACATAAGATTTATATACAGATTGGTTTTATTGTAAGAAACGGACATTTTTTTGAATATTCGATGGTTTGAATGTTTTCACTTCCAAATTTTTTTTTCAAAATGAAGACACCAAAATTATCATAGCTGGCAGCTCCAACCGAATTTTTCGACCAACTTTCTACCAAACGTGGCGTAAAGTAAGGTCCAGCAATTGTGTAAGTTTCGTCAAAATCGAACGATTCAATCAGAATTTATAGGGCTAAAAACAGTTATCTTTTTTAGTGGTTTTTCAAGATGGCACCACTGGCACAGAATCGCCCGCATTTCAAAATCACTTCTATCAGACCTGGTCCTAATTAAGGCCAATACATGTTGTGAATTTCAAATAATTCTGCCCATCGGATCGTGAGTTTCCGTGAACAGAAGTTTTTGATGCTAAAAATATAGGTAAATTGGGCAAGGGTTACCAGGCGTGCCCGTTATACCATATCTTTTTTTTTTTTTTTTGGTTATGTAAACAAAGCACAAGATTTACATATGAAAGGCTTATTTTTTAAGAAACGGCATTTTTTCAAGAGAGACGATGATTTGGAGGTTTTCACTTTCAGTGCCTGCCCTAG
>OX376374.1:80928311-80996362 GCA_947369275.1 Nemotelus nigrinus
CGTAAATAGGCCACGATTCCAAGAACATACATTCAATAGGGGACTCTCGAATCAGGCCAACCAATACCGAAGAGGTCAAACACTTGATAAGAGGCCTAAGCCAGCGAAAATCACCTGGACCAGAATCAATTTGTAACACTTGGCTGAATTACCTTCCTGGTAAAACACTGAAATTATATAAGAGACTGGACGGACACCTTAATAGTACCTTAAAACACCTAAGAGTAGTAATGAAATATACCAAAGTCTTCGACAGCGAATGATATAGTGCGGAACATCTGCATACTGTAATAAGGCAGGGGAAAGCTGAGAGTTGAGTAAGGCGGAAGACATCTTACACAAAGAAGAGGGGAGTCAAAGTGCCACACGCACTAGCTTCAGGAATAAGACAGTCCCACGCGGACGTACATACATTAATTTGAATACGAACAGTCGGACAGAGAACATCAAAATGGAGAAAAACGAGATTAAAGCTGTCATTATGTACCTGTGTTTGAAAAAACTATCTACCAAAGGCATAGACAGCGGCTTAGTGGAAGCACTAAGGGATTCTGTTGCTCCATATTCCACCGTTGCACGCTAAGCCAAGGAATTTAAGTTAGGAAAAAGATCCACTGAAGATGAATACCGTGAAGGACGTCCATCCACGCCTCTCACTGAAGACAACGTGAAAAAAGTCGTAGATGTCGTGGTGGCTGATCAAAAACTGACCATCAGTCATGTAGCTGAGGTTACGGTGATCTCGTATGGCAGTATTTAAAAGATGGTTGCCCACGAATTACAATTGAAGCAGGTCCTTGCGCATTAGGGGCCGAGAATGTTAACCGACGACCGCAAGAAGAAACGAGTCGGCATTTCGAAGGTGTATCTCGAAAAGTTCCAGACAGATCAAGCAAATTCGCCATTTGGGTCCAGAAACGAAACTGCAATCGATGACGTGGAAGCAACTCTCTTCACCGACAGTGAAGGAATTCAAGGTGTCGAGCTTGGCGGGGAAGGCTATGGTCGCGGGTTTTGGAAAGCTGGAGGAATTATTATGGTCAAATATTTGGAAAAAGAAGCCACTATATCAGGCTTTTGCCAAGCAGACCAAATAAAAAGATTGTGGGAGGCTATGGAGGAAAAAAGACGCAGCATGCTGCGAGCCTGAATGCTGTTTCATCAGCACAACGCACATGGGTCATAAGGCTGCAGTAGCGATGGCTGCAATTCAAGAAACAGGACTCGAACTGCTTGAACATTTAACCTATTCGCTAGATCTAGCTACCAACGACTTTTACCCCTTTCCTCGGCTCAAGGAACACCTTCGGGGCAAGAAATTTGGAGATGATAGCAAAACGATGGCCGCTGTTGAGGCGTTTTGGGAGAGAAGAAGCAAATCATTTTTCCAAGGGTATAACTTGCTAGGAGACTATGTTGAATAATGAGTTTTTTTTTTAAAGTTTAGTCATCTTGGATTATATTGCTTATAATTACTCTTCGATCAACCCTCGTATATATTCTTTTTAAGACTGCTGCATTGTAAAAATTAAATCATCGATCGTCGGCTTTGGAAAAAAAAAATTTCAAAATGTGTTTTTTACATATATAAATGTATTCAATTTGACGTTACTCCATCTTAAGATGCATGTTTCGAAATAAATATTCCATTTGATTATGAAGATATAATTAATATGCAGATATTCAATTTAAAGATATATCACAACTTGAAAAACTTTTTAAAAATTTAACCAAAACTTTTAAAAAAAATAAAAAATGTTATCAAAACAATTATAGATTTGCAAATAATAAAGTGTGGTGATCAATATGTCATTGTTCTGACGGATGAACCTTCGATACAGTTAAACGTGATTAAAATTAGATACTGTTCAAATGCTTTATATAAATATATTGTTCGAAATCATGAAAAATATCAATATGATAGACTTAAGTCGCATCACATTAGAATATCTATTTACCTATTTGTTGGGCTTTGGACTTATTATCTTCTATTTAGACATAATTTTTTTCATTCATGCAAGTAGAGAGGTTTCCGCCGCCATTCGTCACTTGAAACGTTCCTTGATAAACTATCAAACTCCCAAGGACTTGATATAATTTTTTCTTAGTAATTATCGTTTTTGACTTGAACGGAAGATGCAGTACAGTTGTTTAGTTAAATATACATATTTGTAGTTGAATTTCATGCGATCATGAAACAACAGACATACATATATACATAAATCACCGAATGCAACGACCACCGTTGGTCACGGCAACAATACTGCAAACATTAACAAACCCCATACAGACACTAGCATGCTTGCGCAAAATATTATGTTACATATAAAAGGATGCAATCGATGAAATATAGTCGTGTATGGCCAGTCATTTATGCGTGTTTGTAATTTGTATCTATTTGTATTTTGCTTAAGGATTTTTGTGTTGTATGTATATTTTAGATAGATTAATGGACTCCAACAGTATTTTGTACGTTGACTCCATCATACGAAACATTTTTTAACTATCGTTCTGGAATTTTCCTTCATAGTTTTTTATTTTCCTTAGTAAAATCCCTTACTGAATAATCTTTCATTTTACTTAATAACCTCTTACAGAAACGAAACAACTCCAAAAACTAATGATTTATGTTTGCAATTTAGCCGCTTGTTCACGGCCGAAATGTTGACTCCTCGTTTTTTCCTACAAAAATTAGCTTTTTGCCAAAGATAGTACAATTTTTCTTGCAGAATCTCCAAAAGATTAAACTCTGTTCGACTCTGCACAAACAGCTTGCACAATCACACAATCATGCCCATTCACGATCAATTTCCATGCGCAATAGCATTTTGTACAAGCTTACTAATGTCGTGTACGGGGCATATAATGTACTGTAACTTACGCCTAGAACCTAATGAACTTACAAAGATTTGTTCGACCCCATCCTGCAACAGTGAATACAGCCCCTCTTCGGTTCGCCATGTTGGTGTTCTTGGTTGGCAAGCAAATGGGCATGATGAAATGCGTGAATCGCACGTCCCGCTTCAGCCGCAGAAGAGCGATATCGTGTTGCATATCTCGCGACACTTCACTATATTCAGGATGGATGATGATTGTCTCCACTTCCATGTCCACAGCGGAATCAGCGCAGTTCAGGTGTCTTATTTCCTGGATACAATCTGGCTCTGTATTAGTGTTGTACTCGCCAAGACGAACTGACTTCCTAGTTAAAGACGAGAAAACCGAGACATGAAGTTAGGCGCCACATTAGATGGAACATGATAATGGTAACATACAATCCTTTTTTCTCTTCGTAAATCAATCCAGATACACAATGGGCGGCAGTAAGCACGTATCGTCGATTAATCAACGCTCCTGCGCAGCCGAATTCGTCTAAAACGGGACTCGTTAGAGATAAATTGAGCACTGGAGGTCGGAAGGGATTAAAATGACTACTTGAGTTATAGACTAGCAGGGCCATCCACGGATATTCATCGAGCTCAGCGATTTCACCACCGTATATTCTATTCACAAGCTGTTTTCCACACTCCTCTTCCAGACCAAAGCTTGAAGATCCATTTGATCTTCCTGCCTGCCTACGGTGGTCGTTCGCAGCCTGCGTAGCTACTTCTTCGTCTTTTACTTTGCGATCACTCCGAAGGAATTCGACTTGTGGGTCAACGTATCCACTCGTTTCAACAGGGCAACAAATGCGCGGCTGCATGCCTTCGTCGTCACATTGGACGCGCTTGAGAAAGTTAACTTCCTCAGCCGTTATATTCAAATCACCTCGAAGCCGTAGGTACGATTCACATTCACTAATCACCACGCACCGCCCCTTATCATTCTGGTTGGGAATATCGCACGCGACTTGCTGCGTGGCCTTGCCACCACTTTCCATCGATGGAACATCGGAAACACTACCTCCCATCGGAATATTGCCAGCACGTGCTAGCCTCGGCCGCCCTGTAGCGAGAACTGCGACGACTAGCGTAACGAAATGCATCTTACACCAGCGGTTAACAATTGTGACCCCGACAGCGTTCAATCAAATGGCGATGAAAATTTTTGGGCGCAGAGGTGATGCTAATTTTTTTTCAACTGGCGATGCACTCACTATGGTAGGGCGCCGATTTATGTAATATCTGCGGAACCAGACTAAATCACTGTCAATCTAATGCAGCACACGAATTGCTGTATTATCATTGCGCGTCCAGATAATAGATGAAATATCGTTTGCTTCACTCTCCACTGCGTGGTTTCCGCTGCAGTTCACGGCGTTGAAAAAATCAAATGGGTCTTTCAGGTGTGCCAAAAACGGTAGCAATCGGTGTGCGTGTAGCTTCCTAGATAGAAGCTGAATATGAACATGGAAATTCCGTAGCTTGACGAGTGGTTTGATAGGCGGGTAAACCATATCCAAATTTCCTGATTTCGCCGACTAAAGCTATTTCTACTGAAAGTTCATTGATCAGAAAAATAGCTTCTAGCACACGAATTCACTACTACTAGTTGAAACTCTTAAAAAGTGAAAAGTGTGACAACGATTGATGTTCTAATCGATTAAGTGCTAGTTAGTCGTCTCATGGTTCTAGTCAACTGACGCTCTTAGTATTTGTACTACTACGTACGATTTTAATACCTAGCTTTTGTTTTACCATCAAGGTTTCAATATCTCCCAAAACGTTTTGCTTCGCGTGTAAACAAAGGATTACATGAGGATGCCAGCCGAGCCAAATGGTTAAAGCGCAGACGGAATTGGATACTGTTCATCTAAATGTCTCGCTCTCTTATCGTTTTTGGTAATGTTTATTTGATAACAGTCACTCTGGTTGCTATTATAAATCGAAAAAATTCTTCATCAAATAGCTTTGTTTGAACATATTTTTCACTATTTGTTTTTCGGTAATTCATTCTCGCTAATTTTGCTCGTACTAAGTAAATTGTGTATCGCGGTGCGATTAGATAAAAACAATGACGAGCCCAGGGAAGTGCAATTAAACTTTATATATGTATATGTTCACTTTTAACAGCCTATTTATGGTGTAGAGACTTTGCTGGTCATAAAATTTAATATACTGTATTAATCATGTTAAATCACTTATAGTTTTTTTTGTGTTTTCTAATCTTAAGATTCTGGTCGGAGTGGTTTGAAAGTTTTCGAAACTTATTCTCCTAGAAATTCAAAGCATGGCCAACACATGGAGCAACTAATTGCTTCTTGGGATAGCCTCATGTAAAATAATTTAGCTTCAAAGCTCGAAAAGATGGTGACCATTTATTTCACACTAATAATTACAAATGCATTTTCGAGCTTAAAACTATCTTTTGTGACTTTTGTTCATTGATCTTAAATTTTATTTTAAACTCTAAGCATTTGATTACAATTTGGCACTAGCATTGCCTTAAGTATTTCGTGACTCAATAGAGCTTTTGAGTGCCTTCGAATATCCCAATATTTTTTACTAATGTTCGAAGAACATTAGTATTAAAATCGCTTCGCCGAAAATTCGTCATATATATGTACAGGGTGTTTGGTACTCGGTGGACACTTTTGTAAGGCGGCATTTCTTGATATATTTTGAGCAAAAAATTGTTCTACAGGGTGGTCCGGTTTTCAAAATCTACGGAGTTACAGGGTGGCCAGTAAAAGTGTTTCGGAACTGTATCCTGACTCACTTAAATCGTTATGTCTTTAAAACTAATAATCATAGCGCAAAGTTTTATAGCTTGTTCTTTTATGGAATTAATTTTGATTTGATGTTACCTCCTAAATTGTAACTATTACTGATTTTTAGATATATACTTCACAGCACAAAATTTTGGCACTTCTACCCCAAAAATGTTGTGTTCAATATCATTTTTCTCAGAAAACCTCATTAAAATATGCCATTTTAATTTAATATTTTTGTAAGCCATATTGTTATCTACAAAATTTTCATAGATATCTATGACTTAGATTTTACCACTTCGCAAGTAGCAAGCGGAAATACATATCGCTTAAAAACTGAATATGCCATAAGGTGGCCCTCATTTTCGGTCTACACTCTTTGCTTGAACTGAAATAATTTATTAAAGGTTTTTATACTTTATTGCAAAATTTTTGAGCTACAGTAAATGTTCAAAATGGCCACCTTCATTTTGAATACACGCTAAAGCTCGTTTCGCTAGCGTTCTTTTCATATTCACACCTCTCAGCTGCTGCCTCACTTCTGTTGCAACTGCATCGATCCTGGTATTTAGGTCTTCCAATGTTGATACTTCCGTTGTGTAGACAAGGGCCTTCATCCGTCCTCATACCAAAAAACCCATAACTGTTAGATCAGGAGATCTCGCAGGCCAGTATATTGGTCCATTTCTACCGATCCAGCGATTGGTGTAATTGGAACTCAGCCAATCTCTGACTGGTCGGCCATTTTAAAGCTGGAGCACCATCGTGTTCGTAAAACATGGAAGCCAATTGTTGCAGCGGAATATCCTCCAATAAGTTCTGCAGATCATGTCTTAAAAAATGTAAATAATTGGTACTATTTAAAGTAGGCGGGAGCCTAATAGGTCCAATAAAATCGTTACCAATCACTCCTGCCCATAAATCTACGCTGAACCTATGCTGAAACGATGAGGTCCTTCTCGTGTATGGATTGCTCTCAGCCCACGTATATGAATTGTGGAAGTTTGTGACACCGTCCCTGGTAAATAAGGACTCATCCGTCCAGAGAATGGTGTTCAAAAACCTTTCGTTGTCTAATTGTTTCTCAAGGAGCCAATTGCAGAATTCCATCCTTATGGGCAAATTGATCGGTAGCAGCTTCTGCACTGGTGTGTGATGGTAGGGATGTAAACGGGCTGCTTTTAGAATACTCCAAACTTTCCACGTAGACACGTTAAACTGCAACGCCAATCGTCGAATACTGATTGATAGGTCAGTTTCCAGTGCATGCAGTATTTCTTCATCGGTCCGTACAGCGATTGCAGGCGCAGGATTTGCGTTTACTCGGCTCGTCCTAATGCTGCCAGTTTCCCGAATCCTTGTCTATAGTTGTTGAAATATTTTCCGTCCAGGAATCCGTCGGTGGGGATATCTCTGTAGATACAAAGATTGAGCCGCTTGTGAACTTCCCCGGCACTCTCCATATACGTACATAATATCTGCATATTCGTCATTAGTGTAGTGAGACATTTTGAATTTATGTTTGAAATTTTCGTGATATGTTTTTGTTCGAGTAATGTACCGAAACTGACAAAAATTTGAAAGTGGTTCTGTTTTTATAGGGTCTTAATTTTTTAACGTATCCCATTAAAAAAGACGAAGAACTGTACCCAATTTTACCTTTAACATCCAGGTAGGTGCTTCAAATATGTTGAAACTAATTTTAATTTAGTTTATCATATTGATAGTTTAAAAAGTAGCTAATGGGCAGTAAAAATACTTAAGTACAATTAACAATTTATACTTTTCTTTTCAACGAGGACCACTTTACGGCATATTTTCTTTTTAAGCGATATGTATTTTCGCTTACTACTTTCAAAATGTTTAGATCTAAGTCATAAGTATGTATGCATTTTTTGTAGCCTATAAAAATATAAATATATGCCCTATAAAATATAAATTTAAAATGGCATATTTCAATGAGTTTTTCTGAGAAAAACGACATTGAACACAGAATTTTCGGGGTAGAAGTGCCAAAATTTTGTGTTTTAAAGCATATATCTCAAAATCAGTAACAGTAATAATTTAAGACGTTACATCAAATTAAAGGTAATTTAATTCCATAAAAAACAAGCGATAAAACGTTGCGCTATGGTTATTAGTTTTCACGATATAACGATTTAAGTGAGTAAGGGTACAGGTCCGAATAACTTTTATTCGCCACCCTGTAACTCCGTAGATTTTGAAAACCGGACCACCCTGTAGAACAATTTTTTTGCTCAAAATATATCAAGAAATGCCTCCTTACACAAGTGTCAACCGAGTAACAAACACCCTGTATCTATATCAGCAAAATGGTTAAGTGATATAATGTCTGGATTGGCCGATCCGATTGAGCTGAAATTTTTGGAGGACATAGATGTATATAACAAGTAGGTTCATGACTTACTAGAGTTCAGATATCTTAAACCTTGTGGCGGCGGCGGGCATTTAAGTGAATTTTCAGGTGCTCCTATATATCCAAGCAGTGTACATTGTTGTTAAAAAAAGTACCAGGAGTGAAAACTTAGTATGTTTTTAGTTTGCTGACGATAAAGAAATGGAAATTTTGAGCCTTGTGTAGGCGCTGAGTGCCTTAAACTAGGCAAGAATGCTTTTTTCAAAATTCGATTTGTCATAACTTCTAAGAAAAACAATGGATCATCGTGAAATTTTTAGAGCGTATTGATGTAGATTAGAGTTTCACACACATGGATTTTCAACTTTGTGCGGGCAACTCTGCAGCTACAGCAGGCTCCTGAACAAAAATCCTTCAAATCATCGGCCTTCCTAAAAATTTTTGATTTTTGAAAATAAATTCAAATTATTGATAAATTTTGACTTTTGTCCACCAAGTCAAATAAAATATTTCAAAACTCCGCGGTAAACAAGAACGGACACCCGTGATCAAATTATCTCTCCTTTCAGCACTCAAAACTTCTGTGTACGAGAACTGACGATCGGATAATGCGATCAATATGAAATTTACAGGACATGTTGGAATTTGCAAGGACCAGGTCTGGTAGAAGTGATTTTGAAAAACGAGCAAATTATTTTTCAAATAGATTAAAAGTTTAGTGGACCACTTCGCTGTGTAGTGAAAAGCTCATTAGTGAAACTTTTTTGTTGTGGCGTGAATCTGCGGTTAAACTATAGTTAAATCATCCACCCTAGTCCATCAGTGATTCAACCCTAAGCTATCAAAGTTTTGTAGCTTCTAATCCAACAGTGATCACTATAAACTTTAAACTTTCAAACCAGATCGTTCGTTAAGCTGTGTTGCAGCCGTGGTTTGTAGTCTAGACACTTGCCAGCTTTTTGTCGTAGTGCTACCATTATCGTACATTTTCTTATAAAAGTGCTACCACGCTCACGTTTTCGTTTCGGTTTTTCATTTACTCAAAATTTATTCTACTAACTTTTTGTACATATTCTTTGATCATGTCGCTCTGTTCTGCCACTGCCTGTTGCGATAAAGCCGACAAAACACCTCTCATAACTTGCTTCGGGTTTTGTGGATTATCATTTCACGCGAAGTGTGCAGGTTTCACTGCACCCGTGGGCGATTGCATCAATCGCGCGGACTCCGGCATCCATTACTACTGCGATAAATGCCGGAAGCTCTCCATTTTAACTTACGTTGAGAGACTCAGGGCCAATCTGCGAAATTTTGCTGCGCTTGAGGCTTCCTTCAACGTTCTGAATAAGCAGCTTGAGGATTCCCGCAAGGATACCGAAAAGCTCCTTAGTTTTGCGTTGACGGAGCGTCCATCTACATCTACTTCGCAAGACGCGCTGACCGGCTGTGATGCGACTGTGATTTTACCTCCTGCTTCACCTGTTTCTCTCGAAATTTCTCTACCAGCTGGAATTTGCACTCGCAGCCAAAAACAGCAACAGCTATCAACTAGGGCCCAGCTGTTACAGCCTTACGCTCAAGCTCGGCCTGTTATTACATCAGCGGAATCGGTACCTCCTGAAGATCGTCGCCAAATAAATTCTCCGAGCTCCCAGGTGCAAACTGATCCATCATCCAAGCTTCCAGCTCCACGAAAGCATGCGTCACCAGTCCCACAACGTGATATTTCTGCTGTTGCATCAAATTCGGTACAATTGACCTACGGGATGACTGGTGATAATTCTCCGGCTGCCATGGATACTGTTTCTAGCATCCCCCAACTGGAAGTGATTGTGCCTCCACTCAAGGTATTTGTTTCTCGGTTCGCTTACAGAACCACTTCTGAACAAGTTGCTGAGTATGTACGAGCTAAACTGGGCTATAATCCTCGCTTGTTGCTGTGTCGTAAGCTTACACGGGACAATCTGGAAGACCAGCAAATATCATCTTTTTGCATTACCATCAGTACTGGTGTTACCGATCTTCTGAAGAAGAACTTCTGGCCAACTGGTGTATTTGTCAAGGAATTTGTCAGGACTCCCGCCAGAAATTTTCGTTCCAGACCATCGAACAAAAACAGAACATGAATCGTCCTCTGAAAATATATTATCAGAACGTTCGTGGTCTGAGGACCAAGGTTAATTATGTTAATATCTCTTCTGTAATTGCGTCTGATGATATTGTCTGCCTAACTGAAACCTGGTTGTCTGGGGATATATTTAACAATGAAATTTTGCCTCTTCACACTGTTTTTCGCAGGGACCGTAATCACTCTGTGAGTAATCTTTCATTAGGAGGTGGTGTTTTAATTGGTATACTTAAAACTTTGAACGGAACGCTCTGCAGTGACTTCATCCCTTCCGCCCCGGTTGAATGTGTGATTGTTCGTATTTTTCCTTCCCCAGCCACAGTGTTGCTTGTTTCCTCAATCTACATCCCTTGTAGTAGCCCTGTCGTAGTATATGAACGTTTCTTTGCGGAACTCTCGTCCTACCTTAATCGCCGCTTCCCTTCTGCTTCCTTACTGTTATTAGGTGATTTTAATATGCCGTCGCTTGAATGGGATAATACTTTTTCTTGTATTTTATCTTCAAACAATATTTCTATTGCTACTTCTTCCTTTATGTCCCTTTGCTCACTTTCACAACTCAACAACTTACCCAATACTAACAACAGGATTCTCGATCTTGTTCTGACTAACCTTCACCCTTCTTCACTCTGCCTGAGTCCTTCTCTATCTCCGTATGTGCGCCCTGATCCTCATCACCCTCCTCTTTGTATAGAGTTAACTATAAACCGTTCGTCTAAAGACAAGCATGCCTCTAGACTTCGTTTCAATTTTAAAAAAGCAAACTATTCTGCTTTGTCCAATGAAATAAATTGTACTAACTGGTATAATTTCTTCAGAGGGCTAAGTGTGGATGATGCTATCTGCAAATTTTATTCCTTCTTGTCCAACTTAATTTCCTGTTATACTCCTTCCTTTCGCTGTAAAAGAAGTTCCGACCCTCCGTGGTTCACCGTTGATGTCGCGATTGCTCTTAGAGCGAAAGATGCAGCGCGTAGCAAATACAAAAGGTCTGGCTCACTTGATGACCTTTTGAATTTTAAAAGATTACGTGCTGCTGCTAAAAGAGCAGCCAACGATGCTATGCGTGCTTATTTAGAGCATGTCGAAACTTCTATTACCTCTGACAATCCTAAACCTTTCTGGTCCTATATTAAATCCCTTAAAACTTCCTCTGGCATTCCTTCTACTATGTATCTGCATGATAAGTCTGCGTCCTCACCTCAAGATACTTGTGAGCTTTTTGGTCAATTTTTTTCTTCCTTTACCTCCCATCATAATAGCTCTTCACCTTCAACCTTTTTTCCAGTTCCTGATTGTACCCTTTCCGCTTTTTTTACTAATCCATTAGAAGTAGAATTGCTAATGTTATCTCTTGATGCAAGCACTAGCTTCGGTGCTGACGGCATTCCAAATTTTTTAACCAAATCCCTTTCATCTTCCTTGTGTGTTCCTCTGTCAATAATTTTTAACCTCAGCATTTCAACCGGAACCTTCCCTTTCCTTTGGAAATCCACCAACATATTTCCCATCCTGAAAGCTGGTGATATTTCTTCCATCTCTAATTACCGTCCCATATCCCTTTTACCTTGTTTTAGTAAGCTTCTCGAAAGAGTCGTTTATAATAGAGTGTACCCTTTCGTCCAGCCCTTGCTGGCCAGGGAACAGCATGGATTCATCAAAGGTAAATCAACGATAACAAACTTATTGACTTTGTCAAACACCGTTGCTTCCGCAATCGACCAGCAAAAGCAGGTAGATGTCATCTATACTGACTTTGCCAAGGCCTTCGATTCTGTGAACCATGCTGTTCTTCTATCAAAGCTAGCTGGGTTTGGTATCTCTGGTGCCCTTTTTTGTTGGTTCTCTTCCTACGTTTGTGATCGCTCTTGTATCGTTACTGTTAACTCTTGTTCTTCTACACCTTTTTTTCCTACCTCAGGAGTTCCGCAAGGATCCATTCTTGGCCCTTTATTGTTCCTTTTGTTTATTAATGATCTTCCTTCCCTCTTTAATTCACCCTGCCTTTTGTACGCTGATGATCTCAAAATTTTCAGAGTGATTGAATCCGCTAGTGACTGCACCATATTGCAGTGCGATTTGGATACTTTGGCTAACTGGTGCACTGCTAATTCCCTCACTTTGAATGTTGCGAAGTGTCATCAAATGTCTTTCACCCATAAAATATCTCCTTTGCTCTTCTCCTATTGTGTCCTTGGCTCTCCTCTCAATGCTGTTTCTAATATCAAAGACCTTGGCGTGATTTTTGACTGCAAATTAAAGTTCGACTTGCATATTCTTCACGTCACTGCCAGGGCTTCTCGTCTTTCCGGCTTCATCATCAGATCCTCTAAACGTTTTGTTAATCTTTCCACCTCTCTTAATCTGTTTTTTTCTTTTGTCCGTAGTGTTCTTGAATACTGTTGCCAAATTTGGTGTCCACATTATGGATACTTGATCGATGCGGTTGAATCCGTGCAACGCCGATTCACCCGCTCGTTGTTCTATAAGTACAGTATTCCGTATTGTGATTACAGTATGCGCCTCTCCATCCTTCAAATTCCTTCCCTTGAGTCACGCAGAGTGTTCCTCGACGAGTGCCTCCTTTTTAAACTTTTTAAAGGCAGTATATTAGTTGACCCCAGCATTCAACTTTCAGTTAGGGAACTGGGCCGTCTCAATAGAACATTATTTGCCTTTAATGTTGCATTTGCCCGTACGGACACCTATTTCTTTTCCCCCCTCTTGCGTTTGCCTCGTCAGCACAATAGCCTTAACCTTGGTCCTCTGCCTCAAACGTTATCTGTGTTTAAAAATACTTTAAAAAATAACGTTATCTCTTATAATCGTAATATATCCTAATTTACTCATTTTGTTTGTTTCTTTTCCGATCGATTTGCTTTTTATTCTTTTTTGTATTGTTATTCCATTCTGAATTTATTAATTTTCTTGGTTTTCATGTTATTTTCTTATTGATTTTCTTGGTTTTCATATTATTTTCTTTTTCTTACATATTTTATGTACTTGTATTAATTTTTTATTTGTTTTTCATATATTTGTATTTATTTTTATTTTTTTCTTCTTGTCTAATCAATAATTGGATTTGTTCTGTGGATTAGGACACTAAATAAATAAATAAATAAATAAATAAACACTGTGGCAGTGGTGCCATTTGAAAAAATCGCTGAGAAAAAAACTGGTTTTTGGCTTATAGCTTCCGATTTAGCCACCAGATTTTAGCAAAATGCACGCAGTAGGTAAACTTTACTTTAAGATAGATGTCGTAGAAATTTGGTTGAAAAATGAGTATAGGGACGCCAGCTACGGCAATTTTTGTCTCCTCAATATTGTAAAATTGCTCAGGAAAATAAAGATTTTTTCCCTATAACTTCCGATGCAGTGACGAAATCAAAACGAAATTCATGTGATAATTACATCTTTGTACCGTATTAATTCTGTAGTAATTTCATTGAAAAACCCTGAAAGGGTTGCTAGCTATGATGAATTTCGTAATTGATTGACATTTCTTTATCGAGCGATGTTGTCATAAAACTTCCAAATGGGAATGATCCTGCAATGACAATTAACAACAAATATTTACGTTTTAACAATTTAAAAAGTTTGGTGAGCCTAAAATTTAATTCACTCCTATAACTTACAGCGCAGCCATTCAATCGAAACGAAATTCATAGGGTGGGTTTAACACAACGTGAAGCAGCTATGGTGCAAGCACATGATTGCCAGCACCGGACAATTTCGTAAATATCGCACCAACAGATGCTTTCATTTTCTATTCATAAGCAAAGCATTTACAATAATACAAGCAATCGATATTTAAATTTTCAGAGATTTGGAAATTTTTCGGATGGACATAGTTTAATCGCTGAAACTTTCGATGACATCCTCGGATGAAAATGAAGTTCAAAGGATAGGTTGACTAAGCACGAGCATGTTATGGTAGATTTATTGCTGTTGTGTTGGACAAATGTTGCCAGCACTGAACATTTTCATCATTTGTGTTATAGAAAATGCTGTCAGAAAATGATATTTGTTCCTTTGAGTAAGAAATGGTTGATAATACTACAAAGAAGTGTAAAACGTCTTCACACATTTTTAAATCCCTCAAAGATATTCTTCGAAAATTAGTTTTCTAGCGGTTCTGATGCGCTAGACTTTTTGATATGTCATGGCTTACGTGATGTAGAAAATTTAGCTCTCAGTCTCATCCTACCCATACATGTCTTGTTGGCTCTCTCTTCTCTTTTGTTTCAATTTTTATACTCCAGAAAATAAAAACTAAAAAGAATTTATTTATTTAGGAATCTCTTTTTATATATTCTCAATTTATAGGTATAATCTTTACGGAGGTTATCTCAAGACTGAATTTTGCGTAGCAATAAGTTTCCCAAATGCATTATATTTCCCAAATCGAGGAATTTTTTTCACGGAAAATTTGCAGAAAGAAAATCTGCGGGCTAACGTCTAGACTTAGTCGTTTCCAGTTGAGCTGAGTACTACCTGATCCGCTTTTTTTTTTCCAATTTTTGGGGTCTTGGAGATTTGAGTAACGATACTCATCCCCCGTTCGAAAGTATGTTCTCTCAGACTCTGTTAATAATTTTAATATTTAACTTTTCATGTTTGCAATACAAAAATATAACAATTGAGGATATATCAATCATGATATAGAATATTGAGGATCCGTATATTGAGACTTGAATTTGGTGATTATTTAGTTCCTTTACTTGCTATATATGATGTTTTAATTGAGCGAATGTTAGTTTTGCTCCCGAGAAGGGTAAACTAAGAATTTCGAAGACTACATATATATTTATATAGATACTAAGTGACCTTATTACCGTTTATTTTATCATTGATTTTAATTGTACGCATCTAGAAAATTTATAAAAACAAACTTTTACCTACTACAATTGATCCAAAGGTAGTGATAATCGGTTATTTCCAGTTGGCATAAAATTAGCAAAAATGGTATTTTCTCATATTTCCACTAAGTCAGCATAAAGCACCATATAAATAGGCAGGTATAACCATTTGAATACAGATAGTTGAAGAGAGAACATCAAAATGGAAAAAAGCGAAATTAGAGCTGTCATTAAGTTCCTGTGTTTGAAAAATTATTAACGAAAGACATAAACAGCGACTTAGTGGAAACACAAGAGGACTTTGCTTCTTCATATTCCACCGTTGCACGCAAGACCAAGGAGTTTAACCTGGAAAGAACATCCGCTGAAGATGAATACCGCGAAGGATGTCCATCCACGTCCTTCACTAAAGACGGCGTGAAAAAATTCGAAGATGCAGTGTTGCCAGATCAAAAACGGACCATCAGTCATGAAGCTGAGCTTACAATGATCTCATATGGCAGTGTTCAAAGAATCGTTGGAAAGGAATTACATATGAAGAAGGTCTCTGTGTATTGGGCACCAAAAATGTTAACCGACGAGCAAAAGGAGAAACGAGTCGACATTGTGAGTGTGAATCTCGAAGAGTTCCAGGCAGATTTGGAGAAGTTTTTGTCACGTTTTGTAGCCATGGAACAAGACCTGGATCCACCATTTTGACCCAAAAACCAAACAGCGATCGATGACCTGCGAGCGACCCTTTTCATCAGATTTTTGGGATACTGATGGAATTATTATGGTGGAATATTTGTAAAAGGAAGCCACTATATCAGGCTCATACTAAACCGACCAAATTAGAAGATTGCGAGGGGCTATTGAGGAAAAAACAAGCGGAAAACCACGAACCGGAATGCTGTGTCATCAAGACAAGGCACTGGCTCATAAGGCTGCAGTAGCAACGGCTGCAATTTAAGAAACAGGATTTGAATTGCTTGAACATCCACCATGTTTGCCATATCTAGCTACCAATGACTTCTACCTCTTTCCTCGGCTCAAGGAACACCTTCAAGGCAAGAAATTTGTAGACGATTGCGAAGTGGTGGTCGTTGTTGCAGCGTTTTTGGATAGTAGAGACAACTCATCAAAGGGTTTCTTGGGTTTGGAAAAAAAGATGGACTAAATGTTTTATCTTAAAAGGAGACTCTGTTGAAAATAAATATTTTTTTTGAAGTTTAATCGCTTTGGTTAATATTGATTACCTTTTTTTTTTGGCTCAACCCTCGTTGTATCAGTTCTCTATTATCACATGAACTGTTAAACTTGTACATTAGTAATTGTTACTCGTACAATGCCTGGTTCGATCTCAATAAAATAAGCATTTTCATTCTCAACGAATCTACAGTAATATTTGTGAATACAATTTGTGTTTGACAAAGGCTCTTCAAATGTTTTACCATTTTGGTATTTGAAGGTTTGATCAAATCTTGTTCAATTTCTTTGCGTACCCGAACATGGGATTGGGATCACAAGTCTCTTATCAATTTTTGTGTTTAGATTGGTATTCTCACTGCAATTATAATCGAAACTTTTGGATATTTTGCTACTCGGCTTCATTTTTGACATGATTTTTTGTTCTAGCTGACTTATTACATTTGTTTGGTCGAAATTCTTAGACGGCACGATGCAATGTATTCTTTAAATAACGAAGAGTGTCGATTGATTTGATTCAGGACGCTATGATCATTTTTGTAAATTAAGCTTAAAAGGTTTTCGATATCATGTCGATTGCTTTTATCCACTGGTCAAAATTACCGTGTCATTTTTGTTTCACCGAAGTTTACTTAGCCTCTTTCCTGTTTTCTAGGTATTGAAGTTTTTACCAGAATTTCGCTACTCGCGGCTTGCTTAAGTGCAATGTTCCTATAATTTTCTGATTCGATTGTATTTAAAAAATGAAAGTTTCCTTGGAGTGGATAGCATAAAGGATTATGTTGAATTTTCTCACTACTTCATTCTCCATTGTTTTGATTAAAGCATAGCTGGTCTTTGAGTTTATTTGGTCGATTGTTGACATTTGTTGTTCATCCAAAATCGTCAACATTAGAACAAGATATATAAGTAAATAGTGCTTAAAACAATCGTAAACGATATATGCGATTAGAAAGCATGAAGGGTGTTTATTGGTAAAGTTAAAATGGATTATCGGCCACACTGAAGTTATTTTCTTTGGATGATTTCCAGTATCGTCTTTTGGCAGAGATGGAATGCTCTGCTGTGAAAAGGTTATAAATTCTATATAATTACCATACATATAATAAAAGACTCCGCAATTGTTTCCGTTATTCTGAAAAGAGGCGTTTGCCATATGTTGTTTAATATAAGCGGAGATGTTGAAATGGTAGGTTTGTTTATTCAGGGATTCTTCCCTCAGATATTGCTCTGAGGCATTAAGAAAATTTAAGTCATAATATTAATATATTGAATATTGAATAGCTTTTAATAGCTAAATGGATCACTGCCAAGCAGTGGCGAGGGGTGAAATATCGATGGAGGGAAGCCGAATATTTATCCACCATTTTATAAATGTATAATAATGATGTTTGGCATGCTGATGTTTGTCAGACCTACTAGTTTCTATTTAATTCTCGTCACACTTACAGACAGTATAAAAAATCGTAATTCAAAAAATTATAAGCACATGTATATCAATAAATTAGTGAGCAGTTTTATAGGGTCACCTTCAATATATGTACATGAAACCATTTGTTTTAATGTAAATAATGTTGTTAAAAAAGAAGCATTGAAAAGACGTCTTTCTGAGCCTGCAGAACGCTAAATAGAAAAAAGTTAAAAGCAGCTATTTTTCATCCATTAAATTTATAAAAATTTTGGAAAAAAAGCGGTTGAAATGAAAAAGTTGCAAAAAAAGTCAGCCCTTAACATGAGGATGTATAGACAATTTTTCATTTAATATACTTTCAAACTGTTTTGCGACTTTTACTTTTAATATTTTTAAAGGTTAACGTATATGTGTATTTTAGGCAGACATATTAAAAATATCAAGTTTCAGATTTCCTACGACACATAGTTTTATATACTTTTCTTTTATTTCCTGATTCCTGCTTTTCGTGATATATTATATAATTAAAAAGATGAAAACAGTTTTGCGCAGAATATGTATCATAAAAGAGTTTAACGAAAGAAAGAACTCTGCAGTCCTTTGTTGAAAATTCTTATCTCCATTTTTGTTGTTTCAAGGAAATTCGAACTTTTGTTCTTTTCATAAGTGCAGAGAATGCCAAAAAATGTTTGATGTTTAGAGGCATTTAATACTCTTTTGCTTAGGACAACGTCCGAAGGCGAAAGCAAAGTTGTTAATACTAAAAGACATTTCTTTGATATAATTTACTAAAAATATGAAACAAATTCATTGAAACAAAATTTTCGTTAAAACATATTACATTCTAAATTATGATAGTCCTTGTAATACCTAAATCAATCAACATAAATTTAAAACATTAAATCATTCAAAGTATGAATTGTTTCAGTCTCTTTTTTATTTCAGTTAAACTTTCTTATGGCAAGCTCTCGCGAAAACTGAGATTCTAGTTCATAGGAATGAATCTTTTAATCACTACAAGCAAATATTAGCGGACCTTCCATGAACATGTTTAAACTTAGTTGATTTACAGTTCTGAAAGCATGAGATTTCCCTTTTTGGCGTAGAAAAAATGAAACTAAGACTGTTAAACTAAGGAAAAGTGCTACATTCTGGATACTTGATAATAATATTAGGCGATTTGTTTATAAACATGCTTCAGAAACAAACTGTTGGCAGATTACAAAGACAGAGTTCAATGTGCTCTATTACATCATGAAATCAACCCAAAAACTGCACTCTGGTGCTTATGACATTTTTCTTAGCGCGGCAAAATTCATTTCTACAAACTGCCATAAGAAAAATTTTAATTTTAGATAGCCAGTAAAATTGTATCTTCATACTCGATATCTCAAATATATAATCTTTACGTGCTGTTTTTTATGTGAGCAATACAACTATCAAAAGTTACGTTCACATAAAAATAGCATATTGAATGAACCGATTGAAATTTTCTTCACCCTACAACCATTCGTAAGCCGATCGATCACGGCTTATTTTTCATCTGTTAAAGCGAGACGATGCTAGCGTTTCAGCAAGGAACGAAAAGAGACAGACACAAGGCAATACACATTTGGCCAAAGCCTCTAGTGGCTCGCAAATAAGAATTTGCAAGCCGGAAAATTTCGGCTTATGAATGGACATTTTCACATTATCGTATTGTACAGAAGATTGTATATGATTTTTAGTCATTTGAAATTTCATGTACATGTTTAAGATGCATGCATGTTTTGTAAAATCTGATTTAGATCGATATTTTCGAAAGGGAAGCCGGAAGGAATCGGGTTGTATGGACGCTTCGCCACTGCTGCCAAGCATCTGTGAACTTTGCTAGAATGCACAAGAACAATAATAATATCGAATTAGAAAATATTGGTTTTCTTATTCCACCTATTGATAGCATTACACCCTAACTCTAGATTGCGATAAATAAAAAAGAATTCCATTGCATAAACTTTCAATTCATCTGAAGATCTTCCTTCTTTACTTTGGTTCATAATTAGATTTAAATAAGAGTTGACTATGCTATCATTAAACAAACTTTCGTCTACAAAAATTTTGATTTCACTTTTTCATATGTTTACATTATATCTGAAGATTATATTGCAATTTTTTTTATGAAAACTTCTGATCGGTATTCCGTGTAGTTTCCTTTTCGTATATTTCTTTTTGATATTTTATTTTTCATTTACTTCGTTCTTTTTTACTGATTTTCGAAGAAATTCAGCGTTAGACTCGTTTCTTTATGTATATATATACATAAAGAGTATATATATATATATATATATATATATATATATATATATATATATATATATATATATATATATATATATATATATATATATATCATCAAAAAATTTCAGTCAGATAATCTCAATCCAATTGAGCTGAAACTTTCAGAAAACATTGGTGTATATGCAGAATAGGTCCAAGTCTCACTAAATGTCAATTATCTTTAACCCTTGGCGCCGGCGGCCATTTCAGTGATATTTTTAATATACCTATTAATCCGTACACAAATAATTTTTGCAAAAAAAAAGTTGATGAAATAAATTTCGAACGTGTTTTACATGTGAATCGGATGATGTTTTGGAGTTTTTAAACACATGTGTGCGCTGGGTGCCTAAAAAGAGAACGGGAAAATTTGAAATTTTTTGAATTGCGATAGCTTTTGACAGGGCTATTCAATCGTTACGAAATTTTCAGGGCATATTGGAATTATTTAGTTGTAGATTTATGTTACTTTTGATGCTGGCAACCCTGTAGGTGAAGCAGGCACTGAAAGTGAAAACCTCCAAATCATCGTCTCTCTTGAAAAAATGCCGCTTCTTCAAAAAAAGCCACTCATATGTAAATCTTGTGCTTTGTTTACATAGACCAAAAAAAAAAATTTGATATGGTATAATGGGCACGCCTGGTAACCCTTGCCCAATTTACCTATATGTTTAGCATCTAAAATTTCTGTTCACGGAAACTCACGATCCAATGAGCAGAATTAATTGAAATTTGCAGAATGTATTGGCCTTAAATAGAATCAGATCTGATAGAAGTGATTTTGAAATACAGGTAATTCTGCGCCAGTGGTGCCATCTTGAAAAATCACTAAAAAAGATAACTGCTTTTAGCCCTATAAATTCTGATTGAATTGTTCGATTTTAACGAAACTCACACAATAGCTGGACCTTACTTTAGACCACGTTTGGTAGAAATTTGTTTGGAAAATTCGGTTGGAGCTGCCAGCTATGTTAATTTAGTTGTCTTAAGTTTGAAAAAATAAAAATTTGGAAGTGAAAATATTCAACCATCGACTATCCTAAAAAATATCCGTTTGTAACAATAAAACCAATCTGTATACAAATCCTATGCTTTATCTACACGTTCAAAGTAAAACTTTGGATATTTCATGTCGGACGAGAACGGTAACCCTTTCCCAGTTAACCTATATTTTTAGCATCAAAAACTTCTGTTCAAGGTAACCCGTAATTTCATTATACTCCTATAACTTCGAATGTAATTAAACAACGTGAAGCAGATGTGATATATGCATGGCTTTGATACTGGCGAAAGGTTTCCAGCACGAGTCGGTTGTGCTGCTTTTGTATCAATAAATGCTTACAGTTAGCATTCATACCGGAAACATTTATAATGAAAATAAATAACCGATGTTTTAATTCCCAAAGTTCTGCAAATTTTTCGGATCGCAGCCCCAAATACCAACTTCAGTTTCAGTGCTGCAGGCACTGAGCATTTTCATCATTGATGTTGTATGAGATTCTGCTTTCAAAATTTTGTGAAATAAGCAACTGATAATGAATATAATTAACCCGTGTTTTGCTCTCATAAACGTTGAAATTCATGCCAGTGGTTATATCTGAAACCTTCCACCATATGAGTTATAGTGCATTCTTGATATCAAAGTAAAACATGGCGTTTGAAACAGTTTGGTCGTAATAAGCAGCTCATGTGGTGGAATATGCACTCAAAACCGGCACGATTCTTCTACTGTTTTCGAACATTAGTGTTTGTAGCGGTTCAAGTGCGCTTGAGTTTTTTTTAACTTTAATCTAGGTCTGTTCCCGTACTTCAGCAAACTGCAGCAGTAACAGAATTTGGCAGCTGGCTTCTTTTCTCTGCAAAATTTGGCTTGCAGCAAAAGTCCAAAAACGACTTGCTGCGAATCTATTTTAATATATTATAATAGATTCAAGTACGGGAACAGACCTTCTGTGTGTTTAGTTGGACTAGCTAAACACTTCCTTTGCATTTTGGAAGTTGTATGAAATTTGCACGTTTTCAGCATACAGCTGCAGAAAAAACAATAAAATTTTCTATATATATTCAAAACGTGTCACTTATTCCTGGCTTTTAACACCACATCTGTGAAAAAGAACGAAAAAGAAACGTTGAAAATATCATGGTACACGATTCAGCGTACCCGGCCTGTTGTGTTTCACACCCGCCTTCTAAAAACTCAAGATGAATTGCCCTGTGCAAAAACCTACTTAAAACTCGATTTGAGTTGAAGTGTTCGAAAGCCCGTAATTAGTTTGTGGTAGCGTTTTTCAAGTTTATTGCTCATCTCCTTTGCCACCAAAGCGCGAAAACAGCTTCCATTTCTAATCCAAAGTGAAGTTTGAACAGTATGTCAGCTGTGTACGCATGGCCATTTTGCTTTAGCTACTTTCTAGCTATCCTCCAGAGTACGAGCAGCAAATACCGGCTACCAAAGCAGCTATTCCGGAACCTTAGGCAGCTCGACTGTCAAATAGCAAGCATCAGAAAGTAGCTATTTCGTGACATTGGATAGCCAGAGCTGCTTAAATAGCAGCTAATAGCAGCTATAGCAAGAATATTGAACACACTCCTGATCGTAAGCAAGTCAAAACTCGTCACAACCGCTGCGGAAAAAATATCAGAAGTTTAGTCTACGAAGCTCCGTATTTTTCCGACGGATAGCGCCACTAGCACAAAGAGGTCAAAACGGGTCTCGGAACTTTTTGAATAGACTGTGTATATATCAGCAAAATTATTAAGGGAGATACTCTCTGGGGTGGCCAATCTGATTGAGCTGAAATTCTTGGAGATCATAGATGTATATAGTTGTTAGGTCCATGAATTGCTGAAATTAAGATTCCTATTACTCTTTGGCGGCGGCGATTATTTAAAGGTACTCCTTTATTTCTATGAAGAGTATATTTTTGTCAATAGAAAGTATTGGGAATGAAAGCTTATTACATATTTTTAATGCTTGTATATGATAAAGAATTGGAAATTTGGAGCCGTGTGTGGGTGCTGAGTGCCTAAAAGTGGACAATGAATTTTATATCAAATTTTGACTCGTCATAACTTCTGAAAGAAACATTGGATCATCGATGAAGACTGTGCGGCCAACCCTGTAGCTACGACAGGCAAATGAAAAAAAATCTTTCAAATCATCGACCCTTTTGAAAAATTTTGCTTTTTGCAAAAAATTCAAATAATTGATTAATCTTAACCTTTGTCAATTGAAAATTTTAAGTTTTCTCACAATGTCAATTTTAAATTTTCAAAATTCCAAGTTGCACAAGAACGGCAACCCATCATCAAATTACGTTCATTTTTAGCACTTGAAACTTCTGTTCATGGGAACTGACAACCGGATAAACCGATAATTATAAAATCGACAGAACATTGTGGCAGTGACTAGGACCAAGTCTGATAGAACTGATTTTGAAATGCGGGCAACCCTGTGAAAGTGATACCATCTTAGAAGCCCACGGAGGAAAAACTGGTTTTTAGCCCATAGTTGCCGATTCAGCGACAAAATTTCAACAAAATTCATTCAATTCAATTCATTCATTCAAAATTCAATTCGCATCTTACTTCAGACCACATTTGGTAGAGATTTCATTGAAAAATTGGAATAGAGCTGCCAGTACGGTATTTTTTGTCCCTTAAATCTTGTGAATTTGCTCAACAAAATCAAGCTTTTTTCCCTATAACTTCCGGTCAAGTCAAAAAATCGAGACGATATTAATGTAGTAAATGGATCTTGTTATAAACCATCTGTCGTAGGGTTTTTTTTGGAAATATGGGGAAAGGGCTGCCAGCTATGGTAATTTTAGTAATTTTTTGGTATTTCTTTACTAAGCGATGTATTCATTGAATTTCCAAACTGTCCAAACGCCTTAAGTGGTATTGAAGCTTAGATATTTCAAGATTGAGTAATTCGCAAGGATTTCTTTGAAATCTACAAAGGCTGAAATATAAATTTCATCTTCTGCGCTTATTTTCATCCCTCTTTTTAAATATATTGTAAGGAGATAAGCAACTTTTGCATAATTTTTTATGAACTTTCGTAGTATCCGGATATTCATAGAAAAAGTTTAATCTGCTTTGCGGAAGAAGGTAGTGTTAAGTTTCACCAGGTTTTAGATCAAGCATGGTGAAATCAAACATGATAAAAAAAACTCTGCCATTCTAAATTTATTTCGTATGCTATCAGGATTAGGCAAAGGATATCTGTCACTTATTGTCACCTCACTTAATTACCTGGAATCGAAAACAAGGCCATATATTTGTTTGTTTGATTTGTCCAATATCTTGGGCACCATCTGGAGACGACTGTTGTATGGAGAATTGCTATGTCGAATAATCTTTTGATCGAGCATTTTTCATATTGGTATTTCAATTTCCTTTTCGTACCTTCAAGAGATTCGATGAATTTTAGAATAAATATGACTATAAGTTGCAACAGTTTTGTGTTAGATTCCGGAAGCTGACTCATCACCCTCTGTTAAGGTCAATATGTTTTCTTACTACATACAAGAAAAAAGGGCAAAGATTAAAAATTTTTTAATTGTTTATTTTTCAATCTAACAACTTGAAATATACAAACTTGAAGCGATGAATTAAATCAAGAATAAATACTGTGGTAAAAGATTGAACAAATATTGAAACCATAACGAGAAAGTCTATGTTGCAGTATTAAAATTCTACTAACTTTTCAAAAACTAAGAGAGCTCACGCAACGGGAATTTTCCTTTTATATGGTACATGCTAACAGTTTCATTAAAAATAAAGGTACATGCTAATAACTTTATTAAACTACTATTAAAAGTCGAAAATTCAGGGTAGAATACACCATTAATTTCCAATATATCAGCTGACTGGCATTTTATGGAATCCACTGGAATGGAGAAACGAAAGATCCTTTCGTGTACTTTCAGTCCATTGAGATTGCGAAAATGGAGTGGACATGCCCATAAGATTTACATTGGAGGGTTTGGTAGTAAAATTTCATCTCTTCACTGTCAAATCCAAGCATTTCTCTTTCAATTTGACAGGTTTACTTTTACGTGTGTTCTAGGCGAGAGAATCAGGAGGGCAATGAGTGGACAGTTATACCGTCGTTGTCCACTCCATTTCTACTATTTCAGTGTTTCAGTCGCGTTTATTGACTAAAACGTCATGAATCATGTGGTGGGGAATATTCATGTAAAGTGCAAAAAACGCTTCAATGACATTTCCTGAAAAATGGCAACAAAAAGTGTCAGTTGTCTATTTTTGAAAGACCAATAGGGATTATAAATGCTTTAAAATATGATGTTGTACTAATGTAAAATATTATATTGCTTGCCACACACATTTGAAAATATGTACTCGCGCCTCATAGTTTGACACTTGTCAGTTTTAGTGATATTTTTAATATACCTATTATTCCGTACACAAATAACTTTCGCATAAATAAAGTTGACGAAATAAATTTCGAACGTGTTTTACATGTGAATCGGATAATGTTTTGGAATTTTTTAACCCCATGTGTGCGCTGGGTGCCTAAAAAGAGAACGGGAAAACTTGAGAATTTTTAAATTGCGATAACTTTTGACAGAGCTATTCAACCATTACGAAATTTTCAAACCATGTTGGTATTTTTTAGTTATAGTTTTCTGTAGCTTTTAATGAGCGTGCTAGTAACACTGTAGCTAGGGCAGACACTGAAAGTCAAAACCTTCAAATCATCGTCACTCTTGAAAAAATGCCGCTTCTTCAAAAAAAAGCCACTCATATGTAAATCTTGTGCTTTGTTTACATAGACAAAAAAAGAGTTTGATATGGTATAACGGGCACGCCTGGTAACCCTTGCCCAATTTTTCCTATATTTTTAGCATCAAAAACTTCTGTTCACGGAAACTCACGTTCCGATAAGCAGAATTAATTGAAATTTGCAGAATGTATTGGCCTTTAATAGGACCAAGTTTGAAAGAAGTGATTTTGAGATGCGGACGATTCTGTGCCAGTGGTGCCATCTTGAAAAATCATTAAAAAAGATAGCTGCTTTTAGCCCTATAAATTCTGATTCAATCGTTCGATTTTGACGAAATAGGTAGCTGAACCACAGTAGCTGAACCTTACTTCAAACCACGTTTAATAGAAATTTGGTTGAAAAATTCAGTTGGAGCTGCCAGCTATGATAATTTTGGTGTCTTAAATTTGAAGAAATAAAAATTTGAAAGTAAAAACATTCAAACCATCGAATATCCTAAAAAATGTCCGTTTCTTATAATAAAACCAATCTGTATACAAATATTATGATTTATTTACACGTTCAAAGTAAAACTTTGGAAATTTCATGTCGGACAAGAACGGTAACCCTTTCTCAGTTAACCTATATTTTTAGCATCAAAAACTTCTGTTCACGGGAACTCACGAATCAATAATTAGATACAATTGAAATTTACAGAATGCATTGGACTTGAGTAGGACCAGGTCTGATAGAAGCGATTTTGAATTGTAGGCAACTCTGTGCCAGTGGTGCCATCTTGAAAAATTACAAAGAAAAAAAAACTGCTTTTTGCCCTATGAAATGTGAATAATTTGAGATGTGAAATGTGAATGAATTTCATGAAAATCTGGTAATTTTCATGAAATTGACACAGTAGCTAAACCTTACTCTAAACTTTGGTAGAAATTTGGTTGAAAAATTCGATTGGTGCTGCCAGCTATGGTAATTTTTCTGTCTTTGGTTTTAGAAATTCCCTCAGGAAATAAAACTTTTTGCCCTATAACTTCCAGTGCAGTCATGAGCTCTATACGAATTTCATAAAATAAATGGAACTTATTATGAAGATTATTCAGGCCAAACTTGGTTGAAAAGCCATGATAGGGTTGCCAGCTATTGTTGGTTTTGTGTGTGTTTGCAATATCTTTATTTAGCGGTTTTATCGTAGAATTTTCAATTGGTAATGATATTGTAGGGACAATAAACAGCAAATATTAAGCTTTCGATTATTTGAAAAAACTCGTTGCAGGTAACCCGTAATTTCTTTATGCTCCTATAACTTCGAATGCAGGCATCGGATCGAGACGAAATTCGCAGGGTAGGTTAAGTTTAACGTGAAGCAGATGTGATCTATTTTTTTGCCTTTGATGCTGGCAAAAGGTTGCCAGCACGAGTCGGTTGTGTTACTTTTGTATCAATAAATGCTTACAGTTTGTATTCATACCGGAAACATTTACAATGAAAATAAATAACCAATGTTTCAATTCCCAAAGTTCTGCAAATTTTTCGGATCGCAGCCCCAAACACCAACTTCAGTTACAGTGCTGCAGGCACTGAGCATTTTCTTCATTGATGTTATATGAGATGCTGCTTTCAAAATTTTGTGAAATAAGCAACTGATAACGAATATAATTAACCCGTGTTTTGCTCTCATAAACGTTGAAATTCATGCCATATCAATATGTGAAACCTTCTACCATATGAGTTATAATGCATTCTTGAGACCAAAGTAAAACGTGGTATTTGAAACAGTTTGGCCGTAATAAGCATCACATGTGAAGGAATATGCCCTCAAAACCTGCACGATGCTTCCACTGTTCTTCGAACATTAGTGTTTCTAGCTAGACTCTTTGAAATTAAATTGCAAATTTCGTTTATTATATAAGGGTTACTAACTTCTTACTTCTTTTGTTACTGACTTTCTAAATTTCTTTAACTTTAAGAGTTACAAGAAAATAATTGCTCATGGTTTCCTCGTATTCATAGCCAGAAAATTTTAAAGCTATTTAGGATTATATGCAAAATGTTCAAACAAAAAATTTCAATTGAAGTTACTGGTTCGAATTCTACATGTGTTCATGGCTGTATTTTGTTGTCTTAAGAGCCAGCAACAATAATAGAGAATAATTTGTCAATGCGTTGTCTATTTTTATTTATAGATAAGAAGGGAATCATGATCACAAATTTATAACCTTTATGAGTGAATGATAGCGATGGATATAAGTCCAGGATGTTAAAACTTATCACAACTAATAAAAATTAATGATCTCCAACTGCAAGTGGTCACATTAGTCAAGTATGCACTATGAGTTGATGTCTGATGAGAATAAGTGCATACTTTCGAAACTACTTAATCAAGAAAGAAATAAATGCAATTTTAATCATCCCACAAAAACAATACCAATTTGATTCCGCTTTTGGAGGCTTATTCCGAAAAACGATCAAGTTTCCCATGTTAATTATTTTTTGCTTTGATAAGTTTTAGAGACGATACACGTTGTCTATGCTGATTTATAGACAAGAAAGGAACCATGATCACAAATTAATAACCTTTGTGAGTATAATAAACTTGTTCAATATAGTAAATTATTGATAAACTTTACTGTTGATAAAAATGTCTATCTATTTTTAAGATTGATTAGTTCTTTTTCATGACTTTATTTATTTACAATAAAAGCTTAAATTATTTTTCAATTTTTCTCGCAGCATTAAAATCGGTTTAGCCAAAAATTCTTATTTGCAAATATATATGGATATATATATATATATATATATATATATATATATATATATATATATATATATATATATATATATATATATATATATATTTATATATATATACATATATATATATATATATATATATATATATATATATATATATATATATATATATATATATATATATATATATATCAGTGGCGTGGCGTGACAATTTACCGAAGGGAAGCAATTGGTTGATGTTCATGGCTAACGTCCATGGTTGATTACGCTTTCCGCAAATTCGTTACGTGTAATAGAACCCCTGTATAAAAGCACCCAGGAATTACTAACGGGGACGTGAGAGTAGACATTATGTATTCTTATGAAAATAAAAGTTCACAGTCCTTCACACAATAAGAAACCATATCAATATTTATCAGTAAAATAATAACATTCCTAGAACTAGAAATATAATATTTTTGAAAGTGGCGAAACATCGAAGAATTGAAAAGATTTAAAAATCTGAAACTTTTTAAGGATGAAAACCTTGACTTTATTTTAACGATTATGCTACCAATTATTTCAACATAAGCACTTGTAAAGAATGGTACAACATTCTCATTGTTGGCAATTATGCACTTTGCTGTTTTACGACGTTGTGATGTTTCACAAATCAACCATGAATAGTTCCCAATTCCCGTGAAACTATTTCTTAAAGATTGTATTTGATCTTCAAATTTTGCCATTTTGTGAACATGATACAGTATATTACATTGTTAGGACTGAAGTATATCGATTATAATGTTTTTTTTACATTAAACATTCAACAGAAAAATAAACTAAGAATCTTTATGTAAAATAAAAAGCCCACTCTCATTATTAACGATCTCTCCGCCTCAAATAGCACTATCATTTTCCGTTATATATTCCACGAGTTATTTTAATTGCTCTTTATTGTAGAAAAATTGTTTAAAATAACCAACCATTAAAAGTCCACCGTTTCGGAGATAATTTCGGAAGCATTTTTTGACGGATAAATACAAAGCAAATAAAATTATTGTCGTTGTTGAAAAACTACTAATAGATTTGGAAAACTCTGCATTCCCGTATACTATTGCACGATTTAGATAAAATCAAATTTAGTCGATGTTCGAAGAATTGAATATATATTGCGTTTTTATCCATTTGTTTTATACATGTTTGCAATCCAGTTGTTTTGGCAGATATTACAGAGGCTCCTCAAGGCTTTGAATTTTCGGACAGTATGCAAAACAAGGTTAAATGAACGGGACGCAGTTTGGTTATCAGAAACATCAGTGAGATTTATGAAAGTATCTTTAACTGCACCGAAAGAAGTAATGTAACCGAAGGTTGTTGAAAGTTGTGATCGATATGATATATCGGTTGTTTTATCTAATATTATTGCTATGAATTTGCTTTTCTGAATTGCATTACAATGATATCGTTTTGAAACTAATGAGATCATTTTGAATATAATTTGATGTTCCGGAAAAAACATTTGCTTGGTCCAAGTGAGCTGGCAATTATCGATTATGTACTGTCAAAATATTTATTGTCTTTAGGTGATTTACCCCTATTGTAAGAATACACATTTTCATTATGACTATGTAATTGTTCTTCTTGGCATCGTAAATGACACACAATGTTTATTAGAATCTTCATTGCTTCTCAATTTCTCCTAACTGTGAGCAATATCACTGAATATTTATATTGACTACTCAGCAATTCTTCAAATCACCGGAAACAAACTTGAAAAGTAAAAGGACTATTTGTACCAAGCCTGTTCACAGTTTTAGCATTATTTAAATAACAAAATCCGATATTTCGCCAAATGTCTGAAACGCTCGAAAATAGTACACATAACCAGCAAAATTATTTTTGTTTAAGATTACAACCGATAATCCGTTCCGAGTTTTTCATTTATTAATTTTCCGATCAAACTACCGAGTAGATACATCTCTTTGATATAGAGACAATTTACGAATTCGGTTTCGATCGATCCTGGTTGATGAGGTTTTTTTTCAGCAAATTACCGAGATCCAATTATATAAAAATTAGATAAGTTGACGAATTCTAAAATATTGACCCACAGAACAAGTGAACACATTCACCTATTTCAACCTTTCTCTATTTCAAATATCCATCAAAAGTATCATGCAATTTTACACAGTAGTTTCACACATTTAATTCGACACAATTCTAATCTACAGCTTTACCTATTACTACATTGAAATATTATTACCAAATCCTATAGGCTATAAGTGACTAAAATCCCCCGCCAATTGAAAACACCTTCATAAAAGTTTCTATACAAAATAGAACACACAAAAAATAATGTCATAATATAAATCATAAATAAAACACATAAAATAACGACTTATCGAATCCACAACATCTGGCAATGCTTGCCACATCTCGTAATTCAAATTCGCTCACAGCAAGCATTTTTCATTCACAAAAAAATCTGTACAAGCAAAGCAAAATGATAACAATAACAATTTACCCTGCTACTAGTGAGGGGAACGCAGGAATAAGTTCCACAGTAGTAGGGCATGCAATCCCGAGATTTCGGGATCTCGGGATCCCGACACATTTTGGACATTTTCGGGATCCCTAATTTTTTATCGGGACTCCCGAGATTTCGGGATTGATGAAATTCAACTCATTTTGAGAGTAAGAAAGCAGAACTTAATACTAAAAGAAATATTGTTTTATGAAAACGGAGGCTGAAGCCAGTTGTAATAATGAATTACAACTGGCGTATGATTACATGTTTAATATCCCGCCAAAAAGTGTACCCGAAATATCTTTTTCAGCAGCTGAATATATATGCAGCAAAATCAGGTCTAGTTTAAATTTTGAAACTCTTGACGAATTATATTTGTTAAGAGCATACTTTCAAAATGAATCAGCAGTTTGAACTAATCGATATTATTACTTATCACTTGTTTCATTGAAAAGCAATATTATTTTGTAATTGATATGTAAACAACTGAAAAGAATAATGTATTTTTATCATATCATCGTAACATCCGTTATCCTGATTAAATTTCAATTCGTTTTTAACTAATTTTATAACTAACTATCATGACCAAATAAAGAGCTTTATTGGACAAAAAGATAAGAAGAAATTAGATTATGAGATTAATTTAGATGCAAGTATAGATTAACGTCTTACTTGCTAGTACCCATGTACATATGTGCATAAATTTAACATTATAATGAACATAGCTTCCGGTTTTATGTGTATATAACTGATATAAAGTTTTAATTGAGTACAAACAAGCCAATATATCTGTTCAAATTCACCTAATATAGCTTTTTTTTATAAAATCCCGAAATCTCGGGATTATCTCGGGATCCCGAAAATTCTAATCCCGAATTTCGGGATCGCCATTTCAATCTCGGGATTAATGCCCTACACAGTAGTCATGCGCTCGCAGCTCCGCTCTAAGTCTCTCTCTTGAGAAGATAATTTCCCCTTGGAAGCAACATCTTCATTGCTTCCAAACATACCGTATAGACACATTTTTTTTAATGACGTCACAGGCTAGTCTATATGGGGTCAAATAAACGCTCGTAGATGCAATTTTTATATTGCTTCCAAGTCGTGGTTGTTCGTTCATTATTTTCATTCTGTGGTGTTACCAGATCAACTATGTGAGATGTTCTCAATTTGATTTGAGAATTTTTTTTTATAAATGTTTATACGCGATTATTTCACGATTACGAAGTGAAAACTATTAATTTAAAACTCATGTCAGCCAAATGTAAGGGAAACAATGCTTCCCTTGCTTCCATGAACGCCACGCCACTGATATATATATATATATATATATATATATATATATATATATATATATATATATATATATATATATATATATATATATATATATATATATATATATATATATATATATATATATATATATATATATATATATGTATACATGTAGATATATTTATATATATCATCAAAAATATGTGTATATATGTTTATATATATCATCAAAAAAAATCAGTAACTATTTCTCGGGAACGCGCTATCTGGTTGAGTTGAAGTTTTCAGGATATATTAATGTATATGCGAAATAGGCCCAGGTTTTACCAAATGTTAATATTCTTTATCTTTTTGGCGCCGGCGTCGATTTTGGTGATACTTTAAACCTATTATTCTATCAATAAATAATTTTTGCAAAAATTAAGATAACGAAATGAATTTTGAACGTGTTATAAATAAGAATATGATAATGTTTTGGAAGTTTGTAGTCCTATGTATGCGCTAAGTGCCTAAAATGAGATCGGGAAAATTTGAAAAAAATTTTATTGGTAGCTTTTGACAGAGCCGTTAGATCTTTATGAAACTTACAGGAGAAATTGATACTACTAAGTTAAAAACTCATGTAGTTCTTATGAGCAATTTGGAAACACTGTAGCTATGGCAGGCTTTGAAAGTGAAAACCTTCAAATCATCAACTCTACTGAAAAAATTTCGTTATTTTAGAAAAAACGAAACTCATAAAAATCTATTGCTTTGTCTACATAGCCAAAGAAAAACTTTTGAAATTTAGCACCGGGCAAGAACGGTAGCCCTTCCTTGGTTCGCCTATGTTTTAAGCATCAGAAATTTCTATTTACGAGGACTCACAACTCGATAATCAGATACAACTGAAATTCAGAGAATGTATTGGTCTTGGGTAGGACCAAGTCTGATAGAAGTGATTTTGAAATGTGTGTCAATCTGTGCCAGTGGTGCCATCGTAATATATTAGTAAGATAATAACTATTTTGATAAATAAAATTTTGGAGTCTTGAGTTTTGAAAATTCACTTAGGCAAATAAGCTTTTTGCTCTATAACTTCCAGCCGAGTCATGAAATCAAAGCAAAGTTCGTTTGGTAAAATGTTTCAGCAAAAACATGGTTGAAAAATTAGGAAAGGGCTGCCAGTTATGATTATTTTTGTAATTTGTTACCATTTATTTGGTAAGCGATTTTGACATAAGATTTTCAAATGGTCTTGATCTTATAGTGACACTAAACAACAAATATGAGGAATTGGAAATTTTGAAACTTTTGCGACTGGTAACATTTAATTTTTTTGTATCCCTATAAATTCGACGCAGTCATCAGATCGAAACAAAATTCACAAAGAAAGCTGACTTCAATGTAAGGCAGATGTGGTATATTTTTGGTTTTGATGCTGGCAAAGTGTTGTCAGCACAAGGCGGTTTTTCTATTTTTGTACCAATAAATGCTGGCATTGGGTATTCATATCAATCAGTGGATGAAAACGAGATTCGTAGGGAAGCTTGATTTTGACAGGAAGCAGTTGCAATAAATAAAACTTTTTGCCCTATCACTTCCAGCAGAGTCATGAAATGAAAACGAAATTCATTAGGTAAAAGGACCTAACTATAGGCACTATTCACTAGAAAAATGGTAGAAAAACCAGGAAAGACTTGCAAGCTATAACTGTTTTTGTATTTAGTTACCATTTCTTTAGCAAGCGATTTTATCATATGATTTTCAAATGGTATTGATTTTACAGTGACACTACACAATAAATATTAGGAATTGGAAATTTTGAAATTTTTGCGACTGGTAACATTTAATTTTGGTGTACCCCTATAACTTCAACGCAGACATTGGTTCAAAATGAAATTCACAAATAAGGTTAACTTCAACGTGAGGCAGATGTGGTATATTTTTGGCTTTGATGCTGGCAAAAGGATGCCAGCACAAAGCGGTCTTGCTATTTTTGTACCGATAGATGCTGACATTGGGTATCCATATCGCAAATATTTACAATGAAAGTAAGTATCAAATGTTCAAATTTTCTAAGTTCTTGAAATTTTTTGGATGGCAGCCCCAAACACTTTTTTAATTTTCGATAAAATCAGTGGATTAAAATGAAATTCACAGGGTAGCTTGATTTTAACAAGAAGCAGTTGTGGTAGACTTTTAGTTCCAGTGCTGGTAAAGTAATGCAAGCATTGAGTATTTTCTTAATTTGTGTTAGCTTTGTTAGGTAAACAACCGATAATAAATATAAGACACAAGGGTTTGAATTTCCTTAATTTCAAAATTCGTGCGAAATTCGTGTAGCCCTGTGAATATTTCCGTCCAACTAGTTTATATGCATTGATGAGATCAAACCGGTACGTTGCCATTGAAACACGTTGGAGCACGTGTGGTAAAATATGCACTAAAAATCTGCACGATTCCTCCACTGTTCATCGGACACAAGTGTTTCTAGTGGTTCTGTTGCGCAAGAGCTTTTTACTAATGTTCGAAGAACAATAGTATTAAACTCGTTTCGCCGAAAATTAATATTTCTTTATATATATATATATATATATATATATATATATATATATATATATATATATATATATATATATATATATATATATATATATATATATATATATATATATATATATATATATATATATATATATATATATATATATATATATATATATATATATATATATATATATATATATATGTATGTATATGTATATATATATATATATATATATATATATATATATATATATATATATATATATATATATATACATATATATATATATATATATATATATATATATATATATATATATATATATATATATATATATATATATATATATATATATCAGCAAAATGATTAAGAGAGATAATCTCTGGAGTGGCCGATCCGATTGAGCTGAAATTTTCGGAGAACGTAGATGTATATAGTAAGTAGGTCCATGACTTTCTCAAACTCAGATATTTCAAAGTTTTTGGCGGCGGCGAGCGTTTTAGTGAATTTTGAGGAACTCCTATATTTCCAAGCAGTGTAAATTTTTGTTAAAGAAAAGTATTGGAAACGAAAACTAATTATGTTCTAAGCTTGTCTATGATAAAGAATTGGAAATTTTGAGCCGTGTGTGGGTGCAGGGTGCTTAAAAGTAGGCAAGGAATTTTTTTCAAATTTTTATTTGTCATTTCTTGTAAGAAAAACAATGGATCATCGTGAAAATTACAGAGCGTATTGATGTTGACTAAAATTTGGCACAAATAGATTTTCAGCATAAAGCGGGTAACCCTGTAGGTGTGGCCAGCTGTTGAAAAAAAATCCTTCAAATCATTGACCCTCCTGAAAAATTTTTGATTTTTGACAAAAATTTCAAATCTTTGATAAATTTTATCTTTTATCCTTCATCTCAAGATAAAATTTCCAAAATTCCGATTTGCACAAGAACGGCAACCCATCACCAAATTACCTATATTTTCAGCACTCGAAAGTTCTGTTCACGAGAACTGACGACCGGATAATGCGATCGTAATGAAATTTCCAGGACATGTTGACATTAGCTAGGACCAAGTCCGATAGAAGTGATTTTGAAATGCGGGCAACCCTGTGGCAGTGGTACCATCTTGAAAAATCACTGAGAAAAAAAACATATTTTTGGCCTATAACTTCCGATTCAGCCATCGGATTTTAACGAAATTTATACAGTACTTGGATGTTACTTTATGTAACATTTGTTGGAAATTTAGTTGAAAAATTAGTATAGGGCTGGCAGCTGTGGTGATTTTTGTCTCATAAATCTTGCAAATTTGCTCAGCAAAATAAAGTGTTTCCCAATAACTTCCGGTCCAGTGTAGAAATCAAAACGAAGTTCATGCCGTGAACGGACCTAAATGTGGAGTAAATGTCGTAGAAATTTCGTACAAAAATCATGAAAGGACTGCCAGCTATGACAATTTTTGTAATTTTGTGGAATTTCTTTACTGAGCGATTATGTCATTAGATTTGCAATTGAGAATGATCCAGCAATGAAAATTAACAACAAATATTAACGTTTTAAAAATTTGTAAAGTTTTGGGGGTGGTAACCCTAAAATTCTTTTCACCCGTATACCTTCCATCGCAGTGATTCAATCGAAACGAAATTTACTGGTTGGGTCTAACTTAACGTGAAGCAGATTTGGTATATTTTTTGTCTTGCTGCTGACGCAGGCTAAACAGCATTAGCCATTTTCGTAAATATTGCACCAACAGATGCTTCAAATTACGTATTCATATGCAAAGCATTTGCTATAAAAATAAGAAAACAATTTCTAAATTTTCCGAGTTTTGAACAATTTTGCGATGGCAGCCTCAAACAACGTTTAACCGCTGAAACTTTCGATGAAATCCTTCGATGAGAACGAAATTCAAAGGATAAGTTGATTTAAGTATGAGCTTGTTAAGGTATACTTATTGCTGCTTCATTGGGAAAGTGTTGCCAGCACGGAACATTTCCATCATTTGTGTTATAGTTGAGTTTTGTTGCTTGCGACAAGGAATGGTTGTACAAAAAAGTGTATTACGTCTTTCCACATTTTTTTGTCACTCAAAGACAATTTCTTCGAAAATTAGTTTTCTAGCGGTTCAGGTGCGCTAGAGTTTTTTTTTAATTTTTGACTGGCTATGCAATCCAATTCCAAAGTTAATAAAACGGATTGAACAAGCACTTTGGTACTGAAATTTATTCAACTGTATAAGTCATATCTAGTGCTATGCAATCTTGAACATAAAGAGTACAAAAATCCTATCAGTTTATGCAATGCCTGGCATTATTTTGCCAAGGACCTAAGTGTTAATGTAGCGGTAGGTCCATCACGGAAAAATGGAATCGCTTATGTTAACATATCGATCATTGGCCAAAAAAGTTGGAGAATCATCCACTACTGGCGATTTCATGGTTTGTTTTTCGTACAATCGGTAGGTTCACACAAGAAAAATTTCTCCTTTCAGTCTAGAGATAGATACACCATCCGCCTCCACCTTTTATGTCTTTTAAGTCTATTATGTGCCAGCAGTAATTTGCAATAAGATAAAAAACTACTGTTGCGGTAGCAGCAATAACACTCACATCATTTTCCACTGCTTAAAATAAATAATATCAATGGAAATTCAAATCATAATGGTTTTAAACATAAATAATATAATTTAAAATACCAATTCAATATCTACAAAAAATTGAGCAAACACTGGAATCAAATGTATTGGACCAAGAATTCGTTCCAGCGTGTAGCAGAGCACTTGCCATGTTAATCGTCCAATATTTGACTCAACGTTTTAGGCAAACCTTTGAATCGAATGATGATAGCATTTTTTGGAGCCGGCCAATGCTGTTGTCATGCAATGTTGTTGTAATAAAGAGCTGCTGCTTTGTGCAGCAAAGTATTTGATTTGGAGAAATTATAAAAAAAAATTTATACCACATCAAGAAAATTTCAATTTATAACGATTGCATTTTGTTCCAACCAAAAACATATGGGAACCGAACAGTTTTTAAAAAGTTCAATCGAAAAGTAGTGGCAAACATAAATGTAAATGTTTAGTTGCACAAAATTTTAAAGTTTTTAGTAAGATAATAAATAAGTTTAAATAAACGCTCAACCACCTTATGTGTACAATTTAGTGGAATTAAGTATTGAATTTTAAAATGAAATAATATATAGTATCATTGTCGTCGTGTAGTTTGAATATTCAGCGCAAAAATTTTGGTAAAACACGCAGCATTTATTCCGAGTGTAACCTGATTTGCATATTTATTTTATTAAATTATGTACATGTGTTTCCTGAAGTTATTTCAAACAACTCGTTCAAGCTTCCATTAAGCTGTTTGAAATTTAAATGCTAGGAAATAACAGATTTTTTATTTTTTTTATCTATTTTATTAAATGATTACTATAGAACATTATTTAGAATAATTTACAGATTAGTTAATTGGTCGAATAAGCCGACCCTTGAACATTTCGAAGGTATGATTAAAATCGAACATTGGATACGCTGAGTTAAAGCTTCGGGCAATTGCGCAGCGTGGTTCATATAATTCATAATTAATCTTATTAAACAGAAAGAATAAACCACTATGATGTCAACGCTCACCGTGGTAAACACGAAGATTTAAAATAGATAGCAAAAAATCAGAGTTGATATTTCCGATGAGTAGTTTTGCAGCGAAAAGAGCTTTGAAAGCTTTTACGTCGAGTTTCACGAGTGTCCATGGTCAAAAAGCTGAGCAGCTGTGAACAGCCACTACCACAACAGAATTTTAGCCTGAACTGCTATCCTCGCGTGACATGAATGCTCACTAGTCACCAGTGTCGTGGGTGTGTTGAGAGACAGGTCAAGCTTTAGCCGTGTTTTTAGGAGTGTTGGGAAGGTATTTATCTACGCTATTGGACAGTCTTAATCACTCTTTTGACATACTTTCACGTTGGAGTCGTGAGTGCGGCTTGAATGTGAATCCTAATAAAACGGAACTAGTGCTGTGTACATGAGCCAGAGGGTCAGGTACCTAGGGCTGATCTTTGACTCAAAGCTACTATGGACCTACAATGGAGCAGAAAGAGCTCGGAAGGAATTCAACGCACTTTATTGCTGTAAAAGAGCCATTGGAGCGAATTGGGGACTACAACCACGTACTGTTGACACTGCTGTGGTTGAGCCAATTCTATTGTTTGGGGTGGCGTTCTGGTAGCAGGGTGCTCTCAAGGCTGCCTGCAAACGGCAGCTTGAAAAAGTGCGGAGAATGGCTGCACTACTTGTAACTGGTGCGCTTCGCACCCCTTACTAAGGCACTATTCGTGTTACTTCATTGGCTACCAACCAATCTACTTATCTTACAGCAAGCTAATCTTGCTGCTGTGAGACTAAATTGTATCTCGGCGTGTAATAGAAACAAATTCGGCTATGCGAGGATTTTGGTCCAGGGAGTTCCCGCTCCAGCGTGTGTTGACTACATGGCTCCGCAGTGCCTACTAGATTTGGAGCTCACAACTCGCATTCATATAAATTAGCAAACATATAAATTAGCGAAGCTGCAACAGCAAGCTATGTAGCTAAAGCATTTTCAAATATACCTACGGCAACAAAAAGAACAACAGTGATTATGCAAATTAAATGTTTATAGTCCTTCCCGCATAAAGAAAATTTTAAAATTCTAGCACTTGTAAAAAATAGCAGTAAAATAACATTATTCCCATAACGAAAGGCATATATTTTTATATTTTTAAAATAACAGTCAGCAAATATAAAATATACGAAGTGATAGTTTTAAAAAAAATATATTGTAAATCGAATTTAATGAGAAAATTCATGCATACTTCTATCTAAAATTTAATGGAATTCGTATTTCTATTTTTGCAAATTTATCTATGACGTTTTGATAAAAACTTTGCTCACTCAAACATGATTTTAAGAAAATATTTTCAATTGACATTATTGCTAAGTCACTTAGTCAGTACTATTAGTACTATTCCTGAGATTAGTTTGAATTCTTTTTACGCAAGAAAAGCTGCGCTCTGCGGACGCTTTGTTACACTCTCTTGCACTCGTTACTTGTTATGTTAGAACTAAACAAACTAATTTATAAAATTGTTTTAAACTGTTTTCTGATTTATTGGTGGTAGAATATTCAAAAATATCTTGAAAAGATTTTCCCTGTAAATTTACATTAGAACAAAGTACAATGAGTTCAGTTTTTTAATGAAATCGAGCTAAATAGGTGTCGCAAGTAAAATGCCGAGTGCATATCTTCGATATGGAGATAATTTAAAAATTTGGTTTTGGTCGACCTTATTCAATAATGTCCTTTTTGTCCGCAAAAGATCGAGATCCAAAAGGAAATCGAAAAAGGTCACTAATTAGGAAATGTTGATCCATGCTATTTACGGAATAAATAAATACAGTCACTTTTTACTTGCACTCTCACTATTTTCAGTATAAAACCAAAAATTCATACGATTCCAGAAAGTAACTCTAAGCATTCAATTTTAAACAATTCAAACCAATTTGGTTTCAAAAATACTGTAAATAATATTAGGCTGCTGCAGATGAAATGGCTGATTTAGTAATAAATATTTAAAAAGCTGTAACTTTTTATAAAGACAATTTATTTAATCAAAATAGGTACCAATAGATGCAACATACTTTTCCCAACGAGATACAAGTGCATTTATTCCAGTTTTGTAGAAGTTCGAGTTTCTGGTTCGAAGAAACTCCTCGAAGGCATTTTTGACAGCAGCTTCATTATTAAATCTTTTTCCTGTCAAAAAGTGATCCAAATGTTTAAATTAATGGTAATCTGTTGGTGAGAGGTCTGGTGAATATGGAGGGTGAGGAAGAATCTCATAGCAAAACTCGTTTAATTTCTGGTTATTTATGATTTCGCGGGGGTCAGACTCCACTAATGCACGCAGCTCGTCGTTATCGATCGATGGTCCTGGATGTCCACGTGGCTCACTTTCAAGGTCCATATCTCCGGATCGAAATTTTTCGAACCATCGCCGAGTGGTTCGTTCGCTAACTGTATCAGGCATTAATATGCTGTTGATATTCCTCGTTGCTTCCGTGGCGTTGTGCTCTAATTTAAATTCGTATAGTAAAAGAAGCCGTTTTTGATTCACTTCCATGTTCACTTTCTCTTTTTGTTTTTACGATAACAATGAAGTGCAAAACAGAAATGACTCCATAAACCAAGGTAGTAGTATTTATACTTCAATATGTCATATCGTTTGCACCACCTTGTGCCAACATAATACACTAAAATAGCAGCCAAATTTATGTCACTGGTAAATCGGCCATTTCATCTGCAGTAACCTAATAAATACTTCTGCCAATTAAAAATACTCACACCAAATTTATAAATAAAATAAAGCACGAATTTCACTACCGAACTTCATTCAAACACAGCAAAATGATGACAGCTCGTTGAATCAGCAGTCTCTGGTAGCCGGCGCCACATCTCGTAGTTTCATTCATTCAAAAAATCACATAGCACAGCAAACATTCTCATTCAAAAAAAACGCACAAGCAAATTACAATGATTGCAATGATACGCGTATGGAGAACGTGGCAATAAGTCCAATGACAAACACGGTGGTTCCAGCGAGGCGTTCCCCGAGAGGACAACCGAGTCGGTATAGTCGTGCATTACTTTAGCATTGTGATGACACACACTGCGGTGCGGACCGCCTCTCTGTTTCGGAACCGAGTCGGTAGACGAGAGAAATGACCCACCAACTCGGTTCTGCGAGCGATTTTCGATTTTTTCATTGCTACGTAGTCCGATCGAGATATGGGATATGGGAATGAAAATCTGATAAGAAAATTGATTTTTGAAGAATGGCTAGGGTACAGTATTGGAAAATAAAACATTTGGGGGCACTTAGTTTTTAAAAGTAGGCAATTATAGATTTTCAAAGTGAATTGGCATTAGAATCACTTTGCCCAAAATTCATATGCATACGTATACTCACATATATATGTATGTACATATGTATACATATGTATGTATACACGATTACTTTTTTCACAAGCATCTATATGATACTCCGACGTAATTTGTAACTGAACCGACTCGATAAACGCTTCTGAAAACCGCTGTGTGTGTCAGCCGACGCGCCAAACCGAAGCGTTAAAATCTTCGGTAAAACCAATGTGTCCGTCATTGGCCTAATACGGAGACCACATCAAACACTCATACTCTAGGATCGGGCCAACCAGAGATATTTTGAATTCTTTAGATTGTTTTTTTATGAAGTCAAATGCACAATTGGCTTTTATTATTGTTGTGTCAATGTGGTCATTAAAAGTAAAAGCAGAGGTTAATAGTACTTTACAGTAAGTATAATTAGTGGGACATGATTTGACGGAGAAATATAAAAAATATAAATAAAAATATAAATCAACATTTAGTGAAAGTCGGTTTAGCATCAGTTAGAAAAATTAGACTCATTGCTTTGGAGGATCGTAAAATGATCTAGTGATGACATCGTATCAAACATCTTTGCGTCATCAGCATGGAGTAAAATGGAGAATCGTGGAGCAAAAGTGATGAGGTCAATAATATAAATTCCAAAAAGCTTGCTGCCTTATGGAACTCCTGATGTGGCAATTATTTCAATAAATAAAATGCCCCAAAATTCAACGTTCTGCTTTCAATCTGTGGAGTAAGATTTACCTTATTCAATAAGCTTATTAGGGAATTCAAGAAGATGCAATTTCGTTATAAGAATGTCATGATTCAGCTTATGGAAACTCTTTGTGAAGCCAGTATTAATGCAGCCAATTTGTTTGCCTTCATCGATTGCTAGTATGAATAGATTCGCAAGCTCTAGAAGGTTCGTGGTGGTAGATTAAGTTTAATAAAATTATGCTTGCAAGGCAAGATTAGTGACTTAGAGTGAAAAAATAACACTTCGGCAGCTAAAGCTTCATAGGGCGTTGTAACGCATGGTCACTTAGCGATTGGTCTATAGGTGCTCACGACTAAGTCACATATATGAACAAAGTTCAAGTGGGCTTCGAATTTGTTAATCCTCAATACCTCAATTTGGGTCTTTTAACGCCAAAGTCAATCCAATCCGAAAAAATTTCCTCATCGGATCGACTTATGACAAATCGATCCGGTACGCGCATACAATATGGATTGACTAGTCCTAATCTTCTCTGAAAGCACATTGTATACTAGGCTTAGATCAATGTATAGGGGTTTTGTTTCTAATTTCGTTCTAGAAAAATTCATCAGGCAACTGAAATTAGTGTTCCTGAAGTCGCGGAGAGGTATTCCATATGCAGATTGAAAGTAAGCTTCAAATAAGTTACTGATTACTTGCGAGCCATTAATGACCATATCGTCAGATATAAAAAAAAAGCTAGGATGAACGACACCTTTTTGAGTTTACAAAAATGTAAAAAATGTTTAGGATGGCTTACGAAAGACTGCTTCAGCTCGTTCATATAGTTGGAGTAGGCAGATGAGGTTTTAGATACGAATTTTTTTCTAATTCCTCGTAAGTTTCATAGTCATCTTCTACATGCCACGAGCTGTACACCTTTCACGCATTGCTTTTCAAGTTCTTGAGATTGATTAAATTTGGTTTGATCCATGAAAAGTGTTTCAACGGTACACAGTTCCTCAAAGGCACGCAGCGAGCAAGCTAACCGAATAAGATAGAATGAAATTTTATGGTAGCAACACAACTGAACACCAGCCGCATTCGGTCAGTACATTCAGCGTACCAAAGGCAACTTTCTTGATTTCGTTAGTATATCTTAATTGAAAAATTTAGAACTTTAGAAATTTAGAAATTTAGTAAATTTAGAGAATTAAAAATTAATAAAAAAAAATTATTCAAGTTGCCTAAAACAGCTTTCATCACATTAACCTTAATATCAAACGAATGAACACAGCTCAATAATTAATTAACTGTGTGCTTCATGCGTTCTAAAAGGAAGTGGAGGCTAAAATTTGTTTTAAAATTACGAAGATAAAAAATATCGTTGCTTCTTGTTGACCTAGTAGCAATTCTAAGGACAACATCCGCAAACAGCTCAGATGAGTCAATTTCCCCATCTAATATTTTACAGAGGAATATTGCGTTTCTTCTGGTTTTACGAAAGGTTATATTAAGAAGGGACATAACCGCAGCGTGATTAACAATAGCCGGAGAAGCATGTAGTTGGAATCCAACATATTGCAAGAATTTGTGCTGAATCAGAGTGAATACTATAATAAGGATTCCATAGCAATGACGCGTAATCAAGTTTGCTGCGTAGAGGAGAAAAATAAAGTATTTTTATTGAACTTAAGTTGTAAATGTCCTTAGTGTTTCTTATAATAAAGCTCAACATTCTATTTGTTTGATTAACAATACCTCTTATATGATAATTAATTATTAATATGGTAATCAATGATCCTGTCCAAAATCTTAAGCAGGATAGAGTTAAGACTTATTGGACGATAGTTTTTCGGCTTAACTTGCGTAGCTTTTACTGTTTTAGGGATAAACACCACTCTGGAATCACACCAGGCCTTGGGAACATACGAGAAGCGTAGGCAAGCGTAATAAATCTCTCTAGACCAAGGTAGCGACACTTCCATTGACTTCTGGATGTCAGCCGCAAGGATGTCATCAGGGCCTAGGGACTTAATCGGCTCAAAGGAGTTAAAAGCCCACCTCAGTTGAGAATTTGATATTCTGAAATGGCGGCATTGAACTGTAAGCTCGCTTCGAGCCGGTTTAGACAAGCGATGTTGTGCTTTGCCAGCACAGAGTTTGCTGGCCGATGGTACTCGTTGCAAGTTTTGACGAGCGATTTCTTGCTGTGCTAGCACACAGTTTTTTATATTCGTAGCAGACTACTTTCTGTCAAATAATTTCTGAGCCTCAAATTATTTCTAAGAGAATGACAGAGAAATCGCTGCCGTGCTCGATGGCCAACTATATCACTCGTGCTCGCTGTTCCGTTCCGTCCCTCACTTCTCTTTCCTAAAAGCTCGTGCTCGATCCAGCAAAAAACCGCTCGTCTAAACCGGCTCTAGGTTTTGTACACTTCTTCTCAAGGGTAATAATAGCCCGGAAAATTTGCGTCCATCAACACGTTTAGAGTGTCTGCCTCCAAACTAGTCCAAATGCCCTCAGGGTTCATGATGCACCTCATAGCTTTCGGTATCAGGTTTCACACCTTACGAAGGCGATTTGTCTTGCTGAGACTCTCTACGTTTCCACAGAAATATCTCCATGAGGACCTTTTTGCCTTGCGTACGGCACACTTAAAAGCATTAAGCTTCGTTTTGTACAGCGACCACACATTAGATCTTTCCGAGCATTTGAACTCCCTCCTACATTCTCTGTACAGGGTGGTGATCTGCCTGTTTCACCAGAGTTGAGAGAACTAGTAAGGGTGTCAGCTGCCTTATCCAGGTCATAGAAGCATTCAATGCTCTTAGGAGCAGCTTCCAGCGAGGATCGAACCAGAGAATTAAAAAGCTTCCAGTGTGTCCACTTTCTGTTAATAAAGGCTATCTGTTTGGCAATGCTTCGCCCAGCCACGTTGTACGATATGTATCTGTGATCAGAGAATGAACACTCGTGTAGAGCCTTCCAGTCATGGAGAAGATGCGAGTGCGGTCCACTAATCAAGGTTACGTCACACACCTCCTTACGACTTGAAGTAAGGAAGGTTGGTTTGCTGCCATTATTGGCGATGAAAAGATCGTGGGCAAGGATGAAATCAAAAAGTTCCTCACCTCAGCCATTTGTGTTGGAGCTACCCCATACTTCATAGTGAGCGTAAGAGTCAGCTGCCAGAATCAGATGCACACTAGTTTTAGTGGCTTCAGCCACGATCCCCTAAAAAATGTCGCAGGGAGGGCTAGTGCCATGATCACGTGCCATGTAGCAAGATGACAGCATGACCTTTGGACGCATTCCTTTGCAACAGCCATGTTATCCTTGTCACAGAAGCTATGTAGTAAAAAGCCGTGAAGGACTTTAGACCAATCAGCTTAGCATCGTTTCTGCTCAAAACACTAGTTGTCGGTACAATAGACAAATCCTCACGGCAAAAAGAATTCACGTTCGCAGCCTTCTAAAACATTGAGGGGGCCTTCAATAATGTCACTGTCGCGAGTATCATCGATGCCTTGGTTCGATTTGGAGTAGATAAAATTCTGGTAACTTGGGCATCGGACTTGCTCAAGAGCAGGCGGATTGAAACTACTTAACCGGAACACCACAAGAAGGGATTATATCTCCCCTTTTCTGGATACTGACACTCAACGAAATACCGCAAAATTTAAGGGCCAGTGGATTTGAGGTGGTGGCGTATGCCGATGAAATTGTGCGTTCACACAAACTTTGTCGGACCTTATGCAATCGGCGTTGGATCATATCCAAATCTGGGCCAGAAAAGTCAGTCTTAGGGCAAACCCTACAAAAACCGAACTTGTACTCTTCACAAGGAGACACAGGGTACCGACTATTGCCACGCCTTACCTCACCGGTATAACATTGAAAATTGCTGATAGTGTTAAATATTTAGGCCTTATACTAGACAGGAAACTGAACTGGGGGGCTAACGTGAAGCACAGAATTGGCAAGGCTCGCGCAGCACTTTTTGCGTGCCGGTTCGTCTAATCCAATACCTGGGGTCTTAAACCTAGGGCGGCCTATTACATATTCACATGTATAGTGAGGCTGATTTTGGTGTATGGAGCGATCGTGTGGTGGAAGGCAGAGGAGAGTAAAGCTAATATCAAGGAGCTAACAAGACTACAAAGATTAGTTTGCATATGTTTTACGGGCGCTTTAAGAACCGCCCCAATGACTGGGTTGGAAATGATTTTAGGACTCATGCCCCTAGATCAATTCATCCTTAGAAGCGCAAAACTAACGCCATACCAGCTTAAAGTTTAGGCATGTGGAACGATTCAGATCAGTGGGACCACAGCGGTATTTTTACAAAATGCCACAAAAGATTTAGGCTCGTTGCAGAAGACACGGACCACATGACCAAAATAATACATCGTGGGAGGAATTTCTGAAAAGACTGGAAGAAAAAGGAAGCCACCACCGATGGGGGCGTCTTGATTAACACGGACTGGTCAAAGACGGACACAGGAGTTGGCTCGCGCGTGTTTTCTACGGGTTTGAGCCTTAACCTGTGGTGTTGACCGTCGGACCATGCTACCGTCTTTCAGTCTGAATTACATGATATACGCATGGCAGTTGAGTCCATTAGCGGAATATCAACCAGATCAATGACGATTTGCGTCGACAGTAGAGCAGCCATTCTCACTCTTGCATCTTACAGATGTTCTTCAAAAACTGTTTACGCTTGCAGAGTGGCTCTAAATGAAAAATAACGATTATGTGGGTGCCAGGGCATAGTGGGGTCATAGGCAATGAAAAAGCCGATGAATTGGCGAGGAAAGGCTCAGAAGCTAGTTATAGCCCCTGCATCACTGTACAACGGTCAATCGCTGACGCCACAAGCAAACTTGATGCCGCCATATGGGCCAAACTAAAGTCCGAATAGGAAAACAGAGTGGACTGCCGGGTGGCCAGGACATTATGGCCATCACCTGATCCAAGCAAAAGCAGGAAACTGCTGAAGATCAGCAGAAACCGCTTGAGAGCCACGGTCGGCTTGATCATAGGGCACTGCCTTATCGCATTTCATGCAAACAGAATGGGACTGACATCAGTGCTGCCACTTCAGAACTTTTATATCGTATCCAAATTCATCAAAATTGGTAAGAAAAACGTACCTATCGTATCCAAAACTTTAGAAATGCGTATCAAATTGATACCTTGGTATAATAGCTCTGTATGGCTTTGTAAAGACATTTTTGTCGGAAATATAAAATTTCATTTTCAACGTTTAGCATAAATCGGCAATTCATGCCTCTGCATATAGTAAAATCAGACATATATTTTTAAAACATATCAAATTCTTAATCAAGAAATCACATTCAGCTTTTAAAAATATTTTTGTTTCAAATATTCTGCTAATAGTAGATAATCGACGGGAGGCCCTTTTCTTATAAATCAAGAAGCACTGCCAGTTTTAGACGGCACTATCAGGTACGGAGTCACCTGTCTGAGGGCGATGTCTGAGGAAGAATCTGATGTGGAATCCTCTATGCCGATGAGGTCAGCGTCAGGACTACCTCCGACTTGGGTGGCTGCCTGGACCTCATGACTCTGGATGCAGATGAATGGGCTTATTTTAATCCAAGCTAATTTTAATCCAAGAACCATGGGTTGCCAACAACCGGTTTGTGGGTTACGTGCAAATGGATGCAGACTGATAGTACTCGATAGCTTAGAGAAGCCACGTGTCTATATTGTTGTGAAGAAAACCACTAACGTCCTTTTACTACACAATTTCTGTGAAAACGATAACATGGCTGTTTGCAGTGGAAATCGAACAAAGATCATGCTGGTTTGTGTCCTGTTACATGACACATGATCATGGCACTAGCCATCCCTACGACATTGTCAAGGGTGACTCAAGCCATGAAAATTGGTTTACCTCTTTTTCTGGGGGCTGACTCTAATGCTCATAATGAAGTATGGGGTAGTTCTAACACAACTGGCCGAGGTGAGGAACTTATTGATTTCATCATTACCCACTACCTTTTCATCGCCAATACTAGCACCGAATCGACCTTTCTTAACTTAAACCGTACTTTGAGCAGTAGGTAGCACTCGTACCTTCTCCCTGACTGGAGGGTTTTACAGGAGTGCTCATTCTCCGATTATAGGTACATGTCGTTTAAAGTGGCTGGCCGCAGCTCAGCTGAGCAGATCATGGAGATCAGCTCTAAGCGAAGAGAGTGCAGGAGGGAGTTCAATAGTTTAGAAAAGTCGAATGGCTGGTCGCATTATAAAATGAAGCTGAGGGCTTTTAAGTATGCCATAGGCAAGGCAAAGAGGGCCTCATGGAGATCTTTCTGTGAAAACCTGAAGACAATCAGCAAGGCAAATCGCCTTCGTAAGGTTTTAATCACGACACCGAAGGCTATGTGGTGCATCATGAACCCTGAGGGCATTTGGACTAGTTCGAGCGCAGATACTCTAAATGTTCTTTTGGACGCACATTTTTCGGGCAATTACTGTCCTCTTAAAGCGATGCACCAAACGGAGCAGGCTACGAGCTCAACACCGTCTTTCGGAAAATCTAATTCTCAACTAGAGGAGGGCCACTAACTCATTTGAGCCGTTTGAATCCCCGTCTCCTGATGGCGTCCTTGCTGCTGGTATCCAGCAGACTATGGAAGTATCGCTACTATGGCTCACAGAGATTTATACCGCTTGCCTGCGCTTATCGTATGTTCCGACCTTCTGGTGGGAAACTAGAGTGGTGTTTATCCGTAAAGCAGGGAAAGTTTCTCATGCTTAGCCGAAGGACTATCGTCCAATAAGTCTTAGTTTTGTCCTGCTTTAGATTTTGGAAAGGATTTTATAATCTTGCAACGAAGTCATTCGCCATTCCTCAAAGACTTCTGTATAGCTCTTAGGCAAGATGGGAAATGCATTCGGTTGATGTTGAAGCATGATAGATCATATTAGCGTTGTATACATAATTTACAAAATATGATAAATTGCTTGAAACAAGGTGAAGTAAAAATTGTATTCTGATGAATGGAAGAAACTTTTACACATGCAGGAATAAAATATGTTTCAGCAGCGGCCTTTGTATTTTGAGGGTTGGAAATTATTATATATTATTATTCATTGTACATTTTTGATAGTTCTTGAGCTACTTCTTCAGATGCATTTGCTTTCTTGCCCGTTTCTTGAGTCACATCATGCTAATGCCCATTTTGAATAGAACGCTAAACTCTTTCGAAAGAAAATGCTGTTACTTCAATTCGAAGTGGATAAATATAACAGTATGGTGAAATTGAACAATCGAACTTTTCTATTTTAAATATAATGTAATGGAAATTGGAAAAAAGTAATTTTTATGAACACACGTTTTCGTGCAGGTAAATTAAAATTGATTTGAAAAGTATCCATTTTGGGGACAAAGTATCATAGTATCATCCAGATTTGTCAAATTTGATTCGTATCCAAAATGATACGAAGGTATCCAAAGTGGCAGCACTCACTGACATCCAGCAATTTATGCAAAAGGTGCGAGATGGAAGGGGACACCATCGAGCATACTCTCTGTGATTGTCCGGCCCTTAATAATAAACGCCTCAAGATCGTTGGTTCTTACCAGTTTCAAGGGTGAGCAGAAGTGGCCAGTACCGTCACGCTGAGTCAGCTGATCCAGTTTGGCGAAGCGGTCACTTGGCAGCTCTTAAAGGCCAACGGAGGTTGGCCAATGGGCCCAAACTGGTGGCCTAATGCAAACCGCGTTCCCAACAGCCCTCTTTACTTACCGAACCAAACTAACCTAAAAGGATGTTTATGATTTTCCTGACAAGAATACAGACACGAGGCTTATCTGCTTAGCAATCCATAGTTCTTGGATAATTATAAGCTCCTCTTCTTTTCTAGACAAGCGGAGTAGCAAGGCAGCTAATGCTGCTTTGGAATAGTGAAGATTCACTTGAAGTACCTTCACCATTCTTAAATTAATTGAAAAGATTTAGGTCGAGGTCCTCTCCATTGGGCATAGAAGCCGTCTCAGCCTCCTGCTCTGCATCCAGAGTCTTGAGGTCCATCCAATTCCTCTTCAGATGTCTCCCTCAGACAGGCAACATACCTCATTTCAAGTGGCTCCACTGCCGTTGGGGCCACCTGTTTTGGGTCAGGCTTGGCAGGTATCGGATCCCCTAAAGAAGAGCTTTTTGGCCTGTCGGGTCGGTAGATCCGTAGGGCTAGTTTTTTTACCCCATATCTGATAATGCCTTTTGGGGCATCCAAAACCGGGAGTGCTTCTTCATTTATGGCGCATAGGGCCTCATTCCGATTGTCTCCAATCCTCCGTAGGAAGATCCGGATTCAAAAGATGAACTATTTCCAGGACTTGACCTGGATCCAAGTGAAAATAAGGAATCCAAGCCCTGCATCTTGGTCGGCTGGGAATCTCATGCTTGAGCACCACTTTAATGTTGGCGTCTGGCCAGAGTTCCCCTAACTCGGAGATTGCCTGCGCTGATTCATCTGCTCAGCTGATATATGTCATTTTGAGCTGAAACTGCAGAGTTTGGAAGGAGCGGTTGATCCCCAATTTGTAATTTTGCCCACTGAAGGGACATTTTGTCCTGGTCGGACATATGGTCAGGGGTGACATTCTTTAACTTCCTCAGAACTTTGAAAGCTGTGTTTCTAGTTCTATAAGCCTGAGATTTTTTGGCGGAGGAGCGTTGCGTGCTTGAAGAGAAAGCGGCACCGGACGTAGCGCTTTTGATGGACAGGTTGGCTCATTTACCGTTACCTTCCCATCACACTGGCCATGAACGGACTTCTTGGCATATGCAGGATCAGGCTTGGTGTCCTCAGCCCCGGAACCATCCAAAAATGGGGTTGAGAAAGACTTAAGAGGCAGTGGAGCTGGCCCACTCGTCATGTCTCTACAGCCTTGAGCAATATTAGCCGCTGTGCCAGTTTTCAGTGGAGCTGACTCATTCGCCATGTCTCCACGAACTCCTGCAAATTTAACCTCATTCCGCCGAGCTAGCTCATTAGTCTTATCTCCAGTTTCTGAGGCCTTGGCTGCAACTGACGGCGCAGCTAATTTAGTGCCCGCTCCACAATAGAAGGTGAATGATTGACAGGCTTGTGCCTGACGAGTTTCTGTTTGCTATTTTTTTTCATGCTATAAGGGACCTCACTCAGAGCCCTAATCTCAAGTCCGAATGTGTAGTCACCTTAATGATCCCATGGTTATCTATGCAAAGCAAGGAGGCCATGTGAGGGCTGCTACACGCTTTTATGGGGACAAGTAATCAGGGCCAAATCGGTGTTAATCAGGAGTCCACCTCAACTGAACTTACACCACCAACTTAATGGTGAGGAGACTGAGAGCGTACTCTGAGGCCTGCCAGGGTTTTAACATGACGGAGATGATGGTATTAACCCGGAACCGTTCACGAAGTGGATTTTACTCCGTCACTACAGCACCTGAAGACGACTAGGTCCGAAATACTACGACCATCAGCCCAAGAGCAACAAACGAATCGTAAGTCGAGAGAAGTCCGAGGACGAAAGCGGTCGTGAAGAAAGTCTAGATTATTTAGCGTTACCCAGGATGTACCGCGTGGAGGCAATCTAGTTACATCCCATCCGTGTACCCATATGTGAGTTGACCTATTTTAATACACGCATAACAGTAGTCTCTCACAAAAAAAATACACACAATGCATGTTAACATTGCGTTATATGTTGTATCTAGTAAATATGCATGCATATAAACGTTACATAAATTTGATTATCTCATTTGTAGCCAAATTTGTATGTGATTGTTCACATATATCGGAGATCAATAAGCGCATAAGCGAGTTTAAGCATTTGGAGATGATTTTTTTGGGATAAAAATATTCTTACATTATATAATCATTAACATGCACTTACGTCTAATGAAAGCAAGATGCAAGTTTATATAAGGTGCGCTTTTTGCACTCCTGAGCCGATCAAATTTTGTTAATCTTATTGAATACAAGAACAAAATCCTGCACATGTCCCGTCATTGAGGCAGAAATTTGCTCGAAAGCGGTTGTTTATGGGCTTATATGTAGAGTGTGCTGATAACAGTAAAAATGTTCTTAGCGGTTCGTACCACTGCTGTTGTTTATTGTGAAAGAGGCAGTTTGCATTGAATGAATTTCCGTAGCATTCCGCCATTGTCAATTATTTGACATCAAATCTAGTATTATGCAGACTGTTTTTGAGTGTTTCATGCACATAACATTATAGATTATTTCATCTTTATTCAGGCGTTTGTTGTGTGTCATTCTAGTTTAACAACCAACCTTAGCGAAAACTCAGCAAATGCCAGCAACATTATCGAATACAGTTTGCTTTCTACTCGGGATCGTTTTGTGGCAACCGTACGTTAATTTGCGGCTACAATTGTTCAATGTTTGCATACCAACGATGCTCCCTTAACGCTGGTTTCGCTTGTTCCATACATTCGTATCTCATTCTCACAATAATAAACAGAAGGTTAAACGTTGTACCATTTCTCAGGTGCGGTTTATAATCCAGTCTCTCTTATATCTGTGGGTTTGATACACTGGTAGTGATTATGCAAATTACTTACTCTATGCTATGGTTTCACATTAAAGAAGCCCTGGTGTAGGGTGTTTTTTTTAGAGGTATATAGCTTTAAGTTGGCAACACTTTCTAATGCTCCGTATCGCGTGACGTTTCCACACCAAGTTTACTCTGCGTAATGAGGAAAATATAGCAGCTGTAGAGCGTAGTATCGATGAAGACCCAAGTGAGTCCATTCGACATCGTGCTCAACAATTAAACCTGCGCCCATCCGCATTATGGAAGATTTTACGGAAGGATCTTTGTGTGCGGGCTTACAAAATCCAACTCGTGTAGAAGGTGAAGCCAAACGACAACCGGGTACGGTGTAGATTCGGTGTATGGGCCCAAGAACGAGTTGATGCAGATCCCGAATTGCATAGGAAAATTTTGTTAGTGGTGAGGGTCAATTCTAGTTGAATGGCTACGCCAATAAACAAAACTTCCACATTTGAAGTGATAAGCAGCCACAGGTGGTTACCCGAACATCGTTACATCCGGAGAAAAAAAGCTATTGGCATAACATTACAGGCAATGGTGACCACTATAGAGCCATGATTAATGACTTTCTTGTTCCGGAATTGACTCGCCGTAATACAAGGGACCTTTGGTTTCAACAGGAAGGTGCGACATGCTATACAGCTTGTGCAACCATCGACTTATTGAAAGAAGCATTTGATGAACACATTATTTCTCGTTTTAAATCTGTAAACTGGCCTGCAAAATCTTGTGATTTAACACTGTTCAACTGTTTGTTGTGGGAATACGCCAATCTGAGACCCTTAGCCATTTGCAAGACAAAATTTGCCGCGCTATGAGCAGGATACGGCCCCATTTAATGGTTAGAGTAGTTGAAAACTAAACCTTTTGTTTGGACTTCTTCCGCGCCAGACAGAGACAGAGATCCATCATCATGACAATCAAAACAATTTATCCGTATTTTATTTTATTTCAAAGTTGTATACCTCTGAACAAGCACCCTGTAAAAACTCATACCTGGAAGTTCAAATCAAAATTCAAATAGAAGGAATCCGAAATCAAAACTCAAATCCTTCTATAGTGGTTAGACGGGGTCTAACCACAAATATGCACCAAAACCTACAGGTCCACGATGACCATACTACTAAAAACACATTTTTTCTTATGCTACCTTAAATACACGCTGCTCATCACGCTGCTCGTCTTAGACCAATGACAGACACTTCGGTTTCACTTCGTTGGCTGACACACACAGTAGTTTTCAGAAGCGTTTATCGAGTCAGTTCAGTTGCAAATTACGTCGGAATATCATATAGATGCTTGTGAAAAAAGAAGTCGTGTATACATACATATGTATATATGTATATACATATGTATCCAAGCATATATATGCATATGGAATTTGAGCAAAGTGATTCTAATACTAATATTCTTTGAAAATCTGTAATTGCCTACTTTAATAAACCAAGTGCTCACAAATGTTTCATTTTCCAATACTGTATCCTTACCATTCTTCAAAAATCAATTTTCTTATCGGATTTTCCTTCCCATATCCCACGCATTCATCAATGCACCCTGATAACTTCGGCTCGATCGGACTACGCAGCAATAAACAAATCGAAAAATGCTCGAAGAACTGAGTCGGCGGGTCATTTCTTTCGTCTACCGACTCGGTTCCGAAACTGAGAGGCGGTTTGTAGCGAATTGAAAAAAATTGAACTGGCTGATACAAAAAGCAATGAAATTTTTACGACAAATGTGAATTAAATACGGCTAATGAATTTTGAAAAATTAAAGTTGAACATAAAATGTACCAAAAGTTTAATGATGGCCGCTTTCCAAATGAAAACACCCATTAAGGAAGTCTGTCCGCCTCCTCCGAAATTCCCACAAAAAGCAAAAAGAGAGGAGTAAGGAGAACAAAGCAACAATGTTGCTGTTTGACTCAGATCCAGCCACTGGTCCAAGTCTGGCCAAGCTGCATGGACGTGTTAGTAGCGCCACGCCAACCCCACGTATTCCACCACAGTTTGACCGAAACCCGAGCCAAAGACCGAACTTGGGTCAAAACAACAAATAAAAATGGTTGGGATAGCTTCCCGACATTAAGTGAGGCAGGGGTCCTTCGGATAACCTGGACAGAAATGGCGGTAAACCACCAATTTCTGTTATCCGAAGTCAACCTCAGGGTTGCTTCCAGAGCCAAAAAGCTCGAAAAAGGACAAACACAAATGGAAGCTACGCAAGAGATAAACTAACAGGAAAAAAGCTTAAGGGATTGGATTGGGGAAGATGTTTGCGGCTATTGGGAAGAGCGAGCTCTGCATGCCTTACTAGAGGGCTTGTTGATAGACATGCAAGTGAGAATGGAAATTTTGGGATATAAAACGTAAAGTCTGATAAACTATTTTCTCAGTTTGGTGGGTTACCCAAAAACAAGTTTCGGGCCCCACGTTGGGCCTCATTTATAGCGAATATTAAGATTGAACTGGCCTATGCACAACTCGGAACCAGACCGAAGTCCAGAGTCAAGAGTGCTAAGGCGCAAAAAGTGGAGTGGCTACTGCCATTCAGGAGGCAAGTAAAAAAAAAAGAATTGCCCCGAGAGCAGGGTACCCTAGAAATGGCCGTGAAGGCCTCTCGTCCGCATTAGCGGCGTACCCTTTAATCGACCCCGACGGATGCTGGGGTGCCGTTTTGCTAGCTTGCTGCGGCTGGGGTGGGCCCATAGAAATAATGGGGTCGGTTGGCTCTCAGAAAAACGGGATGCTACTTACAATTTCATCCGTCACCGTAGAGTGGCCGCAAACTGGTATAATGAATATACTCAAAGGAAAAAAGGGGCTTAATTCCGTACAAAAAAAAAAACACCCGTGGCTCTGCAACATGGGCTGCCAAAGCAAACCCGGTGCTCGTGTCGACGCACGGAGCCAAAAAATTGAAATTTTTACTAAGCGCAAAAGGAAGAAAAAACACTGCCTCTCTTTTCGCAGGAACCCGGCAGACAGCCCCGGGCCCCTGATGGTCTGGGGTCCTCCGCTCACTGACATTGGCCTGAATATCAAAAATACAAAAATTTACTGCAAGATGGCCAATGTCCCTCCCTTATAAGAAATCTGAAATTTACCAAAAAGCCGCTAATTAATCATTAGCCAGCCAGGCTTGACGCGGACCCGAAAAAAGAAAAGAACTTCACGGGTCTTCGGTACTACAAAGGTTCTAGAATATGTTGTCTACAACGATTTATTTTTGTTCAATTTCTCTTAGTGCTCTTTTATTTCTTATAATGTTAATCTAGGAATTTCGAAGATATGAAAACAAGAACAATTATATTTAGAAGCAATATTCAAAGGACATGATATCAAACCGAGTCAATATTGATTATATTCATTTCCAATTCCTCTAGTAAACATTATGTAGGTATGTATAAACATTGGCTTTCGATCATTACTGTTAAAAAGTTTAGTTTTTTTTCCACTATTAATTACTCTTCACATCATATATACTCGTACAACAAAAAATGAGTTCTTCCCTATCATTATTTCAATTTCGTAATCTAATTAAACAGGATATTCTGTACTAGACGGGGTAAATATTGCCCCTTGATGCACGTATGTATGATGAAATATCTATCATAATGAAGGTTTTTGTTTGTGTTATCGTGTCAAAAATATCATATGATAACAAGCTATGAGCTGAGCCGACTTTGCAGCAAATTCAAGATATATGGTAGTAAATTTACGGAAAATAAAAACTCTAGCGCACCTGAACCGCTAGAAAACTAATTTTCGAAGAAATTGTCTTTGAGTGACAAAGTGGAAAGACGTTATACACTTTTTTGTAGAATCATATCAACCATTCCTTGTTCAAACCAACAGAACTCAACTATAACACAAATGATGAAAATGTTCAGTGCTGGCAACATTTTTCCAACGAAGCAGCAATAAGTTAACCTTCACAAGCTCATACTTAAATCAACTTATCCTTTGAATTTCGTTCTCATCGGAGAATTTCGTCAAAAGCTTTAGCGGTTAACGTTGTTTGAAGCTACCATCCAAAAAATGTTCAAAACTCGGAAAATGTAAAAATTGGTTTCTTAGTTTTATTGCAAATGTTTTGCATATGTGTATGTAATTTGAAGCATCTGTTGATGCAATAGTTACGAAAATGGCTAAAGCTTGTTACCTTGTGTCAGCACCAAAGCAAAATATATACCAAATTTGCTTCACGTTAAACTAAACCCAACCAAAAAATTTCGTTTCGATTGAATCACTGCGCTAGAAGTTATACGGGTGAAAAAAATTTTAGGGTTGCCACCCTCAAAACTTTTCAAATTTTTAAAGCGTTGATATTTGTTGTTAATTTTCATTGCAGGATCGTTCCCATTTGCAAATCTAATGATATAACCGCTCAGTAAAGAAATTCCAAAAAATTACAAAAACGGTCATAGCTGGCAGCTCTTTCACGATTTTTGTACGAAATTTCTATGACATTTGGCTCAAATCAAAATCTATTTACTTCATAAACTTCATTTTGATATCATGACTGCACCGGAAGTTATAGGGAAAAAGCTTTATTTTGCTGAGCAAATTTGCAAGATTTAGGAGACAAAAATCACCATAGCTGGCAACCCTATTCTAATTTTTCACCAAATTTGACCTTAAGTAAGATCCAAATATTGTGTGAATTTTGTTTAAATCTGATGGCTGAATCGGAAGTTAGGCCAAAAAGTTGTTTTTTTCTCAGTGATTTTTCAAGATGGCACCACTGCCACAGAGTTGCCTCCATTTCAAAATCGTTTCTATCAGACCTGGCTGTAGTTGGTACCAACATGTTCCGTGAATTTCATTATGATCGGATAATCCGGTCGTCAGTTCTCGTGAGCAGAACTTTCGAGTGCTGAAAATAGAGGTAATTTAGTGATGGGTTGCCGTTCTTGTGCAAATCGGAATTTTAAAAATTTCAAATTGACATGATGCACAAACGTTAAAATTTATCAATGATTTGAATTTTTTGTCAAAAATCAAAAATTTTTGAGGAGGTTCAATGATTTGAAGGATTTTTTTTCAAGAGCCTGCCGCAGCTACAGGATTACCCGCACTACCTTGGAAATCCATGTGTATTAAACTTTAGTCAACATTAATACGCTCTGCAAAATTCACGATGATCCAATGTTTTTGTCAGAATTTTAATTCAATCAATACTTTTTTTGAACAAAAATTCACGCTGCTTGGAAATATAGGAGTACCTCAAAATCACTAAAACGCTCGCCGCCGCCAAAAGGTTTAGGATATCTGAATTTCAGCAAGTTGTGGACCTACCTACTAAATACATCTACGTTCTCCGAAAGTTTCATTTCAATCGGATTGGCCACTCCAGAGATTATCTCCCTTAATCATTTTTATGATATATATATATATATATATATATATATATATATATATATATATATATATATATATATATATATATATATATATATATATATATATATAAAAAATATGAATTTTCGGCGAAACGAGTTTAATACTACTTTTCTTCGAAAATTAGTAAAAACTCCGTTTAAATTTCTCCGGCGACCGAAAACCGTTCTATTGAATAGTCTAAGGTGTTTTTTTAGTTTATAATTGGGGTTTCGTTTTTATGCTTTTTTCTTTATTTTGGTGTCCTTTTTTAAACCGTGGAAATTGCAGTATTTGTTATAGTGGGCTATTCACTGTCCATGGATCATTCGTTCTTAATCGGTTATATTATTGGCTTATAACATATTTATTTCTTTTTTTATTTTTCCGTTGTTTGCTCGGTTTTTTTTCTTTGGTTTTATAGTTGTTAATAAAAATGGTTAATGGAATATCTTGCATTTCGCGATATTAGATGAATAGTTGTCATAAAGTTAATTGTAACGGAAAAATCCAGTATAGATTTTCACTAGGGTTCAATAGAAAGCAGCAAGCTTTATGATCAAACATCCTAAGACAAAACACAAGCAAACATGTGATATGGAATGCATACAGATAATGTGATTCAGCTGGGAAGCAATTTGTCATATACAAAATAATAACATAATAATAAAATTACAACTATCTGGTATCATAAAGATGTGAGATAACATATAAATTAGATTGGTAATAAATTCGTGTATAAAGAAAGAAAAATGCCATTTATCGCTTCCAAATTTCGTCGCTCCTTATTTACACGCCTCAAAGTCTTTGAGATGCAGCAAGTTTTGTACCCTTTATTCAAATCGTCTCCAGCTCGTAATTTTTACTAATTCGTCTTGCCCTGAGTTCAATATCTTTCTGTGCTAAAGTATTTAGTGGGAGAGTTGCGCTCGCCAGGGTGCGATCCATATTACCACTATTTCGAAAGTAATTTCAAGGCTTCTCACCCCGATCTTACATTTATCCATAAGTATTTCAAATTTATTTACATTTTTTTCACAAGAAACATAAAGCTAACGATGAATCCATGTAACAAAATTTTATCCGTGAGGTATAGCTCTGATGATTTTGATTCGATTCCGTTCAGTCGCATTTTCCGATCACAACGAAATTCCGTAAATGGCCGCCAACTTTCTTGTTCCACGATCAATTTATTTTCCTTCCACAAGCATACAACCGCGCACCTGACATTTCACAAAACTTCTATGAATGCATTTTGCAATTTACTCCTAAATTCTAGTTTTTGTCATACCGCGAGCACCCAACGTACAGTTCTTTGATCCTACTTTCTTACTTTTTCATAGATATGGTTCACCATGAACAGTAGATTACTTTCAATACCTAACTGAATATAAGTGATGACCGCAGAGACATAATATAAGCGCAACGTCAGGCACATTTAATCACTCTATCACACTTGCGACCGTCTTGGGTTTTTCGTTTCGAGGGAACCTTTTTCTTTTATTTTTCGAACGCATGTGATGTTCGAGTACCGAGAGGTAATTAACTAGAACCACTTTGTCAAATAAAATTTTCAAGATATATTAAAATTTTTTTCAATTTTAATCATCCCGCAAAAACAATTCCAATTTGATTCTGCTTTCGGAGGCTTATTCCGCAAAACGATCGAGTTTCCCGTATCAATTATTCTCTGCTTTGATAAGCTTTAGAGACGATACACGTTTTCTATGCTGATTTATAGACAAGAAGGGAACCGTGATCACAAATCAATAACCTTTATGAGAAAATTATTTCCATGGATATAAGTCGGAGATGTTAAAATTTGTCACAACCAGCGTAAATAACAATTAATGATAAAGGTAATTGAATTTGATCACGGTTCCCTTCTTGTCTATAAATCAGCATAGACAACGTATATCATTTCTACAGCATCGAAGCCGAGCATATTGAAACGGGAAACTTCGATCGTTTTGCGGAATCAGCCTCCGAAAGCAGAATCAAATTGGAAATGTTTTTGCGGGATGATTAAAATTGAACAACTTTTTTTTATTAACATTAAAAATTTTAATCTACATTGAAAATTCTATTTTGACAAAGTGGTTTCGAAAGTATGCACTGCTTCTCATCAGACACCAGCACACAGTGCATACTTGACTGGCGTGACCACTTGCAGGTGGAAATCATTACAATTATATTAATGCTAGTTGTGACAAATTTTAACATCTCCGACTTATATCCATGGATATAATTTTACTTAGTAAAGGTAATTGAATTTGATCACGGTTCCCTTCTTGTCTATAAATCAGCATAGACAACGTATATCATTTCTACAGCATCGAAGCCGAGCATATTGAAACGGGAAACTTCGATCGTTTTGCGGAATCAGCCTCCGAAAGCAGAATCAAATTGGAAATGTTTTTGCGGGATGATTAAAATTGAACAACTTTTTTTTATTAACATTAAAAATTTTAATCTACATTGAAAATTCTATTTTGACAAAGTGGTTTCGAAAGTATGCACTGCTTCTCATCAGACACCAGCACACAGTGCATACTTGACTGGCGTGACCACTTGCAGGTGGAAATCATTACAATTATATTTATGCTAGTTGTGACAAATTTTAACATCTCCGACTTATATCCATGGATATAATTTTACTTAGTAAAGGTAATTGAATTTGATCACGGTTCCCTTCTTGTCTATAAATCAGCATAGACAACGTATATCATTTCTACAGCATCGAAGCCGAGCATATTGAAACGGGAAACTTCGATCGTTTTGCGGAATCAGCCTCCGAAAGCAGAATCAAATTGGAAATGTTTTTGCGGGATGATTAAAATTGAACAACTTTTTTTATTAACATTAAAAATTTTAATCTACATTGAAAATTCTATTTTGACAAAGTGGTTTCGAAAGTATGCACTGCTTCTCATCAGACACCAGCACACAGTGCATACTTGACTGGCGTGACCACTTGCAGGTGGAAATCATTACAATTATATTTATGCTAGTTGTGACAAATTTTAACATCTCCGACTTATATCCATGGATATAATTTTACTTAGTAAAGGTAATTGAATTTGATCACGGTTCCCTTCTTGTCTATAAATCAGCATAGACAACGTATATCATTTCTACAGCATCGAAGCCGAGCATATTGAAACGGGAAACTTCGATCGTTTTGCGGAATCAGCCTCCGAAAGCAGAATCAAATTGGAAATGTTTTTGCGGGATAATTAAAATTGAACAACTTTTTTTTATTAACATTAAAAATTTTAATCTACATTGAAAATTCTATTTTGACAAAGTGGTTTCGAAAGTATGCACTGCTTCTCATCAGACACCAGCACACAGTGCATACTTGACTGGCGTGACCACTTGCAGGTGGAAATCATTACAATTATATTTATGCTAGTTGTGACAAATTTTAACATCTCCGACTTATATCCATGGATATAATTTTACTTAGTAAAGGTAATTGAATTTGATCACGGTTCCCTTCTTGTCTATAAATCAGCATAGACAACGTATATCATTTCTACAGCATCGAAGCCGAGCATATTGAAACGGGAAACTTCGATCGTTTTGCGGAATCAGCCTCCGAAAGCAGAATCAAATTGGAAATGTTTTTGCGGGATAATTAAAATTGAACAACTTTTTTTTATTAACATTAAAAATTTTAATCTACATTGAAAATTCTATTTTGACAAAGTGGTTTCGAAAGTATGCACTGCTTCTCATCAGACACCAGCACACAGTGCATACTTGACTGGCGTGACCACTTGCAGGTGGAAATCATTACAATTATATTTATGCTAGTTGTGACAAATTTTAACATCTCCGACTTATATCCATGGATATAATTTTACTTAGTAAAGGTAATTGAATTTGATCACGGTTCCCTTCTTGTCTATAAATCAGCATAGACAACGTATATCATTTCTACAGCATCGAAGCCGAGCATATCATATATCAAATTCAATTACCTTTACTAAGTAAAATTATATCCATGGATATAAGTCGGAGATGTTAAAATTTGTCACAACTAGCATAAATATAATTGTAATGATTTCCACCTGCAAGTGGTCACGCCAGTCAAGTATGCACTGTGTGCTGGTGTCTGATGAGAAGCAGTGCATACTTTCGAAACCACTTTGTCAAAATAGAATTTTCAATGTAGATTAAAATTTTTAATGTTAATAAAAAAAAGTTGTTCAATTTTAATCATCCCGCAAAAACATTTCCAATTAATGATTTCCAACTGCAAGTGGTCACACCAGTCAAGTATGCGCTGTGCGCTGGTGTCTGATGAAAATCAGTGCATGCTTTCGAAACCACTTTGTCAAATAAAAGTTTCAAGATAATTAAAAATTTTTCAATTTTAATCATCCCGCAAAAACAATTCCAATTACAGAAGTCTGCTCATGGCAAACACTCTTTGTTAATTACCAAGGAAAGTGCGGCAATTGATTCGCATAGAACTGCACTGACATCAAGGTTTTCGTATACACACGGGCGCAAACTAAGAGATCAAGACGCACAAATCCACATTCTTGACCCGCAATAAAGACATTGTATCTATCACCCCAACCACGAATTGATCTCACTTGCAAAGGCGAAAATGCATTCCAAGAACTAACATTCGCCGGCAGTGTGAATAATCAATGCCTTCTAGAAGTACGGGCCGTAATGCAGAATGATGACGTCAGAGCAATAGGCCAAAATGTCGTGAAAAACACACGCAGTCTTATGGGACGTCCGCGGGAAATCGTAAATTGTACAGGTTGTGTTGAAGTGAGTGAAGTGAAAACAAAGTGAGATCCGCGGAACAGTGCTAATGAACAGCTTAAACAGAAATTAATGCGGTGTGTGCGGTATAATGTGAAAAATTCGCTACGAAATGTTTATCAGTTTGTGTTAGGTTATGTGATGTTTTCTGTCGATTCACTTTCGATACAATTGATTGACACAAAATTCAAGTTATGACTAAAAATTATTACTACAACGCGTCCACGCACAAAAAACTAACGTTTTGATCATACTTTAGCTTAAAAACCGCAAGTAAAATCTCCGTGTGTGTCGGCACTGCCGCGTGGAAATGTCAAATGGCCTATCGCCATGACTTCACAGCGAGAAAACTATTACGTAGCCTGACGGCCCGTACTTCTAGGAGGCATTGGAATAACCAACAACCGCAATCTCCAAAGACCATCCGGCCTCAGCCAAGATCTCACGTTGACTGCTCAGAATACATGCGATCTGGCTTGGAATTCAAGACGAAATCAAAACCGATTACGGTATATTGCTTTCGCCTCGAACACCAAGCCAGGCAATGTGCGTAAATCGGACTAACTGCAACTTGTTTTTTTCAAGATCGGTTTACAAGTTACAGTTAGTCCGGTCGAAAAATGTGTTTTCTGATGCGCGTTACAGTGCTCGTCGAGATAATATGTCCAGAAATTTCAATTGAAATTTTCTGGATGCTACTGGTTCACACCGCGGTGAGTGTCATCACAATGCTACAGTAATGCACGCCTAAACCGACTCAATTTTCGTCTCGAGAAACGCCTCGCTGGAACCACCGCACAGTGGTTTTTTTCTCGAAAAAGTTGAACCTTATTCATGAGAACCACTAGATGTATGAAATTGAGTGTTTCTTGGGTTTTCAAACATGGAAAATCCATTTCTGGGGTTGTGTTGGCTCCAAGTTTTAACAAAAAATTTCCAAAAACGGAGAATTTCACTTTAAGGAAAAACATTTTTCTTGTTAATTATCGAGTGTGACTTATCATTTCCATAGTATTTTTGCTGGCCGAACACAAAACTGCTGTCCAAATCCTCCTATTGTGCCTCAATGTTGAGGAAAATATCATTTTTAGAATTTTTTCCTGCTGACGCAATTTTTGACGTGACGTGATAGCCAAATTTTGGATCACATTCGTGACAGCTGGCCAAAATGCTGCTGCAAATAATTTGATTTGCACCCCTACCCATAAAGTATAATCCAAACAATTGTAATTATTTTGAATAATTAAATCATGCAACATTCGCTGCGTTACTTTATGATTGGCAATTTTTTGATGCAGCAGAGCAAGCCGAAATGAACAAAACAAATCGAAAGGAAACTTAATTTTGCAATAACCGTTTTTTTACTTTTGCAAAATTACATGAGATACCAAACGAAAGAGTGGATGAAATACAACAGACAAGGCCGCATACCAAAACTATCGCAGGTCGCACGATTTTTCTATGTCATACGATTTTATGAGTTTTGTGTAGTCTTTAAGTCTTTTACACATGGAACTTTCTGTCTCAAATTGACCAAAACGGTTTTAACAAAAACTCAGACTTTATTCTAACTTTGTTGTATTTCTTTTGTTTTCTAAATGATATAAATCGAAAAATTGACCTACCAAATAAGTGCAAATCGACTTAAATACTATTATTTGTAGGTGGGTGTTTTCCCAAATTGTTCCAAACTGTTGCCGAAATAACAGTCATAAAACAGTGACAGTGATCATAAAACGCCCTATCCGACTTTATTTCATTTTTGAGTTAACACCGAATTCGAAAGCTGCATACTCGATTACATCATTCTACCAAATTTGAAAAACCTATCTTTTGTGGAAGTATCTTAAAATCAATAGTGAAAGTAGTGAAAAAGGCCTATTTACAGCATATAGCAAAACACATATCGAATTTACAAATATTATCACTCACCCATGCATGCATATTTACAATTTTAGCAATTAATACCTGCACGAAATTGTTTTGTACAGGTAAAAATATATTTTCGATAATATTACATTGCATATAATTTCAATACTAAGCATATACATACCAGAATTATTCTATGATCATACATGAATTATCATATGAACATAATTCATTGAATTGAATTTAGAAGCAAGTTGGGAAATTTGATGATTCTAAAGTACAGGTGAATGGGTAAATAAATGTATGAACAGCCAAATAAACATACACCACTTGAAACTTTATCAATAACATAACAAGTAAGAGTAAGGTTTGGAAACCATTGTTTTATTTATAAAATTCAACGTTGTGTTTATCTCTGCTAGTGCAAATGATAAGAAAATACTGCAGAGCACGCGGACTGGCGCAATAAGCGCGCAAAATGTTGCATTTTATGCAAGGTCACTGAACTTTGAAAGGAGTTTACGAGCGTAGCCACAGCTAACCGCAAGCAAATTAAGTTTTGATAGTTACTTTGGACTTCAATGAATACAACTAGACCTATTTCGTAACAAGGTTTTGTGACATTCTAAACTTAAAAGCGACTAAAAGTTTTAAACATCGAACTCCTATACTATCTGCAGTATGAACACGATGAAAGAGGGGAAGCTAAATCATCAATGTCTTTCATAGCTTAATAACGCTGTATTACTCAAAGGTATTTTGATTTTCATATTCTTAATTTAAAAAATAGGTTAAAAGACAGATGCAATTTTTGGCTGTTTTCAGCACCTGTGCTATTACCCTTAAACTTATGAAACCCAATTACCACCTCAAATGATGGGGGCCATATAGGACAATATCACCCCCAAGTTTCAACTTCATACTCAAAAGTCCACAATTTGAATAAAGTTCACCTTTTTCGCGAAATAGACCACTGTGCGCCGTGTTTGTCATTGGCCTTATGGTTGTACAATGGAACATATCACAAAGATGTAAGGGGAACAGAATTACGAAAACTATTCACCTTGTCCAGGGTACAACATAACTAACATGAAATTCAGTTTAATAAGGTTCTATTAACACATCGTCCATGGATTTCAAAGTTTGGAAATATGTGAGTTCTGAATACAATGCTTCTGATACAGTGCTTCTTTAAAAAATTAAGTTGCAATAACTCAATATATAATAACAATATAAAAAAAAATTGAACATTATTTGAAAGAAAAATGTTTGTTGTTTATTAAACAAGCTTACATTAGTTACAAAGTTGCTGTTTTACATCTTAAAAAACAAAGTAAAAACCAATTTCATGTCACAGTTTATTTTATACAGTTTGATTAAACATTAAAATTGTTGTGAATTATGAGGTTTCCAGTTGATTTCAATACTTCGTATGATAGCCTTTAGTCTTAAGCAGAGCCTGGAGCCTATTTGGCATTGAGTCAACAAGTTTTTTTGTGATGCAGGAGTAATTTTTTGCCATTCCTCTAGCAGTGCTTTCTTCAGGCCTTGTTTCTTAGAAATCTTGTGTTTTCTAATGTTGTTATCCAACAAAGTCCACAGATTCTCAATGACGTTCATATCTGGTGACTGTGCCGGCGGAGACATCAAATGAGGGCAATCCCAAATTGGCCAGGACTGCACAATTCCCGACTTATGCTTTGGATCATTGTCTTGGTACAACCGAAATTGGTTGCTAACACCCAGTTTTCCAGTGCTTTGCAACAAATTGTTTTTGAGTACATCAAGGTACTTTGTTTGGTCTATTGTTTCCTCAATAAACTTTAAATTTCTGACTCCGGCTGCGGACATGCAGGCCCAAACTATCACATTACCACCACCATGCTTCACATTTGCTTTGAGGTTCTCCTTGTTTAGCTTAGTGTTTGCCTTGCGCCAGACATATGACATTCCGTCAGAGCCAAAAATGTTAAACTTGGACTCGTCCGCAAAAATAACCGTATTCCAGAACGCGGATGGCTTTCCCACATGCTCTTTGCCAAAGGCAAATCGGCTTATTGTATTTTTTTGGAAATGAATGGCTTCCTACGAGCTACTCGCCCGTTGAAATCATGGTCGTGAAGCACTCGTCGGACGGTCTCAGCACTACATGACTTCCTTAATTCACGATGAACTTCAGTAACCAATTTTGGAGCGGAAATCTTTGTGTTTGCTTTCACTTTCCTTACAATGTATCGTTCGTCGGATACGGTGAAAATATTGTTTGGCGCATTTCTCCTCTTATTTTCTACCCGATTTTCGTGTACGAAGCCTTCAATTATCTGCTGTACTGTAGAGAAACTCAAATTTACACTTTCAGCAATTTTTCGAACACTTTGTCCTTTTTAAAGTGGTTTAATACCAATTCGTGCTGTTCAATTGTGGTGCGATGATCCATTTTACAATTTTGGCTCATTTTGGCACTTCAGCTTACAGTATCTTGCTAAAAATTACTTAAGCCAATGTCTAAACACAATCAAAAATTCAAGAAACAAAAACAAAACAGATTAACGGCGCGACAAATCGAAGTTTGTTCGCATTGAAGTGTCTGTATCAAATAAGCTGTAAGCTGCAATTTTTCTGCGCCAGTGGTATTTCTCTTTTACCAGACGCCGAGGAATATTGCTGGAACATTTTTTGTTTGCATTGTATTCATTGAACATGCATCTAGTCAAATACGTTAAAATTTTTTGGATAGGATTCTTTATTTCAAAGTTACAGTGATTTGCATTTTTAAATAGTCACTGTATCAAATAAGCTGTGAGCCACTGTACGTGTTTGCATTAGGTGCGTATTTTGCGTCTAGACGAAGAACTGGTTAGGGTAGACAGCATTGAAAACAGCAAGTGAGGCTGAATTGTTGTTGTTTTCAATGCTACCTATCTTAACCACCTCTTGATCGAGACGCACGAAAACCAGTGTATGGCAATTCCGTACCACTGACTAAGTTTCATAAGGGTTTGATTTCTTGTTACTGATAATCAAAGAGGGTT
>OX376374.1:80996562-81094062 GCA_947369275.1 Nemotelus nigrinus
TTCTTGCATCATTTTTTGGGCAGCTATAAGCTTTGCTTTTGAATAGGTCTTCAGGTAGAAATAATTTCTCATTGGACTTTTTTGCTTTCAACTTTCCCTTCGTTAGTAAATTTCCCCAGTTTCAACAGTTGAGTTGCTTGTGGATGCAATTGCCGTAAGTTTATAAGTACTCTGAGTTGACTCCGGCTTTTGTGTCATCAGATTAGAAGTATATTCTATTTGAAGAGATTGCGCAGCAATGTTTCCATTTTCGTCACTTATTTTGCGAACATTGGATCTAGAATGGTGGCTAGCATTATAAGGTCCCTTTTTTTCTCAAACGGTACTAATCGTTCCCACACTGACTTGCATAAAGCATTATAGATATTCTTTCCAGCGGTGTTTTTTATGTTAATTCCTACTTTCGATAATTATTGAGTCAGCCCTAATAATGACGGAGCTATATAAGAAAGAGTAATGTAATTTACGCCAGATATTGTTGTCGTAGCCACATCAAATGGTTCTAATAGCAGAATAATATTTGTCACCACATTTAACGCTTCGGCGAGTAACGTTTCAGGTGCCTTCTCACACTCGGTTAATGCCAAAGTCAAATCTTAAGCTTAGTACTGTGTTCGATTTCACGTGAAATTTTCATACAAAATTTCACGCGAAATTTGTTTCGACAAAAACTTAGCTCGAAAATAAATACTCGGTTTTTACATAAATACTCTAAGGAAAAAAAACTCTAGCGCACCTGAACCGCTAGAAAACTAATTTTCGAAGAAATTGTCTTTGAGTGAAAAAAAATGTGGAAAGACGTAATACACTTTTTTGTATCAACCATTTCTTGTTCAAAGCAACAGACCTCAACTATAACACAAATGATGAAAATGTTCAGTGCTGGAAACATTTTCCCAACGAAGCAGCAATAAGTTTACCTTCACAAGCTCATACTTAAATCAACTTATCCTTTAAATTTCGTTCTCATCGGAGGATTCCGTCGAAAGCTTTAGCGGTTAACGTTATTTGAAGCTGCCATCCAAAAAATGTTCAAAACTCGGAAAATTTAAAAATTGGTTTCCTAGTTTTATTGCAAATGTTTTGCATATGAGTATGTTATTTGAAGCATCTGTTGATGCAATAGTTCCGAAAATGGCTAAAGCTCGTTACCCTGTGCCAGCAGCAAAGCAAAATATATACCAAATCTGCTTCACGTTAAGCTAAACCCAACCAATAAATTTCGTTTCGATTGAATCACTGCGCTAGAAGTTATACGGGTGAAAAAAATTTTAGGGTAACCAACCTCAAAACTTTCCAAATTTTTAAAGCGTTGATATTTGTTGTTAATTTTCATTGCAGGATCGTTCCCATTTGTAAATCTAATGACATAACCGCGCAGTAAAGAAATTCCAAAAAATTACAAAAAAGGTTATAGCTGGCAGCCCTTCCACGATTTTTGTACGAAATTCCTATGACACTTGGCTCACATTAAAATCTATTTACTACATTAACTTCATTTTGATATCATGACTGCACCGGAAGTTATAGGGAAAAAGCTTTATTTTGCTGAGCAAATTTGCAATATTTACGAGACAAAAATCAACATAGCTGGCAACTCTATTCTAATTTTTCAGCCAAATTTTCACCAAATGTTACCATGTAAGATCCAAATATTGTGTCAATTTTGTTTAAATCTGATGGCTGAATCGGAAGTTATAGGCCAAAAAGCTGTTTTTTTTCTCAGTGATTTTTTAAGATGGCACCACTACCACAGGGTTGTCCACATTTCAAAATCACTTCTACCAGACCTGGTCCTAATTGATACCAACATGTTTTGTGAATTTGATTATGATCGGATAACCCGGTCGTCAGTTCTCGTGAACAGAACTTTCGAGTGCTGAAAATAGAGGTTATTTAGTGATGGGTTGCCGTTCTTGTGCAAATCGGAATTTGAAAAACTTCAAATTGACATGATGCACAAACGTTAAAATTTATCAATGATTTGATTTTTTTTGTCAAAAATCAAAAAACTTTCAGGAGGTTCAATGATTTGAAGGATATTTTTCAAAAGCCTTCCGCAGCTACAGGATTACCCGCACTACCTTGGAAATCCACGTGTATTTAACTTTAGTCAACATCAATACGCTCTGCTTATTTCACGATGATCCTATGTTTTCGTCAGAAGTAATGACAAATCAAAATTTAAAAAAAAATCCTTGTCGACTTTTAGGCACGCTGCACCCACACACGGCTCAAAATTTCCAATTCTTTACCATAAACAAGCTTAGAACATAATAAGTTTTCATTCCTAATACTTTTTTTGAACAAAAATTCACGCTGCTTGGAAATATAGGAGTACCTCAAAATTCACTAAAACGCTCGCCGCCGCCAAAAGGTTTAGGATATCTGAATTTTAGCATCTGCGTTCTCCTAAAGTTTCAGCTCAATCGAATTGGCCACTCCAGAGATTATCGCTCTTAATTATTTTGATGATATATATATATATATATATATATATATATATATATATATATATATATATATATATATATATATATATATATATATATATATATATATATATATGTATATATATATATATATATATATATATATATATATATATATATATATATATATATATATATATATATATATATATATATATATATATATATATATATATATATATATATATATATATAAAGAAATATATACACATACTCAAAAAAGTCTGCGTACACCTTACTAGTAATATCTAAATCACGACAAAAGCCCATGAATCAATAAAATGGCCTTGATTAAAATACTTTGATAAGATGGGGTACACTATTAGACATTCATATATGCAGCTTTGATAAAAAATTCCTAGAATTAAAGAAAATATGGTGATTTTAATCTTAAGAAGTCTGATACGCCCCAAAAAAGTCTGCGTACACATCACACTGTTTGGGGATTTACAGTTAGAATTTACAGATGCAGTGCGAAAATGTTTGTATCTATACACGGAGAGGTTTGATTTGTCAAATTTGTGATAATATTTTATGAATTAAAGACTTTCTTCTCCAATAGAAGCTCGAAATAAGGAAATTAGTGTTAGTGAACGGAAATCGATACTAAAGCTGCGTGAAAATGGAAAAAGTTTTCGTGAAATTGCGAATTTAGTTGGAAGAATGCATTCCTCAATACAAAAGGTTGTTAATAATTACAATACAACCGGTGTTTACATTTCCCCGCATCGATCAGGACGCCCACCTAAACTTACTGCACGTGAACGGCAAAATATTATTAACTCTGTGGAAAAAAATCCCCGGTTAACGGCCTTCCAACTTGCTCAAGAAACTAAAAAGAAATACAAAAAAACTCTAGCGCACCTGAACCGCTAGAAAACTAATTTTCGAAGAAATTGTCTATGAGTGACAATGTGGAAAGACGTAACACACTTTTTTGTTGAATCATATCAACCATTCCTTGTTCAAAGCAACAGAACTCAACTATAACACAAATGATGAAAATGTTCAGTGCTGGCAACATTTTCCCAACGAAGCAGCAATAAGTTTACCTTCACAAGCTCATACTTAAATCAACTTATCCTTTGAATTTCGTTCTCATCGGAGGATTTCATCACAAAGCTTCAGCGGTTAAACGTTGTTTGAGGCTGCCATCCGAAAAATGTTCAAAACTCGGAAAATTTAATAATTGGTTTCTTAGGTTTATTGCAAATGTTTTGCATATGTGTATGTCATTTGAAGCATCTGTTGATGCAATAGTTACGAAAGTGGCTAATGCTGGTTACCCTGTGTCAGCAGCAAAGCAAAATATATACCAAATCTGCTTGACGTTAAGTTAAACCCAATCAGTAAATTTCGTTTCGATTGAATCACTGCGCTAGAAGTTATACGGGTGAAAAAAATTTTAGGGTTACCACCCTGAAACTTTTCAAATTTTTAGAGCGTTAATATTTGTTGTTAATTTTCATTGCAGGATCGTTCCCATTTGCAAATCTAATGACATAATCGCTCAGTAAAGAAATTCTAAAAAATTACAAAAATGGTCATAGCTGGCAGCCCTTTCACGTTTTTTGTACGAAATTCCTATGAAATTTGGCTCACATCAAAATATTTTTACTGCATAAATTTCATTTTGATATCATGACTGCACCGGAAGTTATAGGGAAAAAAGCTTTATTTTGCTGAGCAAATTTGCAAGATTTAGGAGACAAAAATTACCATAGCTGGCAACTCTATTCTAATTTTTCAATCAAATTTTCACCAAATGTTTTCTTAAGTAAGATCCAAATATTGTGTGAATATTGTTTAAATCTGATGGCTGAATCGGAAGTGATAGGCCAAAAAGCTGTTTTTTTTCTCAGTGATTTTTCAAGATGGCACCACTGCCACAGGGTTGCCCGCATTTCAAAATCATTTCTATCAGACCTGGTCCTAGTTAATATCAACATGTCCTGTAAATTTCATTATGATCGGATAATCCGGTCGTCAGTTCTCGTGAACAGAACTTTCGAGTGCTGAAAATAGAGGTAATTTAGTGATGGGTTGCCGTTCTTGCGTAAATCGGAATTTTAAAAATTTCAAATTGATATGATGCACAAACGTTAAAATTTATCAATGATTTGAAGTTTTTGTCAAAAATCAGAAATGTTTCAGGAGGTTCAATGATTTGAAGAATTTTGTTTCAAGAGCCTGCCGCAGCTACAGGGTTGCCGGCACTACCTTGGAAATTCATATGTATTAAACTTTAGTCAACATCAATACGCACAGCAAATTTCACGATGATCCAATGCTTTCGTCAGAAGTAATGACAAATCAAAATTTGAAAAAAAATCCTTGCCTACTTTTAGGCACGCTGCACCCACACACGGCTCAAAATTTCCAATTCTTTACCATAAACAAGCTTAGAACATAATAAGTTTTCATTCCCAATACTTTTTTTGAACGAAAATTCACGCTGCTTGGAAATATAGGAGTACCTCAAAATTCACTAAAACGCTCGCCGCCGCCAAAAGGTTTAGGATATCTGAATTTCAGCAAAATGTGGACCTACCTACTAAATACATCTACGTTCTTTCAAAGTTTCAGCTCAATCGGATCGGCCACTCCAGAGATTATCTCCCTTAATCATTTTGATGATATATATATATATATATATATATATATATATAAGAAATATGAATTTTCGGCGAAACGAGTTTAATACTACTTTTCTTCGAAAATTAGTAAAAACAATATGCGAGGAAACAGTTTGCACAATTCTCAGGAAACGTGGTTACCATGGTCGAGTAGCACGTAAAAAGCCATTCATATCAGCACAAAATCGTTTAAAGAGAATGAATTTCGCGAAAACTTACGTCAAAATGCCAAAAGAATTCTGGGAAAGGGTTCTTTTTTCATAAGACAGTAAATTTTGTATATTTGGGATAAAAGGACGCAGATTAGTGTGGAGAAAACGTTCGACTGCATTGAATAATGCAAATTTGATTCCCACTGTAAAACATGGTGGCGGTGGTGTAATGGTTTGGGGTGTATGGCTGGTAGCGGAGTGGGAAAATTAACTTTTATAGAAACGACAATGGAAAAGTATGGATATCTGAATATCTTAAAAAATAATCTCAAGCAATTTGCTGAGAAATTAAGGCTAGGGAATGCTTTTTACTTCCAGCACGATAATGACCCCAAACCTACTGCTCACATAAATAAGCTTTGGTTGGTCTATAATGTCCCAAAATTATTGCGCACACCCCCTCAATCACCGGATTTAAAACCAATTAAACATTTGTGGGATTTATTTGAGAGAAAAATTCGCCACAATCAAATTACAAGCAAAGAATCACTTAAAAATGTCATATTCAAGGAGTGGAACAGAATAACGACCGAAGAAACTACAAAGCTAGTTCACTCCATGCAAAATAGGCTAAAAGAGGTCATTTAAAGGAAAGGGTTTGCAACAAGCTACTAAGGTGATTAATCGGATAAGCTAATCAAGGTGAATTCCAATTACATGATTAAATTATTTCAGGTGTACGCAGACTTTTTTGGATGCATTTTAATGGGCTTGTGCACAAACTTTTTTTTATTTTAACATTAACATCAAAGAACGAGTAATGAGTTGTATCCTTAGTTACTATAGTGTTAACTGAAAGCAATAAACTAAAATTCTTAGTCATAAGCAATTGGAAACGTTCTTTATTTTAATAAAAAAAATTAACCAACAAGTGTACGCAGACTTTTTTGAGCATGTGTATATATATAAAGAAATATGAATTTTCGGCGAAACGAGTTTAATACTACTTTTCTTCGAAAATTAGTAAAAATGTCAGTATTCTTTCTTTGTTTGGATTTGTCCACAAATCAGTAACCACAGAGATATTTTGAACTGCATTTATGGCATTTTAAACCCGCGTTTTAATGTCTTCGAAGTAGTTTGGTAGCAAGGATGTTTTCAAGTGTGTGGTGTCAGGAATTGCATGATTTGCGTCCAAATCACCCACGAAATTAAGAAAGCTTTCATGTTCTCGTTTCCGCAAAGGCATAATGTCCAAAACAACCATACGACAACAACCATACGATCTATATATGTTTTCAGAAAGAATCATCTGCGCAGAATTTCGCTCTTCCAAAATAATTTTTGACGATATTTCTAGATTTCATTGAACTGCTCTCAAAGATGTTACTAGGACCATAAGTTTTGCTATGGGTTTAACAGAAAATAATTTCCACTATAATTTCCACACTAGATTGGAAAAATTTGAAAACTTTTCATTATGAAACTTAAAGGACATAATTATTTGATTAAGTTGTAAACTGTTGGAGTTTTCTATGAGCATGCTGACAGCCCTGGAGCTACGACAGGCATTGAAAATGAGAGCCTTCACATTCTCGTTTTATAGATATATAATAGAAATCTTGTGCTTTGTTTATGCAACAAAAAAAAACTTTTGAAATTTCACATCGGACAAGGACGGTAGCCTCCCTCAAATTTAACTATATTTGAAGCATCAGAAATTTCTAATCACGCTAACTCACGACCCAATTATCAGATACATCACATCTGAAATTCACACAATGTATTGCTATTAAGTAGCACCAGGTCTAATAGAAGCAATCTAGAAATGCGGGCAACACTGTGTCAGTGATGCCATCTTGAAAAATTAACAAGAAAAAAAACTGCTTTTTCATGAAATTTACACAGTAGCCGCGTTTAGTAAATTTGGTTGATAAATTTGGCTGGTGCTGCTAGCTTTGGTAATTTTGGCGTTTTTGATTTGAAAATGTGCTCAAAACTCTTTCCCCTATGACTTCAGTGCAGTCATGAAATTAAAACGAATTTCATATCAGAAATGGAACTTATTATAGGCATTATTCAGAAGGAGTCTGGTTCAAAAACCATGATAGGTATTGTTGGTTTTGTATTTATTTACCTTTACTTAGCAATTTTATCGTAAAATTATCAAATGGTAATGATTTTGTAGTGACAATTAACAACAAATATTAAATTTACTAAATTTCTTTGTACCCCTTTAACTTCGAACGTAGCCATCGGAACGAAACGAAATTCACAGTGTAAGTTGATATCAATGTCAGGCAGGTGTGATATATTTTTGGCTTTGATGCTAGCAAAGAGTTGCCAGCGCGAGACGTATTTGCTTTTTTCGTATCAATAATAGCTTTCATTAAGTATTCATATCATGAACATTTACAATGAAAATTATTTTAATTTAAATCAATTTTTTCCTTTTTGAAGCTAGATTTATTTATTTTTATTCGACATATATCGATATTTCGAGAGTAATCTGCCCTCTTCTTCAGTGTCTATAAGAAGAGGGCAGATTACCCTCGAAATATCGATATATGTCGAATAAAATTAAATAAATCTAGCTTCAAAAAGGAAAAAATTGATTTAAATTAAAATATTTTCACAAGCTAGGAAAAAATTGGTACACAATTAAAACAATGAAAATTAGTTACCAATGTTTAAATTTTCTAAGTTTTAGAAATTTTTCGGTCCCAAATATCTTTGATCCCAAACATTTTTCTATCTCTATAACTTTCGACAAAATCACCGGATAAAATCGAGAAAGGTAGGTAAAGTGTTGCAGGCACTGAGCATTTTTCTCGTTTATGTTATGACATGCTGCTTTCAAAGGTTTGTGGCTTTCCTAAATCTTGAAATTCATCAAGCGGTAGCCTTGAAATCTTTCTACCCTAAGAGTTTCTGGATACACAAACACATACACATATCATTGACACATTTACTACTCACCACACTACTTGACATTGAAAATTTGTAAAACAAGTAGGCTAAGAAGAAAATGTTTTAATTGAAGTTTGTAAAAATAAATTAGTTGTCAAAAATAAAGCTGTTGGGAAGATATCGATGTCTCATATTTAAAACAATACACTGTATTAGAATATTATTTGCAAATTAGCTAATTGGTTTTAACTACAGAATCGTAGCTAAATTGGTGACCCCGAAAGTCTGAATGGACGTATATTTTTATTATTGACGAACGAGCAGTTTCAACCATTGTTTATGGTTTAGTCAAGAAGGATTTGACTTCAAAAAACAGATGCTTGCGTCAACTGACAAACTTCTACAGCTATAGCTCTGACGCCGAGAAAAATAAAAAAAAATTCTATTGGACTCTATTAAGAAGAGAAAGAGTCTTTGGAGGTTTATTAGAAAAACAAAAAGAAAATCAAGCAAATGTTTCAGATGTCTATGCAGTACTTTACAAACATTCTTCCATGTGAGCCTATATTCGTCAAGCGACAGCGTAAAAAATCAACTACCAAGAATTACTACGGGAGCCAGCACGAAAATATCAAGAACCAACTGCGAACATATTCATCTGGCTGACTCATTTGATCCAAGATTATCAAGAAGAAAGGTAATTCACTTTTGTTTATTAGAAAACAAGAGCTATTGAGACAACTGCATGCAAGGAGAGTGAGTAATCAAGTTCAAATTTACTTGCACTCAATACAATCAAAGATCTGCAAGATTAATAATTTTCGAAGAAATTATCTTTGAGGGATTTAAAAATGTGTGAAGATGTAAGACTCTTCTTTGTAGCATCATATCAACCATTTCTTACTCAAAGAAACGACTATCATTTTCTGACAGCATTTCCTATAACACAAATGATGAAAATGTTCAGTGGTGGCAACATTTGTCCAACACAGCAGCAATAAATCTACCATAAGATGCTCGTGCTTAATCAACCTATCCTTGTAATTTGATTTTCATCCAAGGATATCATCGAAAGTTTCAGCGATTAAACTATGTCTGCGATTACCATCCGAAAAACTTCCAAAACTCGGAAAATTTAAACATCGGTTGCTTATTTTATTGTAAATGCTTTGCTTATAAATACGAACTGGAAGCATCTGTTGGTGCAATGTTTATGAAATTGTCTGGTGCTCGCAATCATGTGCTAGACCCATAGCTGCTTCACGTTGTGTTAATCTTACCCTATGAATTTCGTTTCAAAGTTAAAGGAGCGAATATAATTTTAGGGCCAAAATAGACGAGTGGAGCTATCACCGCGTTTTTCCGCCGAGCTTTTGAAAATGTATGGATTTAACACGCAGCTAAAATCGTGCTCGTATAGTTTGCTTCATACAAACTCATGTGTTTCATTTGCAAGCTCAAAAGCTCGGCGGAAAAACGCGGCGAAAGTTCCGCTCGTCTATTTTGGCCCTTAGGGTTACCACCATCCAAACTTTTTAAATTTTCGAAACTTAAATATTTGTTGTTAATTGTCATTGCAGAATCATTCCCATTTGGAAATTTTATGACAACATCGCTCGATAAAGAAATGTCAATCAATTACAAAATGCATAATAGTTGGCAACTCTATCACGATTTTTCAACGAAATTCCTACAGAATTAAAAAAACAACAAGATCCATTTATCACATGAATTTCGTTTTGAATACGTAACTGCATCATAAGTTATAGGGAAAAAATCTTTATTTTCCTGAGCAAATTTAAAACATTTAGGAGACCAAAATTGCCATAGCTGGCGTCCCTATACTAATTTTGCAACCAAATTTCTATGAAATCTATCTTCGAGTCAGGTTCACTTATTCCGTGAATTTAGCTAAAATCCGTATTTCAAAATCACTTCTATCAAACCTGGTCCTAGTTAATACCAGCATGTTCTGTAAATTTCATATTGACCGCAGTATCCAATCGTCAGTTCTCGTGAACATAAGTTTTGAGTGCTGAAAATAGAGGTAATTTGATCACGGGCTGCCATTCTTGTTTACCGCGGGATTTTGAAAATTAATATTTGACTTGATGGAAAAAAGTCATGATTTATCAATAATATCAATTTATTTTCAAAAATCAAAAATTTTCAGGAAGGTCGATGATTTGAAGGATTTTTTCAGGAGCCTGCTGCAAGTACAGAGTTGCCTGCACAATCTTAAAAGTCTATGTGTGCTAAATTTAAAAAAAAATCCTTGCTTGCTTTTAAGCACTCAGCGCCTACACAAGGCTCAAAATTTCTCCTTCTTTATCATAAGCAAACTAAAACCATAATAAGTTTTCATTCCTGGTACTTTTTTTTAATAAAAAATTTACACTGCTTGAAAATATAAGAGTACCTGGAAATTCACTTAATTGCCCGCCGCCAAAAGGTTTAAGATATCTGAGATCCGAAAATTTCAGCTCAATCGGATCTGCCTCTCCAGAGATTATCTCTCTTGATCATTTTGCTGATTTATATATATATATATATATATATATATATATATATATATATATATATATATATATATATATATATATATATATATATATATATATATATATATATATATATATATATATATATATATATATATATATATATATATATATATATATATATATATATATATATATATATATATATTTATATACCATTTGCAACTCAAATTCATCATTTTGCAAGTCAATTTAACACTTTTGCAATTCAATTTAACACTTTTGCAATTGAATTTAACACTTTTATAAAACAATTTAACATTTTTGCAATTCAATTTAACATTTTTGCAATTCAATTTAACATTTTTGCAATTCAATTTCACATTTTTGCAATTCAAGTTAACTTTTTTGCAAATCAGTTTAACGCTTTAGGAATGGTGATATTACTTAGCTTCGAGTGTGCGAAATGAATAGAAGAAACGACGAATGTGATTGATTGTTTAGTTAAAATCAGTTAATTTCTTTAGTCTTTAGTTAAAATCAATTAAAAAAATTAGCGCTTCGTCCGCTTATTCATCCGCGTCCTGCGAAGGAGAGCCAGCATTGTGGTTCTCTCAATTAGACAGCCAGTTTGCTTACGCGCATATAAAGTGCACAGTCACGAAGCATCATTACGTGATTTCCTCACTGGGCTCAGAGCAGCTGAAGGTGGTCAGGAACGTGGTTGCGAGCCCGGACCCTGAGACACCTTACGAATTCCTCAAGGGGTCGCTTGTATCGTGGCTTTCAGCCAGCGACTCTACCGAATTGAGGCACCTCTTTGGGAATATAGCACTTGGCGATAGACAACCTTCCCAGCTGCTTCGTAATATGAAGCAGTTGGGAGGTTCCGTGGTTAGGGTTGACCTTTTAAGGACTTACTAGCTACAGCTGCTTCCAGAACAGACTCAGGCTATTTAAACCTGCTCTCCGGAAGTCAGCCTGAGCAAATTGTCGGAAAGGGCAGACAAAATAGATGAGGTTTTTGTCACGCCACAAGTGAGCTCAGTTGCCGTTTCCCCCCCTGCAGTCAGAGGTGGCTGCTATGACAAAGCAGGTTGCTGCCCTCACAAGGCTCGTCCATCAACAATTGAAAACAAAGATTTCGCTCGCGGTCGCGTCGCGGAGGCTAGTAACGAGGAGCTGGTGTTTGTTGATATCACAACAAGTATGGTTCAAACGCTATTAAATGCGTCTTTTCATGCGCCTACAAGGCTGGTTCATCTGAATCAAAAAGCTAAGTCGCCGGTCCTTTCAGACGGTAAGACAACGCGACTTATCACCCAGCCGTCGTCTAATAATTCACGACAACTTGTCTAAACGAGATACAGGTGCAGATATTTTGGTGCTTTCAGCACTTGCAACCGGAAAACCTCCACCTTTTGGTCTGCGACTTGCTGTGGCAAGCCAGTCAACCATCAACACCTATGGACGAAGTATGATGAAACTCGAACTGAGATTCCATCGTGAGTTTTCATGGGACTTCATCATAGCCGATGTCTCTAGACCCGTTTTAAGCGCAGACTTCCTCTGACACTATGGGCTAGTCGTCTTTTTGGCAAATGCTATCTTAGTAGATCTCCTTACTTCACTTTCATCGAAATGTACATTCACTTCATAAAAATGTCCAAAATCCACTGATCCACGAATACATGCCCTTCTCAACAAATACCATGCAATCACGGTCAACACAGGGTTCTCACAACCCTGTAAACTCAAAGTTACACACCATATTTTGACCAAAGGCCCTCCAATAGTGTTAAAACCACGTCGACTTGCACCAGATAAGCTCGCGGCGGCCAAAAAAAAAAACGATTTCAGCTATAGCAGGGAATACGCCACCCCTCAAACAGCAGCTGGTCTTCTCCATCTGCGCACCTTTCGGACTTTTTGAGTTCATCCGAATGACTTTCAGATTTTGCAATGCGGCAAAATTGTTCCGACGCTTTATCCATGAAGTCCTACACAGACTAAAATTCTGTTTCATATACCTCGACGACATTTTGGTAGCTTGGACTTCCAAAGAAGAGCATCTTGTTCACTTCGAACCAATTTTCAAACGATTAGCGGACCATGTTCTTGTAATTAACTTGGAGAAATGCTATTTCCTTCGATCTTCAACCAAACTCTTAGGTCATGAGGTTTCGCCGAAAGGCATTGAGCCCTCCCCAGATCGGGTTGAGGCGATATCAACAGCTAAATTCCCCAAGACGGTTAAAGATCTAAAAAGACTCTTGGGGATGCTCAACTTTCATCATCGCTTTCTGCCTCACACAGCTGAGATGCAGAAACCAGTCAACGCCTATCTTTGTGGCTCCAAAAAAGATGGTGCTAAGACAATCGATTGATCAATAGAAGCTAGTAAAGCTTTCGACCAAGTCAAGACTGGTTTAACAAAAGCCACTCTATTGTCCTTCTCGGGCTCAAACGCCAAGCTTGGTCTATTCGAAAGCGCTTCTGATTCTGCCATCGGGGCTGCTCTGCAGCAAAACTGTCAATGTTCTTGGCAACTCCTTAGTTTATACTCGGACAAATTAAGCGACGCTCAAAAAAGTATACTGGATGCGACCACAGGCCACAAACCACTGATACTTTTCTGAACAAAAGCCAGAAAAGGCCACACCTCGTCAATTTAGACATCTAATTTATGTAAGTGAGTTCATTTCTGATATTCGACATGTCTCTGGCTGCAACAAGGTTGTTGCTCAAGGACTCTCTTGTTTAGAAGAAATCATTCTTTCCAGTTCTCTGGACTTTGCCACAATCGCCTTGTTCCAAGCATAAGACGTAGAGTTTTAGAAGATTCTAAAGGATTCTTAATTTGTTTTAAAGAAACAATCAATCTTTGGCACCAAGGTCGAAATTCTTTGTGAAGTGTCTGGCCCAACCATACGACCTAATATTCCTCACACGTACAGAAAACAGGTGTTCAGCTCAGAACACAATGTCGCTCACCCTGGTATTCATGCTACACGAAAGCACATTTCAACCAAATTCTTCTGGCCTTCGATGAACAAGGACATTGCCACTTGGGCCCGAGAATGTCCATCTTGTCAAAAATGCAAGACAACCAGAAATGTGAGCAAACCTGTATTGACCTTTCCTACGGTCTCCGAACGTTTGAAGGTTATTCACATCGACATAGTTGGTCCACTAACACACTCGCAGGGATACATTTATTGTCTCTTCATTATCGACCGTTTCACACGTTGGCCTGAAGCAATTCCTTTAGCCAGCATTGCTGACAATGACTGTGCTATTGATTTACTAAGCACCTGGATTGCAAGATTTGGAGTTCCTCAATGCATTGTCATCGACCAGGGTAGACAATTCGAGTTAGCGCTCCATGCTGAGCTTGTTCGACTCTTGAGTTTCGAACGCAATCGTACCAGAGCGTACCACCATCAGGCCAACGGTTTCTTAGAAAGATGGCATCGTACATTTAAATCGACTATCATGGCTCACAACGATGTTTCTTGGACTAGAACACTACTCATATTTCTTCTTGGATTACGATCTCTTATCCAAGAAGAATTCACAGCATCACCGGCACAATTCCTATACGGAGAAACCCTGCGTCTTCATAGAGATTTGTTTCAAGAAAATCCTAGCAAGATTAACCAAACTGACTTTGCCTCTGAACTAACAGCTACAATGGCAAAACTCCGGCCGGTTGATGCTAAACATCACACAGCATTGCAGATATTCATCTTCAAGCAGCTCGACTCTCGCTCACAAGATTTTGTTAGAGTCAATTCTGTTCGTCCGCCACTCATTCCACCGTACGAGGGTACTTTCAAAGTACTAGCCAGACATACAAATTATTTTACACTCGGTATCAGAAACAAATCCGTCAATGTTTCCATCAACAGGCTTAAGCCCTGTTATATATCATTCTCTATGGAACCTATCGAAAACGCTTCAAAGAATTAACAAACATCGGAAACTTCAACTGCACCATTACTACCTTTAGCTCCTGAAAAGAGACCAGCGAGGAAAGTTACTTTTGCTCTGTACGTCTCTTAAGCTGGGCGAACCACAAAGGTGCGTAAACGTAAAACGCATAAAACGCTGACAGGGGATATAATTCACACATACACTACTCACCACACTGCTCGACATTGAATACACCACACGAAAATTTGTAAAACAAGTAGGCTAAGAGGAAAATGTTTTAATTGAGAGTCAGCCGTGAGCCGCCGAGAAGAGCACACGCAGAAGACAGTGTTACAAACAGTATTTTCAATTGCTACAACGCTGAGCCGACAATTAGCTTGGATTAAGCTGAGAACAAGCCGTTTGGTGAGGCAAAAAAAAAGGGACGATTCGTTTACTTCGTTTGGACGAGTCAATAATTAGCTTATTATTAGCAGAGAATAAGCCGTTTTCTACGATACAGGTTGAAATTTGTGGAACGACATCAACGAGAAGAAGTCAGACGACTCGATTACTGCGTGTGGACCCGAAGAAAAGCAGTTTTTGTGACAACCGAATCAGCGTAAGAGTAAGAGTTAGTTTTCAGCATATGTACTGGTGTTGCTGTGCTTGTATTTTTCTATATCATCTCATTTTTTCTTGCTCATAATAACAAATAATTTTCCAATATTGCGACAACTAGAACATTTATAGAAGGCAAACCCAATTTCTGGGTTGGCCATAGGCTAGGCTTAAATATTGTTGTGATCTACCGTTAAAACACCTTCCGTAGGTTCGATATTCTTCACATTCGTGAAATAAAACAGTTTCTTTTAAAACACTAATTACACTTTTATTATAAACACTATTAATTATTTACACTTTATGTTCCGTATACTTTACTGATCGCACTATTATAAACTCGCGTTACAATTTAACACTTTTACTCTTTCAATTATTCGCGCCCGGATACACTAAATTCGCTTTATCGCTTTTCAAAATAACACTTGTCGCTGTCTTCGCCATCTACTCAATGATCGCTAGTACTTCTCGTGGTGGTATTTATAGTGGTGCCAAATGTGTCTCGGGTTCTCGAATGTTCCGCTTTTGCTTCTAGAGGGCTCTATGATTCATGGGAATTTCCGCTGCCATGCGAGATCTGACTCATGGGTTTGAGGCTCTGGAATGTTCCCTTTTTACGTTCTCGACGATTATTCTACGTTTTATCCATAGATTGTTATTGTGTATTGGCTATTTATAGATTTGTTTACGGTTTTTGGCTATTTATGGATTGTTTACGGTTTTTGGCTATTTATAGATTGTGTTCATTCCTGGAACACATGATTAGTCAGACACTTTAACGGTTATCGCTCTTCCGGCCGCCGACACGTCAAAACATGTTTGTTCGTGCATGCAACACTACCCCCTCCTTAGACCTGTTCGTCCCGAACAGATTCGTCGTCATCCATTGCGTTATTTCCATGGTACGGGGCAAGTCGGTCTAGGTGCACAACCTTTATTTTCGACCGGTGTTTTCGATGCTGCTGTATTCGGTAAACAACATCATTGAGCCGTTTAATAATGCGGTATGGTCCTTCCCATTTTGGCTGTAGTTTCGGGCTCAGGCCTTTCCGCCGGCGGGGGTTGTACAGCCAGACTAAATCATTTTCTTGAAATCCGGCCGAGTTTGCCTTCAGGTCATATCGCGTTTTCATCCGGTCCGTGTTTAGGTTTATGCGGCCCCTAACTACCTCGTGAATGGAGTCTAACCGTTGCCGCAGCTCCGAAACGTACTCCGTTGTTGTCGTCGGCTCTTCTGGTGGTATTCCGAATTTAACATCAGCCGGAAGTCGAATATTTCGTCCAAATACGATACGTGACGGTGATTCTCCAGTTGTAGTATGCGTCGCCGTTCGATAAGCCATCAGGAAGAATGGGATATGACGATCCCAATCATGCTGATGGTCTTCTACCACTTTGGCCAAGTGCTCGATCAAGGTTTTGTTGAACCTTTCGACCATTCCATCGGACTGTGGGTGCAGTGGAGTGGTTCTCGTCTTCTTTATGCCCAACGCATCGCAAAACTCAGTTAACACTTGGGACTCGAAATTTCGACCTTGATCGGAATGTAGCTCGTTTGGGACTTCGTACCTACTAACCCAGTTAATCACGATTTGCTCTGCCACTGTAGATGCTTCCTGATTTGGAATAGCGTAGACTTCTGTCCATTTGGTGAAATAGTCGGATACTACCAGCACGTAGCGATTTCCTTGTTGCGACACCGGAAACGGTCCTGCCACATCGATGGCGATCCTTTCGAAAGGGGTTCCAACGTTATATGTCTTCAGTTCACCTCTAGGCTTTCTCCTAGGTCCCTTCACAGATGCACAGGCTGCACATTTCCTACACCAGTCCTCCACATCTTCCCGCACATGCACCCAATAAAATCGTTCTCTTATTTTATTAAGTGTTTTGTTTATGCCCAAGTGGCCTCCTGACGTTCCCTCGTGTACTTACTGCAAAACATCCTTAACTTTGCTCCGAGGAAGTACAACCTGCATTCAATGCGCTGACCCATCCGCGGTTTCCCATTTCCTTTTTAGTAGGCCTCCTTCAAGATGCAGGGAGTTCCATTGTGCCCAGTAGCTCTTTAGCGTAGGACTTCGACTCGATATGCTTTGCCATTCAGGCCGATGTGCAGACTCCTTCCAGGCTATGATTTCTCGTAGATCTCCATCCGCCAGTTGTTCGTCCAATAGTTCCGATTGCGACCATCCTCTTGCTGGTGAAACGGATATCCACTTAACCTCGGCATCGACTACCTTTTCTTCTAACCGATGACAGTGCTTGCATTCTGGCTTGCATGGACGTCTGGAGAGAGCATCAGCATTTCCGTGCATAGTACCTTTTCGATGGACTATGTTCAAGTTGTATGTTTGCAACCTTTCAATCCATCGTGCCACTTGTCCTTCGGGGTTCCTGAAGTTGAGCAGCCATCTCAGAGCAGCGTGATCGGTCCTCAATACGAAGCTTTGACCGTACAGGTATTTGTGGAAATGCTTAGTGGCCTCGACTATTGCCAACAGCTCTCTTCGGGTGACACAGTAGTTTCGCTCTGGCTTGGATAACACCCGACTAAAGTAAGCAATCACCCGTTCCTGGCCATCAATTTGTTGCGATAACACGGCACCTATACCTGTATTACTTGCATCAGTGTCCACGATGAAAGTTTTCTGCGGCTCAGGATATGCTAGCATCGGTGCTTCACAAAGCTCCTGTTTAAGCTTCTCAAACGCTGCTTGGCACTGGTGGTTCCAGTTAAACGACTGATTTTTCTCCGTCAGCTGGTGTAAACTTTTGGCAATGGTAGCAAAATCCTTGACGAACCGGCGATAGTACGTTGCCAATCCCAGAAAACTCCGAAGCTGATGCTTATCCTTAGGTACTGGCCAATTTTTAACGGCTTCAATTTTCGCAGGGTCGGTTTTTATTCCTCCAGTAGAAACCACATGACCAAGGTATTTCACTTCACTGCAGAAAAGGTTGCACTTTTTGGGACTTAGCTTCAGGTTAGCCGCTCGCAACCTTTCGAATACGTCCTCCAGGTTTTTCAGATGTTCCTTGAACGTTCTGCCGATGACAATTATGTCATCCAGGTACACCAAAAATGTCTTCCAACTTAGTCCAAGCAGTACTCGCTCCATGAGTCGTTCAAAGGTTGCAGGAGCATTACAGAGTCCGAACGGCATTACAACAAACTGCCAGAGCCCATTTCCCACGGAAAAGGCTGTCTTTTCACGGTCACTCCTCTCGATTTCGACCTGCCAGTATCCGCTCTTCAAGTCCAACGTTGAAAACCACTTCGCACTGGCTAGAGTATCCATAATGTCATCCATTCTCGGCAATGGGTAGCTATCCTTTTTCGTAACATCATTCAATCGTCGATAGTCAACACAGAACCGTGTACTGCCATCCTTCTTTTTGACTAAGACAACAGGCGACGTCCAAGGGCTATTCGAAGGTTCTATGATCCCTTGTTTTTGCATGTCCTGTATCATATCGGCGACCTCAGCTTGTTTGGCTAGTGGTAAGCGGCGGGGAGCCTGCCGAATCGGTGATGCATCTCGTGTATCGATTCGATGAGTAGTCAACCTTGTTCTTCCGTAATCGTCCTCTCGAGTCGATAAGATATCACCATAGCGTTTAATTAGCTGAACTCCTTGTTGGTACTGTTCGTCGCTTAGTTCCGAAGGTTGTAGCATGTTCTTCGCTAGCTCACCTATCTTGCTGTTGGGTACCTTTTTGTGTTCAGATTGTATTTCTACCATCTCCAAAGAAGTAATTGAAGAAACTGGTTGACAGTCGGCGATTACTTCTCCTTCCTTAAGCTTCTTTTCCTGCTCCGCCAAATTCAGCACCCTTATAGGAACGTAATTCCCCTCCGTAATTGTGATTAAGCTTTTTGCCACCATAAGGTTGCTGACTGCTGGGTTTTGCGTTGGCTCCACGATGAAGAATTGGTGGCCCCCAGGATCACCATCCAATTTGGCCCAGATGATGTTTTCCGACGACTTCGGTACTTTGGTGTTTTCGCAGACGACGATTCTTAGCCGGTCGTTTCCCTTCCGGTTTCCTACCAACGGTATTTCAACGTTTTTCCACTTGATCACCCTGTCTCCCAAATCCAGGCTGAAGCCATGAGGGCCTAGGAAATCCATCCCAAGTATACATTCGTCGGTTATATCTGCCACAAGGAACCGATGCTGGAACACCAAATCACCGAGCTGTATTTGGCGCGTTATTTCTCCGTGAACTGGTGCAGATTCGCCTGTTGCTGTACGAAGTACATATCGTCCAACGTTACCAAGTCTCCATGCCTTCACCAAGTCCATTCGCAAAATTGACTTCATTGCTCCGGTATCAATGGTGATATTGCAAGGCTTGTTTTCGATTTTTCCTCGCAGACTTAAGTCGTTCTCGTGTCGATAGAGCCTAGAGACTGTGATGATGGTTCTGGGGTCAACAATTCCACGAGCCAACCTCCGACCCATGAGGTTGGCTCTTACTGGTTTCCCGCCGCTTCCGAAGAAGAGACGGCCACGTTCACTGAACCAGCCTCGTTCCTTTGTCGCCATCGCGCTGCACACCCTTCGCAAAACCTTGTCTTCAATTTCCTTCGGCAGTCACGCCTCAAGTGCCCTTTTTCTCCACAGTTCCAACATTGTGGAGCTCCGCTTGTCGTTGATTCTCGGCTGACCTCGGCTCTTTGGCATACACACTCTTCGTACACTTCACGCACTCTAACGCTACTGCGTGATGCCCGCTTTACCGATTCGTAAGTGAGAGCGTAGGCCAAAGTATCCCTCAGCGTTCGATTATTTGTCAATCGAAGTGCTTGTTGGAGCTCTTCATCACGAGCTGCCTGGATGAAAGCGTCCTTCGCTGTCTCGTCCCGATGATCTGGATTTGAAGCAGGATAAGACAGAAGTGTCAAGCGCTCGATGTCCTGAGCCAGCTGCTGCAAGGTCTCTCCCGGTTTCTGTGTGCGTGTCCTCAGCTGCGCACGATGAATTTCCTTTAAGTGGTCTTCGCCATACCGCATATCCAAGGCACTCGCCAGGCTGCAATAACTGGAGTAATTGTCGACCGACATGGTTTGCAGTACGTCCACCGCGGATCCTCTCAAAGACACCATCAGTGAGGTCGCACGTTCTTCATCGTTCCAGCGGTTAACTTTTGCAACAGCCTCAAATTGCTTCTTGTAGTTGGTCCAAGAAGTTTGCCCATCAAAAGTTGGTGGTTTAAGTGCCTTGATGCCACTTGATTCTGTTGGCACAATTCCTACGGCCTTCACGCGTTGAAGATCCAATTTCATCTGGTCCATTCCTTCTTCAATACCAACCAACTTTTTGTCGAACTGTTGTTCCACTTCCGTTACTCGACTCTCGAATTGCTGTTTAACTTCTGAAACTTGCTGTTGGAACTGTTGTCTGATTTCTACCAGCTGCTCCTCACTCTTCCTGGCATGTTCCTCTAATTGTTCCTTAATGTCAACGGCTTGCTGGTCGAGCTTCTGGGCTTGTTGGTCAAGTTTCTGATCTAGTTTCTGATCCAGATTCGTGGCTTGTTGCTTACTCTCTTCAGCCTGCTGTTCGAACTTTTGACCGATGTCCTGGGACATTTTCAACAGCAAATCCATCACCGGGTTTTTCTCCTCGCTGCTTTCTTCCTCTTGAACAAACTCCTGGCTGATTTCCTCGTCCGGGAATTCAAATGTTTCCGGATCGTTACCTTCGGTGCTCAAAGCCTCCCTGAGCCGTGACAGTAGCGCCGTCTTGTTCCCAGACGTTGAAAGTTCACGTTTCCGGCACTCCACCTTTAATTCTGCCAATGTCAGCTCGTTCACTAATTTTGGCATTGTTCTTCACAACTTCTAACACTTTCAGTTTAGTTCACTCAATTTTTCACAAAATTCAAATAGTCCGCACAATTTACAATGTTCACTGTCCAAAACGTTTAACTTTTTATATAGTCCGCGCACTTATTAATTTTCACTGTTCATGCAAATTCACTGTCCAGTATCTCACTAAAAGTCACTTTTTAATTCACGAACGCGACAGAATCCCTTATTTCTGACACCAGTTGTTGTGATCTACCGTTAAAACACCTTCCGTAGGTTCGATATTCTTCACATTCGTGAAATAAAACAGTTTCTTTTAAAACACTAAATTATAAACACTATTAATTATTTACACTTTATGTTCCGTATACTTTACTGATCGCACTATTATAAACTCGCGTTACAATTTAACACTTTTACTCTTTCAATTATTCGCGCCCGGATACACTAAATTCGCTTAATCGCTTTTCAAAATAACACTTGTCGCTGTCTTCGCCATCTACTCAATGATCGCTAGTACTTCTCGTGGTGGTATTTATAGTGGTGCCAAATGTGTCTCGGGTTCTCGAATGTTCCGCTTTTGCTTCTAGAGGGCTCTATGATTCATGGGAATTTCCGCTGCCATGCGATATCTGACTCATGGGTTTGAGGCTCTGGAATGTTCCCTTTTTACGTTCTCGACGATTATTCTACGTTTTATCCATAGATTGTTATTGTGTATTGGCTATTTATAGATTTGTTTACGGTTTTTGGCTATTTATGGATTGTTTACGGTTTTTGGCTATTTATAGATTGTGTTCATTCCTGGAACACATGATTAGTCAGACACTTTAACGGTTATCGCTCTTCCGGCCGCCGACACGTCGAAACATGTTTGTTCGTGCATGCAACAATATTATAGACACTCAAAATGAGCAATATGAATATGGATGTTACCTCCGTTGATCCGATTCACAGCACGGACTGCTTCATAATCTTTCAGCGCAAATTCAATTCCAATCTGAAATATCAATGAAATTGTACACTCTAATAGAAGAGCTTAAGAAAACGCAAGAGGAGTTGGCTGAGCTACGTTGACTTAATTAAGAAAAACAATGAACTGCTTAGCAAACTTATTCAGAAAATTTTGGAAAGCAAAAAATCCAACACCCAAAATCAAAGAAGAAGGCGGTTTCAAACCTCATCATCTGAGACAACCTCTTCCTCCAACACGGAAAAAACCAAATCTTCGGGCACGGAAGATACCTCAAGCTCAGAGGACAGTTCTTCTGACATGTCAGTGTTCCTGCAAAGCCAGGAATTAGCCGTTGATCTTCCCACAACCAGCCCAAAGCCATCTAGGAAACAAGAAGGGTTAGTAATCAATTCCCTCTCAAGTGAAGACTTTCATTCACTTAATCCATCAAAACAACTACAATAAACAATAACTTTTAAACCTTCGGATCCGCCTAAGACAGTAATTTCTCCACCTAATCTTCTGAATCTCATTCCATTCGAAGAAACAATAGAAACCCCGAAGGTGGTCCCAATTATTCTTCGCCAGCCTGAGCAATGGACAGGGCCAGCACGAGTCTTAAAACAACAAAACGTCGAGTTCGTTTCAGCAAAGAGGGTCTATTTGGGCATTCAAATCATATCAAAAACCACTATCGACCACAAGAAAATTACCGAAACCTTTGCAGAACTTAAAGTGCAGTACCATACGTAATACCTTCCGGAAGAGAAAAAACTTAATGTTGTAATCAGAGGCCTATACGAACTCACCACCGAGGAGGTCAAAGTAGACGCTTAAACCCAAGAGAGGTATTTTATCTTAAAACCAGGAAGGACCCCACAAACTTATCAAAGTTCTTCTTCCAAGGGAAGAAAAACATATGTATAGTATTCAGGCCATCTGCCACCTAGTCTGCCAAGTTGAGGCACAGAAACCAAGATGTGTCAGCAGTGGCGGGGATCATCTTGCAAGTTATGGTGGTTGTCTTAAAAACCCCAAAAATATTTAAAAAAAAAACCAGTGGCTGTTCCTAATAACCTCCCGGAACCTCCGTAAAAGTCCAAAAATCCTCCAAAGCAAATGGAGCAGTTCCTGGAAGTCATGCAAGTTCAACTATATTCAATGATGAAGGACTTAATAGAAAAAAATGGTTCTAGGCATGTTTAAAACTCAAAAACCTCCAGCGTTCTATCAATCATCTAAATCAAAGACATTATCAAATTTCTATACTCACTTGGAATCCGAATTCCATTCTAAACAAAAAAGGTGAGTTTTATGCAATTCCTCAGGGAGCGGAGGGCTGACATCTTACTAATTCAAGAAACATTTCACAAACCAAGTAATCAGTTTCGTCTCCCAAACTATCATGTGTACAGAAATAATGGATTAACAGGCAGGGGAGGAATTCTCTCAATTCTCAATTCTCATAAGAAAACACAATAACCATAATGTTTTAAATTGCCCACCCCTTAATGGTATAGAAGTTTCTGCAATTAAAGTGCATTCAAACTTTCTTGATTTTACTGCCATCGCCCCATATAGACCTCCCAATGCACAACATTTTGCAAAAGACCTGCGATCATTTTTCGTTCTCGAAGGTCCCATCTTTCTAAGAGGAGACCTCAATGTACACAATTGCCACTGGGGATCTATTAAAAATAACCTCACAGGAAAATAACTATTCAAATTTGCAGCAGAGTCTGTGCTGAGTGAGTGTGCTAGATGAACTGTCATCAGGCCACGAGCCCCTACTCTTTAAAATTCAGAACGTTTTTATTGTCTCTTCAAAAAAAGAAAAAAATTACACCAATTGTCAAGCGTTCCGTGCCGATAAAACTACCAACCTCTACCTCAGTCACTTACCTGATAACATCTTACAGAATCTAGTAGATATCATAAATTGCATTTGCCTTCTGAAAAAATATCCAGCCACAATAATTGTTCTCCCTAAACCCTTAAAAGATTTAACATTCCCTCAAAACTGCAGGCCTATTAGCTTCCTCTCACCTCTGGCTAAAATGACAGAGCACATTTTTCTCTATCGTTTAAAGGAGATAGTTCCACTCAACAGCATCCTACCTGATGAACAATTCGGTTTTAAGTCGCAACATTCCACCGAGCTCAAACTATCCAGAGTCACCCAGCATATAAGAACAGGGTTCAATAGACGTCATTCTACAGGTCTGGTGATGTTCGATGTAGCCAAAGCTTATGACAAGGTTTGGCACGCAAGTCTGATCGTTAAACTAAATAATCTACAAATTCCCAAATCACATTCACAGCTTTTCTGGCTCCTTTTTGAACGGAAGATCCTTTCAAGTCAAAATAGAAAGCCACCTCTCCTCAAAGCGCCACATTCAAGCTGGCGTATCTCAGTGCTCACCTCTCTCACCAATTTGGTACAACTTGTACACCGCAGACATCCCGCGTTCCAGTAGAACGAACATATCCCTGTTTGCAGACGACACATGCATCTTTTATTCCTCTAAGCAGGCACTTTCTATCCCTTCTAATTTTCAAAACGCAATTGACCTCCATTTAGAATATTTTCAAAAGTGGAAAGTTAAAATCAGCAAAAAGAAAACTCAAACAATCTTTATCACCAGGAAAGAGAAAAAAGAATACCATTAAAACCCTAAGCATACTTATCAGCTCCAGGAACTTAAATATGACTAACCGAGCTCTCCTTTACAAACAAGTCATAAGACCACAACTACTTTATGGCTGTGTAGCCTTCAGTCAAACGACCAAAACCAACATTAAAAAGCTCCAAGCAGGTCAAAACATTGCCTTAAGAATAATTTTTAATATCCCAAGATATTTTAGGAACTCAGATATACACAAAAACTTGAGATTAGAATCAGTGAAAAAATACATCCGTGGCAGAGCTCTCAAACTTTTTGAAAATGTCGACAGACATCCAAACAGGCCCCTGGATATTTTGAAACACCCAAAAAATCTTAGTTGCCAGACTTATCCTAGCTTAAAGCAACTTATAGAATAACGCGGAATTGCTAAATTCTCAAATTATAATAGGCACATAATAACGCCAACTACATTGTTGGAGCTAACTAATGCTCACAGAATGGAGTAAGAGTGCAAAAACAGCACTTACTCCAAGCAGACCACAGTACACAGTCAGTGTTTTAATTGAAGTTTGTAAAAATAAATTAGTTGTCAAAATCAAGGCTGTTAGGAAGAGATAGATGTCTCAAATGTAAAACAATAAACTGTGTTAAAATACTATTTGCAAAAAAAAAACAAATAAGGCTGTTAGGAAGAGATAGATGTCTCAGATTTAAAACAATAAACTGTATTAGAATATTATTTAAAAACTAGCTAATTGGTTTTAATTACAGAATCGTAGCTTAAAGTTTAAATGCATTGTTAAGGTCAAAGTGGTTTTGCCCTCGAAACAGGTTGGAGCACGTGTGGTAGAATATGCACTCAAAATCTGCCCGATTTTTCAATTGTTCATCGAACGTTAGTATTTCTAGCAGTGCACGTGCGCCAGCGTTCTTTATATTACGTTCATAAGAAATAAAAAAAAACTCTAGCGCACGTGACTCAGAACAGTTGAATTTTGCATTCGGTGAAATATTTCGCTTGTTCGCCAAATTATTTAGTTCGCTTTTTTCACATCCTTCTTTCAATTAGTTAATATAAGTTTCATTAGTTTTGTTTATTCGAAGTATATCTGTGGACTCATTACTCTGCAAATATCAGTTTAATGCTTAGAATTTTCGCGTTTTTTGTAAAACAGGACGATTGTCTCCGAACAATTTTGATTTGCGTATAATCCTTGTTTTGAAATAGTTTTCCATCTAAACACAACTGCACGCTTCTAAGCAAATGAAAATCGCAAGGTGCAATGTCTGCAAAATATGCTCGATGAAGCATAGTTTTCCAGTCAAATTCGTTCAATATTTTCAGGCTGACTTTGGCAGTATGCGACCAGGCGCTATCATAATGGAAAATAATCTTCCTCTTGTTCATTAAAAAAGGACGTTTTTTCATTAATTCTGCATTCAGAGTATTGAGCTGATAACAATACTCATCTGCTGTGGTAGTTTCAGTAGCACCCAGCAATTCCAAATATACAAGCCGTGATATATCCTAACAAATAGTTAGAAGAATCTTTTGTAGGTGCAGCCTTGTTTGGCAACTGGTTCTGGTGTCTGATTTACATCTACCCATTGTCTTTTCCACACGACGTTGTCATAGGTTATTCACTTTTCATTTCCTGTTACAATACGACTGAGAACAGGTCTCGTTTCATTGTGACGTAGTAGAAGGAAAAAATGGGGTTGTTTAATAATAAGGTAGTTTACCTACCTCTTTTGGAACAAAGATGACCCATGCAAACGACAAAGGGAAGATACGTGGGATCTTATGGACTAACCTGATAATTGAAAATTTAGTAATCCAAACAAATATATTAAAATATAGTAGAATAAAAATAGTGAAAATAATAATTATAATTGGTACATCGATATATTAATAGATAATTTCCAAAAAATATATTAATACGTTATGTAGTTATAATAAAAATAGTGAAAAAGAGAAATTTTGAGAGAAAGTAATTATAAATAAGGAAAGAAAATTGAAACATACGCAATTATAGGCAAACAGGTTCTAGCAATATTTGAAGTATTTGCCTCTTTAAACTAAGAAAAGGTACGAAAAAAGAGACAAACAGATGCTCATTATGACTTCATAGCATTCTAAGACTAAAGACAGACGACACAAGTTAATGATCATTAACGTAATGCTCATTGAACGCTAATGATCATTTGTTTTGAGCGTGACACTCGGCCATTTTAATTACATTCTTCTGTCAGATGTGAGTTGTTTCAAATCTCAAAAATGAATATGAATACTAGACGTAATAAAACACCTGTCCGAGGAATGTTCAATAGTACGCAAAACAGTATTGTAGAATCCCACGCTTCAATGAAATAAATTCATCAGATCTTGTTGCACACGAGTAGTCGTAATTAATATCTCATACCGACCATTAATAAAATCTTGTATCTCAGCCAAACATGGTTTTTTTTTTCTTACGGAACACGTCCGCTCCCATAACTAGCGCAACCTGCATTTATAACAAATCAAAACCAGTCTGCATAAGTAATTCAAATTAGAAACATATTGGCCAAATCCTAGGTAGCTATTATTATCATCATTTACTTTCACCATATTCAATCTTATCACAAATTTATTTATATCAAAGTAACAAAAACATAAACCAATTATTGCAACTGTACTTGAACACTTATGTATGTAGTGAAACTATATTGAACTATGCAACTATGAAAACTATACTTAAAAACTAATCTTTTGCATTTGCATTTGCAAACTTTTCCTCTCCAAGCCCCTGTCCAAATAATTTTTTGTCATTTGGAACCAAAGCTTGTCCCTATTTTCCAAATCTTCAAGAATCTTTTTACATTCCTTATGCCGGAATTACATTCTGGCCGAGGAATGCCAAATGACGACAAGTACTGTGTGTAAATGGTCTCCTTGTCTATTCTCGGCTGTTTTTTTCATGGCAAGCACGCGTGTGTAAATGGTTTGCTCGTCGGCTCTTGTTTGTTTTATGAAGGGATAATGATCCTTTTATTGCTGTACCTGAGTGTTTATGACCGTCTCGTCCGAGCTCGCAGCCGCTGGAAGCGAAGTCGGTTTTATGCATCAAGTCAAAGGGATTCGAGAGGGTAGCATGTGCTCATTTAAATTTTCGAATTTTTCGCCGGGACTTCAAACATGTGTTTGCGTGTCCCAGATTGAAATAACTCAACGCACACCAGGCAGTTGCAATAGCCACAGCCCGTACCTCAGTCATCGTTCACTGAACTGAACAAAACAGCTCACAACTGTCGAAAGATGCATAGTGCAATATCCTAAGTAAACAATTCACCCTATGAAAGGTGCATGGTGTATGGTCCGTGTTGTATGGTGCAATATCCTAAGTAAACAATTCACCCTATGTCTTGTTGAGTCTCGTCCAATGTCTTGTTGAGTCTTGTTTACTCTTGTACCCGAGACGCTCGTCCCAGTGTATAAATTCGGCATTAGAATCTTCCTCAACCAAAATATTTGTTTTTTTTATATCCTCTAAAATTTGGTGTTTCAATGATAGTTTCCTTTTTCTAACTCGAGACGTAGATGCTCCAGTAGATGAAGATGCCGGTGATGCAGGATTCGCTAACAATTCGTCGAACAATAACGAGCCCTCAGAGGAGTTATTCCGCGATGAATTTGAGGAATCTATGTTTGCTAATTCTGAAACCTGAATAAAATAGAATAGTACAAATTCACTGTCAAAATGACTTATATTTGTTTATGCTTTTGACAGCTGGAAATCATATGATTTTCCAATTTTTCCAATAAATTTCATATATTTCTCGCAAGATGGTTCGACATGCAGTAAGAGTTAATGAGCATTCATCACCAAATTATCATTTGAAGAACTTCATTAATGATGATATTAATGAGCATTAGACATGACACACGTAATAGTTAATTATCATTAACATCGAAATTATCATTAACTTGTGTCGTCTGTCCAGGTAATGATAAATGAGGAAGTACTGAAATAAAAACGAAGTCATCCAATCGAAACAAAATTAACATATGAGTTTGAGTTAACGTAAAGTAGATTTGGTATGTTTTAGGCTGTGGTGTCTGCACAGGCTTGCCAACGCCAGATGCTCCTATTATGTCTTAACATGCAAAGCATTCAGAATAAAAATAAACAACCCATGTTTTAATATTGCGAGTTTTTTTACTTTTTTCGAATGGCAGCCCCAAATATCGTTTTATGGCTGAAACTTTCGATGAAGTACTGAAATTCAAAGAATGGATTATTTAAAGCATATATGTAGCTGCAAAATGATGTTCTCATCTTTCTCCTTCCTATAAAAATGGTTGATATGGTACTACAAAAAAGTGTAATACGTTTTTCCACATTTTTTTGTCGCTCAAAGATAATTTCTTAATTAATTAAATTTTCTAGTGGTTCTGATGTGCTAAAGTATTTTCCCATTAATATTAGCCTGCAAAGAATGTTTTGTCTTTGCGATTTCGTTTAAAGCTTTTTTTGCAGCAATTTGAATCCTTTTACATAAAGTTTTTGAGAAATTGGATATGTCAGTTGCCATTTTTAAGATGTTAACGATCCCTTGCGATGAATATTTCGCGCATTAATACATGCACTGAAAGAAAAAATATGTTTGTGGTAATCATATTTTTCAAGAACTTTACTATGGTTCGATATACAGTTGTAACAACTATGTAACATGGTGTAGCATTGTCGTCATTACCACAGACTATGTTTGATTCAAACATAGAATGGTTGCATTAACTAACAACAATGAATTTGTGCTATTGTTATGACAACCATACTTAAATTTCAAGCAAGTTTTTTCACTAATGTTCGAAGAAGAACATTAGTATTAAAATCACATTGGCCAAAAATTCATATTTCTATAAATATATATATATATATATATATATATATATATATATATATATATATATATATATATATATATATATATATATATATATATATATATATATATATATATAAATATGTATATATGTATATATACATATATGTATATATATATATATATATATATATATATATATATATATATATATATATATATATATATATATATATATATATATATATATATATATATATATATATATATATATATATATATATATATTATAGAAATATGAATTTTTGGCCAATGTGATTTTAATACTAATGTTCTTCTTCGAACATTAGTGAAAAAACTTGCTTGAAATTTAAGTATGGTTGTCATAACAATAGCACAAATTCATTGTTGTTAGTTAATGCAACCATTCTATGTTTGAATCAAACATAGTCTGTGGTAATGACGACAATGCTACACCATGTTACATAGTTGTTACAACTGTATATCGAACCATAGTAAAGTTCTTGAAAAATATGATTACCACAAACATATTTTTTCTTTCAGTGCATGTATTAATGCGCGAAATATTCATCGCAAGGGATCGTTAACATCTTAAAAATGGCAACTGACATATCCAATTTCTCAAAAACTTTATGTAAAAGGATTCAAATTGCTGCAAAAAAAGCTTTAAACGAAATCGCAAAGACAAAACATTCTTTGCAGGCTAATATTAATGGGAAAATACTTTAGCACATCAGAACCACTAGAAAATTTAATTAATTAAGAAATTATCTTTGAGCGACAAAAAAATGTGGAAAAACGTATTACACTTTTTTGTAGTACCATATCAACCATTTTTATAGGAAGGAGAAAGATGAGAACATCATTTTGCAGCTACATATATGCTTTAAATAATCCATTCTTTGAATTTCAGTACTTCATCGAAAGTTTCAGCCATAAAACGATATTTGGGGCTGCCATTCGAAAAAAGTAAAAAAACTCGCAATATTAAAACATGGGTTGTTTATTTTTATTCTGAATGCTTTGCATGTTAAGACATAATAGGAGCATCTGGCGTTGGCAAGCCTGTGCAGACACCACAGCCTAAAACATACCAAATCTACTTTACGTTAACTCAAACTCATATGTTAATTTTGTTTCGATTGGATGACTTCGTTTTTATTTCAGTACTTCCTCATTTATCATTACCTGGACAGACGACACAAGTTAATGATAATTTCGATGTTAATGATAATTAACTATTACGTGTGTCATGTCTAATGCTCATTAATATCATCATTAATGAAGTTCTTCAAATGATAATTTGGTGATGAATGCTCATTAACTCTTACTGCATGTCGAACCATCTTGCGAGAAATATATGAAATTTATTGGAAAAATTGGAAAATCATATGATTTCCAGCTGTCAAAAGCATAAACAAATATAAGTCATTTTGACAGTGAATTTGTACTATTCTATTTTATTCAGGTTTCAGAATTAGCAAACATAGATTCCTCAAATTCATCGCGGAATAACTCCTCTGAGGGCTCGTTATTGTTCGACGAATTGTTAGCGAATCCTGCATCACCGGCATCTTCATCTACTGGAGCATCTACGTCTCGAGTTAGAAAAAGGAAACTATCATTGAAACACCAAATTTTAGAGGATATAAAAAAAACAAATATTTTGGTTGAGGAAGATTCTAATGCCGAATTTATACACTGGGACGAGCGTCTCGGGTACAAGAGTAAACAAGACTCAACAAGACATTGGACGAGACTCAACAAGACATAGGGTGAATTGTTTACTTAGGATATTGCACCATACAACACGGACCATACACCATGCACCTTTCATAGGGTGAATTGTTTACTTAGGATATTGCACTATGCATCTTTCGACAGTTGTGAGCTGTTTTGTTCAGTTCAGTGAACGATGACTGAGGTACGGGCTGTGGCTATTGCAACTGCCTGGTGTGCGTTGAGTTATTTCAATCTGGGACACGCAAACACATGTTTGAAGTCCCGGCGAAAAATTCGAAAATTTAAATGAGCACATGCTACCCTCTCGAATCCCTTTGACTTGATGCATAAAACCGACTTCGCTTCCAGCGGCTGCGAGCTCGGACGAGACGGTCATAAACACTCAGGTACAGCAATAAAAGGATCATTATCCCTTCATAAAACAAACAAGAGCCGACGAGCAAACCATTTACACACGCGTGCTTGCCATGAAAAAAACAGCCGAGAATAGACAAGGAGACCATTTACACACAGTACTTGTCGTCATTTGGCATTCCTCGGCCAGAATGTAATTCCGGCATAAGGAATGTAAAAAGATTCTTGAAGATTTGGAAAATAGGGACAAGCTTTGGTTCCAAATGACAAAAAATTATTTGGACAGGGGCTTGGAGAGGAAAAGTTTGCAAATGCAAATGCAAAAGATTAGTTTTTAAGTATAGTTTTCATAGTTGCATAGTTCAATATAGTTTCACTACATACATAAGTGTTCAAGTACAGTTGCAATAATTGGTTTATGTTTTTGTTACTTTGATATAAATAAATTTGTGATAAGATTGAATATGGTGAAAGTAAATGATGATAATAATAGCTACCTAGGATTTGGCCAATATGTTTCTAATTTGAATTACTTATGCAGACTGGTTTTGATTTGTTATAAATGCAGGTTGCGCTAGTTATGGGAGCGGACGTGTTCCGTAAGAAAAAAAAAACCATGTTTGGCTGAGATACAAGATTTTATTAATGGTCGGTATGAGATATTAATTACGACTACTCGTGTGCAACAAGATCTGATGAATTTATTTCATTGAAGCGTGGGATTCTACAATACTGTTTTGCGTACTATTGAACATTCCTCGGACAGGTGTTTTATTACGTCTAGTATTCATATTCATTTTTGAGATTTGAAACAACTCACATCTGACAGAAGAATGTAATTAAAATGGCCGAGTGTCACGCTCAAAACAAATGATCATTAGCGTTCAATGAGCATTACGTTAATGATCATTAACTTGTGTCGTCTGTCTTTAGTCTTAGAATGCTATGAAGTCATAATGAGCATCTGTTTGTCTCTTTTTTCGTACCTTTTCTTAGTTTAAAGAGGCAAATACTTCAAATATTGCTAGAACCTGTTTGCCTATAATTGCGTATGTTTCAATTTTCTTTCCTTATTTATAATTACTTTCTCTCAAAATTTCTCTTTTTCACTATTTTTATTATAACTACATAACGTATTAATATATTTTTTGGAAATTATCTATTAATATATCGATGTACCAATTATAATTATTATTTTCACTATTTTTATTCTACTATATTTTAATATATTTGTTTGGATTACTAAATTTTCAATTATCAGGTTAGTCCATAAGATCCCACGTATCTTCCCTTTGTCGTTTGCATGGGTCATCTTTGTTCCAAAAGAGGTAGGTAAACTACCTTATTATTAAACAACCCCATTTTTTCCTTCTACTACGTCACAATGAAACGAGACCTGTTCTCAGTCGTATTGTAACAGGAAATGAAAAGTGAATAACCTATGACAACGTCGTGTGGAAAAGACAATGGGTAGATGTAAATCAGACACCAGAACCAGTTGCCAAACAAGGCTGCACCTACAAAAGATTCTTCTAACTATTTGTTAGGATATATCACGGCTTGTATATTTGGAATTGCTGGGTGCTACTGAAACTACCACAGCAGATGAGTATTGTTATCAGCTCAATACTCTGAATGCAGAATTAATGAAAAAACGTCCTTTTTTAATGAACAAGAGGAAGATTATTTTCCATTATGATAGCGCCTGGTCGCATACTGCCAAAGTCAGCCTGAAAATATTGAACGAATTTGACTGGAAAACTATGCTTCATCGAGCATATTTTGCAGACATTGCACCTTGCGATTTTCATTTGCTTAGAAGCGTGCAGTTGTGTTTAGATGGAAAACTATTTCAAAACAAGGATTATACGCAAATCAAAATTGTTCGGAGACAATCGTCCTGTTTTACAAAAAACGCGAAAATTCTAAGCATTAAACTGATATTTGCAGAGTAATGAGTCCACAGATATACTTCGAATAAACAAAACTAATGAAACTTATATTAACTAATTGAAAGAAGGATGTGAAAAAAGCGAACTAAATAATTTGGCGAACAAGCGAAATATTTCACCGAATGCAAAATTCAACTGTTCTGAGTCACGTGCGCTAGAGTTTTTTTTTATTTCTTATGAACGTAATATAAAGAACGCTGGCGCACGTGCACTGCTAGAAATACTAACGTTCGATGAACAATTGAAAAATCGGGCAGATTTTGAGTGCATATTCTACCACACGTGCTCCAACCTGTTTCGAGGGCAAAACCACTTTGACCTTAACAATGCATTTAAACTTTAAGCTACGATTCTGTAATTAAAACCAATTAGCTAGTTTTTAAATAATATTCTAATACAGTTTATTGTTTTAAATCTGAGACATCTATCTCTTCCTAACAGCCTTATTTGTTTTTTTTTTGCAAATAGTATTTTAACACAGTTTATTGTTTTACATTTGAGACATCTATCTCTTCCTAACAGCCTTGATTTTGACAACTAATTTATTTTTACAAACTTCAATTAAAACACTGACTGTGTACTGTGGTCTGCTTGGAGTAAGTGCTGTTTTTGCACTCTTACTCCATTCTGTGAGCATTAGTTAGCTCCAACAATGTAGTTGGCGTTATTATGTGCCTATTATAATTTGAGAATTTAGCAATTCCGCGTTATTCTATAAGTTGCTTTAAGCTAGGATAAGTCTGGCAACTAAGATTTTTTGGGTGTTTCAAAATATCCAGGGGCCTGTTTGGATGTCTGTCGACATTTTCAAAAAGTTTGAGAGCTCTGCCACGGATGTATTTTTTCACTGATTCTAATCTCAAGTTTTTGTGTATATCTGAGTTCCTAAAATATCTTGGGATATTAAAAATTATTCTTAAGGCAATGTTTTGACCTGCTTGGAGCTTTTTAATGTTGGTTTTGGTCGTTTGACTGAAGGCTACACAGCCATAAAGTAGTTGTGGTCTTATGACTTGTTTGTAAAGGAGAGCTCGGTTAGTCATATTTAAGTTCCTGGAGCTGATAAGTATGCTTAGGGTTTTAATGGTATTCTTTTTTCTCTTTCCTGGTGATAAAGATTGTTTGAGTTTTCTTTTTGCTGATTTTAACTTTCCACTTTTGAAAATATTCTAAATGGAGGTCAATTGCGTTTTGAAAATTAGAAGGGATAGAAAGTGCCTGCTTAGAGGAATAAAAGATGCATGTGTCGTCTGCAAACAGGGATATGTTCGTTCTACTGGAACGCGGGATGTCTGCGGTGTACAAGTTGTACCAAATTGGTGAGAGAGGTGAGCACTGAGATACGCCAGCTTGAATGTGGCGCTTTGAGGAGAGGTGGCTTTCTATTTTGACTTGAAAGGATCTTCCGTTCAAAAAGGAGCCAGAAAAGCTGTGAATGTGATTTGGGAATTTGTAGATTATTTAGTTTAACGATCAGACTTGCGTGCCAAACCTTGTCATAAGCTTTGGCTACATCGAACATCACCAGACCTGTAGAATGACGTCTATTGAACCCTGTTCTTATATGCTGGGTGACTCTGGATAGTTTGAGCTCGGTGGAATGTTGCGACTTAAAACCGAATTGTTCATCAGGTAGGATGCTGTTGAGTGGAACTATCTCCTTTAAACGATAGAGAAAAATGTGCTCTGTCATTTTAGCCAGAGGTGAGAGGAAGCTAATATGTTTGTCTTTGCGATTTCGTTTAAAGCTTTTTTTGCAGCAATTTGAATCCTTTTACATAAAGTTTTTGAGAAATTGGATATGTCAGTTGCCATTTTTAAGATGTTAACGATCCCTTGCGATGAATATTTCGCGCATTAATACATGCACTGAAAGAAAAAATATGTTTGTGGTAATCATATTTTTCAAGAACTTTACTATGGTTCGATATACAGTTGTAACAACTATGTAACATGGTGTAGCATTGTCGTCATTACCACAGACTATGTTTGATTCAAACATAGAATGGTTGCATTAACTAACAACAATGAATTTGTGCTATTGTTATGACAACCATACTTAAATTTCAAGCAAGTTTTTTCACTAATGTTCGAAGAAGAACATTAGTATTAAAATCACATTGGCCAAAAATTCATATTTCTATAAATATATATATATATATATATATATATATATATATATATATATATATATATATATATATATATATATATATATATATATATATATATATATATATATATATATATATATATAAATATGTATATATGTATATATACATATATGTATATATATATATATATATATATATATATATATATATATATATATATATCATAAAAAAATTTCAGTGAAAAAACCTCAGGCTCGCGCAATCCGATTGAATTGCAATTTTCAGGATACATTGGTGTATATGCAGAATAGTACCAAATTTGACAAAAAGTTAAAAATCTTTAACTCTTTGGTGCCGGCGGCCATTTTAGTGATATTTTAAATATACCTATTATTCTTTCAAAACATAGCTTTTGCAAAATTTAAGTTTTTAGAATGAATTCTGAACGTATTTTAAATGTGAATATGATAATGTTTTTGAAATTGCTAACCCTTTGTGTGCGCTAGGCGCCTAAATTGAGATTGGAAAAACTTGCAAATTTTTAAATTGTGATAGCTTTTTACTAGATTATCAAATCATTATGAAACTTACAAAACATATTATTGTTGTTTAGTTGCACACCCGCGTAGTTTTTTATGAACGCGCTGGCAACCCTGTAGCTCCGGCAGGCACTGAAAGTGAAAACATTCAAACCATCGAATCTCCTAAACAATGCCCCTTTCTTACAATGAAAATCATTTTGTATACAAATCTTATGCTTTATCTATACAGTCAAAGTAAAACTTTGGAAATTTCATGTCGGACAAGAACGGTAGCCCTATCCCAGCTAACCTATATTGTTAGCATCAAAAACTTCTGTTCACGGGAACTCACGAACCAATAAACAGATACAGTTGAAATTCACAGAGTGTATTGGCCTTAAAAAGGACCAGGTCTGATAGAAACGATTTTGAATTGTTGGCAACTCTGTGCCAGTGGTGCCATCTTGAAAGATTACAAAGAATGAAAACTGCTTTTTGCCCTATGAAATGTGAATAAGTTACCAGATTTTCATGAAATTGACACAGTAGCTGAACCTTACTCTAAACCCTGTTTGATATTCCATTGTTGCTGCCAGCTTTGGTAAATTTAGTGTCTTTGGTTTTGAAAATTCGCTAAGGAAAATAATGCTTTTTGCCCTTTAACTTTCAATGCAGTCATGAAATCAATACGAATTTCATATGATTAATGGAACTTTTTATAGGCATTATTTAAGCCGAATCTGGTTCAACAGCCATGATAAGGTTGCCAGCTATTTTTGGTTTTGTATTTAATTGCAATATCTTTCTTAAGTGATTTTATCGTAAAATTTTCAAATGTTAATGATATTGTAGTGACAATAAACAACAAGTATTAAATTTTCGATTATTTGAAAAATTTCGTGGCTGGTAACGCTAAATTTCTTTATACTCCTATAACTTTGAATGTAATATAACAACGTGAAGCAGATGTGTTACATTTTTGGCTTTGATACTGGCAAAAGGTTGCCAGCACGAGTTGGTTGTGCTATTTTTGTATCAATCAATGCTTACAGTTAGTATTCATACCGAAAACATTTACAATGAAAATAAATGACCAATGTTTCAATTCCCAAAGTTCTGCAAATTTTTCGGATCGCAGCTCCAAACACCAACTTCAGTTACAGTGCTGCAGGCACTGAGCATTTTCTTCATTGATGTTATATTAGATGCTGCTTTCAAAGTTTTGTGAAATAAGCAACTGGTAACGAAGATAATTAAACCGTGTTTTGCTCTCATAATCGTTCAAATTCATGCCAGTGGTAATATCTGAAACATTTCCACCATATGAGTTATAATGCATTCTTGAGACCAAAGTAAAACGTGGCGTTTGAAACTGTTTATAAACTGTTTAATAAGCAGCTTTTGTGGTAGAATATGCCCTCGAAATCTGCACGGTTCTTTTACTGTTCTTCGAACATTAGTGTTTTAGCGGTTCAGGTGCGCTAGAGTTTTTTGTATGGTTATCTCAAACAGAAGCATGAGTCGTGAAAACTAAATTATATTGTTAACGCAACCATACTTTTGGTTCAATTTGGGATAAAGATCATTATCTTCAGTTGTCACAACTAAAGCAAAGTTGCATTCACCAAAAAAATATGTAGAGCAAATATACAGTAAGGTTGTGACAACTATGGTTATGGTCACCAAAACCTTACATAAACTTGAATCAAACAAAGACACGGTTGTTGAAAACCACAAAATATGGTTTTCAAGACAATGTTATTGTTAGGCAGACCAGAAATGATTTTGATATAGCTCTGTGAACTTTGTATGTGGGATAAGTTTTGGGAAATATACATGGAACCTGTATGATCGTCATAACGATATTCATGAAAATATTATGAATTCGAATGTTGCTTATCATTCCATAACAGTTTAAGTGAAGAATAAATTTGTGACAATTATCTCTTTGCAGTTATACTTTTCAAATACATCCAATTTAAAGTTATGTTTTTCAATTGGACCGTCAAAAACGATTTGGTCATCTATATACTTGCACTTGGACACAAACTTTTCGGTGTAACGATTTGCCTACGCACAGGAAATAAACCACTGTAAGCGATTAGAACATAAAACTCCGTGTGTAGAGAGTGAAACTAAGTATGGTCACGGAGACAGTGATATACTACTCAGAACCTTATACAATCAGTTTCGGATTTTCCGCAAATATATTGTTGTTTCAACTATATATAGGTTTCGGTAACTAGTACTCTGACCAAAACGGCCCACAGACTAGAGATCTCGCCAACAACCTGATTTGCAACGAAATTCGTTGTCTGTGGGCTAGACTTAGGTTGCATTTTTAGTTTCTGCAACGGTAGCAGTAAATATCAAAATTTTATGATATCTGGAGGGCAGAGCTAGTGGTGGACGACCACGATCTCATTCGAATTTAGAGTAACTTAATGGCTGCATCATGTGAAAACATTGATTTAACGCACTGGATTGTGTATGAACATGCTTAACAAAAGTCAGTTAGCATACCTTTTGATTCCGTTAATGTTTTATATATTTCAGCAAATATTTCTGAACGTAAGGAATAAATGTGAAATTAAAATATCTTTTAACATATTTTTAGCTCATTTTGAAGTATCTTTATAATTTTATGGAAAACATGTGTGGCATCGCAAGTGAGTGGGATAATCGCCGCGAGAGGCGCTGTCGTCCAAAAGAAGAAAACTCGACTCATTCCTTCACTAGACGGGAACAAAGAACGACGTATAAAAAGTGAGCTCAAGAATATTTGACATTTGTTGGGTTAAGTTGTATTTAGACAATAAAAACTATTTTTATGGGAAACAAACAGTGTTTGTGATATCCATAACTGTTGACCCCGTGTTAGAATAAAGAAGTGACACATATCTGTGAAAGACATCATACATTAGCTGAGTTCCCACAAACTGTGTCCACGCGCTTCGACATGTCCAACCAAAGCCCTCCTCACAAAGAAACCGATAACACATTGTTAAATGCAGCGGAGGACTTGGCGAAGAGCTTCGTTTCTATGCCGGGAGTGCTGAGACCGCACAGTTGTGACGTTATCAGTCGCCCTGACGAAAATGAGGACAGTATTGCTGCGGTTAGTCATGTTAAGTTGCCTTCATTCTGGCAAAACGATCCGGAGACATGATTTTTCCAAGCTGAGGCCCGATTTCACGCTTTCCGAACTACAAGCGACAATATGAAGTATTTCATCATAATTGCAGCGCTCGATAAGGAAACTTTACAACAAGTTCGGGATATATTACGATCACCACCAGCAACAAACAGGTACAATAATCTAAAATCACAGCTGATTAAACGTTTCAGTGTCTCCGATGACTACAAAATTAACCAGTTGCTAACTAAATTGGACCTCGACGATAAACGCCCTTCTCAGTTGCTACGAGAAATGCAGACCCTTGCACCAGAAGGGCTGTCAGATAAGGTTCTCAGGACTCTGTGGGTATCAAGACTCCCACCAAGCACTCGCAGTATTCTGGCTGCCAATGACAACCTTATACTTATCCAACAAGCATATATCGCTGATAAGATTCTGGAAACCCACCCTGCATCGCAGGTTATGGCAACTTTGCTGCACACAACAGGAGCAACAATCAAAGACTCTGTACAGTCGCGTATTAGTACAATCGAACAACACCTTGGAGAACTCACTGCCAACATTCGATCCTTGCAAACGCAAATTGCACAACAGTCTTACAAATTTTTTGGGTAACCACACGAACAAGGCAACTACGGAGCAATCAAAACGAACCACCTGCTATTATCTTTACAGATTCAGTAATGCAGCCAGGCGCTGTGTGCAGCCATGTAATTTCAAACCAAGCTTGACGGAGCCGGAAAGCTAATTAGGTTGTCGCCTAGGACTGCACACTTAGGTGACAATCTTTTGTGCAACGTTCATAACACAGAACATCGGTTTCACATTCGAGATCGTATCTCACCAATTAAATTTCTGGTTGACTCCGGTTCAGTCACATCAGTTCTTCCGGCTACAGCCGTAGTTTCTCCACTCAAAAAAAGCCCTATCACATTACTTGCTGCAAACAGTACCATCATCAAGACGTTTGGACAAACCACCCTGGAAGTAGATTTCAATATCGGTAAGACCTTCAAATGGCCTTTCACTGTTGCAGATGTAAACATCGCAATACTCGGCGCGGACTTCTTGACTCATTTTAATATTTTGGTGGATCTCAAAGGCAAATAGCTCATTGACAAATTAACACTTCGCAGGACTACCGGAGAATATGTCACACAAAAAACTTACAACTTGTCGACTATCAATATGCAGGATAGATTCCGGAATATAGTAGAAGAATTCGGAGAAATCACTAAACCATCAAAGGTTTTGACTACTACCAAAACAAACAACAAAGTCAGTCATCATATTATGATGACTGGGCCGCCTGTTGCTGAAAGACATCGGCGATTGGCAGGAGAAAGATTAGAATCAGCAAAATTAGAAATTGAATCGATGCTGCAGCAGGGAATTTGTCGTCCTTCTTCAAGCCCCTGGGAATCACCTATACATCTTGTTAAAAAAAAGAAGGGAACTGGAGACTCTGTGGAGATTATCACAAGCTAAACTCACAAACAGTCCCAGACCGTTACCCGATTGCAAATATCTACGACGTATCAGAACGTATGTATGGAAAAACAATATTCTCAACATTAGACCTAAATAAGGCGTATTACCAAATCCCTGTAGATACAGAAGACATTTCTAAAACTGCAATATGCACTCCTTTTGGCCTTTTCGAATTCATTTAGATGCCATTTGGACTTCGAAATGCCACACAGACTTTTCAACGCCATATGGATAACATTCTCCGTGGACTAAATTTTGTTTTCTGTTACATTGATGATATTATCATCATGTCGTCTTCTGTAAAAGAACATCAGGAACACCTCAGATTGGTTTTTGAACGTTTACGCCAAAATAGTATGTCTATAAATCTCAGCAAATGCTCATTCGGTCAGTCGGAGGTGCTGTATTTGGGTTTCGTCATCAACTCCCACGGCTGCAAACCGCCACAAGATAGAGTGCAAGCTATAAAAGATTGTAAGAAGCCAGAAACCGTAATCAAACTACAACGGTTCCTCGGAATAATAAATTACTACAGACGGGCTGTTCCAAATGCCGCTCAAATCCAGGCCCCGTTATGCGCCCTCTTAAAAAATTCGCACAAAAATGACAAACGCAAGATAAATTGGACTGCTATAACTGAAGAGGCGTTTGAGAACTGCAAAGTCTACATAGCTAAGGCAACATTACTCGCACACCCGGCTGCGAAAGCACCATTGGCACTGACAAAAGACGCTTCTGACACAGCAATGGGAGTGGCCTTGGAACAGTTTGTCGCAGACGAATGGCAACCACTCGGGTTTTTTTCACGCAAGCTAAGCAAGACAGAGACCAAGTACAGCACTTACGATAGGGAGCTTCTAGCAATATATTCAGCAATACAGTTTTTTCGTCATATTTTGGAATCCCGCTTGTTCACCATCAAAACAGATCATAAACTTTTGATTTATGCATTTGCACAAAAACTCGATAAGGCATCACCGCGTCAACTGCGACAACTAGATTACATATCTCAATTCTCTACTAAAATAATACACATCGCCGGTCCGACCAACTCTGTTGCTGATGCATTATCCAGAATCAATGAAATTTCCATGCCAACCACGATAAGTGCAGAAGATCTCGAACGTGAACAAAAAGCTGACCAAGAGCTGCAAAGCATCCTCAAAGAACTACCTCTCTGCAGCTAAAAAAAATTACAGTTGACAACACTTCGATCTATTGCGATACATCATACAATCAGATCAGGCCGTATGTTACAAATTATATGCGACATCAGGCGTTTGCAGCAAAACATGGACTTTCCCATCCTGGTGTAAAAGCTACCGTACAGATGCTTAAAAAAAATTCATTTGGCCGCATCTTAAAAGGGACGCGACAGATTGGGCCCGCACCTGTGTTAGCTGTCAGAGAAGTAAAGTCCAACGACACATTAAAAATATACCAGAACACATAAATGTGCCCAGCTCTCGATTTGAACACATCCACCTGGACATCGTTGTGATGCCTCCAGTAAACAGCTATAGATATTGTTTTACCATTATCGATAGATTCTCACGCTGGCCGGAAGCTATTCCTCTAAAGGACATCTCAGCGAACACTGTCGCGACTGAATTTTATTCAAATTGGGTTGCTCGCTATGGAACGCCAAAAACAATTTTCACGGACCAAGGTACTCAATTTGAGTCCACTCTCTTCCGCGGGTTGTCAAATCTCATCGGTGCAAAAAAAATAAGAACTACTCCATACCACCCGGCGTCAAACACCATGGTGGAACGTTGGCACCGGTCTTTTAAGACAGTATTAATGGCCCACCTATGTTGCCAGCCACATTCATGGGTAGACTTACTTCCCACAGTTCTCCTGAGACTCCGATCGGCAATTAAAACAGACATTGGCTTATCGCCCGCAGAACTTTTGTACGGCACAAGCATCCGAATTCCAGGACAGTTTTTTACCAACGAAAACGAACCAACGGAAGCAACAGCTTCCGCGGAGAAGCTAAGGGATTATATGCGAAGACTTCGCCCACGGCCTACAGCACATCATATCAAACGCGAAATAATCGTTGCTAACACTCTTGCCACGTGTTCTCACGTACTTCTTCGAACGGATGCTGTTCGGAAGCCACTAGAACCACCATATTCAGGACCTTATGCAGTTGTTGCCAGGCTAACGGACCGAATATTTACAATTAAATTAAGAGGTCAAAATGCAAATATCTCCACAGAGAGACTTAAACCAGCATTCATTTCAAATGAAATACCAACCCCTACTCCGGGACTAGGAAGCAATACAACACACTTGCAACACACTCAAGTACAGGAAAACAACAGTCTGAATAGAAATGAAAATTTTAATTTATCAACTACTATTAACAATCAACATCATGTACCGAAAAATTCATCACAACCTTGCTCTCTCGACATCAACCGCAACCAGGAAGATTTATCCTATGATATTCGCTTTCAGAGGGTCCCCATGCGGACATACAGCAGGAAACACAAACCCAGCGCCGAAGCTAATAAACAAACTTCTGACAATTAAACGTCTTAGTGACATCGATCGAACTAGCTACCGACCTCGTCACTAGAAGGGGGATACTGTGGCATCCCAAGTGAGTGGCATAATCGTCGCGAGAGGCGCTGTCGTCCAAAAGAAGAAAACTCGACTCATTCCTTCACTAGATGGGAACAAAGAACGACGTATAAAAAGTGAACTCAAGATTATTTGACATTTGTTAAGTTAAGTTGTATTTAGACAATAAAAACTATTTTTATGGGAAACAAGCAGTGTTTGTGATATCCGTACATGTATATTAAGAAGAAAAAAACACAATGTTCCTACGCCAGTACTTCAGTAAATACAATAAGTCCAGTAAATCAGTAAATACACCCCTAATACGCACAAATGCTGCCTGTTTATGATGACCCCCAATCAACTATTATTTAGAAAGATCTATGACTAGCCTACATGTGCCTGAATTAGAGAGTACAAATACTACATGTATATACCTGTTCAAAATTACTTTACGTGGTTACAATGCACGCCATCAATTTTCTTGCAACCAAAATGACCTGAGAACACCTATTCCAAAGCGTGTGCTGCCTCAACGAAAACAAAGTTCGAATGAAATTGCTTTTCGAGCTGCGTGTCTGTGGCAAATCAAATGAGATCCAGTCGACGATCAGATCATAGCATAAGAACAAATAAAGAGCATGAAAAGAACGATATTGTGCGATATTTGCCTGATGGAAGGGAATGGCAGGGAGTGAAGGATTTACCATCAACTGGCACCTAAGAAGAACCAAAACCAAAATAAGATAACTTTATCATATGCAAAAGTGAAAAAAAGATACTCGCAAATGACAGGTAAGAATGTGTACATCCATGTTAGCTGATAGGTGAGAGTGTGTTGGCTTGCGTATAATCCCATCAAGAAACAGCAAGTACAGCAAACATTCGCTGGCTACAAACGAAATTCTCTGTAGTGGATTGCATAGAAGTGTCAAAAATGTTCCTTCTACTCGCCAAATGGTATCAAAAGTAGTATACCGCGTGAACTATCTTATCACTTACCATTTTTATACTCAGAATAGGTTTTCAGAAAATCAACATTGCATAAATTGCCATTCGGGATACTTTCTGTCTTTTTTCAACTTGGACTTGGATATTGCTATCTATTTCTCGCAAACAGTGGGGTAATATCGTATATTAGGTCTGTTCGCGTACTTTCAGTCACTGAATTTTACTGAATTTTCCTGAATCATGTGGTGGGGGAAATTCAGGAAAAGTACGAAAACGCTCTCATTGCATTTCCTGAAAATTGACAAACAAAGGGGTCAGTTGTCGGTTTTTGGGAGAACAAAAGTTATTATAAAGTCATCCTAAGCGGCGATAAACTATCGCCAAAAAAATAATCGTCTTTCATAATAACATTACGCCAAAAACCGTTTGACAGTTTTCAGTATTTTTCAGTAGCTCAGATCCTACTGAATTTTACTGAAAGAGGGGAAATTTTCAGTATTCAGTAAAACGGAGTACAAAAACGGCTTCATTGCAATTAATTGCAATTAATCGTAGTACGCGAACATACCTATTGTATCGCAATTCACGTAATTTCCTAGCTTTATATAGTATTTAAGCTATGACCAGATCTCCGTGTCTGTGGGCCGTTTAAAATATATTCACATGATTGCATGGGTCATGTTATGAATTTGTGCAATAGGTACATATGTTTCGCATAGCCATGTGATATATTCACTGGAACCATAATATCATTTTAAATTATGTAAATAATATGATTGACACAACCATGTTGAGTTTCAGTTTTAAAATATGTTTGTCTCAACCATATTATTTCCATAAGAACTGTACACTATGATCAGGGGTATCATTAACATGGTCGTGGGAAACATGAAACAATTTTATGGTAGGGGGAACTATAATATGGTCCAAATAACCATGGAATAACTATAATTTTTTCATGTGCCTAATACTATTTGTGGGACTCCAACTGTCGTTTGTAATGTATTTTTCTTTTTTGCTTAGTCTCCAAATAAAGAGGATAATATTAATAATATAGCAAATAATAGATCACTCATCCTGCGTAATTCCCTAGAAGATCAGATTAAGGTCTTCGAACTAATTTAAACTACTGGTAAAAACGCAACGACCAACATTGCAGTTACAGAAAAACCTAAGTCACTTGTCATCAGCGGCCTGTCACAATGGTCATAAACGTTCCATCTGCAGATATTCACTCTGAGCTAGTGGCGCAGTACCCTGATCTCAAGGCAAAGTTGGGATCATACTTCCTTACCCACAAAAATGGAGAACTGAGTAAGTCGGTAGCGGTTGAGGACTTAAAACCCCAGACCGGGCTCTTTATTGCGCAATTCAATCCCCCTAGGAGCTGCTATACTGTATTTGAACTGCGGTTCATCTTCTACGGAACAAAAAGAAGCTCCAGTGCCACAACTGCCAAATTTTTCGACATATTGCAGGCAACTGCGTCATTAGGTCCGTTTTATTTTACATCCAGAATAGTGCAGGATATCGATTTGCACACGAAACAACAACAACATCCAGAGTACGAACACTTGTGAATTTAGTGGAGTTCGTTGTCGTACTCTCTGTGGAACGTATTTCGAAAAGTCATGTCAACTGGAATAGTTGGAAATTTCAAAAATTTCCATGTCACCCTGGCAACCAGGATAAATAGTCATACATTTGAAAACGGCGTTGGTTATATGACAGTTCAAATTTTGAAATGACAACTGTCTGACAGAAAAAAACTCGCGTGCTACTCTGGATCGTTTTATGATGCATGCAGGATACCTACTACACTCTGGATGAAAATAAAACGCAGCTATTATCCACCGTTGCGTGACAGGTACTCACAAGGTTACTGCAAAATATGGAAGACGCACAGCCTGCATGTGCCAACTGTGGTTTAAATTATCTTTATGGTTCTATATGGTTAGGTTTAAGTGGTTTTATGCTCGGCATTGAAAAAATGACCGTCATGAATCAAGCGGAGAATATTCGCCTCGATCAGCAATTTGTAATTTTTCTTCTGCTTTTGGTGCTCAACGAGCACCGATTCCCGTGGGATCATCACGAGCTTTAAAAGAAAACGTTATCACCCAAGTATTACCAGCGTAAACTGATGCTGAAGGGATGATTGCCACTCTCAAACTGCTATCTTTCTAAAAAAAATTGATTGAGGTGGCTACATTCAAAAGCGCTTTACTCATCCCAATTGCGCAAAAAACGTCTGCGCAACATCTTTTTGATGCATTGAAATTGGGTCTCGTAATAAATATGAAAACAAGGCTGCCATTTTTCGATAAGGTTACCTGAAAAGGGTTCACCACTGTCTTTGACAACAAAATTTTTATTTCTTCACCCTGGATTAGCTGACTTTTTGACATGGAAATCCTTGTGGCTGCCTATCTTCAATACTTCGCCGTTGCTGCAGCGTGATCAAAGTAATGGATCACAGGTAAATCCTGGTTTTATCTCTGTACATTCGATGGACTTCATCAAGGTCAAGTTTTTTGCACGATTTTGGAATCTGTAACTCAATCACTTCACAATACATATATTCACTTATCGATGGGGAGATAAATGATGAATGGAAACGACAGAGTGTTGCTCGGAAGGCTACAACTAAAGCCAGCGCCAAACGATGCGGTGAACGTTTGATTTAAACGTTTGCCTCTAACGTTTGAGCCAAATATTAAAAGATCGGCAACAGACCGAAAATGTTCCAGCGCCAACGTTGGACGCTGGACATTGGACACTGGTAGCTGGCGCATCGGCCACACGATGCGTCCAACCATCAAGTGCCCAACGTTGGAGGGTGTTAGTAGCATCGTTTGGCGCCAGCTTAAGCAGTCCTCCCGTTCCCTTACAAGTAGTTGGCCCGAACTCACCAATTAGTAGCTCAACAATAGATTTGCTCAACAGTATCGATCGCATTCATGTTTGTCTAATCATCTTACCATGAAGATCAGCCTTCAGTTTCCCTCATTTTTCAACTCCCAAAAGCTCACTAGGTTCCTTCAAAAGCACCGATTGGAGCGAATTTCAGCGCAACATAAAAGTTGTGGTGGAAAATCTTGGTGATTGTGGGACAGGAAACTTAGCAAGATATCAGGTTAATAATCTTATTTAGTCCATTAATAAAATTATGAACGAAACCATTGCCCAGGATACATCAAAGGGACACACAATACATAAAAGTGATATACATTTGGCCGAGTAAGTTAATGTGGATAGTGTTTCATGCTGCCAACGATGCTGCTAGCACCCTCAAAAGTTGGCCACTTGAATGTTGGACGCATCGTGTAGCCGATGCGCCAGCTACCAGTCCCCAATGTGCAGCGTCCAACATTGGCGCTGGAACATGTTGGGTCTGTTGCCGATCTTTTGATATTTGACTCAAACGTTGGAGGCCAACAGTTGAATCAAACATTTACCGCATCGTTTGTTCCTTTCGAAAAATGCTAAAGCTGGCGCCAAACGATGCGGTGAACTTTTGATCCAAACTTTTGCCTCGAACGTTTGAGTCAAATATTGAACGATTGACATGGCAAGGAATCTGCTACTCGGTGGAACGAATTCTTGATCCAATACATTTGATTCCAGTGTTGGTTCAATTTTTCGTGTACATTGATTTTGCATTATAAATTATATTATTTATGTTAATTTCAATTTACATTGATAGCACGAAATGGATAACCCAGTATTAATGTTGAGAATAGTTTTTTTACGATTATAATATTTCATTACGATTATAATATTAATCTAGAATGATTTTTTAAAATAATTATCCATTAAATATTAAACTGATACTTAACTAAAATACCGAAGCAATAAAAATGCATACCTGTCAAAACACAATAAAAATCTGATTCAATTTTTGGAACGAATCGTGTACCAGTTCACCAAATGTCTTCCAGTTATACCTTTCAATGACAAAAAAAGCCTTTGAAGCGGACAAAAAGACCGGCAACAGACCGAAAATGTTCCAGCGCCAACGTTGGACGCTGGAGATTGGGTACTGGTAGCTGGCGCATCGGCCACACGATGCGTCCAACCTTCAAGTACCCAACGTTAGAGGGTGTTGGTAGCATTGTTTGGCGCCGGCTTAGCTCACATATGGGTACACGGATAACCATTTTGTATCCATTTTCTTTTATATCCGTGGTATTGTGTCAGGAAAGAAATAGTCTATAAATCAATAGGATTGATTTGTAGTGATGGCTATTGGTAGGGTTTTTCAAATTGTATTGTAATAGTAAATGTAGGCAAAATACAATCACTATTTACAATAAAATTGCTAAAATATTCCTATTGCTTTAGTTTTATTAGTAATTTAGCGTAAGTAAAGTGGTAGCAAAAAACAACAACAGTTGAACAAAAGATGTTGATGAAATCGATTATTATGCAAAAAAAACTTTGTCACAAACACTCAAATATGCTTTCATGTGCTTTACTGTGCAGTATCATATTATACGTTCATGCGTCCATACCCAAAACAACTTCTGATCTGTCCCCAACAGACGCTCTGGAGAATTGTAAATACTTAGAACTAACAACAGTCACGTCTCAATATAAGTGGCTTCATTCAAGTTTTCCACTCAAAGCCAAACAAGAGAGCAAAATAGATGTTTATCTTTAACTGATTTGCCAATTTCTATTACATTGTGTACTGTTTGTCTGAAAAAAGCAGAGTAAAAAAGTTTGCGAAACCAGATAATATTCTTGAGCGAATGGACGTGACACTTTCAATGGCCTTTTGTTCTGATAAAAAAGATTTACCAATCAAACCCCATGTATTCGCATTTTCTAATCGTAACAAAGACGAATGAGTGCGCAACAATAGCTGCCTGACGAAATGAGTTATTGAATCATAGATGATGGGTCAGCAATCATTTCCTTGAATTAGTTCACCCAAAGGACATTCTTACCTTTATTCAGAATCCCTAGAATTTGCCCAGAACCTGAATAAAATACTCGTTTGGCTTCACAACTAATTTAATCAACTATTGATTACTATTATCTATGATAAATTGGAAAGCGGGAGGGCTACGGTTTCCACAAATAGAAATTGTTCATTGTGTGTTTGAGTAATATCTGCGTAAGTTTTCAATACACATATTCCAATAGCATTGCTGTTCTTTGTCTGCGACCCCTTATTGTGAGTCTCCTAACCTTGTTTTTCAACTTTCATTCATCATGCTAATACCAGTGTCGTATTTGAAAAAGGATGAATTGCGACGCGTTATAATTCAATTGAAGATGATTCCTCATAAGGATCCCAAGGCATTTTTTCTTCGACACAAAGCAAAACGTTTGAATATTCTTTATTGCCCAACTGAGCTTGAAAATACCTGAAATAAGTGTAGATCCGCAAGCATAGCAAAAAAACAAATGAAAAGCTGGTACGTATTAAGGAGGTAAAACGTGCGTCAGAGACTGCTATTTAGCTCTATTGAAAAATTCCCCCCGCTAGTTTTCAATAGATATTATATGATATTCTTTTATTTTAGAAATATATGAGTTTCATATTATTTTTCCCCTTAAGCTTAGCACTGTATTCGATTTTCATACAAAATTTCACGTGAAATTTGTTTCAGCGAAAATTTAGCTTGAAAATAAGCTAGAGTTTCATTCACTTTTTAGCGTAAAAAGTTGCTTCTTTCTTTCAAAAGCTATTTTCGGAACTGAAATGCAGATGGCATTGACACACGCCTCCAATCTTTTGACGCAAATTTTTTTCGGTGCAGTTCATTCTTTCGAGCTAAAAAGTGACATTTTGTGTTTCAGTTTGAAAACTGAAATGTGAAAATGTGTTTCCAATATGAAAATCGATCGAAAATTGAAACTCTTGACATTTTATCCGTCAGAAATTAGCAGTCTCTGCTCTTTTCAATTCCCAAAATGTTCGCTCGAAAGCATGACTGGATAATGGAGACATGTCAAAATTTAGCTTCACGATTAACTCAGTACCAGCCTTTAAAGTCAAGCGGAGAATGGTCGGAGATTCTTTAAGTGGTTGAACCACACAAAACTAATAATCTTGTTCTTGATTCTTGATAAAAACAACTTCACATCTATTCCATAGATAATTACTATAACTTTTATCATTATCCCAGTTTTTCAACCGAACCTCTACCAAACGCGGCTTGTAGTGAAGCCCAGCTACTACGTGACTTTTGCAAAACCTGGTAATAATATATATGCATATGTTCCTACTTAAAACTTATAAATCCTGTAACTTTCATGAAATCCAATGAAAAGAAATTTCGAGTGCTCATAATAAAGGTAATTTGGTGAGGCATTGCAAGTTTTGTGCAAATTGAAGTTTTGAACATTTTAATATGACAGGGTTGTCAAATTTTTCAGATTTTTCGATGATTGGAAGTTTTTTTTTCACGTGTCTGTTGTGACTACAGGGTTGTCGGTACGCCCAGATATGACTCTAATCATGCATAGTTTTACTCAAAATCAATATAATCCGAAAATATCGCGATCATCCAATTGTTTGTTTAGAAGTCAGAAGTTATGTTAAAACAAAATTTGAAAAAAAAAACCCTTGCCCGCATTAAGACACACAACGTCCACACAGGGTTTAGAATTGTCAATTCTTTGTCAAAAGCAAGCGCGAAACATCAGGTCTGTTCGCGTACCTGCATCTATTATCATATATTAAAATAGAATCGCAGAAAGTCGTTTTTGTACTCTTGCTGCAAGCCAAATTTTGCAGCAAAAAGAGCCAGCTGTCAAATTCTGTTACTGCTGCAGTTTGCTGAAGTACGCGAACAGACCTATCACCAGTTTCCATTTCCAATATTGTTATACAAAAAATGTCTGCGTGGATACATAGGGTTTATCAAAATTCACTAAAATGCTCACAGCTGCCAAAGGGCTGAAGGTATCTGATGCTAGTAATATATATATATTCCTTATATAGATCTATGTCCTCGAAAAATGTCAGCCCAATTGGACCGGGCATTCTAAAGAAAATATATATATATATATATATATATATATATATATATATATATATATATATATATATATATATATATATATAGATATATAATATATATATTCCTTAATATATAAGTTATATATATATTCCTTATATAGATCTATGTCCTCGAAAAATGTCAGCCCAATTGGACCGGGCATTCTAAAGAAAATATATATATATATATATATATATATATATATATATATATATATATATATATATATATATATATATATATATATATATATATATATTATATATATATATAGATATAGATATAGACCCGGAAACCCCCCCTGTGGATCCGCCACTGATATATATATATATATATATATATATATATATATATATATATATATATATATATATATATATATATATATATATATATATATATATATATATATATATATATATATATATATATATATATATATATATATATATATATCGATGTATCAGATCGTTAATTCCAACAAATAGGAAAAAGACAAACTATAGGAATGTAAGAAGTGCAAAAGCACTGCTATACTACTGCTGAAGTGGTGAAAGAGCAGCACGCAAAATGTATTACTTACTTTTGCTGTATAGCAGGACATTGCGATGGCTGCACAGCTATAATTTCACCAGTAATGTATTTGCATTACTTTGCATTCAAGTCATCACATTTGCATTACTTTGCATTCATGTCTTCGTTAATTGCAATAAAAAAGAGCTGTTCTAATTATAAATTTCACAATGTTTCCCAAATCACTTGCGAAGTATGATTGACATTTTAGATTAAGTATGGGCGAATCCATTTGGTTTTGGGGAAACGATTTAAATTGGCCCGTCTGGTTACCAGTTTGCTAGTAGTGCAACAGTGCGTTATATTCATTATAAAAAGGGAACCGTGAACAAATAAGAAATGCATCAACGTGTTGGTGAAACCACCAAAACTAGACAGCCTCCTCAGGAGCTTAGCAGTAATACAGTAGTATATGTAACCATTGATAAATAGAAAATATAAACACTCATTTGAAAGTGCTGAGCGCACGTTTGCTGGGACGGTCTTCGAACATTGGTAAAACTGTGCAGACATGTATACAATGCTTCTTTTCACATTAACTATTGTGCTCGTTTCACAAAGTCTCCGATGCAGAAGACCTCGTATTAATTTCATTCTAAAGGCATTCCTGCTTTTCAAACACAATGAAAGCATAAATCTTACGTTTTATGCATTGATCTGAGAAGCCCGAGCGCTATTGTGCAATAAAATTAGTATAATATAATGATCATGATGGAAAAATATGAGGTTGAATAGTTGAGTTCGAATAGCTCGCGGTAGAAAGGAATTTCCGCCGTGTTCTTTTTATTACTATGCAGATAAGACAACGAAAGAGATTGGAATTCACTGCTTTCTGCTATTGTCCTGATTCCTGATTAGATTCATGCGAGTTGATTTGGTGCGGCTTGAAAGCATCAAGGTACTTGTGTGGAACAAATGTGTGACATTTAGGGGAAAACACAAAGAAGAGCAAACGGATTGGATTTTGGATAGTCGAAAAGTGAAAAGAAGTGATGTAGACTTACTCCTGATGCCCTCCGAGGAATATAATTACAATCATTTTAGAAATAAGTTGAAACTCAAACGGAGTCCCTAAATCACCTTTCCCTACAGCTAGTCGTTATTTCTGTGGACCATAAAGGCGAAGCCTCGCTGAAGCTAAGGTGACTTCAAACATTTGTTTATTTACTCTGGCTAAGTCTATCACAATTATGGTAATGAAATTCCAACAGAACGGCAAATATTTATCAGAGGCGTTTATTTGCAAGAAGGAGTGATGTAAAGCTGCCATTGATGCCGCACTTGGAAGCAGTTAAGTGCATATTCGATGAGAACGTAAACCATTTTTAATTGAGTCATCTGGAAACAGCTTAGTTGAAACATCTTAATTTGAAATTCGTATAATGTTAAAGATAATTGCAAGAACTCCTAGGGTTTGATTTTTAGGATTGCTTACAAATATGTAGAAACAAAACTGCAGACAAGTGGATTATATCAATGAGCAGCAAAAAATAATTCTGTAATCGACGAATGAAAGCCTACCATCATTGTGCCAATGCATTTTTGGCAGGGCCGGGGCGAATGATTTCTGTGCCCGGTGCAAAAGCCAGATGTTGCGACTACATTCAATGAATCCGAAAAGAATATACGTCATGGTCAATCAACCAATACCCGTATGTGTGAGTACAATAAGGAATTAAGGGCGTATATATGTATATATATGTATATTTTGATAAATTTACATACATATGTCAATAAAAATCGTAGGAGTTGTTAACCCAATTTAAAATTCATTCTGACCTTAAGTCAATGATAAGAGAAAAGCTTATTTTAATTCGTACTAGCTAAAGTGTACCCTTCTTGCTTTCATTTTCGCAAATTGGTCTACGATTTTATCATAATTTAGCGCTTCCAACAAATTCTCTTCTATGGCTGTTGTTGCTAAGTCCACTAATCTTTCTTGAGACATAGTTAACCTCATGTAATTCTTCATCAGCTTTAACTTAGAAAAACTACGCTCACCAGGTGCGACTGTAATAGGAAGGGTTAAAAATATTCTCAACGCTATAGCTGCATTTTGACACATTGTTTCCAAATGTCTATCAAAAATTATTTGGTCGAACCTTTCAGAAAATGATTGTATTGCCTAGTCCAGTATTTTAAAATACAAATCAATGTTGAACTTTTCCTGAGGATCAAAAACCGCTACATCTCTATCTTTGTAAAAATAAAGAGAGGTCTTTTTCACATTGATCTTAAAGGGTTGCTCAAAATGAGCTTTTTTTTTAAACAGCTACGAAAAAAAAAACTATTCAAGATATCGATTTGAAATTTTACATAGGTACATCTTTATTGAAGTTTAAAATTAACATTTTCATTGAAAAAAATTATTAGAAAGCAAAATGGCGACCACCCCAATGGATCGCTGCAGAACTGCCAAAAAAAAAGCAAATTGCGCCTCGTAAATTCCTGGACAAAAGAAGCATCTGTGAGCAAATTACCAAAAATATTTCATTAGTTTTGAGTATAAAGGACTGCACCGGCCTAAATTCAGAACAAAAAATTTTTTTTTACGATTTGGGAAACATTTTTTTGATTGAAAAAACACGAAAAACTGGATAACCAATGTTCAAAAGTATACCAAATTTTTTTTAATCGCTTTAGGGCTCTAAATGTAGGCCCGTGCAGTCCTTTATATTCAAAACTAATGAAGTATTTTTGGTAGCTTGCTCACAGATGCTTATTTTGTCCAGGAATTTACGAGGCGCAATTTGCTTTTTTTTGGCGGTGCTGCGGCGATCCATTGGTGCGGTCGGCATTTTGTTTTCTAATAATTTTTTCCAATGAAAATGTCAACTTTTAACTTCAATAAAGATGTATGTAAAATTTCAAATCGATATCTTGAATAGTTTTTTTTTTTGTAGCTGTTTAAACAAAAAGTTCATTTGGAGCAGTTTAACAGTGGACTAACCCCTTAATGCAGATGAACTTTGAAATTGATTTTGCATTACCTAAATACTTTACAAATTCATTCTCTGAAGATAACTGTTTTAAAAACATCTTTGCAGAGCTTAAAATTTCAACCGGTGTCTCCAAGCAAATTTCAGGACTCTGTAAACATTTAATTGCAATATTTATTTTGTTTAAAATGTCTACTAGATCAAAATGCAACACAAAAATTGGAATTCTGTTATTTTTTACCTAAGCATTCAGCGGTGTGATTGAATTAAGCATCATCGCCTCGCGAAAGTTAATAATAAACTTTGCCTAGATTAAAAGCCAAAGGTTTAAGTGCATTTATTCTACTTTCTTACCTCGTTTCACATAAGGGCTTAAAGGCCAGCGACACTATATACTTTTGCAAAACCTGCTCTAAGAGCCGGTTTTGTTTCTTATTTGCACTACCCGAAAATTTTCTGCTAACAATTGATGACATTCTAGTAGATAATCAATCTTTCATATATAAAATACAACAACAAAACAATACAATTACAAAGGCAATAATTCACCAATAAATGTTGTTCAGAAAAATCAGCTAATGCAAGCACTACTCTTAACATTGTACTAACAACACTATACTCTTGGCATTGTAAAATACCATTACTTAACATCAGGAAAATGAAAACTAAATTTATCACACAATTGTTGCCAGTACATACAGAACACTTTTATAAATTTACTCCCGTTTTCATATATACTCCCCACATAGATTGATCTTAATCATTATTATTTTTTTGATCTTTATCATTGAAAAAAATGCATCAATATTCAACCCCAAAATTCATTTCTAAACTTACAAATCAATATGCATTCCTAAAACTTACATTGACATTTAGCGAAACAACTCTTTATCACAAAACACTTGCTGAAATCGCCTGAATGGCATACCATAGTAAATGGAGCAATATTGGGATCTTGCGCCATGCCCACGTATACGATCTTCATGATAATTTCTCGCCATGTAGAAAACTTCATATAAAAAAAACTTCTGTGGCGCAGACTTCGTCCAGTGCACCATTCGCTGTTGATCGATCGATACATATTTTTGTTGGCATAGTGCTCGTATGGAATAGACTAGGAGCAAAATGTTCTGGTGCTACTTTTAAATAGTGCACCATTGCGTACGGGTATTAATGATTAAGTCAAATCCCAACGAGAAAAGTAATGTCCAAGAATATTTTATGTAAATTTTCAATTTAGGATGGACATATTACAGCAAGATTATTAGTTTAATTCGTTTTTATCGAGGGATGTCATCGGCTGGTAAGGGAAATGATTTTTGTGGGAAAATCAATAGTGTTTTCTTGCATTGCCTGTAATGTGTAAGCAACTCTTTATCTTGCATGTGAAGGCAGTGTTTGTTGCAAGTAATTTACATACATATGATTATCATAAACTTTAAGCAAAACAGCTTTCAACCATTATACGACTGCATTGCAGGTAATGACTGTATCATGTATGGTGATTTCATATATTGCTTTGCTTCTTGATGGGATTGTCGAGTAGAAGAAACTATTTTTTGAGAAGTGTTGATTTTTTAAATAGAAAGAGAAATTCGAACATATTTTCTTTACAACGGAAAAAGTTAATAAGCATGACTTAAGTGACTGATAACTTAAGACCAAATTTTTGAAGGTGAGAGGGTAAATCTTTACGTTTGATTGGTTGCGCCCCCTTTTTGCCAGCGCCCGGTGCGACTGCTCCATACGCACCTATGGAAGCCCCGGCCCTGATTTTTGGTCAATGTAGAGTATATTTACGACAGAGTTCAATTCAGTCAATGTTTAGCTACGAAAATAAACATGCACATCATTTTGTTGATTGACACTTCTCAGATATGCAAAACTATGGAGATATAATTAACAAAAACCCGTTAGGTTTGTTTTGATATGCTGGTTGATCTTTCGAATAAATTAAGTATTCGCATGTGATGAGCCTTCTAAAGATTGTGCAAGAGACGACATTGAGCAAAATATACCACTACAGCCGAAACGCCTGAATAGTACTGCCCTGCTTAGCATAAACGTTCCATCTACATTTAAGTACTTTCGATATATTCAATAATTTGTGTTTGAATTTGTACTGAAGATAAATGAAAAGTGCATTTTTCAATATTGATTTGAACATACTACCACAAAAGATAGGTTTTTCAAATTTGCAGAATTATGTAATAGAATACAAACTCAAAAATTACAAAAAAAATGTAGATAGAACGTTTATGCTAAGCAGGGCAGAGTAGTTCTCGCATCAGATCATCCTTTTGTACTCGTATTTCCTGTAATGAAAGCATTCTGCGAGTAGCTTTCTATACTTTTTTGCCATCGACCGATTTGATTCATTGCCGACTACTGGTTTCCTGCCTAACCTAGTTGAAGAGGTGGATGCCTTAGGTATATTGTTTCTATACCCAGCCGCTCTGCTCATCACAACTTCTAGAATATGACGGCAAGAACGTTATAAACAAGGGTGGCTATGCCCATATCCGCTGAGTACAATATGCACTTTTCATTTCAGCTGAACGGTGAAGCTACGGACGGATGATCCTTGTTGGCAGGGAGAGTGCTCTGCATGAGATAATATTGCACAGTCCAGAAGAAATTCGAATGACAATAGATTTTGAGTTTCGAAGACAAGGGGAGTGTAGAAGACGAAACGCAGTCAAGTAAGTGATTCGCATTCGTAGATAGAAGTACCTAATTTAATTTGTAGAAGCAAATTTATTAAGCAAATGCTTTTTGGCTATTCGCTACTAATCTCTTTACCATTTGAGAAACCATTTCCGTGGATAATGTTGGCTTTAAATCCTTTTGAGTGTACATATGAACCTATGTATTGGTATAAGCATCTGGTAGTAAACATAATGTTGCAAAACATAGCGCCCACTGAACGCTCAGGGATGATATACAATAATTTGAAAGCATAGAGTTATTTCCACTCTAGAAAATACTTTATAACAATAACATATTTAGGAGCTATGTTGCAACACGATTCCATATAATGCGAACATTGAATATGTTTAAAGACACAAAGAGAAAATTGGCACGCCATGAGACTTAGCTGCAAGAGGCAGTGGGATACAAATCGAATGGAGAGCAATAATATCTGATTGATTTCAGATGAAATTCGAACACAATTTTACTTAAAATTTAATTTCCTCTCTTTCTATGTATCTAATACTGAAGTACTCCACAGTACTGGTAGAAGCAGCTAGTAATATATAGTAACAAAAGTTTCAAGCGCTTGCAGTTTTCTTTAAAAGCCACAAAGATATTACCTACCCTGAAAGAAAAAATATAGATCTGGTAATCATATATTTAAAAGCCTCTATTATGTTTGGATATATTGATTCAGCAAATTTGTGGCAAAAACTATGTTTCAATTTACTTGTAATTTTGTTTTATAAAACGAAGTTTGCATCAGTTGTAATAACAGCCACTCATCAATTTTCATTTTGCTTATCATGACGATAGATATATTTCTACCCATTTTTTCATGATTGTCTCAAAAACAAGCTACATCCGTGAAAACTTAGTTTGGTAGTCGACGCAACATCTGTGGTCTGTTTTAATATACAAATCACTTTCTTCAGTCGTCACAGCTTAAGTGAGGCTGACCCTCCTCCCTCAGGAGACTGCATCGGGCGAGATAAGGAAAAGGTTGTATTGAGCTGAAACTATATTTGTAGTAACTGGTCTCTTTCTAGGTTACTCATACGAATACATGAAGCACATAACCACTCTGGTGTTGGAAACTATGGTAATGATTAAAAACATCGTGCAAACACATGAATCAAACAGAAAAAAAAACTCTAGCGCACCTGAACCGCTAGAAATACTAATGTTCGAAGAACAGTAGAAGAATTGTGCAGTTTTTGAGTGCATATTCCACCACATGAGCTGCTTATAACGGCCAAACTGTTTCAAATGCCCCGTTTTACTTTGGTCTCAAGAATGCATTATAACTCATATGGTAGAAGGTCTCAGATATTACCACTGGCATAAATTTAAACGTTTATGAGAGCGAAACACGTGTTAATTATATTCGTTATCAGTTGCTTGTTTCACAAAATTTTGAAAGCAGCATCTCATATAACATCAATGAAGAAAATGCTCAGTGCCTGCAGCACTGTAACTGAAGTTGGTGTTTGGGGCTGCGATCCGAAAAATTTGCAGAACTTTGGGAATTGAAACATCGGTTATTTATTTTCATTGTAAATGTCTCCGGCATGAATACTAACTGTTAGCATTTATTGATACAAAAGTAGCACAACCGACTCGTGCTGGCAACCTTCTGCCAGTATCAAAGCCAAGAATACATCACATCTGCTTCACGTTGTTATATTACATAAATAAGTATAAAGAAATTTAGGGTTAACTGCAGCGAGGTTTTTCAAATAATCGAAAACTTAATATTTGCTGTTGATTGTCATTACAATATCATTACAAATTGAAAATGCTACGATAAAACCGCTTAATAAAGATATTGAAATTAAACACAAAACCAACAATAGCTGGCAACCCTATCGTGGCTTTTCAACCAAATTTGGCCTGAATAATGTTTATGATAGGTTTCATTAATTGTATGAAATTCGTATTGATTTCATGACTGCACTGGAAGTTATAGGGCAAAAAGTTTTATTTTTCTGAGCGAATTTTCAAAACCAAAGATACAAAAATTACCATAGCTGGCAGAAGTAACTGAATTTTTCAGCCAAATTTCTATCAAACAGAGTTTAAAGTAAGGTTCAGCTACTGTGTCAATTTCATGAAAATCTGTTAACTTATTCACATTTCATAGGGCAAAAAGTAGTTTTTTTCTTTGTAATTTGTCAAGATGGCACCACTTGCACAGAGTTGACTACAATTCAAAATTGCTTTTATCAGACCTGGTCCTACTAAAATCCAATGCATTTTGTAAATTTCAATTGTATCTGATTATTGATTCGTGCGCTCCCGTGAACAGAAGTTTTTGATGCTAAAAATATAGATTAACTGGAATAGGGTTACCGTTCTTGTCCGTGATGAAATTTCCAAAGTTTTACTTTGAAAGTGTAGATAAAGCATAAGATTTGTATACAGATTGGTTTTATTGTAAGAAACGGACATTTTTAGGATATTCGATGGTTTGAATGTTTTCACTTCCAAATTTTGATTTTTTCAAATTTAAGACACCAAAATTATCATAGCTGGCAGCTCCATCTGAATTTTTCTACCAAACGTGGTTTGAAGTAAGGTTCAGCTACTGTGTAAATTTCGTCAAAATCGAAAGATTCAATCAGAATTTATAGGGCTAAAAGCAGCTGGCTTTTTTAGTGATTTTTCAAGATGGCACCACTGGCACAGAGTCGCCCGCATTTCAAAATCACTTCTATCAGACCTGGTCCTGTTTAAGACCAATACATTCTGCAAATTTCAATTAATTCTGCTTATCGGATCGTTAGTTTCCGTGAACAGAAGTTTTTGATGCTAAAAATATAGGTAAATTGGGCAAGGGTTACCAGGCTTGCCCGTTATACCATATCAAATTTTATTTTTTGTCTATATAAAGAAAGCACAAGATTTACATATGAGTGGCTTTTTTTTGAAGAAACGGCATTTTTTCAAGAGGGACGATGATTTGGAGGTTTTCACTTTCAGTACCAGCCCTAGCTATAGAGTTGCCAGCACGCTCATTAAAACCTACACAAATCTACAACTAAACAATACCAATATATCCTTAAAATTTCGTTATGATTAAATTGCTTTGTCAAAAGTTATCGCAATTCAAACATTTTCAAATTTTCCCGTTCTTTTTTTAGGCACGCAGCGCACACATGGGGTTAAAAAATTCCAAAACATTATCTGATTCACATGTAAAACACGTTCGAAATTTATTTCGTCAACTTTTGTTTTGCAAAAATTATTTGTGTACGGAATAATAGGTATATTTAAAATATCACTAAAATGGCCGCCGGCGCCAAAGGGTTAAAAATTATTAACTTTTTGTGAAACCTGGCACTATTCTGCATATACACCAATGTGTCCTGAAAATTTCAGTTCAATCGGATTGCGCGTTCCTGAAATTTGTTGATGATATATATATATATATATATATATATATATATATATATATATATATATATATATATATATATATATATATATATATATATATATATATATATATATATATATATATATATATATATATTTATATATATATATATATATATATATATATATATATATATATATATATATATATATATATATATATATATATATATATATATACAGAAATATGAATTTTTGGCCAAAGTGATTTTAATACTAATGTTCTTCTTCGAACATTAGTAAAAATCTAGCTCATCAAAACCGCGAGAAAACTGATTTTCGAAGAAATTGTCCCAAAAAGTCTGGACAGACGTAATACGCTTTTTTGTAGTAGCATATCAGCCATATCTTATAAAAAGCAACAATAACAGGCTCATGCTTAAATCAACCTAGCATTTGAATTTCGTTTACATCCGAGATCTTTATCGAAAACTTCAGCAATATAACGCTGTTTGAGGCTGCCATCTGAAAAATTTTCAAAATTTTTAAAGTTTTACCATGGGTTCCTTATTTTTATTGTAAACGCTTTACATATGAATATGTAATGGAAGTATCTGTTGGTGCAATATTCCGAAAAATGACTAGTGCTGGCAGCCCTCTGTTAGCAGCATAACCAAACACATACAAAATCTGCTTCACGTTAAATTAAACCCACACTGTGAGTTTCGTTTTGATTGAATGACTGCGCTGGAAGTTATAAGGGTGAAAAGAATTTTAGTGCCACCACCCGCAATTTTCTTTTCAAACTTTCGAAACCTCAATATTTGTTGTTACCTTTTATTGCAGGATCGTTCATACTTCCAAATTTAATGACAAAATAGCTTAAAAGAGAAATGCCAGAAAACTACATAAGTTGCCATAGCTTGCAGCTCTTTCATGATTTTCGTACAAAATTCTTACAAATTTTGGTTTACAATAAGGTCCATTTACTATTTGTTTTCATGACTGCATTGGGAGCTATAGGGGAAATAAGTTTTATATCGCTGAGCAAACCTGTAAGATTCAGGTCAGAAAAATGACCATAGCTGGCAGTTTTATATTAACTTTTCAACCAAATTTCCACCAAATGTGGCTTAGAGTAAAGTAAAAGAACTATGTGAATTTTGATAAAATCTGTTGGCTAAATCGAAAACTATAGGTCAAAAAGAAGTCTTTTTTCTAAGTGATTTTTCAAGAAGGCGCCACTGCCACAGTGGTGCCCGCATTTAAAAATCACTTCTGTTAAACCTTGTCCTAGTCAAAACCAACATGCACTATAAATTCATAATGATCGGAAGATCCGGTCGTCAGTTCTCGTGAGCAGAAGTATCGAGTGCTGAGAGTGATGGGTTGCTGTTCTTGTGCAAGTGGAAATTGTGAAAGTTTTAAATTGACATGGTGGGCAAAGGCTGAGATTTTTATCAAAAAGCAAAAATTTTCAGGACGGTCGATTCCGGAGTATTTTTTCAGGGGTCTGCTGTAGCAACATAGTTGCACGCACAATCTTGGAAGCCCACGTGGGTATAGCTTTAGTTAATATCATTATGCTCTGCAAATTTCACGACAATCAAATGTTTTTGTCCCAAGTTATGACAATCAAAATTCGAAAACAAATCCTTGCCTACTTTTAGACATTCGGCGCCCACGTAGGGTTCATAATTTCCAATTTTCTATCAAGCGCAAACATAAAACATAATTTGTTTTCGTTTTCATCACCTATTTTTAGCACAAATGTACTCTGCATAGAAATATAATGGTATTATATATATAAAATTCACTAAAGTGTCCGCCGCCGCCAAATGGTTAAAGATATTGTAATTTTAATTCCTTAGAATTTGGAGCTAGTGCTTTCAGCACTTTGACTCCCTTCCTTTTAGTGAGCGTTCATGCGCTCTCCTTTTCCTCTCTGGTTTATTCTAGTCTCTTGGTTGCTCCCTCGTAGATCTACTACTTAACTTCCTAATGCTCGTAAGTTTAAGTAGATATCGTTTTCTCTCTGTTCTTGGAATCTTAAGATAGCAAGGGTGCAGTTGGAATGTCTGTCGATTTCGAATAGTTTTACTGCCTTGTCTCGTATGAATTTGTCTATTGTTTCTATTCGTAAGTCCTTGTATATGTCAGTGTTTCTGATGTACCAGGGTGCCCTTGTTAATTTCCTCAGGGCCAGGTTTTGGCATGTTTGTAACTATTACTTGTTTGTCCTGTGTGTTTGGTAAAAGATGGTGCTTCCGTATGTGATGGTTGGTCTGATGATCTGCTTATAGATAAGGGCTCTGTTCTTAATATTAAACTTTTAAGATACTAGTAATGGGTACAGCTGGTTCAGTATTCCGCTAGCTTGTATTCGTTTGTTCTGTATGTACGTATTCCACGAAAGTCTGGGGTCAAAAGTGAGTCCTAAGTATTTGGCTGTCGTTTTCCACTCTATGGGTTCGTTGTCTACTGCGAGTTGGCTTGGGTTTTGCCTTCGTCGTCTTGTCACAAAGATTGCTTGCCTTTTTTCCGCGTTGATAGGAATCTTCCATTTCTGGAAGTAATTGATCAGTGTATCTATGTAGTGCTGGAAATTGATGGTCATAAATTCAGCATGTCGAGATGTGAAGTAGATGCAGTTTGATTACATACTTTTTTTGTTATGCGCAACAGAGAAATAAAAAGTCTTGCGCATCAGAACCGCTAGAAAACTAATTTTGGAAGAAATTGTCTTTGGATGACAAAAAAAATCTGGAAAGACGTAATACACTTTTTTGTAGAATCATATCAACCATTCCTTATCCAAAGCAACATAACTGAACTATAACACAAATGATGAAAATGAAAAAAAAATATTTAGAAGTTCGAACGAATTCTACGACAAGGGAGGAGGTTGTTAATTGTTGAGAGTGGACGGATGTCCGGGAGAAGAAAATATCGAATATTAATTTTGGAGTGGAAGTTATTAATTATCCAGAGTGGACGGATGTCCATAGAAGAAAATACCGAATATTACTTTGAGTCCTTTTATATGTTTCATCTGGAATTTCGAACTGGATCGAGATAATACAATAATCGTTCGAAAACGACGGCCGTTAAAATGGAATAGTCTGGGAGTCCTGAAACGAAACAGAAGTGCAGAATCGAGTGGCAAGCTACCAAAAACCTGAAGATTTACTCAAAGCAGTCAACCACGAGATCAGCCGAGTTCAACGGAAGGAGGCCCCAGCGAGGCAGGAGTAGGTGACGAGCAGAAGAAGTAAGATAGTCTGCAAACTATATTGTAATTTTTTTGTAGTTTCTTTTAATCTTTAATTTAATCGTGTACGAACCAAGTTAGAATTAGATAGGTATTTTGAGAGTTGCAATTGTTTAAGTATCTATTCCGAGAAAATGAATAAAGTGTGAAGCAATTATATGTTTAGGAAGTGAACGACTCTTAATTCTGTGTAATTTAATCTAGACAGCGGAATTTAATCATTTCGATACTTTTCTGTTTACTTACGTGATCCTTTCCCGTATCTTAGTGCTCATCATCACAACTTCTCGCTTCAGTACAACGGTGGCTCGTTAGTTCCGGTTAATTGAACCGCCCGAACCGTCCTGATACTATTTTTTTTTATTTCTGTAGTAAAACAAAGCTTAAACCATACTTGTTTTATCATAAAAATTTTAGAATGGGATGGCGAGTAGTTTGGGAGGTAGGTGAGTTTTAGTACATACAAGTCGTATGAAGCGTGACACCCGAAGCTTGATTAGGATAGCTAGTGAGTGTGAAAACAAAACATGTTCAGGAAAATTATTGCTATATCGTTAAAATATTATATATAGAATTAATATAGTTAAAATATAGCAATATAGTTTCAATATTAAAAGATGCTTATGCTAATTTATTCAATAAAAAAAACAAACTTGTTTATGGAAAAATGAATTTATTTCACAGTTTTAACAATTACATATATAATTCACCTACATATAGAGGTTAAAATATAAAACAATTGCTAAAGCTTATTTACTAAATTAAAAAAATGATTTCTGGAAAAATGAATTTATTTCACCATTTTTACAATTTGACACTCATTACTTAAACTTGTTCTTTTTATAAGCTGGCCTTCAGTAACTGGAATAAAACAGTGAAATTTCTTATTCCCGGGAATAGTAATAGATTAATCAAACCGTGGTTTTAAAAATATTCTCTGGCGTTGAAGTTCCTCTGATGAGCAATAGTAAGTGGCTGTTAGGGATAAAGCCGACTTTGCCCAATGAAAAAAACATAAAGGTGTAGTAATAGCTTTACTAGGAGGTAATTGTAAACTCGCACGTGTTGCCAGTCGTTTCAAATTACCACCGAGACCATCACATGGGCCTTTTCCCTGCGAAGTCGCTTTAAAATGAAGTTCAGTTTCTGTCTTGAAATCAGCTTTATAATAAAATGGAGTCACAAAATTAAATATATTTCTAAAATGTTGTGGGGCCCCATCTGTTACGTATATAATTTTTGACACAGCTATTGTTTTTTTCGACAGATGTTTGTGAAGAGTTTTCTGGAAATACTACCATGTTCTATTTTACTTCCAACTTGATAATAATAGACTGATGTCAAAAGTGTTGCCTGGTCATTATTCCAATGAAAAGCTTGAGCAGCATCTTGTAAAACAAAACAATAATTCTCGGCAAAATCGCATTGTACTAAAATTTCCCCTTCGTTTATATTTTCTTTTAGATTTTTAAAATAATGAGCCTGTTGCTCTGCAATGTAAGCATGGGGCTTCGAAGCATCCAACGCGTAACAAAAACTGTCCACAAAATCATCGGATGCAAGCAGATGAGTAGAAATGGTAAATCTGTCTGAACAAACCCATTTCTCGAACTGAACGGTTGTCACTTGATTATCATCAAATATCATTTTCAAATGATCACGAATTGCACTTACGCCAGGACAAGATTTGCAACTTTCATTTGGGGTTTGCGTTGAAATTGTTAAATGACATTTCGGCGTAGGATTGGGACACATCATTTTGCGTAGAAAGTAGAAAGTTCCAAAATAATTCCAGATGTGAGATTGTCAATGTCTCTTCCACTCATCATTAATTTCACATTTTGATGATATATACATACACAGACCATATGTGTTCCAGAGTCACCAGCGAGGATACATTGTTTGGGTCTCAAAGTGAAAAATTTTGTTAGGCCGATTTTGATATCCGGATATTCATTTTTAAACGTTTGGTAAAGCTCGTCAATGGTACACATTAAAAGCTGTTTTGGGATTTGCATTCTTTTTCCGTCATCTAACTTAATAGATACACAATCCTTTTTACCGGGCATTATTCGACTAATGTCTTCTCGCAGATAAAAGCACTTCACTAAGTTCATAGTTTCAACTGCTAGCTTACGGCCACCTCGTGGATTTGGAGATGTTAATATACCAAACTGATCCACAAGTTGCTTTGCTTTTCTCGCTTGCCGCCTGGATGTTTCGAATTCTTGTGCAAGTTTGGTTTTGGTCCATGACTTAGGTGTTACAGTCAGTATCGTAGTTTTCATAGCAGTAGATGTAGACGGATTGCTAAATTTTGCTTTTAACTGGGTCAGAATATCTTGGTCGTATATTGTTGAATCAGTTTACTTTGAGCTTTGTTTATACTTCTCTTCAGGAATGAATGGTAAACCCGGGGAGCACAAAGACAAATCAGTTGATGATTGGCAAGATCGCTGAAAATTTGCAGCTATTTCCACGGTCAGTTTTTTCCTGCAGCTTCCACACACGTACATATCAGAAGAATATCTCCACTTCTCTGCTATTTTTTTTTCAATTTTTCTTAGGTCTTTAACCTTCCGATGAAATCGCAAGTTGAAAGGATTGAAACATCGGTAGCAGCAAGGAGACATAATACACACAATTCAACTTATTTACGTAGTCACTTCAAGCGCTGAAAAAGAACTAAAACAAAAACGGAAAATTCGAAATGGCTCTTTCATCACACTTCCATCCCTTTCTACTACATAGCTTCCTTCTATTATATGGCTTTTTATGAAAAATAATACCTTTTTCAACTAAAAAATGGTGCCACTAATCGCATTTCTGTAGGATAGTCGGTTAAGTATGAACACAATTTAAGTATGTATTTTAAGTATGTTACAAAAACTATTTATATACAGGATATAGTATCACGGCAAACTACATATACTTTCCACTCTAAAATTTTTAACATCAAATAAGTATAGTTTTTAGCTTTGTCTTGTTACAAAAATTAAAAATAAATTAAACTGGTCCAAGTCATATAAGTTCAAGTAAAAAATTTTTTCCATAAATCATTTCTTTTCACTTCGTAAATAAGCATTAGCAATTGTTTTATATTTTAACCTCTATTTGTAGGTGAATTATATATGTAATTGTTAAAACTGTGAAATAAATTCGTTTTTCAATAAACAAGTTTGTTTTTTTTATTGAATAAATTAGCATAAGCAACTTTTAATATTGAAACTATATTGCTATATTTTAACTATATTAATTCTATATATAATATTTTAACGATATAGCAATAATTTTCCTGAACATGTTTTGTTTTCACACTCACTAGCTATCCTAATCAAGCTTCGGGTGTCACGCTTCATACGACTTGTATGTACTAAAACTCACCTACCTCCCAAACTACTCGCCATCCCATTCTAAAATTTTTATGATAAAACAAGCTTTGTTTTACTACAAAAATAAAAAAAATTAACCTGGTCCAAGTTACTCAAATAACGAGTTGAAATGGTTACTTCCGGTTTTAAACAGGAAAATTTTTTTTTATTCCAAATCTAATTTTAAAATTAAAAAGAACAGTTGATTTTCTATACCAATCAATATGTTTAATGTTTTTAATATATTTTTTTCAATCTCAAAATCGGCTTCCAAAAAAACCCTTCATCGGCTTCTTCAATTCTTCAGAAGCCCATGACTCGGCAACTGAACCTCATAGAAGGAAAAAATTTTGCATCCACGTTCATATCTTCTAGGAGTACCATTATGCATAATATGAACGAAATCCGGAACCTCGACTTTTTTTCGTTGTCTGCTTCACGTGAAATGCCCCAAAAGCAACGCAGCACTCGGACAGATGGGGACTTTTGACATTTTGTTCAACACGCCAATACCAAGGTTCACACTAAAATTTAGCTTGAACATTTGTTAAGTTTTGAACATTTTTCGGATGGCAGCCTCAAACAATGTTTAACCGCTGAAACTTTCGATGAAATCCTCCGATGAGAACGAAATTCAAAGGATAAGTTGATGTAAGTATGAGCTTGTCATGGTAAACTTATTGCTGCTTCGTTGGGAAAGTGTTGCCAGCACTGAACATTTTCATCATTTGTGTTATAGTTGAGTTTTGTTGCTTTGGATAAGGAATGGTTGATATGATTCTACAAAAAAGTGTATAACTTCTTCCCACATTTTTTTGTCACTTAAAAACAATTTCTGCGGAAAATTAGTTTTCTAGCGGTTCTGATGCGCTAGACTTTTTTTTTATTTCTTTGATTTCGTGCAAATCGCATGTGCCTTATCTCATAAAAAACTATTGGATAAAATTGATCTACTCCGTTCAAAGTTCGTTACAAAGTTTAATTATTGCTGAAATAATCACACATTTGGAAGCGTACGTACAGTTGGATGAGAATTTTAGGATTTTAAATTGTTTAGGTTTGTTTGTATTTATTTTGAACAATGATTTGTTAGTGCAAATAATGTTTAATTTTGTGTTTTTTTTTTATTTTTTGCATATTGTTTGCATATATTTAAGAATGTTGTAATTTTTAGAGCTGCAGAAAGTGCAGTGCAGAATGTGATGAATAGCGTATTCTAAGAAATTTGGTTACTCATACATGCAACATATCGAAAAAGTCTGGAACGACAAAACTTTTGAAGCGATGTATTTTCATCGCGTCCAGTAAAAGAGTGTAGTTTCGTTGTATCACATACATATCGTCGCTGTTAAATCAAACCGGCATATCTGCAAAAATTGAGTTTTTGAGTTTTTGGTGTGAAAAAATTCCTTTTTTTCCCGTCTATTTTTATGTCGCACCGGCATATCGTATAGTTGAATAAAAATCCGTCTAATGGTGCTGTGCCGGTATGCATTTACGAGGAAACAGCCCACACGCGAAAACTTTAAAGCGCTCTGGTGAAAAATATACATTTTGCAGATATGCCGGTTTGATTTTACAGCGACGATATGTAAGAAATCCGTCAAAGCTTTAGAAAAAACTATAAAAGATATTCAATAAAATCCTGTACTTTTTGGTCGTGCTTTAATTTTGTTAGCAGTTGACTTCAGACAGAAATTGCTGTTTATTCCTTGGTCTATTCCTGTTGGTGAAATTAATGCCTGTTTGAAATTGTCATTTTAATGGAGATCAGTTGAAACATTGAGACCTACAAATGTTTGTGTTCAACTGCAAAATGATGCTTATATAAGTGAGTTTTGAAAACAACTATTATATATTGGAAATGGTGTAATGTCAGTAGATTGACAACATTTCCAGAAAATTGTTGTTGTCTCACAGAAACCAAAGAAAATTGATCAAAAGTGTATTTCCAAACATAGCACAGCAATACAAAAATCATGTTTAGGTGAGCGAAAGAGCCATTTTTTAATAAATTTTAATGAATTGAATTTGGCTTCACAGCTCAAAATACCGGTGATATTGATCCGCATAAATCTGTAGATATCGGATCCAATGAAGAGGATGTGATGAACTATCCCACAGATTTTTTGAGCTCATTGAATTTATCTAGATTTCCACCGCATAAATTTCAGCTTTAAGTCGGAGTCACTATAATTATGCCTCGTAATATTTATTAATCACGATTCTGTAATGGTAAGGGCTTGCTGAGGAAAAGTTAATTTGCAATGTTATTCAAGCAACTATTTTGACTGGGAAATTCACAGGTGCAGACTTTTTGTTCCACGAATTCCAATGCTCTTCAAACCTCTCCAATATGCAGTTCGTGCTGCATTTGCGATCAATATAAATAAGCTTTTTGTAAATTGAAGCAAAAAGAGTGTAAATTAACTAGTTTGCTATTCACCTTTGCGCCAAAGCTATAAAATTGCATCATTTTTTAGGATAAAATTGCACGATTTGGTCGTAAAAAAAATATTCTTTTGACCCACTTTTGTAAATTTACATCTTTAATAGTAGGAAACCAGTTTTTTACTATTATAAGGGTAAAATTCAGCCAACATTTTTTTGAGTGTAGGCAAACCATCGGATGTATGTATTTACTGTTTAAAAAATGGGAAAACTAAAAGTTTTGTTAGCCAAAGAGCATTACAATAAATACGAACCTGAATTTCAAATTGAATTGTGCTACTTTAGGTCTTAGCAAGTACAAGTATGTATATACAAAATAATTAAAGTGGTAATTAAACAAAATAAAATTGAGTAAAGCAGGAAAAAAAGGAAGTAAAGAAAGTATCCCTTATAAACAGGAATAGAAAATAAAATTAATAAGAAACAAAGATTTTACAGCGAACCATATTTTTAAGTCCTAAGTTGAAATTGAACAATGTTAAGATAAGTGTCTCGATGACATGTTTCTCATAAACTATCAAAGTGATACAATTCGGGTTAATAACGTAAATTATACTAATAGGAAAATAACACCGTTTCATCCCTTACTTAATATTTTGAACAATAATGACACTGTAAAAAGAATCAAATTTGATCTCCAATATCTGCTCAAGATACACCTTGATAATGTAAAACAGCTAGGACATTTGTCATTAAGCGCAATTATATCTTTAGTTTTAGATTCGATAATCATTATAAGCCGCATTTTTTTGCACCTATGCAGAGTAAATTAACGTAGAATTGGAAAAAACTATCCCCAGAAAAATATTGCTATGTTAAAAAATGTTGTTGCATTCGCTGAGCTTTCGCTGAGGTTGGTTGTTTAATTAAAATCACCCATAGAAAAAACTTGAATGAAGTCTAATCTAGGTTTTAATCGAAATCAGACATTAAAATTGCATATGAAATGATCTACAGTGTAATGTGCATCAAAGCACTGTCAAACAGTCTGCACACAACAAGATTTGTTGTAAAATAATTGACAATTGCAAAGTGCTATGCCAATTCATTCAATTCAAACTGCCGGTTTCACAATAATCAACAGCAGTGATACGAACCATTTAGAACCCTCTTGCTTTTATCAGCACACTCTACATGTAAGCCCATAAACAACCGCTGCCAAACATATTCTGCTTCAGTGATGCGACACGTGCAGGATTGTGCTGTTGTGTTCCATTCTCGGATGTGCGAAAAAACGCAACAATTATTGCACGGTGTGGTTGACTTAAACAAATGACCTAATTATGTTGCACACATTGACTCTAAGTATTACCGTTACATTGAGTAATCAACAATAATGGCTAAATTGTGAGGCAAAAACTGTATGTTGATTTGGCAATTAAGTTGAGCAGTTAAGTAGAGGTAAACGCTAGGTTTAAGTTAGTTGAACTGTTACGCTGTACAACTAAAGGAGTAAACTCGACTTGATGCACCACACCCAGGAAATTCCACCACCAGAGGGCGAAAAGATGGAATTAAATAATTCTCTGTAAGGTCAGAGCTTCGAGCCATAAGCCAAAAAGTAACAATTTACAAACATGAAGTCGTTTTAAGAAATGGTTTAAGGCTATCTACTTCAAATCTTCTTTTTTGCACTGTTACAAAAACCACCACCCCAATCGACTTAGAAAAGATACGACTAACAAATATTGACAAACGAAAACTCATTCAAGATTATCATATACAAAAGTGAAGCCGTTTCCAAAAAGTAGTACAAAAGAAACAGCTCAAAATTATCACCTAGATAGAAGCAAGAAGTAGTTAAAGAAAAAGACACTTAACAATTCTTTCTGAATCCGGCAAAATTGGTCACAAAATTGTCAAATCAAAACGGAATCTTTTATATCAAAAACCATTTATTGCACTCCAATAAAATTTTAACAATATAAACTCATAAAAGTCGTGCCCGTCTTATCAACGTTTGATTCACGATTGTGGAGACCGCTCAGGAGCCTGCTTTATAAACTATACAATATTCGTTGGTGTGCGTGTAATGCACAAGTGTTGAAGTTGTTTGTGGTGCTTCGGTCGCTTGGTGCTACCTATTCGTAAAAGTAACATGCATAGTCCTTCCCAAATCCGGAAAAGATCTGAAAAGAACTGGAGGCCTATTAACCTTCTCTCATCACTAAACTAGCAGAACATATCTTCCTCTCCCGGCTAAATGAGATAGTCCATCTTAACAGCATCCTACCTGATGAGCAATTTGACTTCAAGCCTCAACACTCCACCGAACTACAACTATCCAGAGTTGTACAGCACATTAAAACATGGTTCAATAGACGACAATCCACAGGTCTGGTCATGTTCGATATGGCCAAAACCTTCGACAAAGTTTGGCACGCAGGTCTGATCGTCAAAGTTATCAACCTTTATATCCCTAAATTATACTCTCAATTAATTGGCTCCTTCCTACAAGAGAGAGCTTTCCAAATAAGAATAGACAACCATCTCTCCTCAAAACGCCACATCCAAGCTGGAGTCCCCCAAGGCCCACCCCTCTCACCACTCTTGTACAACCTGTAAACTGCAGACATCCTTCGTTCCAATAGAGCAAACATACCCCTTTTGCTGACGACACATGCATCTTCTATTCCTCAAAACAGGCACACACTATCACTTCAAATCTCCAGCGCTCTATTGACTCCCTTGTAGATTACTTTCATAAGTGGAAAATAAAGATAAACACTGACAAAACACAAGCACTTTTTATCACCAGGAAAAGAAATCAGAGGCCTCGCATGCTAATGGTAGACGGTGAAACCATAATATGGCAAGAGCTTTCAAATACTTAGGCCTAACGTTTGACAATAAACTACAATGGACTTCACATATTGCTGCTAAACGAGCAACCATAAGGAACACAATTAAATCCCTAAATCCAATCATCAGCTCCAGAAAACTTAATATGATTAACAGAGCGCTTCTGTACAAACAAGTCATTAGACCCCAACTATTATACGGATGTGTAGCTTTCTGTCAAACGACCAAAACCAACATTCAAAAGCTTCAAGCATTCCAAAACATCTCTTTAAGAAAGATTTTCAATATTCCGAGATACGTTAGGAACATAGATATTCACAAGGACTTGAGGTTAGAAACAGTCAAAACCTGCATCAGTGAGCGCTTAAACTTTTTGATATTATCGACAGACCCTCAAACAGGTCCTTAGATATTTTAAAACACCCTGATACACTTATTCGCCTAAATTATCCTGGCCTGAGGCAACTTAGAGAATAAAGCGTAAATACCTAAAATACAAATTAAACATCTAAAATAGAATATTACTTACGGTACTGCCAGATACATTGTTCGGGCTTACTAGGCCCACCACTACAAATGGAGTAAGAGTGCAAAACCAGCACTAACTCTAAGGAAAACACAGATCACAGTCAGTCAGTCATAAAAGTAACATCCAGAATGAATCTTGTCTCTCAGGTTTGCCATCAATACTTTATTAGCCAGCATACAAATCTTGGACTATTCGGGGCTGAAAATTATTTTTTTAAAGACTGGCAAATATACAAAACGGCAATTTCAAGCTTATACATGACAAAGACAGTGAAAAAACCAACGTTCATTGCGAATTTAACCCATCCTTTAAACATTAGAGGTACCAATCCTATCATACCAATCCTATCTTACGAAGTGCAACAGATTTGCAGCCTAATTTTCAACGCCAAACTATACGAGCGGAGCTATCGCTGCGTTTTTTCGCCGAGCTTTTGAACTTGATAATAGGTATCTCTATGAGCGGTTTTACAGCAATTCCCAATTCGGGATTGGGAATATACCGTAATTCGTGAGCTTTACCCCGATTTCCATGTATGTGTGCGCAGACTGTGTACGTGCACGGAAGCTCTTCAGGAGCTTGATTTGCGAACACCGGTTTTGTACGAAGCGTTCATATGTATGTGTGCCGGATCAAATTGTATGGCTACACGAAGATCGGATTAAAACCGGTTTGAAATCCCGATCTCGTGTAACCATAGAAATTTGAGCGGCGATCTGGTTTACAAACACATAGATTGTGATTTGTTTTCAATAGGGCGTGTCCAAAAGGGAAATTTCTAATATCGTGGCTTCTAGCGGCCGCTATTCATTTCGTCGAACAGTTTGGTGGCCATCCACCAAACAACATGCATCGGAATGCAATATCATTCCGAAAATGCCTCTAAGCGGAAAGCACGTGCGTTGTATCTGAGCGTAGAATAGAATTAACTGTCGTGGACGAATTGAAAACAAATATTGTTTAAACATTTTCACTTTTTATTTATAATTTTGAATATGAAAAGGATCTTCCATTGATATTGTAGTGTGTTTTGAATAATACAATCAAATTGTCATCGTATCGAATAAGTACATGGTCTTTTTTCACACAAATCACTTGTAAAATTCTTACTTTTTTGTTTACTTATTTTGTACTTTTACTTCACTTGATTTTGCTCAGTTTGAGAAAACACTTGATACAGACTTCTTCTTTTTCTGATCTCCCTCGATCTGATCTTCTTGATTTTATAGTGTTAGGACTGCTGTGGTTGCAGAAATTGCTAGATGCGATTTGTGCAACCTGATCTGTGCGTATTTCGCTTTGATCTTAGAATTTTTGTTTTGATAAACATATATGTTTGTGTAAGGTTGATTTGTTTATATGAAGATTGAAGAGTATTGAATTGATATGATGGATTTGTTTATATGAAGATTGAAGAGTATTGAATTGATATGATGGATTTGTTTATATGACGATTGAAGAGTATTGAATTGATATGATGGATTTGTTTATATGAAGATTGATTTATTTTGAAAGGTATTGAATTTCTTCATTCTACCGTTGGATAAAGATTTAGACCGGATGTCGGTACTTGAGGGTTAGGTGCTGACGGTGCCATAACTATAGTTATCTTTATCGTGGTCGTTTAATAAAACAGTGTTTTTTGCTTAATCACTTTAACATATTTTATTTCTTTATCAGAACTAATTCTTTACTTATAACGTTGAATATATATACTAGTGTACATTCTTTTATTAAATTTGATTAACTTGTTTTAACTGATCTTGATTGATTGAAACACACTTTGGATTGATTGAACCCACTCTAATCTACTTTCTTCTTGATTGGATATTAGATATTAGAACTGCTGTGCTCGCAGAAATTGCTAAATGCGATTTCTGTAACCTGATCTGTGCGAATTTCGCTTTGATCTTAGAAATAAACATTTTTGTTTTGAGCAGATATGTTTATATGAAGATTGATTTGTTTATATTAGTATTGAAATTATATGATAGTTGCAGATGAAAAGTATTGAATTTGTTTAGGAAAGTATTGAATTGATATGATGGTTGCAATATTGAATTTGTTTATATGAGTATTGAATTGATATGATGGTTGCAGATGAAAAGTATTGAATTTGTTTATTCGACTATTGGATAGAGATTTAGACCGGATGTCGGTACTTGAGGGTGAGATGCTGACGGTGCCATAACTAGAATGCTCTTAAGGATTTATTTTAAGTGTAGGGTGAAGAAATTCTGCTGTTGATAGCATACAAGCAAATGACATACCATATTGCCTACCATATATGGCATGCCATCAAATAATGCATACCATAGAGCGCCTCCATTAGCAATTTGAAATGTTATGCCATGGGAAATTGCTAATGGAGGCGGCCTGTAACAATTAATTAATGGGCTAGAAAACATGCAGTTTTAGCGAGTATATATCACCTATACACTTTTATGAATTATTAGCGATAGTTTTAACGATTTTAAATATATAAGCTTTTGCGATTTGAAAATGAGTTAAATTTATTTACGCATGGTAGAGTAAATTTGAAAGACTGAAAGAATGAAGCAATATAGGCTGCTAAAGTTGAACATAAAACATCGTAACATTAGAACACTTTTCAGCACAGACAAATTGTTCGGAATACCGCGACCAGCAAACTAGGGAAAAAATATTGGTAATATTGCCTGTTAATGAGTTGCATGGGCCATAGGATACATACACATGGCATGCATTATTATTATATGTCGCTAATCGTAAGGAAAATTATTGTTGCTGATATATTTGCGAACAGGCTCAGTTTCGTATAAGGGATATGTCTGTAGATTGTCGAGAAACTATCGTTTTTAGGAAACGCTTTCTAAATTGCTTGCTGGGTTCTTTATGCTGCCGTTAGCAGGGCTCGCACTTCGTGGACAAAATTTGAAGTAGAAGTTGAAAATAAATTGAAGTAGATTTGAAGTAGAAATAAATGAAATAGATGAACGATTGGGGTCATTTAATGTAAAGCATTAATTTATTTTTCATATAAACTAGGTAAACATAATTTTGACGATAACGGAAAAAATATTGAGTAAAACAACGTCAAAAACTCCAATTAAAAGCTATTTAAACAATAAATTAAGGCATAATATAACTTTTATACACAAAACATAATGATATTTGCAGTCTTGACCATTTCTTTCCCAAACTGTATTATTTTTGAGTTAAGCCTAGCGTAAGTGACTTGCAGTAAGTTGTTCGTTGCATTGAAACACCATTAGACTAGAAAAGTGTTGCTGTCGAAGTTCGGTGCAGGAAAAAAAAATTTGAAAAAGAAAAACAAACTCTCTCTGATTCGATTTGAAGCGAACATGGACTAGAATCCGAAGAAACTGAAGTAGTGAAGTAGCTATTATTTTCAAAATAGAAATGAAGTAAACCTACTTCAAATTTAGTAAAGTGTAAACCCTGGGCGTGAGTACATAAACGATTTGCTATTATGGTTATGTAAATTTATGAAAATGATTAGACTGTTGTTGTCGTTTGACAATAAAAACCGGTATGCACAATTTGAACGAAATCCAGAGCCTCGACTTTTTTTCGTTGTCCGCTTCACATGAAATGCCCCTTATTTTAAATTAGTAAAATGTGCTGTCTTGGTTCTTCTAAATATATTTTCTCTCATAAATGTAATTAGAAATTAAATCAAACACTCACTCTGCCCTGATTTCCATAAACTTTCTTTCAAAATTTTGGTCATTTTTGCGTTAGTAATACTCGAAAATTACATACTCTACTGCAGGGGTGGGCAAACCTAATACTGGTATAATCGACATTAATTTTTTTAATTTATGCGCGATCGACTTCGAAAAATGGGTTAAATTAAAAACAAATAAAAATTAAATTAAGGTCTTTATATATATTAATATATTAAATACATTGTATTACTACTTTGTGCAATGTACTTTATTAATAAATATTTTGGATTAATTTTTGATGTATATGAGTGACTCTTCATTTCATCAAAAAGTATTGTAGAGTTAGGCTTGTAAGCACTGAAGCACAATGCTAGATTTGATGAAATACCCTCGTTATCGAATTCTCTAAAAGGAAATGAAATAAATTCAAAAATCGGTTGAAGGTTATTGAGATTTGCAAATCGTCTCTCGAATTCTTGTTTAAAATTTTCTAGTTCAGGACAAAACATTTCAATATTACATGCACCAGTAGGTTAGGTTGTACCAGTTGGCACAAGGCCACACATGGACCTATTGGTATATAGTGCTACCAGATAAATGGGGCAGGAGAAAAAAAATCAGTTCAAGCGGCCATCGAAGGCCCCGGACTCTTTCGCGAACTGAAGAATGTCTTTCAGCTTTCAGCTAGAATGACCAGTAAGTTAAATATATTTTTCAAAATATGGAAAATATTTAAAAATTTTGCCTATTTAATTGTGAAGCAAAAGGTTTTAATTTTACTTAAAAACATTTACCGAACTCAACCAGTCAACAATGTTTTCCTTTTGATTGTAATTGTAAATTTAGCAAGTTGTAAAGGCCCATAAAATCCGTAAGAAATGCTAATATCTTTACCCATACTGGATCTTCCAATTGTTCATGTTTTTCTCCCAATGTGTCCAAAAATGCAATAATTTCGGGCAAAAGATTTAGAAATCTTTGCAAAAATCTTCCTGAGTTAAGCCATCGAAAGCTTAGTACTGTTTTCGATTTCACGTTAAATTTTCATGCAAATTTGGACGTGAAATTTATTTCGGCGAAAATTTAGCTTGAAAATAAGCAAGAGTTGTACTCACTTTTAAGCGTGAAAAATTGCTTGGAACATGTATTCGCTTTGAAAATGTAAATAGCTTTGGCACATGTCTCCAATCATTTCACGCCAATTTAGTAGTTGCAGTTCATTTTTTAGGCTAGTACTGAGTTAATCGTGAAGCTAAATTTTGACATGTCTCCATTATCTGGTCATTCTTTCGAGCAAAAATTTTGAAAATGCAGAAAAGCGGGGACACTCATCATTTCTGACGGATAAGATGTCAAGAATTTTAATTTTTGAACGATTTTATTATTGAAAAGACATTTACACAATCCAATTTTAAAAATTCAAACACCAAATGTCACTATTTAGCTCGAAAGAATGAACTACACAAACTACATGGGCGTGAAAAGATTTTTATTTTATTTTATCTAAAATTGAGATTAACCTTTGTTACGCTGTGTGTGACAATTTACTATCTCGGTAGCAGGGAGACGAATGCAAATGCAGGCAAGGTGTATAGAACAGAGAGATTTAAGGAAATGAAACAACCGTATACGTATACGAGATTTAGTGAAGCAGTTTTACTAAAATGATATAAATCTATAAATTGCACAAATCGAGAGCATAGCTATCTCGGATTTTCCCGTTGGCTTCTCCGCCACCAAGGCTCTGCGAGCTTTTGTGTGAACTGAAACTGTGTGGACTGTCCGATTGGATCTACCAAGGCCCATTCCAAAATGTACTGAATAAATCGTAAACTAAATTTTTAGTTCACATTTAAAATTAACCTACTAAATTATTAAAAATGTCTGTGATCGACTGTCGAACTGTTTGCGATCGACCGGTAGATCGCGATCGACCGTTTTCCCACCCCTGCTCTACTGCATCATTCTGCTAAATTTTAAATACTTATCTTTTGTGGAAGTATGCTAAAATCAATATTCAAAAATGACATCTGTTCTTGATCTCCTGCTAAAATTGTGTGCTGTATGGTTATACAGCTAACTTAAAAAAAAACGAAAATATGTATTTATTTGCAGTACAAATCAAAACACAAATCATCGAATCTCTCGAAAGTGCTAAAATGTGCTTGGAACATTAATGCGATTCACGGCCGCGGTGCCGCCAAATGCCTAAACCACACAATCATCATGGCAAATGGTTCATGAAGTGGCGACGTCACTATTCACCAGACACGCACCAACTAACTGAACAGCACTCGCCAGAAGCATCAATAAAACAAATTTCCCTGTTTCCACGCGCTTCAACGAAGTAAACGGTGAATTTCAGAAGCCGCCACATTGGAATTCCCTTACATGAATACGCTTCTACGAAGTGAACTGTACTCGTCAGAAGCTGACATATTAGAAGTGTGCCCGTTTGTACACGCTCCTGCGAAATGAACAGCATTTTTCAGAAGTCGCCATGTAAAGAATTTCCCTGTATGGAAACGCCCTTACGAAATGAGCACCAATCAGCAGAAGCCGCTAGGGGAAATCTTCTGCACGAGCATGCTCGCACGATGTGAATAGGATAAGTCAGAATCTGCCATATTGGAAATCTGACTACACGGACGTGCCGACACGAAGCAAGCAGCCTTGGTCAGAAGCCGCCATATCGGAAAGCTGCGTCCATGCACATGCTCGAACGAAGTGAACAGCAGTAGTCAGATGCCGCCATAATGAAAATCTGCGTGTACGTACACAAAATTATCGTGTACACACAAATACAATAACACGCAGAGAAAGCTCACGAATTTCGGTATATTCCCAATCCCGAATTGGGAATAGCTGTAAATTCGCTCTATGATAATAGGATACATGAATTTGTATGAAGCAAACTACACGAGCGCGTTTTTAGCTGCATTTTTTGCTATGCTACTGCGTGCACAGCAACGCGCACAGTTGAGTTGAGAGCTTTCTCGCGCAGCGGATTTGATCTTTCCTGCATAAAAAATGTGAGTGCTATAGTACCACGAACATTTTTAACCCTGGAATGGTACGGTAAATTTTTGGATGATTTTAGGTACATGTTTTTACTTAAAAGGTGGCAACAATAGTATTATGTACATTTTTTATTTGATCACTAAACATAAAAAGATTATATAGCTTCTAGCCTCATGGCAGTCGGAGTGGCCAACTGGCTGGTGCGCGACGAAATGTATACCCTATGTGAGTAAAATTTACTCATCGGTACCATTTTAGGGTTAAAGGCAGAAAAATTGAAATTCGAATGTGTAGCATATGCATACACTTTAGTATGCTCATATTTAGTATGTTGTTGCTATGCAGCGCTGTTTTAATAAAGTCTGTTGTTATTTACGGTAAAGTGTTCGATCTGAAAAAAAATATTTTTTTAATAAAAAAAATTTTTTTTTCAAAACCAAAATTTTACTGTATGCAACAATATCACTTTCTTTCAACCCAAAACAACTCAAAACCGAGCAGTTTTTCAAAACTTCAATCAAACGGCTATAAACAAACTGGTACGTGCACAAAATATTCTAGAATACTATAAAATGCATAACAAGATAATAAACAAGTATAAACAGACACTGAAGTACCGTATACTTTAAATATAGTGGAATTAATTGTTACTCTGTGAAATGCAATATTCCTCGCCGCAGTGTAACAACGCTGCTAAAAACCATTCTCGTGTAGTTTGAATGTTCAGCATGAAAAACTTCGGCGAAAACACGCAGAGTTTACTTCGCTCGTCTATTTTGGTCCTAAGACCCCGTAGAGTCAGACGATCAATCAATTTCCTTGAAAGCGCATCGAAATAGATTGCCACAAGAACTTTATCACGATAAAGCAAAAATTAAATAATGGATTGCAAAAAAAGTAACAAACAAGCCGTAATAAATCACTTCTATAATACCACTTCTATAATACTATGCGCTCACTCATTCGCTAAAAATCCGAAACTAAGCTTGATGCATTAATTTTAAACAAAGAAACATTCATAAAGGTTATTTGAATCTGTGATCATGGTTCTTTTTTTGTCTATAAATCAGCAAAAACAACGTATATTGTCTCTAAAGCTTATCAAAGCAGAGAATAATTGATACGGGAAACTCGAACGTTTTGTGGAATATGCCTTCGAAAACTGAAAGTAGAATTGCTTTTGTGGGATGATTAAATTTGAAATTTTTTTTGACCAAGTGGTTTCGAAAGTATGCACTGATTCTCATCAGAAACCAGCTTGCAGTGATTTATAGACAAGCAGGAAACCATGATCACAAATTAAAATAACTTTTATGAGCAAATTATATCGATGGATATAAGTCGCGGATGTTAAAATTTATCGCAACTAACTTAAATAAAAAAAAATCAATTCCAACTGCAAGTGGTCACTTCAGTAAAGTATGCACTGCAAGCTGGTGTTTGATGAGAATCAGTGCATACTTTTGAAACTACTTAGCCAAAAAAAAAATTCAATTTTAATTATCCCACAAAAACAGTTCTACTTTAAAGAAATATTGTCATACGCAAAATACCATATGCAATTAGAGGAAGCTCTTAATTTAGCGGAATTAAAGATTTCTACAAATGGCTTCTCTTTTTTGTACATAGTAAATATTCCTTTGACAACTGAGGAAACCGGCCAATTGCTGTAAATAAAACCCATCAAATGACAATACTCTAATTAACTAAATTCCTTTCAAAAATATAATTAAAAGTGATATAGTATTGGAAAGAAAATCAGATCAAGAATATAGATCAAGAATATAATAATTGGAAAGAAAATCAGATCAAGAATATAAATCAATCAAGAATATAAATCAGTTTAAATATGTTTCATTATAGGATTAATGGACATAAACAATAGAACTTGTATTCTGCGGCTTTTTAACAGTTTACAACCTACGTGTAATATAACTGACAAGCGTCCCAGGGATTCGAATAATTTCTGACAGTGTAGTCCTTCTTAGTCAGTTAATTGGTGTTGTAGATACACGAAACACAAACGGGACATTTCTCATCAAATTTGCGAACTACACTAATAGAATCGATAATTAAACGTTTATTTCTTAGCAATTTTCCTCAATAATGGCTTTTCTCGCAATTTTACAACCATCTTCAGAGGGTTACAATCGGCTGCCTTCCCTTAAAGCCATGAGGGAACATCCCCTCTCCGCTTACAGTCTTGCCGCACTCATTGGTATCTTCATCATTTGATTATACGAAAAATTATGTTCAATCTTTCAGAGCGAAATCGTCATCAATGCAGCAGCTGTTCCAGCAAAACCAATGACAGCTTCTGAAAAATGATGCTCTACTTACCGCCACTGGACAAAAACAATAAGCAAGAAGTTAGGGTCAATGACCTTCCGTCTTTCTAAAACAATTGTACTGATGGGGGAAGAGTTAAGCAGCGCATTAACCTTCACCCCAAATTTGCCTGCATGCGCATGTAAACATATGCAGTCTTGCATTTTTCCGCACGAGCATCCGACAGTCAATTATTGGGTCACCTGCAATTTACCTGCACCCGCATGTAGTCAGTCAATAGCAGACAGCCGAGCAAAGCGAAAATAATCAATATAAGATAGTGATTAAGAAAAACTTAACGAAGCTGTATTAGGTGATGGAAACAATAAAATTCACTTGCGGCTAGCTCGCATTGTTAGGTGAATTCAAAAAGTTAAACTTGGTGTCCTTCAAATTAAAAATATTTGATATTTTTGGCTCTGATGTCGCTGTTAAATATTTATTAGATTCCTCTACAGAGAGCTACGGAGACGATAAAAAGGACTTCCCAACTAACAATTTGTTGAACATTTTGGGAGTGGATACGTTTCCATTCCTTAGGCCAATGACAGACAGTTCGGTTTCACCGAAGCGTTTAACGCTTCGGTTTGGCGCGTCGGCTGCCACACACAGCAGTTTTCAGAAGCGTTTATCGAGTCGGTTCAGTTACAAATTACGTCGGAGTATCAGATTTTCCTTCCCCTATCCCATGCATTCATCAATGCATCCAGAAAATTTCAGCTCGATCGGACTACGCAGCAATGAACTCATCGAAAAACGCTCGAAAACCGAGTCGGTGGGTCATTTCTCTCATCAACCGACGCGATTCCGAAATCGAGAGGCGGTTCGCACCGCGGTGTGTGTCATCACAATGCTAAAGTAATGTACGACTATACCGACTCGGTTTTCCTCTCGGGAAACGCCTCGCAAAAACCGCTGTGTTTGTCATTGGCCTAAGGTTGCGCCTACAAAGAAACCAATGTTTCGAATTTGGAGCAACGCCGTTCAGTAATGACATCGAAACAAAGTAGTCATTGCATGGAAAGGGTTACGTTGTAGTTACTTCCTTGTGATGGCATTATCGCGATACCGTTTAGTAATGGTTTCGAAACATTATGTCTAACGTGCGACTAAGAATATGACACTTATAGTCGCAATGATGTAACAGCAACGTAAAATCTTATTCACAATTTTCAAAAATTTTCGTAATCGCGACGTTACGTCTGGAAGTATTTCAAATTTACAAACAATCCTCTTGTCGATACCCAATATCTTTCTCTTTCACGCTCCTAGCTATTTGTATGATATACAAAGAGTTTATTCAAAATGATTATGTCTGTGTTAAGTATTTGTATGATGAAGACAATATTGTATTTCAGCATATGTTTAATTTTATTATTATACTTATTGAAAGTTTTGAATCCTATGGAAATAAAACACGAACGATTCAAACGTTACTGCGAACGTGGTGTTGATACTCCCTAAAAGTACCACCCACCTGCGATTGTATCAGGCTTTAGCTAAAATATGTATTTTTTCTTTGATAACATATTCTATACTTTGTTTAAGGGGTTAGTCCACTGTTAAACTGCTCCAAATGAACTATTTTTTTAAACAGCTACCAAAAAAAAACTATACAAGATATCGATTTGAAATTTTACATGCATTTTTATTGAAGCTAAGAATTAACATTTTCATTGGTAGAAATTATAACAAAACAAAATGGCGGCCACCCCAATGGATCGCCGCAGCACCGCCGAAAAAAATAAAGCAAATTGCGCCTCGTAAATTCCTGGACAAAATAAGCGTCTGTGAACAAATGATCAAAAATATTTCATTAGCTTTGAGTATAAAGGACTGCACGGGCCTAAATTTAGAACAAAAAAAAAATTTTTGACGATTTGGGAAACATTTTTTTGATTGAAAAAAATTTTTTGATTCATTTTTTTGATTCAAAAGCATACCAAATTTTTTTTAACCGCTTTAGGGCTCTACATTTAGGCCCGTGGAGTCCTTTATACTCAAAACTAATGAAATATTTTTGGTTTTTTGTTCACAGATGCTTATTTTGTCCAGGAATTTACGAGGCGCAATTTGCTTTTTTTTTCGGCGGTGCGGCGGCGATCCATTGGGGCGGCCGCCATTTTGTTTTGTAATAATTTCTTCTGATGAAAATGTTAACTCTCAACTTCAATAAAGATGCATGTAAAATTTCAAATCGATATCTTGCATAGTTTTCTTTTGGTAGCTGTTTAAAAAAACAGTTCATTTGGAACAGTTTAACAGTGGACTAACCCCTTAAAAACTAAGTTTCGCACTATCAAACAAGTATAGCATGTTCAAGCATGAAAAGTCTGTGCTTAGTAACTCAAGCAAAACTAATATTGTGGATATTTTCAACTTAAAAGTAGTGTGTAATTTTTAGCCGCCATAATTGCCCAAATTTGTTCGCCTTGCTTGTCCTTTGAAGGAAATAATCCCAGTTAGTGCCTATATTGGTCATTTTAAGGCATTGTTGACACTATGCGCCTTTGGATGTTACCGTATGGTAGTTTTGACTATATCGTACCTTCATAGTAGTTTTTAGAAGTCGCCGTTACTTCATAATTTCTAATTTGAAATGCGCTGGAAGCCCAAGGTGAAACAGTTGGTTTAACATAAATTTGACTAATGCTAGTTGCTTTTTTTGCACCTCAGTCGAGAGCTGGTTAGAAAAGTAGCGTTGTAAACTGCTACAAGTGGAACAGTATTGCTGTTATTTTAATACTATAGCTATAACCAGCTCTCGATAGAGTCATAAAAAAATGCGACTATTATAATGAAATTAATTTGGAAGCTATTCTTTAACAATAATTTAAGTATAAATATATCATACAACATACTAGTTGGCAGGAGTTGGATATAATCTTCAAAAGAATTTGAAAAATATCTGTACGCGATACAAAGGATAAAGCGAAATTTAAAAAAAAATGTTAAGCCACGCTGTCTTTTTTATCTTACTGTTCGTTTTTTTTTTTACACTTTTACTTGTTATTTAACACACTACTGCAGTATGATTTCAGAATGCAGAAACTCAGGCTTTTGAATGCACGTACCTCAGACGCACGAAAGTATAATTCACTTACTGTTGATTTTTCTGTAAGTATATTTTTGATGGCACTATTAAGTAACAATATTCCCAATTATTACTTAATAGTGCCATCAAAGTAACATAGAGTCGAGAAGTGCCCATAATGTGCTTAAAAGCGTTTTCACAAAAACCCAAATAATTCTCAAATGTATAAGAAGAAAAGTTTGGCAGAGGACTAAAACGGATGACATGATCGCCTAGATGGCAAAGGTTGTGGACATTAGTTGTTGTTGTGTCCTGACCAAAAATGATTTTTTTATATATTATAATAAAATCTTTAATCAATATTTTGCTATACTAAGAAAGGAAAAGTACGCAATACTCTGACGAATGCTAACCACATAAAATAAAATCAGAAAATGATTGTAAATTCTTTCCGGCGAAAATTCTTTAGGAATAATAAAACCGACATGCTTTAAAAATGTTCGAAACTTGGTACACTTCCAGAATTTCATAAAATCAAGTGTTCTTGTAGTGCGGTGTATTTCAAAAAGCATACTACAATTACATCCGACCAAAAGGCTTCTACCATATAGGATCAAATGTATATTTTTGGGGGATCCAAATTATAAGAGGTTGTAAAGTCTAAATACAGTAAATAATATATAATGTCGAAATACAGTAAATTTAGAGTCGGCTACAACAAAATCTTTGATCATGCCAATCAAAAGCTTCTCAAAGCGTGTTGATTCTTTGTGATGATCTTCTTCAGCTCATCGTCTAAAATCTGCATCTGATCGCTTTTTGCAGGTGATTCCTCCAAAAATTATGATTAAATTTTCATAATCGCCAATAACTGTGCATTTTTTGCATCCGTAATATGAGTTAAAGTTAACAAAACCTTTATAAGAATACCAAGTAAGAAATATATGTTCACAAAAACGTATAAGTAAATATACCTTTTATATATGCGCTGGTGGTAGAATCGCAAACAAAACGCTCAATTTTCACTGAAATGTTGCTACCACAAACAGTCACTCTCTGTATTAATATTGAAGATAACTCGTAACAAAAGGGTTGAGAAATTCTTTCATTTCGTTGCAATAAATGACGATTGTAATAATTGCTGAGTTGGGAGCGTCTTCAATATCACACAGAATAAGCCAAAAATGCATGTTTGAGCTATCCCCAACGAAATCAGAAGATAATCAATTTGTGATAACAAATCTATCAAACTTTTTGCCAATCAATTTTGTCAATAGCTTGCATTCCCTATTTGCTTTAATTTGAAATGCAAGTAGGTGTATTCAAAAGTGTTCCACTATCTTTTGGTAGGTTAACAAAATCATTCACGAAGGAGTAGAAGAAGATCGATTTTGGAACTCTGTGAAATATTTTTGCCTTAACGCCCAAGACTTCGATGTTTCCACAAAGTTGCGTTTTATCTTCAATTCTTTGCAGTAGGTTTCACAAACAATATCACCATCTTTATTTGCTATTTCATTTTGAAATGAATTCTGATGTTGGTCAATTATTATCGGATGAGACAAAATTTCATTGCGACTCTAAACCCTTCTTGCTGATTTGCAAATCAAAAGTATTATTTGAACATTGAATTTCTAGTTGATTGGAATAGTTTATATTAGGCAGCACTCTAAAGTTTTTTAATTTTTCTATAAAATGAAGTAGCTGTTCTGAACGGTGGAGACTTTTTTTTATCAAACCCGATCTGTGAGATTCCATATTGACGTTTAACCCTAGAATGGTACCGTGAGTAAATTTTACTCACATACGGGATATATTTTGCCGTACATCAGCCGGTTGGTCACCCTCGCTGCCATGGGACTAGTAGTGCTTTCCTCATTCAGTGCATAATCAATCTGCCACGTCAATTACCGACTGTGTGATTTAATTCTTAATACTTGTATCGATTTTAAATAATGGTGTGAGTAAATTTTACTCAGCAGTAGCATCCACGTATGTATATTTTTTCAAGTGGCTGTGTGATTTGAGTGCATAATCAATCTACCGCGTCAATTGCCGACTGTGTGATTTGATTCTTAATTCTTGTATCGATTTTAAATAATTGTGTGAATAAATTTTACTTTTGTAAAATATTTATAAAATATAAAAAAAATGAGTGAATATTTTTTTTGTTTAATGATAAAATAAAACATGTAGATAAAATAAAACATTATATTTCTTTTAATTTCATATATACTAAACATTTATGGGCAGTTAAATGTTGCTTTTCTAAAAAAATACTATTAAAAACAACAATCAAGTTTACTAATATTCATTTTATATATATAAGTACCTACCGAAAATAACTAAGATTAACTGTGTTTTTAATATCTATATAATTTTTTTTTATGTTTAATGATAAAATAAAACATGTAACTAATACTATTGTTACCTTCTTTTTAATAAAAAACAATTGTATTTTAAAACATATCAGTTTAAAACATGGCAATTCTCAAGTGAGTAAAATTTACTCATATGTAGCAATAAGCATCCAAAAATTTACCGTACCATTCTAGGGTTAAAGAATTGTCAGAACGAAATCATCATGGAGATAGGCGCAACTACGAAACCATTACATGCGAGTTTCCTCGATAGCCATAGGCGTATTAATGGAATTATGTGTGGTAACTTTGACGTACAATGTGCCTTATTGGGATTTTGATTAAGTCGCACTGAAGAAACTAATCCCTTATGGACGCAATGCCTGTGAAGACGCGTCGGAAGTAGTCTTTACCACTTCGTTACTAAAATTTTGCCTATCAAGGAATTTTAGTTTGAAGGAATTCCGACTTGACATAGTATTCACGACGCATTCGCGTCAAAAAAGTGCATTTAGTAACATATGGGCACAAATTGTTAAATGGGTTATGACATGTTGATGCAAGCATATTACAAGACGATAAAAGGGTCACTAGTTGTTTGTAATCTTTTGGAACCAGCTGCTATTTTAGCGATATTTTAAGTACCCTTATAATTCTGTCAATACATAAATTTTTGGAAAACCAAAAAATTGAAAATGAATTTCAAGTATGTTAAAAGCTTGAATATAGTAACATCTTTTAAATTTTTAAACCTTATATGCGCGGGAGGTGGCTGAAAAAGATCCTTAACCATACGAAAGATATTCAGTGAAATATTAATTTATTCTTCTAAAATCTAGACATGTGTATTTCAATTTTTTGACACATATGGATATTTTTAGGTTAATCTACTCAAATTAGTTAATCACTAGATAATAAAATACTATAATTCACTTAATCACTTAAACACTAGGATTTATTCTGTCAGCCGACAATGTCAAACAGTATTTAAATCGTATTTACGGATTTGCAACTTTGTGTAGCTGCAAGGCCAACGTGAAAAGAAATCTGGAAAGCAGTCAAAATCACAGACTAATTTGAAAATAGACCGGGGTGGAGTTTTGAAACTCGAATCGAGTGGTAGTTTTCGAGTTCTGTCGAACTCGCCTCGAATATGATTTGTGATTATGAAACTCGATCGAGTTACAAATGATGAAGTACTAGAATATTTGTGTACATTACTGCACGAATGATTTTAAATCTAACATATCTGACATTAATTTGTAAGTCAGGGGACAATAAGTTGCATTCTTTGTGAAACAAATAACATTTTTGTAATTGATTCAGAGGGGGATATAAATATTAGATGAGCGTTCAAAGAAACAAATAGGAAAAAAACTGTTATAAGTTTGCCAATAACAGGTACTCTGAAAACCACTGTATATCTGAAGAAAAACGAAGAAATACTCGAATCATCTTTCGAAATTTTCTGCTCGCATACAGATTACGAATGCTGTGTCTCAAGAAAAACCTTTTATATTAAACTTGAACAGCGCCAGAAGATTTGCTACAAAATCTTCTTAAATGTGAGGAACTATGTTTTTTTGGACATGTTGACAATAGAATAAAAAAGTTAAATAGAATAATGTTTTGTTTTGATTACTTATAATGTGGAGAATTGTTACATAGCTAAAAAACGGTTATGAAGTTTTTATCCTTTAGAACCGTGCCTGCTAAAACCGTATTGGATGCTGGATGCAGATATTGGAGACATAGTATTTAACACAATACATGGTAGGCTATACTATACAAGCAAAAAAGTTGAGGTATAAAGTTGTTGGAAATGTTTTTGCGGGATGATTAAAATTGAAAAAAATTTTATTTATCTTGAAAATTTTTAATTGACAAAGTGGTTTCGAAAGCATGCACTGATTCTCATCAGGCACCAGCACACAGTGCATACTTGACTGGTGTGACCACTTGCAGTTGGAAATCATTAATTGTTATTTACGCTGGCTGTGACAAATTTTAACATCTCCGACTTATATCCATGGAAATAATTTACTCATAAAGGTTATTGATTTGTGATCACGGTTCCCTTCTTGTCTATAATCGCATAGACAACGTATATCGTCTCTAAAGCTTATCAAAGCAGAGAATAATTGATACGGGAAACTCGATCGTTTTGCGGAATAAGCCTCCGAAAGCAGAATCAAATTGGAATTGTTTTTGCGGGATGATTAAAATTGAAAAACTTTTTATTTATCTTGAAAATTTTTAATTGACAAAGTAGTTTCGAAAGCATGCACTGATTCTCATCAGACACCAGCACACAGTGCATACTTGACTGGTGTGACCACTTGCAGTTGGAAATCATTAATTGTTATTTACGCTGGTTGTGACAAATATTAACATCTCCGACTTATATCCATGGAAATAATTTACTCATAAAGGTTATTGATTTGTGATCACAGTTCCCTTCTTGTCTATAATCGCATAGACAACGTATATCGTCTCTAAAGCTTATCAAAGCAGAAAATAATTGATACGGGAAACTCGATCGTTTTGCGGAATAAGCCTCCGAAAGCAGAATCAAATTAAAATTGTTTTTGCGGGATGATTAAAATTGAAAAATTTTTTATTTATCTTGAAAATTTTTAATTGACAAAGTGGTTTCGAAAGCATGCACAGATTCTCATCAGACACCAGCACACAGTGCATACTTGACTGGTGTGACCACTTGCAGTTGGAAGTAGTTATGTATCTGTTGGGTAATCCGAAATTCCCAGATATTCAAACTAAACAGCAATTATAAATAAGTACAAAAGTGCATTCCTCATCATTTAAAGTTTGAAGCGTGAAAAGTTTGAAGCGTTTGAAGCGTGTTTGAAGCGAGACAGTTATCAAAGTTATAAATATTCAAAGTGAAAAAAAAAATATAAATCTGTGACTGAGTGAAATTCGAGTAAATGACATTGGAAGTTAAGGAAAATTGAGAAGTGAACTGAAGTTACTATTATTACTAAGTCAATGGTATATTTTAGACAATATGGGTAAAAAGGCTGATATTTCGTCAGAAAAAAAAGCGCAAGTTGTTGCTTTATTGAATGAAAAAAAGTCAAGCTATGCCGAAATTGTAGGTATTTTGAATACGTCCGTGGTCAATATTGCCATAACTGTGCGTAGACTATTGCTGAGAACTTTGGAACGGCGATTCAAGGAAAACAACCTTTCATTTAGGCGGCCCGCAAAAAAAACCAAAATTATCCAAAGCTATGCGCAAACGAAGACTATATTGGGCAAAAATACACAACAGCTACGGGAGTGAATACTGGAATAAGGTAAGTTCCTTTGTTTAGCATATCTCATTTCATATGTCATGTGAAGGGACAGCCTCACGAATCATTTAACTTTTCTAAAACTTTTTTTCTCCTAGGTTATCTTTAGTGACGAATGCAGGTTGGAAGTGGTTACGGAGAGAAAAAAATTCGTTCGAAGGAGGCCTTAAGAGAGATATTCAGAAGATTGTGTGGTTCGGACAGTTAGAACCCGTTTCGTTGTTTAACGTCTGTACCTGTGATCAAGCTTAATCAGACGGCCCACCAGTAGCGCAGGGGCTGAATCGTCAGCCAACGTCAACTGAGTAGTTAGGGGCAGGCCTTGACTGCTCAGTCTACTAGTTCGTGCTGCGGAGCAGGCCCCGACACCATACTGGTAAATGCGAGGCCTATCGAATCCTCTTCTGTGCTGCAGGGTACAGCACCCGGCCTGAAACGAGGCTCCACGTCGCTTCTGGAGGATTTAGCTCCAGAGGCTATGTGTGGTTCGGACAGTAAGACATATGGGATGATTTAGAGCTGCATTACAGCTGAAGATCCGGGCACAATCTATTACGTTGAGGAAACAATGCGCTCTAATCAGTATATAGACGTGCTGAGGGATGTTCTTCTGCCATATTTGGATACCTTAGAACATCTTAAGGAGAAATACACCTTCATGCAAGACGGTGCTCCATGCCATACATCGAGAGCCAGCATGGATTGTTTAAGTACCCTAGAATTGGAGGTTTTACCTTGGCCTGGCAATTCACCTGATTTCAATCCCATTGAGAATTGCTGGGCCTATTTAAAATCAAAGGTGTATAGCCGGAAAAACAGCACAATTGCTGCATTGAAGAGAAATATCGAATAATTGTGGAAAAACGACGATGGAATGTGACAAATGATAAACAAATGTGTAGGAAGCGTTCTTAGTAAAATACAAGCATCAATAATGGCCAAAGAAGGAAGCACAAAATATTAAAATTCAATCAAAGTTAATTTTTTATTATTAAAGCAACCATCTACCAATAAATATATGTTATTGCCAAATAAAAACAATTGAATTTCTTCTGCATTATTTAAGAAAAAGCTAAATTTTCTAAAATTTGCTGATTGGTCATAATTCAATGGTGGGATACTGTATACCAAATCTGCTTCACGTTAAGTTAAGGCTCTGAGGATGAGGAGGAAACCGTCCTTCACCTCATGTGCCAGTGTCCGGCTTTGGCAAGGAGAAGACTGGCGGCACTTGGTGCACCCTTTCTCTCAAACCTGACGGAACTGTCCCTGGTAGAGCTAAAGGGGATAGTCCGGTTTCTCAAAGGAAGCAAATGGTTTCCTGACTTTAGTGAGTAGAAGAGAGTCACTAAAATTATTGTGGTATCACAACGGGCCTCTTCTGTGCCTATGTGTGCTGGTCGTCAGGCCTCTGAAGATCGGCAGCCACGTTAACCTAACCTAACCTAAACCCACCCTGTGAATTTCATTTCGATTGAATGATTGCGCTGGAAATTATAAGAGCGAAAAGAATTGCTACACGAAGACTAATGTTCGAATCTCATTTATTGATTCACAAAACAAAATTCATGTACAAAAATTAGCACGCGAATATTGTTGTTTTACCTTAACTTGTCGATATTAGTCAAAGTGTTGCACCTTGGCTATTGTTCTTTTGTTGGTCGAAGGTGTTACACCTAGCTTATAGGAACGGCCCTGAACATGCTAAAGGTAAGATAGCTTATCTTACCTAGTTGATGATAGTCAAGGTGTTGCACTCTGGCTATTATTCTTGAGTTTGTCAAAGGTGCTACTCCTTCGCAAACGAGGGCGAGTCTAAATTGATTGCAATAATACAAACAACTGATACTGTCGAATTGTGTAACTTCTTTATTTCTCAGCTTATTTATGTAAATTTAGTGCTAATTTGACAATACAAAAACTCTTCCTGGGACATTTACTTTGATCTATACAAATTCCGTACTCTGTACAATATCAACAAACATAAGCTAATTACTTCAGCAACAAATATAAATTGACCAGTGAAATGAATAAAAATGATGCCTTGTCAAAATTACGCGTGCAATAAAGTATTCCAAGCAACGACTACTGACTTGACTGTATTATATTTCTTAACAATTTTACGCTGACGATGGTAAACAAATGAGAGTGCGGATAATTACATTCTGATGTGACATAGATATATTTGATATACTAAACAAATATGACTATACCAATTTGAGCTCTTCAATGTGAATGAGTACGTTTTTCCCTTGCATCATTTTCTTTTCCACGAAATTTGCGACTCAGCCGCTTTCCGAAATTTCCTCCTTTTACAAGAGCGACTTGTAAAGGAGCGATTTGCAGAGAAGTGTTTGTTTTTTCTGAATAGGGACATATTATCTCACCGAATTCGGACATCATATTCAATGAATAGGCATACCATACTATCGACAACAGCTATTCTGTTAGATTTGGGAGAGGAAGAAAAATATGTCGCTAAAACTAAGTGAAAGTGTTGGATAGATCCATATTTGTCAGATATATTAAGCTCAAGTGAGTGAAAAATATAGTATGATTGCCAGTAAACTCAGTCTTATGCAATGGATATTTAATATTTTTGTCAAGGTTTTTATTATACATCTTACGAGTTCCTTCGTAGTGATGGAAAGCGTTTCTTCAAGTATTTCTGAGTGAGTGTAAATTCGTTTGATGAGCTTTTAAGTTTACTTGAGGATGACATCAAAGGAAATATTAATTCAGTGCGACCGTTCATTCCACCATGTGAAAGATTAGCATTAGTTTCAAGGTATGTGAAGTGAACAACGTCGAATTCATATTCAGTTTAATCATTAAAAAATAATACATATAAAATTAATATAAAACTACTTCCATTAGATTTCATGATAAATGGTAGGAAAAGCAATCAATTCCGTTAATTTTACTTATATTTTAAAAACAAAAATTTATTTTTTCAAAAACGTTTGGCTATGACTTGGAAATGCGTCTGTAGCTTGTTTATTCTGTTCGGCTGGATCCATTTTGTAATATACAGGAGACAGCCCTGGCGTATACAGTAAGCTAGTTGAACTACTCAGAATCTTTTGATAATAAGTCACAAGCTCTTGAAATTTATTGGGGAAATTGGCTTTAAATCGTAGCTTCAAATTATTTGGTATCGATTTCATATCACTCGTGAGGGAAAAGAAATATATGATGTCTTAATCAACATAAGTTTCTTGAAATACCTGTGTTTCTTTGCTATTTCCCAGATTCTCTTGCAAATTTGCAAAAGTTTTTCTCTAATATATGCTTGTTTCTTGTTTTTGGAAGATGCTATTTTGCGCCGTTTTTTACTAATGTTCGAATGTTCGAAGAACATTACTATTAAAATCGATTCGGCCAAAAATTCATATTTCCATATATATATATATATATATATATATATATATATATATATATATATATATATATATATATATATATATATATATATATATATATATATATATATATATATATATATATATATATATATATATATATATATCATCAAAAAATTTCAGTGAGATAATCTCGGGAACGCGCCATTCGATTGAGCTGAAACTTTCAGGATACATTGGTGTATATGCAGAATAGGTCCAGGTCTCTTTAAATGTCAGTTATTGTTAACCTTTTGGCGCGGGCGGCCATTTAAGTGATATTTTTAATATACCTATTATTTCGTACACAAATAATTTTCGCAAAAATAAAGTTGACGAAATAAATTTCTAACGTGTTTTACATGTGAATCGGATAATGTTTTGGAATTTTTTAACCCCATGTGTGCGCTGGGTGCCTAAAAAGAGAACGGGAAAATTTTAAAATTTTTAAATTGCGATAACTTTTGACAGAGCTATTCAATCATTACGAAATTTTCAGGACATATTTGCATTATTTAGTTGTAGATTTGTGTACCTTTTTATTAGCGTGCTGGCAACCCTGTAGCTAGGGCAGGCACTGAAAGTGAAAACCTCCAAATCATCGTTTCTCTTGAAAAAATGCCGCTTCTTCACAAAAAAGCCATTCATATGTAAATCTTGTGCTTTGTTTACATAGACAAAAAATAAAATTTGATATGGTATAATGGGCACGCCTGGTAACCCTTGCCCAATTTACCTATATTTTTAGCATCAAAAACTTCTGTTCACGGAAACTCACGATCCAATGAGCAGAATTAATTGAAATTTGCAGAATGTATTGGTCTTAAATAGGATAATTAATAAATAGGTCTTAAATAGGTCTTAAATAGGACCAGGTCTGATAGAAGTGATTTTGAAATGCAGGCGATTCTGTGCCAGTGGTGCCATCTTGAAAAATCACTAAAAAAGATAACTGCTTTTAGCCCTATCAATTCTGATTGAATCGTTCGATTTTGACGAAATTCACACAGTAGCTGGACCTTACTTCAAACCACGTTTGACAGAAATTTGGTCGAAAAATTCGGATGGAGCTGCCAGCTATGATAATTTTGGTGTCTTAAATTTGAAAAAATAAAAATTGGAAGTGACAATATTCAAACCATCGAATATTCAAAAAAATGTCCGTTTCTTACAATAAAACCAATCTGTATACAAATCTTATGTTTTATCTACACGTTCAAAGCAAAACTTTGAAAATTGAATGTCGGACAAGAACGGTAACCCTCTCCCAGTTAACCTATATTTTTAGCATCAAAAACTTCTGTTCACGGGAACTCATGAACCAATAATCACATACAGCTGAAATTTACAGAATGCATTGGACTTAAGTAGGACCAGATTCGGTAGAAGCGATTTTGAATTGTGGGCAACTCTGTGCCAGTGGTGCCATCTTGAAAAATTACTAAGAAAAAAAACTTGCTTTTTGCCCTATCAAATATGAATTAGTTACCCGATTTTCATGAAATTGACACAGAAGCTGAACCTTACTCTAAACTCTGTTTGGTGGAAATTTGGTTGAAAAATTAGATTGGTGCTGCCAGCTATGGTAATTTTTGTGTCTTTGGTTTTAAAAATTCGCTCAGGAAAATAAAACGTTTTGCCCTATAACTTCCAGTGCAGTCATGAAGTCAATACGAATTTCGTACAATTAACGGAACCTATAATAAACATTATTCAAGCCAAATTTGGTTGAAAAGCCACGATAGAGTTGCCAGCTATTGTTGGTTTTTTGTTTAACTGCAATATCTTTATTAAGCGGTTTTATCGTAGAATTTTCAAATGGTAATGATATTGTAGTGACAATAAATAGCAAATATTAAGTTTTCGATTATTTGAAAAAACTCGCTGCAAGTAACCCTTAATTTCTTTATACTCCTATAACTTCGAATGTCATATAACAACGTGAAGCAGTTGTGATATATTCTTGGCTTTAATACTGGCAGAAGGTTGCCAGCACGAGTCAGTTGTGCTACTTTTGTATCAATAAATGCTTACAGTTAGTGTTCATACCGGAAACATTTACAATGAAAATAAATAACCAATGTTTCAATTCCCAAAGTTCTGCAAATTTTTCGGATCGCAGCCCCAAACACCAACTTCAGTTACAGTGCTGCAGGCACTGAGCATTTTCTTCATTGATGTTATATGAGATGCTGCTTTCAAAATTATGTGAAATAAGCAACTGATAACGAATATAATTAACCCGTGTTTCGCTCTCATAAACGTTGAAATTCATGCCAGTGGTAATATCTGAAACCTTCCACCATATGAGTTATAATGCATTCTTGAGACCAAAGTAAAACGTGGCATTTGAAACAGTTTGCCCGTAATAAGCAGCACATGTGGTGGAATATGCACTCAAAACCTGCACGATTCTTCTACTGTTCTTCGAACATTAGTGTTTCTAGCGGTTCAGGTGCGCTAGAGTTTTTTATTTTGTTGCAGGTTTTCCTCCTCATTTTCAGGTTGCAGGTTTTCCTCCTCCATATGAAACTCAGCCATGCTGCCCATCATGGGCTTACTTATCATGGTAGCAGCAAGAAAATTCAGTAGATTGTAAAAGGCGTACTGCTTATGCAATTTCGCCGCAGATCCAGATGTTGCTTCTTTTTACCAACGATTCTTCTTTCGATAGCAATCTCTGATGTTTTTCCATTTTTGTTTCAAATCCAACACTGCAATTCAATCAATAAAACATTCCCAATTTATTAAAAATCTTAAGCAGGAGAGTTCAAAATTATAAATATTAAATTTATCTCCTAGATACTTTGCAAGTGGCAATTCCATGCAAGATTTGGAACTCGCATATCATATCAGTATATCAGCTATAAGCAATATTGTAAGGATTGTGTGCAAAGCAATATGGAAAAATCTATAGAATAAATGTATACCGCCTGTGTCGTCAAAATGGGAGTCAGTAGTAGCAGGATTTCAAAAATCATGCAACTTTTC